>CM068583.1:39744041-40488207 GCA_035048485.1 Pteria penguin
ATCGTATTTACAACCCGCTTTAGCCAACACACACCATCCCAGTGTAAATGGGATAGCGCGTAAGCGAAAGTAATTACATATTTCCTTCACTTCTCATCCATCCGGTTTCATATACCGCTCCAGGATTGAGTTTCCATCCATCATGCCTTCATTTCTCCCTGTTCATTTCATAATAGCCGTCAGTATCCTCTCTTTTCCCTTATGTTACTATCAGTTTGTCGCCATCCGTTCTATACAATAGAACGTCCATGGAAAATCTAGCTATATGATACTTTACAATTTTATAATTCCACTGCCTAGCAACTAGATTGAATTCCAAATGGTGTAATTTCACTAATTGAGGCGTATTTCTAAAAGCATTGTCCCTCTCCGTGAGATCAATTGAACCTTTTCTCGCTACCCCCGTGTGCAATACGACGTGCTTTCACATGAAATAGCTGTATAGAATACTCGCAGAATAGCGGCCCATTAGTATACATTCAATGTTACATGGACATAACACAAGAGATGCTATTTTGGGGTTTCCCTTTTGAAAACCATGCTGAGTAGGGCTATTCAAAATGTTATATTCCTTTATGCAAAGGAATAATAACACCACTAATTAACAATAAGTAATTGCACACTTTAAATGAAACCATCATCCCAGAGTGATTCGGGGTTTGAAAAGAGTTAAATTGCCACAGTATTAAATGCTTAAATTCGTTTATTTGCAGCAAAACACTATGATTTGAGCAACTTCCACATTGCAGTACGTTATTAAGGTAAAGTGCATATTCTCTATATCAAATAATTACATGATTGTGTCAGTATTGCTATGAAATGATTACATGTAATTCTATCGATTACTAAGTTATCTCTTTTATAGAAAATATTTTATGTATTTCATAGTTTTAAATGCTCAATGAATTCAGCATAGAAAATCAGTATCATTTATAAAATTACTTTCGAAGAGGGGTTAGAGATAGGATGTTTTGTAACTTCGTCATTTCAAAGACAAATTAACCAACAGTTAATTACAGATACCATATGAGGGGAGTCTAGGGACTTCACTAACACGTAACTAGGTGAAAATTATAATATGAAGTCAAAAACCGTCACGTTTATGATAAAGGCCTATGCGCATATTACACACACGATTTGCAATGGGTGTGAAAAAAGCTGATAAAGAAATAAAAGGGGTATGACCTTAATATTGCTGGTAAATAATAAATCTTATTAAGAGTAATAAATACTGATCATACTTAGGTTTCGATAGCATTTATGGACAAAAACCTCCAGAGAATGTCTTTGTCTTCTGTTTTAGGTCCTACATTTCGCCTGAAGGCAGAATTAGAGCCTAGACACTTCTAGGAATACCCTGAACAATATGTGGGCTCAAGATTAATAACAAAACATAAATACATGTATTAAATATATTTGTCATTATTTCTATAGTCAAAATAATCTTCTTTAATTAAAAGGAATACCTCCGCCTCTATCTGAGAGGTGTCTTAACTTTAAGTCTATCGTAAAACCTAAATTGAATATGACCTGATGAAAGCGTCTTACTTTTTGATTGAATCAATGTTCACTTTTCGAATATATAATCTAGTTATCATTGTTTTGTTTATAATTGATTCAGAACAGCTGTCAGATAAGAGAATTTTTTTCATTTAATTCGTTTAGTCAGCACCTGTTTGACATTTCTAAATAGTCTTTCCATGAAATGTAATTTTTGAGACACGAAGTGTATTTACTAAGGTTACGAGAAGGTAATGACCGCTTTGCTCAGTGTATTCAATCGTTTCAAGAAATAAAACCATGATGGGGTGTGTTGTACATTGCATTATACAAAATCTGCTGATATCTGGATGATATTTCATTAATTATTTAAGAAATGAATGTTATTCTGATAGTTTTAGTGGGGAGTTTATATTACCATCTGGATTTTGATAACTTTAATGCTGCTCCCTATATATATATATATATATATATATATATATATATATATATATATATATATATATATATATATATATATATATATATATATATATATATATATATATATATATATATATTCAACCTTCTGAATAACATTCATAGCGCATCGTCGTTGTCCGTTTGTACTTTATACATATTCGACTTCTTCTCTGAGACCGCTTAACAGAATTTTATCAGACCTTACAGGAAGTTAGTATTCAATGTTTTCCATCAAAATTTTATTTTTCGACCCGATCCGTAATCCAAGATGGCCGCCATAGTTGCTGATTGGTTGACACATTTTCGACTTCTTCTCCACTACCGCTACACAGAAGTTAACTAGGCCTTACAAGAAGTAAGTAACCAAGGTATTCTACAAAGTGTGTGTGTGTGTGTGTGTGTGTGTGTGTGTGTGTGTGTGTGTGTGTGTGTGTGTGTGTGCGTGCGTGTGTGTGTGTGTGTGTGTCCAAGATGGCTGCCATGGGTTTTGATGGTTGACATATTTTCGACTTCTCCTCTGCAACCACTGCAAAGAATATCACCAAACCTGACAGGAAGTAAGTTCTCAAAGTCCTCTATCAAATTGTATCTTTTGACATGATCCATCATCCAAGATGGCCGCCAAGATCAAGCTGGCTGACCCATTTTTCACCTTCTTTTCATTTACAGCGTCTCAGAATTTCTCCAAATCTTACAGAATATAAGTACTCAAGATTCCCAACCAAAATTGTATCTTTCGACCAGATCAATGATCAAATATGGCTGCCAAGAGCTCTGATTGGCTAACACATCTTTCACTTCTTTTCGGCAACTGCTGCACAGATTATCAACAAACTTTACACGAAGTAATCATCAAGGTCCCATACCAAAATTGTATCTTTTGACCTAATCTGCCAATCTGTCATTAATGATGATCGCCAAAAGCTATGATTGGCTGAAATATTTTTTGACTTCTTTTCATTAACTGCTTCGCAGAATTTCACCAAATCTTGTAGAGAGTAAATACTCAAGGTCCTCTACCAAATGTATATATTTTGACCCGATATGTCATCCAAGATGGCTCCCGAGAGCTTTGGTTGGCTGACACATTTGTTACTTAGTTTCAGCAACAGTTGCACAGAATTTCACAAAACTTTACAGAAATAAGTACTCAAAGTCTTCTACCAAAATTGAATTGTCTTTTGTTTGTGAATAAGCAAACTCTGCTCAGGTGAGCGATATAGGCCCACTCTTGTTTTGAATTCCCGCTGCCCTGCGCCAAGTGCCCGTTGTAAAGTGAACGTTACTAATGAAGTAGATGTGGTTAAATAATGCAAAGTCTATTTACTGAAACTCAAAATATTCCATGTTTTCTAACAATGTAATACTTCATTTATCTGCAATATTCTCTACCATTTAGACACTTGCTTCTATGTCAGTGAGCTCAAGGCGAAAATTACCGTACTCTTTCTCCATGATAAAGATGACATGCAGAGGACATGCATATAGGTAATGACGTAATTTATTATCGATCAGCTACTGTCAAGAATACACATAGTAAATTAATGTATAGTATAATGAAAAACAACAAACAAAAGATACAGAGGAATTGATTTTTGTTTTATTCATTATAATATAGGAAAAAGAAGAAAAATCGCCAACGTAGCAAAGACGTCAATATCGACATGGGTTAGCCATGTTGTTTGTAAACAAGATATTTGTATATCATTCTGCACTTCATTTAACTGGCCCATCAGATGGTAGTATACATTCACAGATGGTATTTTATGGGCAAATGTCTATGTAGTATAAAATCCATAATGTAAATATATGTCTATAAAAGTATTCAAGAAGATGTCAGGAAAGTTGATAGATAACGAGCTTAGGCTGATAGACATGCTCATGTGGACATTTTTGAAACCAACTAGCCTTACCAATCAATAACGGTATTATACAGCCACCTTAGAGCCATCCTTAGTTTCATTTACGAACTTGATTCATAAAACTTAATAGGTCGAAAAATTTAAAAATAGGTGTGATTGATTCAAACAAGTAAACTAGTTCTGCGCTTAATTTTGCATTTACAGAAATTCTTGAGGGTCTTTTAGCACCTTCCGTCCTTTGATTTACGGGCTTGCTTTGCTTCCTTATTATTATTTTTACTATATAAGATTGTCTAGATATTCATATTTTTTTCATATATTACACAACTCTTCTAGAGAAAGACTCCAAGACCTCGTCAAGTTACTCTTATCAGTTGAAGTGCATAGAGTTTTTTTCGTGGTGTATACATGTATGTGATGTGCAAACGGTGACCATCCAATCTTCCGAAGACCCCATAGTCCGAAGGCCCAATAGTCCTAAGGCTCGATAGTCCGAAGACCCAATAGTTCGAAGGCCCGATGCTCCGTAGGTCCGATAAGCCCAGGGCCCAATAGAAGATCCTATAGTGGCAATACCTGAAGGTTCCAAGGAAGACCTACCAGTAAAATTTTTGACTGGTCCAGTCTAGTTATATTATTAATTACACATGTATTATTATTATGACTTTCGGATTATCGGACCTTCGAACTATCGGATCTTTGATTTACTGGACCTTCAGACTATTGGATCATCGTAGTATCGGGCCTTCAAATCTTCGTACTATCATGTCATCGGAGTATCGGGCCTTCGGGCTACAAGACCCTTGGAGTATTATGTCTTCGGACTATCGGGTCTTCGGATTGTTGGGCTTTCGCACTATTGAACTGAAGGAGTTTTTTTTTTCCAATCGGGTCTTCGGCCAACCGTCTGTCGGGCAATCGGACTATTTGGAACTTCGGACTATTGGTCCGTCGCAATATAGGGTGTTCCTAAAAAAACTTTCATGCTTACAAATGCACTTCATTTATGCATATCAGTGACGAAACTGAAAAAAGACCCTTTTGAGGGCATTTTATGCCCACGCTGAACACCCATTCCGTCTTGTCCTATATCGCTGAATATCAAGTTTTTAAATCATACAAGGAATCATAAACTTATGTAGAATTTCAGTATCCATACCTGATATACCGTAGATTTATGTTGCTTCAATATGATCACTAAACTACGGTGGCACAGAGGTGACATAAACTTCTCTTTTTTATCTCGAGGAAACGACTGTTTATCTCGAAGGAACGACCTTTTTATCTCGAGGGAACGACTTTTTATCTCGAGGGAACGAAATAATCAACCAAAGCAATTACATTTTGTTATCTATTATAAAACATGAATTTTACGCACATATGTATATATTGATGAATGGAAATGTATTGAGTAGTGTACTTAGAAAAATCAACGACAACATTGTCAACAGATGACCTTATAAGACTGATTGATTTATGTTATTTCATTACACAAATAAATTTATGTATTGTATGCTGTATTTTTTTGTACAGAGAATAATCATGCAATAACCATTCAAATATATGTGGCAGTGTGGGCCACTTTGAATATGCAGCATCGCGTCGTGCGCTGGTGACAAGAGATACACTGGCCGCTTGATAGAAATTTCGTTCACTGAAATTAAATAATGACTCATTCACAATATATATTTAGATTTGTAAGTTGCTGTTACTAGACACAAATGCATATGTAAGAGTGTACAACAGCGTATCTACAGATAACAATCTATTACATTATATTATGTCACAGATTCACAGTCTTTCCATGATAATAAATGACAAATGATACAAACAGTTTAATTGATTATCTAGAGGGAACGAATTGATAAGTCGTTCCATCGAGATGAAAAAATCGTTCCCTCGAGATAAAAAATTGTTCCCGTTCCGTCGAGATAAAAAGAGTAGTACATCTCTCCTCTGTGCCACCATACTAAACCAGACGTCAATACTGGACGTTGTATCCCGACTCAAGTGTACTTACAGAATATTATTTACTCCGACCAATTATAAGGGAATAGAATAAAATAAGGAAATATATATATATACATACATACATATATATATATATATATATATATATATATATATATATATATATATATATATATATATATATATATATATATATATATATATATATATTTTTTTTTTTTTTTTTAAGATAATTTTTCGGGGTAAAAGGAAGACCATATGGAGTATATTATTTGTGAGCACAAAAGAAATCTGTTTTAAGGCATTTCAATGACTGTCACTGTTATCTTAGGCGATACTCTGAGGAAAGTGTTTTGTATATTTGTTCGCTTTGGTGGGAAAGGACTTTCTTTCGACTCAGAGCGACGACAGAGTTTTGATTATGACAAGGGGTTTCACATTTGAGATAAGATAGCTGCAATAATTAGTTGTCGTAGCAGCTGAGATTTAGTCCCTGTCATTCAACACAAGACAAAGCCTTTTCAAGGCATCTTCAGAAATTTGAATATGCTTCTTTCGCATCGAAATTTCATTTCCGCAAACGCTAAATGTTTTAGAATTTAGAACAATAGCGCGTATTTGAGAGATATAAGCGCATTGGAGGCTCTCTATAGATCGCGATCATCGTCTAAGATTGTGTAATTGGGACATAAATCATTATAAGAAGAACTGGGTTCAGATCTCAAGGTTTTTTACATGTAAAAGAAGCTAAAAGAATTAAGATGAACGTAGATGGGATATCGCTGAATCGATAAAAAGTATACTTTAAATGGTTCATGGGGAAATGTTGATCGGTAAAATATCTTCCACATTTAGTAAAGATAAACAAATCAAATATAGACTTCTTTAGATTGATATTTCAGAAAGATGACCACAACATTTGGATTTCTATCCTTACATGTCTGTTGTTTTTATTTGGTATCCCCTCAGTCAGTGCCTGTGTCATCCCGTGTTGTAGTAAACACCAGGTCTGACTAAATCTCTACATCTTTGTCTAAACAGTAAACACTAGGTCTGACTAAATCTCTACATCTCTGTCTAGACAGTAAACACTAGGTCTGACCAAATCTCTACATCTCTGTCTAGACAGTAAACACTAGGTCTGACTAAATCTCTACATCTCTGTCTAGACAGTAAACACCAGGTCTGACTAAATTTCTACATCTCTGTCTAGACAGTAAACACTAGGTCTGACAAAATCTCTACATCTCTGTCTAGACAATAAACACCAGGTCTGACTAAATCTCTTCATCTCTGTCTAGACAGTAAACACCAGATCTGACTAAATCTCTACATCTCTGTCTAAACAGTAAACACTAGGTCTGACTAAATCTCTACATCTCTGTCTAGACAGTAAACACTAGGTCTGACTAAATCTCTACATCTGTCTAAACAGTAAACTAGTCATGAATAGATCAAAATGTGAACATAGAATAACGAATGAGGGCAGAGTCTCCGATCAAATCAGATAATCAAACGTTCATTTCCATGTCACACTTTTATCACTTTTTGATTCTATACCTCTCTGTATCTAGCTCTCCGTTTTAGCTCTCCGTATACATTTTTAGCTCTATCAGACTTTTGTAAGTTTCCAAACATAAAAAGACATCCATTGCTTAAAAGATGATGCAATATTTTCACCAAAAAAAAAAAAAACCAAAAAAAACCCCCGAAAAAAACCCCAAATAAACAAACAAAACACCCCCGTAAAAACACCCCAAAGGAACACCCCACCCCACCCCCGAAATCATTGAAAAGAAGACCCATAAATGTTACTGACGTAAACATATAGACAATTAAACTGAAACATGGAACAGCAATTTCTTGGAAACTCCGATTTCCTCAGTGCCAAACTCACATTTTATCAATAATCCCACGTGTAAGTGTTAGTTTGATTATGTAACTTGTATGGTGGCGGCGCCCGGATGGTACATGCTTCATAATTTTGTCCTATGCAATGGTTCTTCCCGAAGCCGTTAAAAATCTTAAACGTGCCTACGTATATTACTGTACTTCATGTTTTAAAATTCCTGCAATTTGATGAGCTGGGCAACAGATTAAAATTTTTAAATGTCAACAGTTTTTTTTTCAACGAAATCGATAGGAGGGCTGACATTAAAACAATGTCACATGCGCAAAATTTGTTCACACGTCTATTCAGTATTGAATGTAAATGTGGCGACCGTACAAGTTTTCCTTGACTCCCATATTTGTAGTAATCTATTCGCTAAGTTTGTGAAGATGTTACATCAGAGAGTTTCGGATATCTTTAGATATCTTACATCTACGAGTGAGTGTGGCGTACAAGTGATTTACGCGTGACATTTTCCCACCGTTTACTAAGTGAATGCTTACTAGCACTGTATATAAAAGTACATTTATAAGATCAAACAGTGGTCCGATGGAAAGCGGTATTTTACCATTCTATGCATACTTAAATTTTTGATTCCTTAAAATTTTTCAATGATAAAGAAATTTTAGAATTTTCTATTTACAAAAAAAAATTACAGGTTATCACCATGAGATTTATGCAAAATACCACACATAGAAAAAGACCAACTTGGGCCTCTGATTACTGATTCACGTAAATAGCTATCTTTGTCTTATATTCTCAAATTTATGACGGCAATTTGGACTGCTAGCGCCGTAGCAGTGGTGTTTTAGTCAACCCTGTATAAAGACATGCAATTTTGCAAAACTTCAAATAACTATAACTTACACAGCGAACTTGCAATCAGAATATGAATACATTAATCATGTTCTTACCCGATCATGTTCTTACCCGATCATGTTAATAGCTTACGGAAACGGTTTCTGTATTATCCACAGCCACCCAGATTTAGTATAACACAGTGTTTGTGAGACGTGTCACGATTGTTACTGTATGAATTCCGACGAGTTACGTAATAATCTGCTACACATAGACGTTACAGAGGTAATCGCGGTAATCTATTTGCATGAATAGACAATGAAATGGTCATTTCATCAAGTAAAAGGTCACTCTGCAAGTTTCAAATCGAAGTGATGGAAATCTCCATCCTGTAGAGGATCGGGAAAATCACCTTTTTCCCAAAAACCCTAAGACCAACCGCCCAAATAGCCGTCAAAGGTGTGTTATATATCACATTTTTGGACTAAAATTTCTTTAGTCATTTTCAATTTCGAAACTAAAACAGTTGCCAGGGTAAATTTTCGTAGCTACTCTATAAATGATATCCTTTCAGTGACACCCCCTCCCCTTCCACTTCCACCTAGAACTCATGGATCGATCAAACTCTACGATATGTTCGCCGAAGTAGCGTTTCTTTACAACCGTATTACAATATCACACAGCCACCGAATGGCGGTGCGGCCATTGGTACCGCGTTGTAAAGGCAAAGAAATCCAAGATAAAACCAAACAAAATCGAATTTTCAATCGAATCCCCTATTAGCACGCTGAATGGTGTAAATCTTGTGCATTTCATTCGAGATAATAGATTGCATGTTAAATACAATCGACTCCTTTATATTAACGGATAAAAGTAGAATTCAAAAGAATAAAACACAAAGGAATTTCTAAACCTTTATTACGTGCATTGTGATAAAAGCTATAAATGCATAAATACTTCTAAAGATAATAAAAGTATTTCTTTGTAACAGGTTACAATCAAAACTATTATAATTCAATCAGCCTTTCTCGTTAATGAAAACGTTCGATAAATATCTTTTACTTTATTTATCAGTTTCAATGGAGTTTACGAAGCTCTATACAAATCACGCGAAATGCAGTGTGAGTATTTAGAGCCCCTATTCTTTGATATGAAAAGACCTACAGAAATTGAATTAGAGTTAGGAACAAAGATTGAATGTTTTTGAATTATTGTAGAGTACAATGGGTAATCTCACAACCATATGCTGGTGTTCTCATACCATGTCTAGGGCTTGGAAAAGGAGACTGTTTGAGAGGCAATCGTTACATTATAGAGGTAAGTACTTCAATTAATGTTTGTGATACTACAACCCATTGTGTATATTTTACAATCCCTGTAGTTTCAGTATATGTCAGTTTAAATGATTTTGTCCCATATTTATTTAGATAAAATTCCATGTGTATTATGATTTTATTAATACTCATATGTTTCAATATTGCTTAAAACTTTATGAGCATAGAACACGAGTGTTTATGACTTAATTACATAAGGAACAAATCACACTGAAGCAGTGTGTAGATAATCCGTGTCGACCGTGATAAACAGTAATCCTTATGCTGGTTTTTTTTTCAAACTTTTTTTTTCAAACAGGATACACAGATCGCCACTTCTAATGCATATGGATGATCATCAGTGCTTCTTTAAGTTAAATATTCGATTGAAATAATATAATTTTTTTTAAATTAGTAATCTATGTTTTAGTCGAGGCATTCTTACATGATTTCTTCTGACTTCCTGATTTTGAATAGAATCGCATTACCAAGGTCATTTTAAAACTTCATTTTAATAATCTAACAAATAAAAAGAAAATGGTATACTTTTTATGTTATATTATGTTTTAGCATACATCTTAAAAACTAGTAAATTTCTTTTTATGAAACTTTGAAGTAATGAGGTATTTAGGGATATGATCCAGGACAAAGTTTGCTCAGTAGAGTGTCCTTTTGGTGAAGTTTGCCCTTTAATGTCTTTTTAGGGCATCTTTTTGCAAAGATTGCTCAGAAAGGTGTCCTTATGTAAAGTTTTCTCAGTGAATGTCCTTTGTAAAGTTTGCTCAGAAGAGTGTATTTCTTGTAAAGTTTGTATATTTTGCTCAGTAGGGTGTCCTTTTTGTAAAGATTGCTCAGTAAGGCTTCCTTTTTTTGTAAGGGGAAACTTTAGATGAAACCTAAGTTATAAGAGCTTTCCAAGTGCGGTGGTGTTTTGGTGTCATCCTGAAGTGGAACTTTCAGCTCAGCTTATAAGAAATTGCCATAGAGAGTATGAAAGTATGAATAAATGAGTTGAGAACATTCTGACACTTTCTTGTTTTCTTTTGTAATCTGTACAGATGAATGATATAGGTCTGTTTAAACCTCTTGTCTGTCAAACATCTATCATTGTCTAACATTTTAAATCAAAAGTGGGCATATGACTAATCAGGTTAGGAAATGGCACATCATACCCATCCTTGACTAAATAACTTACTGGAATCGCATCACACACACGTATATCAAAACGCTGTTTACATAGTTTAAGATATTACTGAATCATTTGTGAGATTGAAATTGAAGATTGATTTTAAAAGAAAATAAAAACTCCGCAGCACGCAGCATTGTTTTGTATACTTATTAATTTTCAACAGCCTTTGATACATACCCTGTGCACGTAATATATTGAACATCTCTGCAATGGTATGATGATGTAATAATATAATTTTTAAAAAATAACTTGAACAAAGCCTATACCCATCAGACCCGCTTTTTATTTGATCTAGGAAATTACTTGTGAGATTGAAATTGGAGAAGAAGGGGGAAAACACACAACACGCAGCAAATGTTTTGTATAGTTATTTATTTTCACCTGACTACTAACCATGCGCTGCGCATTTAGAAAGGACCACCCAATCGATGGTCTTCACGTTCAGACGAAAGTGAACGGTAAGATAGGGCATCGGTTTGTCTTTTCCGCATGGCAGGACACCGACGAGGTACCGCCAAGCGTCCAACTCCTTTCAGTTTCAATCAACGCAAGCTTTCGACCGAGCACCATTAAGTTCCATTGACGGTTCTTGCCAGGTCTACAGAAGTGTGACAGTATCATATTATTCTGGTTCATACTGTATTATCATGTTATGAAGAGAAAACCCCCAAGCATATCAGGGCTACAAACGTCTGACATTGTCACAGGATCCTGGTCCATACTGTATTATCATGCTATGAAGAGAAAAACCTCAAGCATACCAGGTCTACAAATGTCTGACATTGTCACAGGATCCTGGTTCATACTGTATTATCATGCTATGAAGAGAAAACCCTCAAGCATACAAGGTCTACAAACGTCTGACATTGTCACAGCATCCTGGTCCATACTGTATTATCATGCTATGAAGAGAAAACCCTCAAGCATACCAGGTCTACAAATGTCTGACATTGTCACAGGATCCTGTTTCATACTGTATAAGAAGAGAACCTCGTTAAAGTAACCAGGTCTACAAACGTCTGACCTTGTCACAGGATCCTGGTCCATACTGTATTATCATGCTGTGAAGAGAAAACCCTCAAGCATACAAGGTCTACAAACGTCTGACCTTGTCACAGGATCCTGGTCCATACTGTATTATCATGCTATGAAGAGAAAACTCTCAAGCATACCAGGTCTACAAACGTCTGACATTGTCACACAATCCGACGCCATAAACTGAAGAAATACTTAAGGAAAAGAAACCCTTAAGCATACCAGGTCTACAAAATTGTGACATTGAAACAGGATTATGGCTCATAATGTATTATCATGCTATGAAGAGAAAACCCTCGAACATGTCAGGGATAAAAACGTCTGACATTATCACAGGATCCTGGTCCATTCTGTATTATCATGTTATGAAGAGAAAAGTCTCAAGCATACCAGGTCTACAAACGTCTGACATTGTCACAGGATCCTGGTTCATACTGTATAAGAAGAGAACCCCGTTAAAGTTACCAGGTTTTGAAACTTTGACCTTGTCACAGGAACCTGGTTTACATTGCATTACCATATTATGAAGATAAAACCTACAATATGCTCTGATATTATCCATTCTTATCCCATCTTCGACAATCTTGAGGTATGATAATACATGACGATTTTTATGGACTCATTTCGATGTTTTGAATATATCGACCGAACATTCAAATTCTGATCTATAATATCGATGCATAAAGGACAGTGTGGAATTAATTCCCTTTAATACACAGAAAATCGAAGGATAACGGTCTTTGAAGTTTTTTATTTAACTCTGAATCAGAAAATCCATCAATGATCACAAGACGATAGAGGAAATTCGATACATTAGTTTGTTTTTGTTCATTTCCTCGTAAATATTGTTGGATCAGGGTTTTTTTTTTACATCATATTATCTTTAGTGAGAAATGCATCGTGCATGTTTTAAAGGAAGAATCTTGTGAAGTATTTTCTAATAAGTAATAAACCTCAATTGCGCATGTTTGCGATAAAAGGAACACTACTGATTTCAAAATTTGCAAGAGACTTACAATGTCACTAAAAATCCTGTTCAAACCTTATCGTTTATTTACGATATTGTACTAAATATGTAATTGTCGTGTAAACGTAATCGTTTGTTTGCCGAAATCGTTGAGGTGAATATAAAACGAATACTAGTACTTTAATTTGAATATTTTCGATTTAGTATCAAAGGTAAGTTTTAATGCATGATGGACCTGTTGGAAGAAATTAGCTCTAACGGAAAGTTTGATGTCGGCCTAGGAAGAATGTATGAACACTAGGAACGTAGGAGTTATCTTAAATTAGTTTGAGGGCTAATTTAAAGTCTTCCATCGAACATGAAGAGCTTCTGTCGCAATAAGGTCTTACCGTTTAAACCCATCATGATTACCCAGGCGCTGGCAGCAAACAAAACGCATGTGTGTGCTACAAGATACCTTTGTCAAGTAGTATCATAACGGGGAAAATTATTACAAATTTTCAAAAGGCTTTTATCAATGCACTTTCTATTAGAAACGCTACACACTGGCTGGTTGTATTGTGTTATCTATTTTCATGATTGTAAAAGCTATAGAAAATAAGAGAACAATTTGAAACTATAGCTTATGAGGGATGAAAGAACAGTTTATTGTGGAGTCATGTACAGCGTTAGCGCACCATTTAAAAGCGTGTATTGAAGGAGAGAGACATCTGTTCGCGAAACAATACCCTCAACATAGAATCAAAAACAATTCAACAATACCTATACGTTATGCTATTGTTGATATAATGAAGGAAGATTGAAAGAGATTTTCTTCGGTCGTTCCATCGCAGTGTTGTTCCATACACACGAGGGAGACGTCGAGGCGACGTTCACTCAATGGCCAAAGAAAGAGCAATGTGTGAATTGGGTTGACCCATGGACTGGTTTCTCTATTGGAGTCTTTAGCTGCAGCAGCTTTCACAATTGTCGCATTTTGATCAAGTTGGCAGATAAAGATTTTTAAAGCTTTGTATTAAGCATTCCCTACTAGTGATTCTCATAGTCCAGATGTTTGTCCGCCATATCCGAGAGGACCATGTGTAGAGGAAACTATCATCAGACGTAACAGGAATCCTTTGTATGAATTAGGTATGATCTATCTAGTACATTGAAGTTTTCATTGACCCTAGTGGAGACCTTCAAATTTCTTTAAGAATAAGCTATCACAGGCAAGTATATCCTACACTTGCATAATACTGATAAATTGTTTGTGGGCTTGTTCCATTGTAGCGCGAATGGATCTCCAAAATAGTGGACAGTTCCTTGGAAACCAAACTGAAACTCATTTATTTTGCGACGAGATTTATTGATATTTCTTAATTTTAATTCATGGCTCGTACGTTGATTAAGGTAAGCGAAAGTTAGTCGTGTATATATAACTAAGGTAATCCAAAGTTAGTCGTATATATATGACTAAGGTAATCCAAAGTTAGTCGTATATATATATGACTAAGGTAATCAAACGTTAGTCCTGTATCTATGACTAAGACAATCTAACGTAAGTCATGTATATATGACTAAGTTAATACAACGTTAGTCGTGTATGTATGACAAAGGTAATCCAATGTTAATCGTGTATATATGATTGATAAATTATACAATAATTATCAGGACGGACTCAAAGTAATGGCGTGTCCTGTAGGACATTCTGGTAAAATGTCCAGATTGTGCCACCAAGGACAGCGAGGACCCTCGAGCGGAAATCGAAAACGGGACATTTTGTCGCAAAACGATTGATCCACATCAGCTTTCTTATGTGAGGAGGCTTGTATATCTCTATAAAGAGAACTGAATCCAGTAAGGATCCCCATCTTCCAAATTATTACTTAATATTTGATGGAAAAAGAACATGGAAAGTCATTTTCTCAGGGTGGATCCAGAACCCCCGGTCACCCCTCTCGATCCACACACGGGTGGTATGTCAACGTCAGACGTAACATTGGAACACTGGCTTTACTGTCGCATCCCACAGACACAGCACCCAACGAGCATCCGACATTGAACACCCGACCACCGATCGTAATCAGATCACCGCAACCACTAAAATCGGTCAAATAAATAACGTCTAGTGGAGGGGCAGGTTTTGTGTAATGGTTAAGCGCTTGGCTTGCGGCACCGACGATCCGGTTCCGATTCCAGGATTGTGCCTCTAAGAGGTTGGTTACCTTCTGCTTCCATGTCGCGATATAACTGAAAAGTTGTTGAAAGCGACGTAAAACACAAATCAACCAACCAAACAACGTGTAGTGGAATGGAACTTGTAGAACCTCTCCTACGATAAGATTCGAAGTTCATCCTCCAGTGCAATATGAGGTTTGGCAATAAGTCTACTAGTGGCCGAAGTGGTCCGGTAGTTTGCTCTGGTCACAATCTTCACTATGAGATAATGTCAAACACTGAACAGTAGCTATGTCACAATGCACAATACAAAAGTGGGAAAAGGGGAACTAGAAATACAATATTCAGTGCGGTGCCCAAGTTAATGTTGATCAAACACCTGAATATAGAGAATATGCAGTTATATACGAAGGATTTGTGGTATAGAGTTTTTTAAAAATGCTATCGTGATAGCTACCTGCAGCCCATGACTTTCGTCCTAACGAATGACAGTTTAGTGGCTTAAGACTAATTCGTATTATATCGAATGTTCTTCCTCCGTTCTTATATCTTATTTGAGTAGACTACTTGTATTCAAACGTTTAATGGATGGAATCTTATCTAGTAGCAGCATCACGACTGTGGATTCTATCGTTCCTATGCAGGTAGCAACCTTACTCCAATGATGAAGAATCTTCCCCTTTTAGTAAAGGTTTTATAGTATCCTGGTCGATAACGGTCTCGTGTGATCTTACCGATGAAATCATACAATAGACATGAACAAGGACTAGTATTCGTGATGCAAGGTCTAGGGGAAAGAATATTCAAGTGGTTTTTGTAATCAAAATTGTCCTTCGGCGTTAAACTTTTCGACTTCATGAGGTATGCAGGCATAAATTTATTCAGATTTAACACTGATAATCAGTAGAGAAAAGTAAATCAGGATGAAAGAATCATGCTCCATGTAGTGACAAAAAAAAAAGAGGCAAAGAGGCAAAATTGTAAATTCTTAGAGACCACTCGCTACAACTCGCATTGTTCACTAAACTTGCGGTTGGTCCCAATGTTCGGTCCGTCTAGGACATTTCAGTGCATTAGAATATTGCAGTAATTATTTTTCAATGTCATGCTTAGGGTATTCGACAAGTGATACCAGTATCCGTATATCAAATGATAGATCGAAAGTTTGTAACACTTGATTTGGACCCTTATCTCCTCCCTTTTTATATTTATGTTTTAAACCACTGGAATCACCAATAAATATTAATCATTAATGAAATTATAATGCATGATTGATGAGTGTTTCACTGTATATCAGTAAGTACCGTAACTATTTCAGGTCTGAAATCTATAAATCATGGTTAATAACTACTATAATACCTTTAATTACAAGAGGTGGGCAGAGTGTCTCTGATTGCACAATACCCCCATCCCATTCCCCTTGCATTCTTCTTCATGGTGTAATAACAGTATACTTTATCTTAAGTGGGTTCCTTTTTGTTGATAAGTTGTATGTTTTACACTAAACGTCCATATGTACATTATGTTTGTAGGTGTGAAGTGGTTATAGATTTAGAAGAATTTTTAAAAGCTACAATATATGCAGTTCTTTGCCTTAGAACCATACTGTTCTACTGCCAAATTTATAATTTCGGGAAAATCGAGTTTGAAGTTTTGATTACAGTTTATCGCTCCTACATGTTTTCTAATATAAGAAATATATTTTGATAACATACATAAGGTGTCAAAATTTAATTTGGATCCCTATTTATCACAACGTATAATCAAGTTTCTTTAAAGTTTTTCATTTGTAGATAGAACATTTCTCTAAATTTTCGTTTGAATTTTAGTATCACACAATGTTTTATGCACATTTTGACCATCGAGAAGAGAGAAAAATATCACGGGATACGCAGATAGGAGAGAATGGTGCTATCCCTGTCTATAAATTTGATACAGATTTGTTTACCATTGATTACAATGGAAATTATGGAGACAGAAAAAGATGGAATTTAGAAGAAAGTGACACTTCCTCTCCTGCCAAGGAAATATTGACCAAAATAAATGTCAGAAGAGATACGCAATCGAAAGACGAATTCAATGATATGAACTCGATTTTTATCAAATTGGTAGTTAGAACAATCTGGTTTTCAGGTTACGAATTATACGTCATAACGCCCCATATTCGACCCACTTTTCAACACGGAAAGCGATGTTTGGCAGACTTTTGATTGTTAAGCTTAGGACGTCATAATGAAAGGTTCGATATTTCCAATCTTGCGTGACGCTTAAATTCTACTTGTATCTTCAGAGACAGACAAACGATTCTGGTTTAAGGATGTAATAATTTAGAATCGTGCTTTTGTAGACAAGTTTGACTTTCAGGGGTTCACATATGCTCTTCAAGTAGACATATTTTGTTATTTTCCATTTGTTTTTCATTTTCACTGATTTTGTATGTCCTATGGTTTCATGATTTTTGGACTTGTGGTTTGGATTTATCCATCATCTTTACATTTCAAATGTGTATAATGAGCTTCGCCGTTCGTTATCATCCGTCAGGCGGCGCTTGTGTACTATGAGTTAGAAACGACGTTGAACGTTAGCAACCGTATGACGTCACAAGAATGTTTCATTGTTCTTTACGTCATCTATGCGGGAATACGGGGTTTTTTTTGCATGTTTTCTAATAGCATACGAAGCTTAAAGTTATCCACGTATGTAATTAGTAGAATTTGAAAGTTAGCAAAAGACATATGTAAGAACAGAGTAACGGTGCATCATTGTAAGTTGAAATGTTCTTTTTCTGTATGCTTTTACTTTATTAAATAATAGATCTACTTTAGTATATTTTGACGTTAGTAACCACCCTGTATCGTATAAAGGAATAAGAATGGCAGTATATCATATTTCGTGCTTACTGCATAGGTTTTGTTATAAACTCAGTCGTAGACTGGCAAATTTTATGTCATTATAATTTTTGTTGTGCATTTTCACGACTTGTAAGATTGGATAGATTGAAGAATGACGACATTGAAGGTTAATTGGGATCATAAGTTGACAGGATAATGATATCCAACAGGTATATCGTCATATCAAAATAATGAGAAATCAAATACCAGCAGCATTGTGGTATTTAAAATTGCTTTATGTTATACCTAATAAATATTACATGCAATGGCGGTACTGTTGGCTGTAGCCTGTAAACCACCTCCACCCTGCCTTTACCAGTAATTTTAGAACACTCTTCTTTTTAAATTGTCATAAATTATCGGGTTTCTTCCCTTCTCTTAAGTCCTGGATCCGCTCCTGTCTAGGTCAAACGCTTTGCTGTATAACCCGTCTCAAGTCGAATTCTTGACCTATGGATACTTAACATACCATTCCTTTACTAACATCACACTTTCCCCAGTGAGGTGTGAACTTGTGTATCTTGTATAGTTTATTCATCGAATACAAATACAGCATATAGATATAATTTATATAATAAGATATATATAATTTTATAATAAGATAACTTAACACCCAGTGGCATTGGTCATTGGGTCGTCGCGCTTTCTGTGTGAAGAATTTACTTAAATGAACCGAATATTTCATGCTTTGATGTTTTTATTTGTTATTCTTTTTGGAATTTTCGATATGAAGCACTTACATTATACAAGAAATGATGGCATTGCATATTAAGAAGTCATTTTGCATCAGATCATGTCAATAAAGTGAGAAGTGGGCGTTTCCTGATTGACTCCAATTAATCGTTTTCATTTCATAATGTGATCTTGTTACAACTTAAACTGTACAAAGAGCATACGAAAAAATCAATAGCTATTGAAATACCTTTAGAAATGAACTTCATTGAGGGAACTCTAGTGCTTTTATCGTTTTCTATGGTTGGCCTGTATGAAAAGAGGTAGCCCAATTTAAATGGAGACAACTGATACACTTATATAGCTTTGAATCATGATCTTTTATTCACGACCACTAGACATATACTATGTAACTTCACATTCCTGTATATGTTCAGGACTATTTCGTCGAGAGTTAATTCAATCTAGGTTCAATGTTTAAACGTATTATGCCATAAAAACAGCTGCCTCATATGGCTTTTTGTATCTAAACAAAGGCAGGATTGGGCTGGATTTTTTCCCTTAGTAAAAATAAAAGCTGGTGATTTTCCAAACCTTTTTCATTCTCATATAAAAGATTTTTGTATAGAAAACTGACTTTATATCGTGACTGGTACGGCGTATTATACACTACCAAATCGTTACTGTGAATAGCTTTATTTACGTTCAGAGAGACAGAAACTCTTTTGTAACTTGTGAGTATAGATTTTAACATACTCGTATAGAATATTTTATACTTTTTTGGCATATCAGTTATCAGTATGAATATCATCCTTAACATACTTACGGTCTATTCATATATAGAATCGTCAGCAGCATAACCAAATTAGACCAGTATTTAGACACCATATTTAGCTCACCAAGATACATGCGTGTTGTTATAACGTCAACTTTTACGACCGTTTTTCACTACGTGTGTGTGTGTGTGTGTGTAAATATATATATATTGGTATAGCAATATTTGAGTGATCTCGGATTTTGTAATAATTTTATTTTATTTCATTCTAACTTTCAAATTCTGATCAGTGTTAGCGCGAGCACGTAATATATTAACACAAATGACTAACCAATCCGAAAACAAACTTTTGTTAATATATAAACACATAATCAAGATGATATCATTCTGTTGATCTTAAAGTCGATAGGACTTGTTACTTGTACAACATCTCAATTTTACTGTAACATTGGGAACATGATAGGTTGTCTTACATTTTCATTAAGTTTTAAAATGGATAACAAAAATATTCTGTAGACAAAAGGGTTTAAGGAATACGATACTCTATTAAATTTTATAAATGGTATAGAATTCCCATTAAAGATGATCAACAACTGTCATACATAAAAATCTTAAATAATCCTATCTTAATGATGAACATTTTAGAGGGAAATTAGCATAAAGTATATAAAATCGATAATTAATCATCACAAAATGTAATAAGTAGAATAAGATCATTTGGAAAAGGAATACATACATACATACATATATATATATATATATATACCGGTATACACATTTTATGTATGTATGTATGTTTGTTTGTTTGTTTATATGGGTACATGTGGTTGGAATTCTACAATCAATTAATTTCTGGATTACTCTCAAGAACTAATGTTTGCAATTGAGTTTTTCCCCTCAACAACATCCTTATGTTCCTATATGACGTAATGAGCGGTCATTATACTTAATGTCAGTAAAGTAATTTGTATACGCCCGTCATAAGACGGGACGTATTATGTTATGGCATTGTCCGTGCATCCGTCCGAGGTCATGTTTTACGGGCCTTTTTCTGCAGTCTTTCAAGGTACTGGATTGATTGATTGATTGATTGATTTTTGTTTTACGTCACACCACGAATATTTCACGTATATGGTGACGGGATCTGCCTGATGCGGGGCATACAAATTTTGACCTTTGCAACGGACCCACCCGAAGCAGTGAGGGGTTGGTACCAGTTTGCAGTTTCGGTATGATTGACTTGGTTTTGCCAGAGTTATAGCCCTAGGTCTAGAAAATTTCAAGGATTTTATCATGTTTATGTGCAGGTTTGTTTTGTTTGTTTAGGGAGCAACCATTTGATTTATATGGGGGGAGAGACTTTCACCGGCCTGAATATAATTTTTTGCCCAATTTCAGAGCCGGATTATTATTATTGTTTTATTTATTTATTGTTATTTTTTCCAAAGATTTGAGCCGGACTTTTTTTTTGCAAAGTCTTCCCCCCCCCCTCCCTAAAAATCAATTGGTTGCTCCCTTATTTAAGATTTATTTCGTTATGTCATTAAAGAAAAACGGAATTGCAAGAATGGTTAAATAGTGTTGAGGAATATTCTTTCGATTTTGAACAGAAAATCTGCTCAGTGGTTACGGAGTTATGGGACTTTGAGTTTTTACATTGATAGCATAATGGCAATTTCTATGGGACATCATAACTTGAGATAATTTCAGTGATTTTCAAGAAACTCATAGAGAATGCTCAAATAGTGCAGAGGAAGAGCCCTTTTGATTCTGAAAAAAAAATGCTCAGCCATTACGGAATTACGGGACTTTAATTTATTTATTTATTTATTTATTTATTTATTTATTTATTTATTTATTTATTTATATATATATTTTCAGTTTATCACATATATTTTTGTTCTGTATTATTTGATTTCCTCGATAGAATGAAAAAGGTGGCCTATTCATGTGTCATCTCAAGGTCCTCATTAATAGGCAAGGGGGATTTTTCCATACATTATAATTCCTCCATTTAAACTAAGCGACTGGTGTTGCTCTTGTTCGTGTGGACGCCCGGGAAGTGGTTGGGAAGGGAAAAAAAGCTTGGTGAGGCACATGGAGCGAAGCCTCTTGAACGTTGGGATGAAAAGAAGCTTGGTGGGGCACAGCGAGCTAAGCCTCTTAAACGTTTGAAAGGACAGAAGCTTGGATTTGGCACAGCAAGCGAAGCCTCGTGAACGTTAGGAAGGAGAGAAGCTTGGTGGGGCACAGGGAGCGAAGTCTCTTGAACGTTGGGATGGAGAGATGCTTGGTGGGGCACAGCGAGCGAAGCCTGATAAACGTTTGGAAGGAGAGAAGCTTGGATTGGGCACAGGGAGCGAATCCACGTGAACTTTGGGAAGGAAAGGAGCTTGGTGGGGCACAGGGAGCGAAGCCTATTAAACGTTATGAAGGAGAGATGCTTGGATTGGGCACAGCGAGCGAAGCCTCGTGAACGTTGGGAAGGAGAGAAACTTGGTGGGGCACAGGGAGCGAAGCCTCTTGAACGTTAGGAAGGAGAGAAGCTTGGTGGGGCACAGGGAGCGAAGCTTTTTGAACGTTTGGAAGGAGAGATGCTTGGTGGGGCACAGAGAGCGAAGCCTCTTAAACGTTTGGAAGGAGAGAAGCTTGGATTGGGCAGCTTGGATTGGGCACAGCGAGCGAAACCTCGTGAACGTTAGGAAGGAGAGAAATTTGGTGGGGCACAGGGAGCGAAGTCTCTTGAACGTTTGGAAGGAGAGAAGCTTGGTGGGACACAGGGAGCGAAGCTCCTTGAACGTTTGGAAGGAGAGAAGCTTGATGGGGCACAGGGAGCGAAGCCTCTTAAACGTTTTGAAGGAGAGATGCTTGGATTAGGCACAGCGAGCGAAGCATCGTGAGCGTTGGGAAGGAGAGAAACTTGGTGGGGCACAGGGAGCGAAACCTCATGAATGTTGGGAAGGCGAGAAGTTCTGTGGGGCACAGGCAACGAAGCCTCGTTAACGTTGACTTTTAAACGTTATTGAATTGAAGTTTGAACCTTTTAAGACGTTTAATCTTCAATATTTGTCACGTCATTTTTGTTTTAGTTTAAGATTTTTTGCAATGTAATATTGACTTTATGGTGTACAAATTTAAAGCATGGGATATTAATATATAATTACTCTTGTTAAGCTCAGTAAAAGGTCGTTTACTGTCATATTAATGATGAGAGTGTCATGTTCTATTTTTTTTAATTTACTTTGTGACGGCAGTTGTCATGTTCTAATTTTTGTATTTAACCCGACCCCCTCCCCCACCCCCAATAAATTTAAAAATTAGAAAATGACAACAGAATTAAGACATAAGACAATAGTTTTTTTTCTATCTACATTATTGTATTTGTAACGAACACCTTCGATTATACAAATATAGCACCTATTGACTGCAGTGGCAAAAGTTGTAATGAAATGAATACTAAAATTATCCCCTTAATGGTAAAGTCAAGAGTATAAGGCAATATTAGTGTAAATATTACCTCTATTATCTAGTATGTCAGAAGTTGTTAGTCAGTATTAGTGGTGTATACCCTCCTGAATGTAATGTCAGATGGTACAAAGATAGCCTTTGCAGACTGTGTGGTAAAAATCTAACAATACAATGTCTGCCACCCATTAGTCAGGTAATCATCTATAAATGTGTTCTCGTTATGTCAGCTCGTCACATATTTATGTTGAGAAGTTGACATACGTTTGTAACTAATCAGTATAACATCTAAAATTCGAAAAGGATAATCTAACGCGTCAACATTAATTTCAAGTCAACACAACTGTATAGTAAGCTGACATATTATCTAGCAAGTCAACAACAAAAGATGACATAACATAACAGATTTGCTTATCACTTGACAAGTCAACATAACACTTCACATGGCGACATAACACAACAAGTCTGCATTTAACTTGACAAATCAACATAAAACTTCACATGGCGACATAACAGTCTCCATATTACGTGACAAGCCGACATAATACTTCTCAAGACGACATAACAAGTCTACATATTACAAGATACGTCGACAGAATCATGAAAAATGTGTGAAAGAAAATGTTACCATATACACGTAGAAAATGTATATCATGGTACCAGATCTATTAATGTTGCAACATTTGTCGTTTACTCAGGCACTAAGAAAAATACGACACCATTTGATTTTTTAATGCAACACCATGTCTGTTTAGCGATGGATCATACTTTTTATACACCCACATTTTTAAATGCTATACCGCTGTCGTCTGTCCGACCGTCCATCTATCCTTGTCCGGGCTTCTCCTTAACTAAAGGGGGAACAGAACTTTTGATGGTGTCATATGAAAGGATGTGGATTGTAGTTGTGGATGTGAGTTTCAAAGTTGGGGTCAGGCACCTGGGGTGTGGAAAAATGGGCGGGGTCTGAAAAGCTTGTCCGGGCTTCTCCTCCTTAACTAAAGGGTGAACAAAACTTTTGATGGTGTCATGAAAGGATGTGGCTTGTAGTTGTGCATGTGGGTTTCAAAGATGGGGTCAGGCCCCTGGGATGGGGGGAAATGGGCAGGGTCGGAAAGGTTTTCCGGGCTTCTATTCCTTACCTAAAGGGGGAACAAAACTTTTGATGGTGTCATATGAAAGGATGTGGCTTGCAGACCGCATTAAAGCATGATGCTGGCGTATCATGCACCCGTTAGCGGTGCCCTATTTTCATTCGAAAGGAATACCAAGCAAAGTCGGAGATCGACGTATTTTCCGCGTGATTCTCTTTTAAACAATAACTCATGGAGAGAAAATATATAGATATAAATTACACTTAGTGAATTTGAATTTGATGAAATGAAGTTTTGGCTAGATAGAACAGTTGACGTGTTCTTGAGGATATTGACCTCTAACCCTTATGGTCCTACGCAGAAGGTCAACTTAACCAGAGACGTATATTCGTTATTGATAGAGTGGTTCTTTATGTTCGTAATGAACTCTAGTTCACGTGCATATTAATATACTTGATTGCACGGCATTTGTCTTGCTAGTTATGGCAAACTTAATAAACTCAATTAAAAAAAGATACATTAGTTAGTATATCACTTTCCCTTTACCATCAGTCTATTTATATTCATAGCTTTTTCCAATGCTGCCTTGAGTCCTATTTTATATTTTCTTCCATTGTGTGTAGAAAACTGGTAATGAAAAACATCTTTCAGACCAAAATTGACGTCAGGGTATCGCGAATTATGTGCTGCGGCCAAGTGTGCAAAATTTCCTCACTGTGTTATAGCAGCCCACCGTAATTACATGGCTATATTTATGAAAAGTTTCATCAATACGGCGTCATTGTAACCGTCATGTATCTATTGAAAAGGCCCGTTTACAGTGGTTAGTTTTCAATAACCCGATGTAGAAATACTTTTCTCTCTAGATGTGAGTTGTAATAAAATTTCTATAGCTTCCATTTACCCTTAAGCATTACGCCACAAATAAAAAGCTGTCTGCCATTGTTGTTTGACGATATTAAAATAAGTTTAAGGTACTCTTTTGGTGTGCAGGGATATGTAACGTATATCTTGAAACATCGCAAATTGAAAAATTGAATAAGATTTCTTTTCTACTCGACTTTACATAGCCGAGTCTTTTCATGGCTAGATAATACCGGGCCTATTAACCATACAAGACTAACCGTATGTGAGATCCAATACAATACCGTAGTCACAGCGTTTATTCTGCTAGGCTTTTATATCAAACAATAACTAAAATAGGGCTTTTTGTCGCATTGTTAAAAGTTTCAAAAGCATTCTCTTATAAAATATACAAGGGTACCATCCGTACAAAGTTTTCAAAACAAGCTATGGATTGCTTAAACGAATACTTAATCAATCCACTGAACTTATTAGATGGCTTAGGAATATGCTCAATTTCCACGACGCGAACGATGAAGAAAGATTGGGGGGTTTGGTAGAAGTGAGAAATTTTTGAGCAAACAAAACTGTGAGTAGATGTTCTTAATGTAATTAATTTCTATGTTACTTTGGTGTAGACACATGTATATATCTATTTATATGAATGAAGATAAAGTTGTAGTTCAATGGTTTTATCTGTTAAACATTTGTATATGATAATGAAATCTTAAAATATGGTGTGAAATCATGTAGAAATTATCGTGAACAATGCGTTAAAAGGGGAGAAGACGTTGTTCCTGAAACCAAAGAAAAAAGGGGGAAAGGGTGATGTTCATGTTAATAAAAACAAAGCAAAATGTGGAAAGGGTGCAGTTTATGTTCCTAATAACAAAGACAAAAAAAAATCATTAGGGTGAATACTGTGGAATGAGAATTACTGAAACAGGAAAAGGGAGAGGTATGTTTTACTATGTACTTTGAACGAAAGGTATATGATGTGTTAAATAGAATAGTGGGGTGGACAATATGAACATTAAGAGGGGCAACCGTCTGAGTGAACAATACTTTAAGTTCTTAGACAGAGATAGAAGACGGGCGATATGCCGAGATTGTTTGGAAGTATAGATAGTAAAAAGAAATGGAAGAGTATTTGTTATATGGGCTATTGTTCCTCTTCTATTTGTCATATGGGATATTGTTAATCTGCTTTTGTGTGAATGGGGAAAAGTAATTTAGTGATCACATAATATAAATAGCATTGATATGCGCTACCTGGGTAGTAATATAAAGAAAGTGTAGAGCTTTATGTCGATGACATACCCAAAAACGTAGAGCAATAGGGCGTTTGTAAACTCCACCTAATATGTGCCGCGATTGACGTTATTCATGGCGATACGTCGATCTTACCGACATTGCTGACAGATTTTGCTTTCTAAATTTGTGCATACTGAATCTTTTGTTTTCTACCTCGTTTTCAACATTTTTTGCACCTATGGTAGGACATGGAAGTAGGAACCTAGATCGTCTGCCAAGCGCTGAATCACTACACAAAGCCTGTCTCTCCCTATTCTAAATAAAAACTAATTGAATCGGTTAGAATTATCAATCTACCATGACTACATGTTTAAGATTTGTGATCAGAATTGATGATTTCATAATATAATGATTTTCTTACACGCATTTACGCCTGATACTCGTCAAGATCAAGAGGTTTTGTTCTACAGAGTTGTCGTTCCTTCTAGTGTTTTGAGAACAAAAAGCGACGATGCCGATAGAGACTCAATTGAATTTTATGTATGGTTTTGAATATATCTAAAAGAACTAAATCTGTGATTTAAATGACATTTAATGATTTTATATTTCATCAATTATACATTATCTATCTATTTATATACTCCAGTCGATATAACCTTTGTATTTCGGTTTACTATATGATACCAGTAATTACAGAGATTTTAAACCTTTTAGATATTTGTATGGAAACCTTAAAGGGACAAAACGTTCAAATATGTCGTACTTGTTCAGTGTTCATTTAAAGTCACCAGTTCCAATTTGATGTCTAGTGTTGTCATAAATCATATTGGTTAAACGTGCGTTGAATTTTAACTTAGGGGACAAAATTGGGATGCGAAGGGGGAAATTGCACTTTATGGAAATACATATGTATATATTCTGTCCTCCAAAAACCTCAAAACAAATAGTCTGTCCTCCTCTGCCAAGAAAATAAATATTTTGGCCACAATATATGATAAAACTGCACAAAAAGTGCATATTAAAGAAAACTACCCGCTTCGCCTGCAGTCTGATGAATATTGAAATCTTTGGGTTCACTTCGCTCTCTATTCCATACTTTACATATAGCATACGTAACAAGTACGGACACCGGGTTTTTGAGAATTTGATATTACTAACACTAGCCCAGAAAGTTGGGGGAATATGTAGGTTAATGCATTCACATTTGTTAAGAATTTCCTTTTGTAACCTGTTTGAAAGTTTTATGAAGTGAAGCTGTAGAAGAAAAATGGCTCGCTGTGCTCGACAAATTTTCAGAGTTTTCTTTAGCTCTTTGATAACCTACATACTTGTATACTCCTTAAACTGTATATCCTTTGTATCAGTATAGCACCTACTCTTTATACTGTATATCCTTTGTATCAGTATAGCACCTACTCCTTATACTGTATATCCTTTGTATCAGTATAGCACCTATTCCTTATACTGTATATCCTTTGTATCAGTATAGCACCTATTCCTTATACTGTATATCCTTTGTATCAGTATAGCACCTATTTTTATTCCTTATACTGTATATCCTTTGTATCAGTATAGCACCTACTCTTTATACTGTATATCCTTTGTATCAGTATAGCACCTACTCCTCATACTGTATATCCTTTGTATCAGTCTAGGCTACTTTTCTTTTATAACATCTAATCCTTATTCCTTATCTTTATGATATATTCATACTATGATAAATTCTTAATTTAAAGTGGAGCATCCCTGGCACAGGCAACGGCATGCTGATTATATGCAAGTAGGTATGGAATTGCCTGATTCTATACCAATTTCGCCCAAGTTTTATAGAGGGATGACCCCATACCCTTTCTCCAAAGGTTCAGATCCTGACAATTATTCATATGCTCACAAAACTATGTTTGCCAAACCCTCCCCCTTCAATATCAAATGGTCATCCCTCAACGAGTACGGATCTTTGACAGCTATTTGTTTCTAGATGTTCGCCATTTAATTTCATGACTGTGAGTATTTCCCGCTTTCTGTGTGATATCAGAAACATTACCGAAATATTTATGCCCCCCCCCCCCAATCTCTCTCATTAATATTCGAGGATATATGCTAAAGATGAATTGTAACATCGATTTAATTGTTTCGCAAAACGCATAGGTCGAAAGAGTATACATGCTCTTGTTAACGTGACATCCAGTTTCATGCGCGGATACAAAGGGGGGTAGGGGGGGATGACCACCCCCCTGGAATCCGAAAATTTTACCAAAAAAAGGTAGTATTTGGGCATTTTTGGGGTTGGACCCCCCTCGTCTAAGAGAAAAAATTACCTTTTTTTGGACCCCCTCTGACAAAAATTTCTGGATCCGCGCATGAGTTTAGTGAACTCCCTGTAGAATTCCTTGCTGTTTGGATGAATTTCACGTAACTTGCTTTGTAATCAAATACTAAAGACTTAGAACTTGGAAAACGTGTCATTTTGTCAAATTACTGTCAATCTATGCATTATAAGCATTTTAGATAGCAATTCAGTAGCGTAAGTGTGTGTATTGTAAGTGTGTGTATTGTTAGTGTGTGTATTGTTAGTGTGTGTATTGTAAGTGTGTGTATTGTAAGTGTGTGTATTGTAAAAATAGATATCAGAACATATATAAATGTATAAAGTGCACCATATGTGCATTTCGACTACTTGAGTTTCTTCAGTGACACTTAAGGCCTAAACTGTGAGAACTCTAAAGTAAGAATATTTGAAGAGCAAACCAATTACTAAACTGACCTAAGTGAAAAAAAATCTAAGGACAGAGTATAAGGAAGGTACTTAATATTTTACAAACTTTTGTCACAGTGAATTGGATGTATGTATTTCGTCGATTGTATAATCGTCTTAAAGTCACAGGGTTTCAGATCGAACCCTAGAGGTGACTTAATGACTTTTTCTTTGAATGAGATAGCTCACAATCGAAAAATGTCGTATAAATATTACAGTGAACTTGTGATAATTTTACTTTCAATTTTGGTCTCAATAGAGAACGTTCACGATCGTACAGAACAGCATTGTGATAGAAGCTGTTCGGGAACGAGAAAAGAACCATGGTGACAGTACAACTCACTTCATTCCCGAACTTTTGACGACTGTGTTGTTCGAGCAAAGATTTTTGTATGTGGGAAGATATGCCGTGGAGAGCACTAAATGTCAGTGATTTAATCAGCATTTCCATATTCTTTACAAATAAGAGGCAGGCTTGGTGTAGTGGTTAAGCGTTTGGCTTGCGGCGCCGACGATCCGGGTTCGATTCCCGGGTTGCGCCACTATGTTTAAGAGGTTGGTCACCTCCTGCTTCCATGTCGCGATATAACTGAAAAATTGTTGAAAGCGACGTAAAACACTAATCAACCAACCAACCAACTTTACAAATAAACAATCGCCATCAAACAATTGAAATAAAAGGAACTCAATGTGCCACAGAGCAATATATGAATCATAATTAAAAAGGAGGTGCCGAAACATTGCTAATACGAGCTGAAAATCAACTCAGCAATAATTCAAATATTTTATGGTCATTATCCCTGGTAATATGTTGCTCTATTCATGCTTTCAGATATCCTGACCAAAATCAGTGCTGATATAATATTAAGATGATGGAAAATAAGAGAGATTATACGTATGTTTTACGACCCCGATACAAATACCACCATACCATTGTCCTCTTTACATCCACAATTCTATGGGACGGTATATTATTGCTGCAAATGAAAGCATTCACCAAGCCCAGGGAACAATGGGCAAGAAAATATTTGACACAAACGTTGCGAAACTTCGGATACAGTGTAACAAGTTTTATTTCACTTCCTTTGAATTTGATGGAAAAGTGATACTCATTGTCAGTTTAGATCTTTTGTTACAGCACCCAGTTTTGTGCGACAGAATGTAAAGTGGATCGAGTGTTCATATAACCAGTGGTAAAGTGATCATTTTAATTATGGATGCTGATTTAGTCTAATTTTGGCGAGGAATACTTGATTGGAATACTGTGTGATTCAGTGTGATTAACGTGTGGATGTTTACGCGCCGTGATCATTGGATATTACTGTTGGATATATACTACAGCTTAAACGGTAAGTACATTTAAACTGAGCTGTTTCACTTGCTTAATAACGCAGCACGGATGACAGGCTCAATAAGAACAAATTAAGCGGGGAAGGATATCCTACAACAAGCGACGTTTCAACAATACAACATAATTTACATCATTTCTGAATTCACTCCTTTTGATTTTATGTGTAACGACAATTAATATACAACTTTGTAATGACAACATCAGTGGCGTATTTAGACCGGGGGGGGGGGGCTTTTCTCAACATATTTACAAGTAAAATTCCAGATTTAGCACCAAAAATGGCTGAGTAGTTTGGCTCATACATATGTTGGCCCCCCTTTTCGGCAATCCTGGATCCGCCACTGAATATTTGAAGACGCCAGTTCTATAACGTAAATGCTTATTGTATAGGCATGTAGGAGTATTTGACACGTATTCTTGCTGACGTTTCAGCGAGTCACTCGTGATTCAAACCTTCGATCATTCATTCCCGATACCAACCCTTTAACTATTCAGTTATACTGGGGTGCACTCTTGTTACATTTGAATGTTCTTACAACATCTTCCCTTCCATTTCCCTTGTAGTATATGCAGTTTATAGTACATATAGCTATAACCGCTTCACAAATTATTCTTATACCTTAAACGACAAACTTTTATTCTCTGAGTGGAAAATATTATTTCCGAATAAATATTTCATAACTAAATTTTGTGACGTTCAAAAGACACTTGTATTACTCTGTTTTTAATAATGCGTGGAGAACATGTAAAAGAGAAACTACAACAGAGCGATGCAATATGTATGCAGTGGTATATTGTTCAATGCGAAATAAGAAACTGAAAGTAGAATAATATACTTAGAACAATAGAGAGTTATTCAGTCAGAATATCCCATACAATAGAAGTTGTCTGTCAACATGTATCTCTGAAGGGAAAAACCGACTATTCTTGTAGGAAGCATGTTGTTCGGTGATGGTTTCCTCGACTGTGCTCTTCACCAACATTTTTCGACCTTAACAACATGCGCGAGGTTAGCAAAAGATAATACATGTATGGGGGCATGTATAAATGAATTGCAAGAGCAGGAAGTCTATAGAATTGTAGCCAGGTACCCGAACATTAAGTACCATGGTGTGGTTTGTAGTGGTTTTCTATCAAATTCGAGATCAATTGAGTAAAGAATTTCTTTCATTAAATGGGCTCACCGTGCACTCAAAGGTTCTATAATATCGATGCATACGTATTGTACCTGTGAATAATGAACTTGCAAATCTTCTTTTCAGTCAGTTCCTTCTACTGAACTGACACCTGTCCTGACTGTCATACAGTGAATCCGTCGCTTGATTATCCTAACATGAGCGTATCCAGTATGATCTTAATAAAGTATATAGATATTATAAAGCAAACTGAAAATACTCTAGGAGCCTCAAGTACCACCCCCCCCCCCCCCCCCCCCCAAAAAAAAGAAAAAATAGGATGCTTAAAAGGAACAGCAACCCCCCACCCCCCCAAAAAAAAAATCATAAAAAACAAAACAAAACAAAACAAAAACAAAAAACCCAACAAAATGTTGCAGAAATCACAAATACGTCAAATACGTAAATGTAGTCGTTCGAAGCAGAGTTCAGTTCTTAGGCTAAATTTTGTAGTAGATATAGTAGTCTATCATACGAAGGCAAACTTTGTGGTAGATATGGTAGTCTATATACGAAGGCAAACTTTGTGGTAGATATGGTAGTCTATCATACGAAGGCAAACTTTGTGGTAGTTATGGTAGTCTATATACGAAGGAATCCGATGTGGCCTAATGGTATCGCGCTGGACTCTTAATCGGGAGGCCGGGGTTCGATTCCCGCTATGGTCATGCCGGTGTCCTGTCTTTCGGATGAGACAGTAAACACCGAGGTCCCGTGTCGTGGTATGCATGGCACGTTAAAGATCCCTCACTGCTTCGGGTGGGTCCGTTGCAAAGGTCAAAATTTGTATGCCCCGCATCAGGCAGATGCCGTCACCATATATGTGAAATATTCGTGGTGTGGCGTTAAACAAAAATCAGTCAATCAATCTATATACGAAGGCAAACTTTGTGGTAGATATGGTAGTCTATATACGAAGAATAACTGAACTCAGGACACGACGATTTCACGAACTACTTGATGCTGATTTTTGCATAGATAACATGTGTAACAGTTTAACTGAAAAATATGATTAGTCAGTTTAACTGAAAAATAATTCATCCGTACATCACCTATGTAATACTACTACTCTAAAATGATTTAGAATATCCTCAATCCCGTCTTCTAAAAAACGATAGAACAACTAAATCCCTCCTCCAAATCACACATCCCACCTCAACCCCCCCCCAAAGGAAAAAAGGAAAACACCCCCATCCACCCACCGACCCACCAAATAGATAAATAAAACATTCTCCTTCCTCAATAACGACACAAACAAATAAAAATGAAATAAAAAAAACCCAGTAAGACATGGAAAACCAAATTCAAACAAAATAAATAATACGTACATCTACTTTACCATCCAATGTTTACTTTCTCGTGTTATCAATGCCTTTTAAAGCACCTGGTTCCTATACTTCACCGTCATACATGATTGGTACTGCAACAATATGGTCGTTCTTGCCAAGAGGCAGTTTCACCGGCACAGTTGGCATTTACCTGGTATTTTTCATCACAATTACACGCGCTGGTGTTTAAAGAATAAAGCCTTCTAAATCTGTAGGACAATGCGTTATAAAGAAGCATTGACGGGCGCACTATGAGACCATTATGTGCCCTTGTTTTCCCTTTATATTCTTCGGGGTCTACACCTAGTTATTTATGTATCGTGTTTCGTGTGTCGGAAAATAACCCTTTTTATATCAATAGATTTTAATTCAAGCTATTCGCATACCGATGGCGTTCAACAAGAGAAAAGATCTTGTAAGCAATAAAGAAACTAAACACGCTGAATTCTACATAACAATAGTCCATTTTCCTTAACATTTTATGTCTTTTCAAAACAAGCAACTGATACCAAAGAGTCTACATTTAGTGAATTAAATGAAACCGATGAAAAACGTAGTTAGATATGTAGGGGATTCTATGGCGCTTGTTCTCGCGTTATTGTATACACATACTTTCATTTAGGCCATTTGAAAAGGCTTTGATGGCATCTTTTGATAGGAGAACCAAAGGACGGAGGGCACCATCAGGCCAACTGTGTGGCTTTCTTTGCGTTTGGAATTACATTGAATGGATATTGTAAAGCGATTGCTGCCCATGTGACTCGAGCTCAGTTTTATCGGCTACTGATAATCACTATTATAAGACCAAGCCTAAACTTATAATCATGTTTTATACCTTTAGAAAGTGCAACAAGTTGGAGATATAGATACGGTTGGGAAAGCTAGAACTCTCTTTTATGTCGATTTCTATGCCTTTTCAAATAATTTGAATCGAAATTGGCATATCATTTGAATTGATATTGCAACTTTAGCCTGGACTGGCTATATTAGGATACACCGTGACATAAAACCAGAGAATAAACAGGATTTACTTTACTTGAATAAGGATTGAATGTTTGAAATCATTGTGAGATGTATTTAAATGTTCCTGTGTATGTTATCGCTGTATATCCGTGTAGAATCATCAGGAAGAATGTTGGATATTTTGAGGTTCATCCTTACGTTGATTCACGTATGTAACTCTGTTTCATGTTTCTTTATTATCTTATAGTGATGAAAAGAATATCATGACAAGTTGGTGGTTTTTTTTTTTTTACCAAACTTTACATTTGTTGCTACGAGTTTTCCCAGTCGTTCGAACAAAGCGCGACAACTCTTATATCACATCTTATGTTGAATGCAAAGTGAAACTTAACTTGGAGTTGTCTTTCTTTCTTTGAGATCAGTGTCAATTGATGGTACATTAAATGCATTCTATTGAGAGAGAGATCCGTAACTATTGTAAATTTAAAGTTTTGATGTTTTTTGGACTAAAGGTACCACTTTGTCCGTCCATACGACATTCGGTTAAAAAGTTTTTAAAAATACCTTCAGTTTTCGTTTAAATGCAATATAGAATACTGAGGTATAAACGGATGCAATGTCATCGTGATACTAAAAATAACGTACAGTAGTGGATATACAGTGACCCATGGAAACCAGGGGAGAGACTATGTCATTATGTGCCCGGGAGTAACTAATTTAATACTTTCAATAGCGATTCATATTTCTCAGGATTGTTGCTAACAACACAAGGGTGTGTTTTAAAATACCTTGACCCAATGTCATGTTTTAGATGTCATACCTTGACCCAATATCATGCTTTCGATATCAAACCTTGACTCAATGTCATGCTTTCGGGCACATGCTTTCTGGTCCATTAAGTCTTAGCTGTAATTTGGTTTTGCTTCCTATAATTATTATCTATGATTGACACAAAGGCATGTGACCTTTACCTAAGTACATGTATAGAAGGTAAAGGTCACAATGAGCCTTTGGCCAATTTTTTGTTATTCCATTTTACTGTGCAGGGGCAAAGGGGGTCCCATTTGTATAACTTTTGAAGGAATCAAGTACAAATAAAGAAAATACAACATACAGCAAATAAATGGATAAATGATGCTGAATGATAGGCGAGTCGAGATTCCTTTCTGACACCTAACATAAGTATTTCACTTGCTGTATTCATAGAATACTCGGTCTTCATAATAGTGTCTTATGGTATGCAGATGTCAATACTCAATAGTGTCTGATAGTATACACAAAACAATAGTGTCTTATAGTATACAAATGTCAATAATGTATTATAGCAATTCATTTTTTCATTATTTCATTATTACAATGTACTAATTAATACACAAGCTCTTCATTGCTGCTAGTGTATACAACCAGTCAGTGACTAGAGCTTCATTATTGCTAGTCTATGTGACCTGTCAGTGACTAGAGATTCATTGTTGCTAGACTATACCACCAGTCAGTGACCATAGCTTCACTGTTGCTAATGTAAATAACCCATAAGTAACTATAGCTTCATTATTTCTAGTCTATATGACCAGTCATTGACTAGAGCTTCATTATTGCTAGTCTATATAACCAGACAGTGACTACAGCTGCATTGTTGCTAGTGTTTACAATCAGTCAGTAACTATTATTCTTGTCTATCCATCCAGACTGACTATAGCTTCATTGTCGCTAGTGTATACAACCAGTCAGTAACTATAATTTCATTATTTCTAGTCTATCCAAGAAGACAGTGACTATAGCTTCATTGTTAATAGTGTATACAACCAGTCACTATCTATAATTTCATTAATTCTAGTCTATCCAACCAGACATTGATTATAGCTTCATTGTTGCAAGTGTAAACAGTCACTTACAATAATTTCATCAATTCTAGTCCATCCAACCTAACAGTGACTATACTCATTGTTGCTTGTGTATACAACCAGTCAGTGGTAAGAGCTTCATCATTTCTAGTCTATACAACCAGACTGACTATAGACTCATATTGTTGCTAGTGTATACAACCAGTCAGTGGTAAGAGCTTCATCATTTCTAGTCTATACAACCAGACTGAATATAGCCTCACTGTTGCTAGTGTATACAACCAGTCAGTGACCATAATTTCATTATTTCTAGTCTGTACAATCAGACAGTGACTAGAGCTTTATTGTTTCAGGTCTATACAGCCAGACAGTGGTTATAGTTTCATTGTGTTTAGGTCTATACAACCAGACAGTGACTACAGCTGCATTGTTTCTAGTGTATACAGCCAGACTGACTATAGCTTCACTGTTGCTAGTGTATACAACCAGTCAGTGACTATAATTTCATTATTTCTTGTCTATCCAACCAGACTGACTGTAGCCTTACTGTTGCTATTGTATAGAACCAGTCAGTGACTATAACTTCATTATTTCTAGTCTATGCAGTCAGACAGTGACTATAGCTTCAATGTGTTTAGATCTATACAACCAGACAGTGACTTTAAAATCCTCGTTGCTTGTGTATACAACCAGTCAGTGACTATAACTTCATTATTTCTTGTCTATACAACCAGACAGTGACTATAACTTCATTTTGCTAGTCTGTATAGTCAGACAGGGACTATAACTTCACTGTTGCTAGTGTATACAACCAGTCAGTGACTCAGTAAACTTCATCCTTACTATAGTTTAATATGTATACACAGTGACTGACTAGAATTTCCTCTCTGATTATCTTTTATCATGATTCTCTCTGGTAGTAATATGGCATATGCAGTGTGATCATGTCTGTATATACATTTTGTATTTCATGTAGACAGCATTACCTTTCATTTCACTTATATTACAATACATTACAGCAAATTTACATTACATTACCTTACATTTCATTTTCATTACATTACCTTACATTACACTTACATTCAATTACCTTACATTTCATTTATAGAACATAACTACATTTCACTTTCAGTGCATAACACTTACATTACCTTACATTTTACTTTAGTACATTACCTTACATTTCACTTACATTACCTTACATTTCACTTGCATTACATTACCTCACAGTTCACTTACATTAAATTACCTCACATTTCACTTACATTACCTTACATTTCACTTACATTACATTACCTCACATTTCACTTACATTACCTTACATTTCACTCACATTACATTACCTCACATTTCACGGAACAAGATAAATGTTCCATATACATCAACAGTGTACATGTACGAGAGATATGTATATGGATTGCAATAAGGTAAACTTTTTATATGGTTATGCAACCTGTCAAACAAAAAATTAAAATAAAATTACCGTCAGTCTTATGGATGAAAACGTGAATGTCAAATATAAATTGTTTGGAAATACACAAAGAGATTCTCACATGAAATGGTTATTAAATCTCTAAGTTTGAACACTCTTTCTGTTGATACCAATTTGGAATCTTATTTGATTTACCTATTTATTTATGTAACTAGTGGGAAGGAACTTCTTTGTGTACATGTTTCTAAGATAAATATTGTTTGTGAAGAAATCCGAATGAGATGAATGTGTAGCAATGTTTGATGTGAGGCGCTTATTGTTTAAATGACCTTGAAATTTTGAAGTTAGATATTATAATAGTGAAAATATTTCACTGGATATTTTTAGTAACGTGCTAGATGGAGAACTATATTGTAGAGTGTTTGTGCCAATGCAGAGACATAGACTACTTTCAAAGAAGTATATGCCCTCTGTTTTAATGCAAGTACATAGTCAGATAATAAACAAGAGTTATCGCGCTTATGTCATATTGTATTTGATTTTGTGTTTAGTGTGTAATGAAAAAGATGTAAGGTTATCTTTATTAAATTAAATCTATTTTAGATATTTTCCCTCAGACTTTCAAACTTTTTAGATATATCCTGTCTATCCGTAATAGTATACTTTACAGAAGATCAGCTAGGATAAAACTATACGTTATACTTACTGAGATTGTACTGTGTGGCACCAAGTTCTATAAAGAAGGATCTAAAACATTTGGAAAAAGAGACATTTGGTGTGACACATGAAAAACAAAACAAAGTGGATATATCTTTGTACAATGTACATACACACATAAATATTGTACCGGTTAAATATACTTGTAATTGTATTTGTACAAAATGATTTCTGTATTAGTGAAATGTTTCCCCTAGATAAAATACAAATAAACAAGAACATTTTCTAAATTTTTGAATCTTGAAATTCCAAATTTGTTATTATATGTTTTTTACAGTAGATTTTAGTATATTTGTAAGTATACATATATTTTATAGATTTATTATACAGATATGTCGTTATACAGGTGTAATAGGTAGATTATTGTACAGGTACACAGTGATGCTAATGATGATTTCCAATAATAAGTTACACAACACAATAGTCCATTAGATTCCTAATGTACTCGCTCGGCATCAGTGATCAAATAAAAACCCTCAATTGGATTTACACCCGGTAAATGTGTAAATAAAGCCGCCGGATCCGGCTTAATGATGTCCAATTAGACCGTTACCCTTGTCACTTTCTTCAATACCTATTACGTCATATGTCGTCATGCGAGTCGTCGACCGTAAGTGCCGCACTGTGATGTATCACGGCTACTAATTGGATAACTGTTCATTATTCACCCGCAACTTAATATCTGATATCAGATGAAATGATAAATGATATATCTTGTTACCATCTCGTTGTCCGTATCACTATTCCATTACTTGACGGTTTGGCTCATACCAACGTGACCACGTGTTGTATCATGGCAGAAACATTAATATTTGTCATTGCCTAATGCAACAACTCTATTTCCCCAGAATAATATACATACATTCATACATACATACATACATATTTATATATATATATATATATATATATATATATATATATATATATATATATATATATATATATATATATATATATATATATGATCATAATTTTCGTTTCATACGGTATTTATGAAACGAGTTGTTTGTTTTATATCCCGAGCCTTGGCGATATAAAACACACCACGAGTTTCATAAATACCGTATACAATGAAAGTTCATTTCAGATTTTTTTTATCATATGTTTACACTCAGTTTAAAGGTGTTTATTTCATCAAACACCGGCTTCACACAATTCTTTTCCTTTTCCACGCTATGACGTCACCTGTGCCATGAATTAATTTATGACATAGCGATATTTCACTGTATAAACCGAAAAACATGTGATAAATAATGTAAATGGAGTAAAATAAGAAAAAAAAATTAATAATACATGTAAGTAGGTGAATTAACAATTTATTCGTTTAATGGTATTTTTTTTTTTACTGATATTAGAGGGAATGGGATTTCTTGTAATTGATCAATGTTTATGTTTATAGTTTCATTATTTTATATTTGTACTAATTATACTCTAGTTATTATTGACCCAGTAAAAGTAATATACAAAGCGGCATCGAATATTTGTTATTGGCAAGAAAATTTAGGACGAATTTCAAGTAGTCTTGATGGAGTCTTTGGGTAAACATTTAATGTCTGGCATTACGCTAGACTATAATTAATATAAAAAATGAAATATGAAAGATCTTAAATCTTTTCAATAAACCGCGGACTCTTTTCTTTAAATTCAACAGTGAACATTTATGTATTCAGTTTTATGGAGGTTGGGCGTTGAGACCCTTCGTTTGCCGTTCCACTCCGCCACTTTTTCATAAAGCGCCATTGTTATCGACGGTTTTTAATTTTCTCAACTCTATATGAGTTTCGACAACTTCGTCTTCTTATTAGATATAAAGAAAATAAGTGCGATTGATTCCTATCTGGTATTTATCGTAAAATTCACCTTTAGGTTTCAAGGTTAAATCATGTGCATTGACCGAACTTTTCCACACACTATTATCCTTGTTCTAAATGGACATATAAGTAAAGTTACTTTCCACGTACAATAAAATACATGTAGTCCTGTAAAATCTAAGGTAGGAACATGTACAATAAAATATATGTAGTCTATATAATATTTAGGGTAGGATCTTGTACAATAAAATAATATAGTCCTATAATATTTAGGGTAGGATCATGTACAATAAAATAATGTAGTCCTATGATATTTAGGGTACGATCATGTACAATAAAATATATGAAGCCCTATAATATTTAAGGGAGGATCATGTACAACAAAATACATGTAGTCCTATGATATTTAGGGTAGGGTCATGTACAATGAAATACATGAAGCCCTATAATATTTAAGGAAGGATCATGTACAATAAAATACATGTAGTCCTATGATATTTATGGTACGATCATGTACAATAAAATATATGAAGCCCTATAATATTTAAGGAAGGATCATGTACAACAAAATACATGAAGCCCTATAATATTTAAGGGACCATCTCTGCCGCTTCAGACTATTGTATTCATTTATTTCTCTATGTTAGAGACTTGTCATATTTGATAAATACGAATGTAAAGTTCCAACAATAATTTTATTTCAAGAAGAATGAATGAATGACATGTACAATGCATTTACCTAAATATCATTATCAAATACAATACCACGTTAACATACATTCACAGTAACTTTACAATATATGCCGTACATAAACCATACAACATATACTAACATGTCACACAATATTTCACACAAAACCATAATGCATTATTGTCATTCATGATGCTTCCAAACTTTGTCATGCTTATGCATACCCAGAAAGTTAGGCGTGTAGTGCCGCCACTGTGAAGTTCATATCCTGCTGTAAGTAACGTAATACAGCATTGACTTTCTAGGAAACCTCTCCTAAGATATAACGTAGTAAGCATACTAAATCGCCGGCAGCGGATCTAGAAAATATCTGAGGGTCTCCCTCTTGAAAATGCATCAAAATTCATCATAAAGTTAATCAGAAACGATCATTGTTTTATTTATTTATTTATTTATTTATTTCGGTCATTTTTTTTTCATGAGAGTTTGTGGTCCTTTGTTAAATTCTGGATTCGACGACATTAATATAATAGATTTTTTTCCAGTGAAGACTGTGTGAACTTGAAAGAGACCCAGATCACTATGCACTCCGACTTGTAGATATTATGGTAGATATTGTGACGGATTTCATTTAAGACATTATAGTAGATATTGTGACGGATTTCATTGAAGACATTATAGTAGATATTGTGACGGATTTCATTAAAGACATTAGATATTGTGACGGATTTCATTGAAGACATTATAGTAGATATTGTGACGGATTTCATTTAAGACATTATAGTAGATATTGTGACGGATTTCAGTGAAGACATTATGGTAGATATTGTGACGGATTTCATTGAAGACATTACGGTAGATATTGTGACGGATTTCATTGAAGACATTACGGTAGACATTGTGACGGATTTCATTAAAGACATTAGATATTGTGACGGATTTCATTGAAGACATTATGGTAGATATTGTGACGGATTTCAGTGGAGACATTATGGTAGATATTGTGACGGATTTCATTGAAGACATTATAGTAGATATTGTGACGGATTTCATTGAAGACATTATAGTAGATATTGTGACGGATTTCATTGAAGCCATATTAGATATTGTGACGGATTTCATTGAAGACATTATGGTAGATATTGTGACGGATTTCATTGAAGACATTATAGTAGATATTGTGACGGATTTCAGTGAAGACATTATAGTAGATATTGTGACGGATTTCATTGAAGACATTATGGTAGATATTGTGACGGATTTCATTGAAGACATTATGGTAGATATTGTGACGGATTTCATTTAAGACATTATGGTAGATATTGTGACGGATGTCATTGAAGACATTATGGTAGATATTGTGACGGATTTCATTGAAGACATTATCTTAGACATTGTGACGGATTTCAGTGAAGACATTATAGTAGATATTGTGACGGATTTCATTGGAGACATTATCTTAGACATTGTGACGGATTTCATTGAAGACATTAGATATTGTGACGGATTTCATTGAAGATATTATGTTAGGTATTGTGACGGATTTCATTGAAGACATTATAGTAGATATTGTGACGGATTTCATTGAAGACATTATGGTAGATATTGTGACGGATTTCATTAAAGACATTATGTTAGGTATTGTGACGGATTTCATTGAAGACATTATAGTAGATATTGTGACGGATTTCATTGAAGACATTATGGTAGATATTGTGACGGATTTCATTAAAGACATTAGATATTGTGACGGATTTCATTGAAGATATTATGTTAGGTATTGTGACGGATTTCATTGAAGACATTATAGTAGATATTATGACGGATTTCAGTGAAGACATTATAGTAGATATTGTGACGGATTTCATTGGAGACATTATCTTAGACATTGTGACGGATTTCATTGAAGACATTAGATATTGTGACGGATTTCATTGAAGATATTATGTTAGGTATTGTGACGGATTTCATTGAAGACATTATAGTAGATATTGTGACGGATTTCATTGAAGACATTACGGTAGACATTGTGACGGATTTCATTAAAGACATTAGATATTGTGACGGATTTCATTGAAGATATTATGTTAGGTATTGTGACGGATTTCATTGAAGACATTATAGTAGATATTGTGACGGATTTCATTGAAGACATTACGGTAGACATTGTGACGGATTTCATTAAAGACATTAGATATTGTGACGGATTTCATTGAAGATATTATGTTAGGTATTGTGACGGATTTCATTGAAGACATTATAGTAGATATTATGACGGATTTCAGTGAAGACTTTATAGTAGATATTGTGACGGATTTCAGTGAAGACATTATGGTAGATATTGTGACGGATTTCAGTGAAGACATTATGGTAGATATTGTGACGGATTTCAGTGAAGACCTTATGGTAGATATTGTGACGAATTTCATTGTCTTGGCATTCATTACACCATGTGTACTCTATGCGTACACTGAACGTCCTAAAATTTGTCAACATTACAACTTAAGAAATTATTCTACTGGAAGCAGTTACACACTAGTGCTCATTCTCCTAAATACTGACGTAAAGGAAGCATAAAAATAAATTGTTTGCTCATATTTTAAAGCAATGTAATTCTTTCATTGCTTAAGGAAAATTACATGTAGTTTGATTTTGTTTTGTTGTCAGCAGAGTTGGTATTTAAGAATAACTATAATATAGTCATTTTATATAGTAATATTATATGTTACTGTTATGATGTTATCAACCTATATCAAATAATAGAAAGGTTCACAGTACTAAATATATACATTTTGTATATAAGTAAGAAGATGCATTAGTCTTCCTAAAATACAACATGATCACAAAATCTGGGCAATTATACTGTTTAAGGACCAATAGTCAATTCAGAAAACAAGAGGCCAAGTGGACCCTTATCGCTCACTTGAGTACCTTTAGCACACGATGAATTTAGAATGTATCAGAATTTTCTCAAGAAAACAGTTAACTCAATAACCTAAACAAAAAAAACAACAACTCTACATCATCCAGGATACTATGATGCCTTCATTTTTTCTTTCTATGCAGCTGATCTGAAGTTTTCCTTTACAAGGGAAGGTATCCATCTGCATCCTTGAACAGATATAGTCTAAATGCAATAAAACTTAAGGGGGTTCCTTAAATTGACAAACTTCATCAAAATCTTTCCATTAGGTTTTAGGAAGAAAAGCCCATTGAAGTATATGTACGTCACATAAAATACACAAAATTAACATGTTACAAGTAACTAAGGTGATATTAAACTAAGTGGAACTAATTACCAGGAAATGACCAAAAATGGCAAAACCGAACAGATGTCTCAAAAACGTCAGAAGTTAAATTTTGTAATGGAACTAAACATAATTACACTTCGTAAAACTCCTTCTAGATCGCCCTGATACATTTTGTTCGTCGATTTATTTATCCGGTCAGAGAGAGTCTGTCAAGAAAGGTGCCTTATGAGAATGTTCCCTTCCTGGTCCTCCTTTGATGAACTAATGTTTCCCTTCCTGACCCTTCTTGATGAACTAATGTCTCCCTTTCTGGTCCTCCAGTGATGGACTAGTGTTTCCCATCCTGGTCCTCCTTTGATGGATGTGCCCGAGAAATAGCAACGAATGCAGGAGTATTTCATCCCTATCAGGTTTCGTCAAAATCTCCTCAGTAGTTCTGAACAAGTTTAAAAATGGAGAAAAGTTACAAATAACGACGTTATGACAAGAATTCCATCAAGCCTTTGATTCTGGTAAACTAAAACTGCAAGACATGATTATGACAACAATATTTTAAAAAGTGGAAAAGAAGAGGTTAAATAAGGACCTTTCTAAGAAATTCAAACATCACATACACACACACATTTACACACACACACACACCTACACACACATACAAACACAACAAACAAACAAACCATGATAAATAGAGAAATTTGGAAGACAAACTGCATTGCAACTGAGAGTACATGTATAGACGATTTCAATTTAAAACTACAATGTTGTCGAAAATCTACTATACATAAAGTATATAGAGTACCAGTATCTCAGCGAAAAACTGGTGTTGTCGAAAAACTATTATGCATAAGTAGTACAAGTACAAGTATCTCGGAGAAAAAACCAATAGTTGTCGAATAACTACTCCGCATAAAGTACCAGTGTCTTAATGAAAAATACAGTGCACAAATTTTAAAAGAGTATTTGAATGAAAAATTGCTTTGCACTATGTGCAGAGAGAGTATCTGAATAAAAAACTCATGTTGCAAAAAGTATAGAGAATATCTCGGCGTAAATTAAAAAGCACGAAGTGTAGAGTATATCTCGTTGAAAATTACAATGCGCAGTGTAAAGGGTATCTCGGAAGAAAATTTTAATGCAGAAAAGGTGAACATACCTTAATAAAATTGCGGTGCTCAGTAATTAGATTGCACTAATGAATAACTACAACGTACAAAGTGTGAAGAATAATTTTGAATTTTAAAACAATTTATACGAACACCTACAGTAAAAATTGCTTTGAGAATTACCCGTCTCATAAGAACAGAAAACTTATTATGTGCTCAAAAGAAAAACTATCATACACAATGTAATAAACACTGCTCTGCTGATTATATGTTCTGGAGATATAATACAATTTCAATGCATTATAATTTTGATAATATTTAACAATAGCTGGAAGAAGTCATAACGGAATACCCAGCAGTTCATTACTTCCCTTCTAATCATAGAAAACTATACCAAATCGGATAATTGCTTTCTATGAATGAATATTCTTTAAGTTCATTTGGTACAAAAGTAAATGATAATCAAATCGTGAAGTTGGTGCGATGTCTTCTAAATTAGAATAACGTTTGTGTTCCCGATCCCAAAGAGAATATCTTTTTTTTATTCTTTCCCCCTGAGCTTCAAAGTCTTAACATCTAAGGTATCCCTTTGCCTTTGTATTTTTACAATCAGTATGCAAAAATGCTGACTAGAAATTGAAAATCAAGTAGTTTCTTCAATGTATTTGATTGTACAAAGACGAGAGTGTTGAGAGTATTGTACTAGGAACAAAAGACCGTGCGAGGCAGTTGTTGAAATCTCGTCTCGGGTTGTCTGAAGCACACAGAGATCCTTCGGGCGAATGGTCGAGTGTTGCTTCGGAATACAATGGCTCCCAAGGGAGCAAACTCTTGCTATTTACAATCGCTCAACAGGTTGCTACATTTTCCATCTTCATTGCTGTGCCCTTGATTTTTAACGAATTTAAGACTAAATCTGCCACAGGGAAAGTTTTCAATATAAGTAGACCTTTTCAAATGAAATAGTGATAAGGATTCAACACAGCTTTATTGTATTTATGTATGGTATATTTCACTGTGTGATTTTTTTTAATTGCGCAAGTACCATCACTTGACCCATAGATAAGCTCCCCGCAATTATCACCACGAACCAAAAGTGCTTTACTTTTTATTAAGTTAGATATTTACTTGCAAAAAAAAAGCTTCACAATAACAGGATAGTGGCAGAGGTTGGGAGTGCGCTAGTGATTTCCTATGTGATTTTGGGTAATGATTCATTTCTCCCCGTGTTACGGTAGTGGATAATGGGGTTCTAGGTTTTACATTAGTATTCAAGTGAGCACGACGTAAGCCCTATGATCATATACCTGTTTACGTATTCAAATTACATTTTTCCGACATTGTATTGACTAAATCATGGATGATATGCCGAATGGAATATATGTATTTTGCACTTAACACCCTTCACCGTAAGACTTATTTCTTCGGGGTATTTCACTGAAATTACAAATATTAAAATCCGTACCAGTGGAATGCTAGCAAATATATACGACTGATTAAACTGGATATCATTTCCCAAAATCTCATTTCAGTATGCTGAATTTCTCATTACCCTAAAACTGTAGGTGGCGGTAAATTTGTTGAAGCATAGTATCGGTGTGATTCATGTAGCATAGCAATATTTATTTGGGATTTTGTTTTTGCATTCTCATGTAGCCGATAGTGCAGTGGTACAGAGGCGGGTGTTGTGAATCGTTAAGGGAACATCGACACAGTACAAGTATTCACATCAGAATCCTTATTCATTCTTCTGTCTTGTCTTTCTTAACTTCGACAGCAGTCTTGTAAATACGACTTCATCTGTCTAGTCGATCCCTTTTGTAATTATTTTTGACTGTATAAAGGAACAGTTAGTGATTCTCTTCCCTCATTGGGATCCACCGTGGTAAACTACGGACACATCAACATAAGAGTAACTTTAATTGATAATAACACGATAACAAAATCTTCTGTGGCTCCGTCTGTGTACGCTCCGAGGACCATGCCAGGACCGTAGGAAGCATCTCAAAAATGGGGGAGGGGGCAAACCTTGAACTTCGCTCTGTGTCCTGGCCAGATTTTAAAATAAAATCAAAAGCAGGAGGGGGCTTTCCCCGGTTCCTACGGGCCTGGGGATCCTACAGATAGTGATCATAATATTGGAATCATACAGATGGGATCATACAGATGGGATCATACAGATGGGATCATACAGATGGAATCATACAGATGAGATTATACGGATGGGATCATACAGATGGGGATCATACTGATGGAATCATACACAGAGATAGTAATCATTTTAATGCAGATCATAAAAGGATGCTTTCCTTTTGGATATGGCATTGACTTATTTGTGTGTACGAAATTATAAAAAGAACAAGTAATCATTTTGAAGCATGTATATATATATATATATATATATATATATATATATATATATATAGATATATATATATATATATATATATATATATATGTGTGTGTGTGTGTGTGTGTGTGTGTGTGTGTGTGTGTGTGTGTGTGTGTGTGTGTGTGTTTGTGAGTGTTTGTGTATGTGTGTATAGGTGTGTGTGTGTATTCTCTCTTTGTCATAACTGTTTTAGATCATGCCGAGATTGCTTCACCTACTGATATGTATATGTATGATCTGTGTGCCAAGGTTCAAACGTAAGACGGTTAGAAGTAACTGATAAATCACGTGTTATTTCTAAAATTCATAAATATAGATATATGTATAATATGTGGGTGAGTTGGTGTTCTTTGCGTTTCGGATATTACGATGAACAAAATTATACAGAGGCATAGGAACGTCCAGTTATGATATGCATATTTGAAACATGCACACAAAAGGCGCTTTTAGAAGGGTCTGGGATACAGATTTATTTCTCTCGGACCCGCCAATGAACGATCTATCGCAGAGAGAACGAGTAGCTATATTGGGACGGGTAACACAGAGACAGGGTCGTAACAGTTCACTAGTCCCCTAAAGAATTTGATAAATGAAACCTAAAGCATTATGTGTGGATTTAATACCACCTGCACGCTAACTACCTTGGTTTCCTATTTCTCCAAACACGGATTTATTAAGGTTAGGGCTGAATTTGTCCTTCACACGATCCACCAAGATGATGCATCATTTTCTCCTACATTGCTGTATTATAATTACGAAACGGGCGACATACGGGATGGCCACTTTACGTATGGGTGGTGTTTTACTGTAAAACCTGCATGTGTAAACAATTTTACGGACGAAATTCCTCGGATCAGAAAGACGGTAGTTAAATTAGTGACGTACACAGATTAAAAACTTTATGTCATTAAACGGCATTGTACAAACAAATAGGGTGAAGTTTTAAAAATGTCCTTAACACAGTCTTGGGGGTTTCTTCCTACTGATTAACAGAAATATATCAACTAATGGTATAATAATAACGTATAAATACGCACACATCAATCCATGCGTACAGATTACATACACCCATGGTTGTACAAATGATGAAACGCTGGATACACAACGTCAATAAAAGTTAATATCTTATTTTAGCTTTCAATTAAGCCCCTATAATCGTTCCCTTTGTGTTTTCCTTTATAACTGAACTCCACAGCTTTCAACAACTATCTCATCTTTGTAAGAAATCTATAAAATTTTCTACAACCCATTTTAATACCTAAACTGTGATAGGAGTGAAAATCCCATCAAAGTACCGCATCTTGATTATGGCTTCGGGCACGGTAAACTTTCTTACTGACCGAGTGGAATTTCAAATTCAATTTACGATCCCAAATAAGCAATTATATACAAGATAATGATCGTCAAGGTATTCGAACATTTCGTTATGCAATTTACAATAGGTAGTGGGGAAAACAAGTCTTATCGGAGAAAGCCGTGGAATGCTTGACCATCAATCATGACGGTTGGGTATTGGCACGTTGGATAACCGAGTTCTCTCCCATGGTGAAAAAGACGGGTATTAACCAGTCAAGCGAAATGCGGATGACGGGTCGACCAATGTGTGACCCAGGATCCAAGGGTGTAATGGTCAACCGGAAATAATCTCACTCTAATGAGATGCCCACCTGTTGTAATCCGAATTTATTCACGGAATTACAGAGACTTTGATTTATTACTACCAACCCTGATCTTTTTTTTTTCATGAATTTTAACTATGTGAATATCTGCAAGATTTTTTCTAGATTTAAACTTAAACCACGATAGTAGTCAAACTTTATAGATAGAAATATATGAAAGTGAGGGATTTGGCAACTTGGATAAAATTTAGTGGACTGAAATTTGAATGAAATGTACAGACTATTAAGGCTTTGCAATATTTATTGTTCTATCCGGTTTACGAACTTAATATACCTATAACGTAAATACTGTAGTATGTTGTCTTATAGAAGTTTGAATTAAACACTCTGCTTGTGGTAAAATTCTATTAACTGCACGTATAAAGCGTATCATGTTTTTGTCAGGTTAACATGAGCCCGATAGCATTGTTGCTGCAGTGTAGTCGGCTGGTGTGGATGTCATGATTCAAACTCTCTTTCATAGGGTCACGAAATGGAAATAATATGCACGCAACCTAAACAAAATGATCCCCATTAAAAGGGAGTAAGTATACGGGGGACCTCTCAATGACAGGATCTGCCCGAGATCCTGCGATAACCGGCATCCATCAAGCCTCTAATTATATCTCCCTAGGTCCAGGACTAGGAATAAAATTGCAGAGTAATTTGGTGCAAAATTTCAAACGGACCCGAAACATGAAATTTTGGGTTAAGTTTATGTTTACATTTTATTTTTCTTTGTGCTGATATATATAAGGTGGCCTTGAGAATAATTCACATAAAACTGAGGTTTGCGTATAATCTGTATATTTTATCTCTCAAGATTTCGATTAGAATAAATAATGAAACCCGTTAAATTTCGAAGTCGATATGAAAATCTCTCATCAAAAGATACCCGTGGTTTAAGGACGTACAAATGTGCATATTGATATGAGCTATTTGCAAATAAATCATGTTTCACAAAATTTATAGCTATTGAAATGAAATTCAAATTCCCAACTATATGCAAATTGTTTTGCATAAAATTTAGATTTTCTCCTCTGACTTGTCGAGCGTTTGTTTAAACATGTCGGTCTTCATCAGTAGACGTCTAATATGGTCAACGACACTTCTATATTCAGCAAAAAAACAACCGTCACAACACCTGATAAAATATTGAATCTTCACATAAAGCAGAAATAATATTATGGTACTGCAAGTATGTGTAGTGGAACTGGAGTCGCATGGATAGAAAAACACACCTTTTATCCAAGATTTAATGGAACTTGTCTGTCAGGTGTGAAAAACCAACACTGAACTTCATTATGCCGATTATGCACCTCATCCTTGTAGAGTATGCATTATGATTACATATGGAGTCGGATAGCGGCTAGCACAGCTGCGACTTCTGATGAAGCTAGTAAATCTACAGTTTGGGAGGATAATAAATCAGGGTCATTGAATCATGTGATCACATAAAATCAAAATCTTCATCAAAATAATAATCTGGACATTAATATAATATCAAGTTTCTTCGACAAAATATAAAACTTTTTATAACGACTCATCACTGTAATGTTAATATATGAAAGAAATCTGTGGGTTTGTCATGAGAAATCAAACGTTTGTTTCTTTATAAATTAACTTGATACGTAATCATTTAAAAGAGTCTTATTTCTTACTTAGCGGTAAAATAGAATGAAATATTTAGAGGACGGTAGATAATCAATGATGTAAACTGTTGGAGCTCCCAATGATTCTGTCATTGTGGTAACAGATGAACTTTACTATCTACAAATTAATGGCCGCTAAATAAAAGGAATGTTGACTTGTGCATTCTGTTCAGTAATTATTGAATTTACGATAATCGAAGTTTAATAGTGCAACAAAAACGTAAAGCTTATGACGCTAATGTTTTCCATAGATAATATTTCAGATAATTTTGTTCGAGAGGCATCATATTACCCGATAAAAGTAGTAGACAAATTAGCCTTTTAAGTTAATATCTAAAAATTTTGCTGTTAAAGTTTTGCCATCATATTTAAACGATTTTTGTTTTGGTTAAAACTAGGATCAATACTATCAAAACTTTTTATCTTCACATTGAAGAATTCATAGAAAAATTTATCCTTTCTAAGCATTTACATATTCTGATTGCGATGAACACCCATGTTAATATGGGTAGTCAAAATATAACATGGAATGACATTTTATGATATATGATTCAAAACATGCTTTATACATATATACCAAATAGATTGTTAAGGGAAGTAATAATGTTGAGGTACAAAGTTTATACATTATAACAACTTCAAATAGTTGCTTGCAAAACTTTTTGAAACGTTTGTTCCATTGGTCATCTTAAAATGCATATCTAGTTTTCTGCAAAAAAATCACAAATACCTTTTCATTTTTTCCTAAAACAACATTAATTGTATGTTAAATATTTCAAGCTCATTTGCGTTAATGAATATCAGTCCTTTGTGTTTATGTGATTAACTAAAACATTTGAAAAAATTTTCTATAACAAAGTCAAATGCTACAATGACAAAGAAATACATGAAGAAACAAACTCAAAAAAACTAAATATGTATCTCTCACTTGCACGATTTGGATTTCCATAACAGATAATAATAAACAATATTGTAAGACCAATGAAAATGCTTTCTATAGATCAAATCAAATTAGGACATGTTTGTATAAGATACTCCTCTCAGATAACTTGCTACTGGTACATTTTGTATGTTTACATGAATGTTGATTTATTCTTTTTATAAATATTCGATCAATTTCTCTACTTTTTACGTAATGTGTTCTTATTACAATAAAATATTGTTGCTTATGCACAGAGTAAACAAACTTCAAAAAGCATTTCAGAGGCATGTATAATAAATTGTATCGACTATCAACACAAAGTCTTGTTTGCAACCTATCTGTTTGTCGGCTTTTCCTTTACAGCTAGTTACCTTGTCTATCTAACGGATCTTCGCATAAAATCTATAAAGAAACATCCTCCTATTTTCTGTACCAATGCAGAGCCTGGAAATAATCATAATTACCTTTGTCTGAGAAAGGAGGTGGAACTTGGCTAACTCAATTCTGAAGCAATTCCGGCATGAGTTCGCGTAACACCTTATTCATCCGCCAAGTAAAATAGATCATTAAAAGATGCCTCTTTACTAATACAAACTATTAATAAAGATTTTTCTTCCTAAATGAAAATATTAATTATAGTGTTTGTGGTCGATTTGATGTACGCTTTTATTGATTTGAAAAATTAAATTCAACCGCCCTTGGATTTCGTGAAAAGACTGGGAGGACTCCTTTGACAAGAAATAGGGAATTGTACTCAGATTTGTCAATTTCTATCAAATTATTATTTTATATTGACATTTATAACTAGTCGTTAATGAGTGCATAGGCAATTAATTCAGTGTCAAAACAATGTTGCATAATAAGATTGTACAAGAAAAAGCCTTGAGCGTCGAAGCAAAAATATAATTTTATTGATAAATTTTGAATAGTATTTAATAATATATAATTTGTTTTATTACTGAGCAGTGTGCCCGTATTGAACATAGTCGAGTTATTCTTGTTAAGAACGGTTAACCTGTAAATATTCACACTGCAGATGATGGTGAACGATTACAATATCAAGCTTGATGCTCGGAACACAGCAAAGATTCAGCCATTAGGTCAGAAAGTTAGCAGTGTATCTTATGCCCTCTGAATTACATCATGCAAAATTATCGTAACCAAGTTGACAGCAGTGTTAGTTTGTATTGTTTATGGTATATCTGCAAAATCTTGAGATTTATATTATTTTATTATAATATACATATAAAGGCAAGGGGTGCCGACTTGTCCGGCTTTGTTTAACCTTATAGTTGTTGCCAACAGCTGAACTTTTGCAGAGAGCTCTGGACGTTAACGATATTGAGTGTTCGTGGTGTCCGGGTAGAGATGATACAAGTTCACAAATTAAGCATTAACTTAACTTCTAGTTTCTGTTAATTAAGAATGTTGTATCGTGCAGAACAAGTCCTTGCTACCGACGTTTATTTTTCCTATCCGGTTTCATTATATGACTATTTACTGATACGGTAAAACTTTTAGTGCGATTTAACATTGGACATTGCGACTTAGATTCCATCTTGCTGGCCTATTTACCTCTCAAATCTTATTTAAATACAGGAACCCAACCGGAAGTAATTGCAGTTAAAGTGTACATGCCCTGCACGAGATTGTGAAAGTGCACATGCCTTGTTTGAGAATGTGAAAGTGCTGTAAATATAGTTATTATGTAATGTATGCCCGTTCTGATCTACACGGATATCAAGTTTGTATGTACACATCTAAACAGCTACTTCATACATAACTAAAGATAAGTAATATAAGCCAGTCTGAGGTTATATCGCGAGAATGTAAAGTGCATGTCGGAAGTCATTCAGTTATCTTCATGCTACATGACCAAAGCTATAGTATGATGAGATGGCATTGTTTCTAAGAATACACAAAAAATAACCTCAAGGGGTAATGTTTCAGTCACAATACCCAAACGTTCAAAAATGCAATTCAACATGACAGCAAGATCGTGGGATAATCTGACGTGGAATATCTCGTACGAAATCTCGCTCATCTCGTAAGCCATGTATGACTGATAGTATCACATTTCTGGGACATGGTCTAGTTCTCTAATGTAAGAAAATATATTGCAAATCATACATGGAGGTATTGAATTAGAATTATTTAAGCTCTTGCTTTCTGGGAATCAAGAAATATCAAAATGATAATTCGTCATAAGACAGTTATCAAAGAAGTATGGTGTGAAGAACTGTGCTGGTTTGATGCACTGCAAGGTTCCAGTGAAGTATGACGTATAAGATCATTATTCCATGCCTTGCTGCATAAACTAAGGTGTGTTTAACAAAGTTTTTAACAATTGTCTCGGGTGTTCTGATAGCAAAGGATGACGTTACTTAAATATAGACTGATGGGTTTTTTTTAACTTTGGTCGTGTTAATGTTTATAACATACTAGCGTCTGACATTAAAGTTCGTATATGGGATTGTTGCGTGCACATAAAATTGACTATGCGTCAAAATTCAGAATTAATGATTCGAGACTATATCAAATATTCATATTTACAATATCTTAACTGACAGAGCATTCATGCTGTCATAGAAATTTGAAAGAAAATCATTCACAGACAATACATCTAATCAAAAAAGGTTTCGTCTTCCCATTGTTTGTATAACTGTATGCACTCCTCTTGTGTGTCATTCAGAAGATTAAACGAACAGCAAATATTGTTTTTTCAGTTTTTAGGTAAATGGCTGCTGTTTGAAGACGAGAAATAAAGGACATAAATATAAGCAAATAAAACTTACAGCAATCTATACGGAAGTGTAATGCATGTACATTTATATAAACCGCTGTGTTCGGAGCTCAAATCCTGGCATTTCCTAGGTTCCGTACAGAAAGCCAACGAACATCAAACTCGACTGTCATGGCTAGGTTGCTCCTCTGCCAGGTTTAATCAATGATAAGTTGGCGCTTTAGTTAAGTCAACAATACAACTGTAGTCAATCTTTGGTAACGACCACCTGTGTTCAGCAGTCACTTTAAATGAAACAGTCATATTTCAAACCTAAGCTAAACTGTAAACTGCTAATATGAAAATATATATCATGGTGGGATATTCTGGTCACTACAATAGTTTCATAAACATTTCTTTTTGCCAAAAGCCCCGAATAGATAATGAGGATTTGCCGCATATGTATGATAGAAGATGTATAGTACTAGTAGTGCAACTGTAATGTTATAAAGCATGCTGCCATTATACAGACAGCATCGTTCTCATTCAAAAGTAGAGAGAGCATGTACTGATGTAAAGCATTACTACACTATGCAGATGATATAGGATGTATAGCAATACTGTCACTATGCAGATGATGGAGCATGTATGGCAATGCTGCCACTATGCAGATGACAGAGCATTTATAGCATTTAGAGCATATAGATGATAGAGGATGTATAGCAATACTGTCACTATGCAGATGATAGAGCATTTATAGCATTACTGTCACTATGCAGATAATGGAGCATGTATACAATACTGTCACTATGCAGATTATAGAGAATTTATGGCATTACTGTCAGTATATAGATGATAGAGGATGTGTAGCAATACTGTCACTATACAGATGATAGAGCATTTATACCATTACTGTCAGCATATAGATTATAGAGCATGTATAGCATTACTGTCACTATGCAGATGACAGAGCATGTATAGCAATACCATCACTATGCAGATTGATTGATTGATTGATTTTTGTTTAACGTCACACCACGAATATTTAACGTATATGGTGACGGTATCTGCCTGATGCGGAGCATACAAATTTTGACCTTTGCAACGGACCCACCCGAAGCTGCGAGGGATCTTTAACGTGCCATGCATACCACGACACGGGGCCTCGGTTTTTACTGTCTCATCCGAAAGACAGAACACCGGCATGACCAGAGCGGGATTCGAACCCTGGCCTCCCAATCAGGAGTCCAGCGCGATACCACTAGGCCACGCCGGTTTAATCATCACTATGCAGATGATAGAGCATATATAGCATTACTGTCAGCATACAAATAACGGAGCATGTACAGCAATACTGTCACTATGCAGATGACAGAGCATATATAGCATTACTGTCACTATGCAGATGATAGAGCATGTATAGCATTACTGTCAGCATATAGATAATGGAGCATGTATAGCAATACTGTCACTATGCAGGTGACAGAGCATGCCTATCAAAATACTGTCACTATGCAGATGATAGAGCATCTATAGCATTACTGTCAGCATATAGATAACAAAGCATGTATACCAATACTGCCACAATGCAGATGATTGACCATGCCAACCAATACTGTTACTATGTAGATGATAGAGCATCTATAGCATTACTGTCAGCATATAATTGACAGAGCAGGTATACCAGTACTGCCACTATGCAGATGAAAAAGCAACTATAGCATTACTGTCAGCATATAGATGACAGAGCTTATATAGCATTACTGTCACTATGCAGATGATAGAGCATATATATCATTACTGTCAGCATATAGATGATAGAGGATGTATAGGAATACTGTCACTATGCGGATGATAGAGCATTCCTTGCAATACTGTCACTATGCAGATGATAGAGCATGTGTAGCATTACTGTCACTATGCAGATGATAGAGCATATATAGCATTACTGTCAGCATATAGATGATAGCGGATGTATAGCAATACTGTCACTATGCAGATGATACAGCATTCCTTGCAATACTGTCACTATGTAGATGATAGAGCATATATAGCATTACTGTCAGCATATAGATGACAGAGCATGTACAGCAATACTGTCACTATGCAGATGATCGAGCATATATAGCATTACTGTCAGCATATAGATGGCAGATCATGTATAGCAATACTGTCACTATGCAGATGATAGAGCATACCTAGCAATACTGCCACTATTCCAGTGACAGAGCATGTAAAGCAATGCTGCCACTATGCAGAGGATACAGCTTATATAGTAATGCTGCAACATTACAAATATGTAGTATAACCACATTACAGGAGATAGAGCATGTATAGCAGTGTAACCACATTACAGGAGATAGAACATGTATAGCAGTGTAACCACATTACAGGAGATAGAACATGTATAGCAGTGTAACCACATTACAGGAGATAGAACATGTATAGCAGTGTAACCACATTACACAGTGCTGCTAATATTCTTGGAGGATATATAACATTTCTACAATACAATTTAATAAGAGGATAATTAGGGCCTGCTTCATAAACGGGTGCCCTATAGTAATCACTCTGTCTGTCTGTCCATCAGCAAAAACTTTAACATTGGTCATATCTAATACACTGTCAGAGGTAGAGCTTTCATATTTACCATGTGTGTTTCTTATGATAAAATCTTTCCGTTGCTACCAACATTCTAAATCATGTGACCTTGCCAGTGACCTTTTACCTGCATTTGAAAAACATTGACCATAACTATTGAACCGTTTTAGGTAGGGCTTTCATAATTGGCATCAGCGTTCGATCCTTATGACCAGACCTTTCTGCTGGTATCAAATTAAGGTCACAGTGATGGTGACCGGCATCCTGCGGGGCCCTTCTGACTTAGTCATTTTTATAGTATATAAACATTTTCATACCCTCTTGTTGACATCATATGATACTTTATATGATATCATTGTATTATATCATATCACACATATCATATAATGGTATTTTAATTTTTGAATCTCGGAATTAGCCATGTATTTGTGGTAATATCAGGTGGTATTTGTGGTAATATCAGGTGGTATTTGAGGTAATATCAGGTGGTATTTTTGGTAATATCAGGTGGTATTTGTGGTAGAATCAGGTGGTATTTGTGGTAATATCAGGTGGTATTTTGTTAACATCTGCTCATAGAATATTAAGTGAAATAATCTTTTTTAATAGACTTTGATATGAATTTTTTCAGAGGTGTATTAAATTGGTTTTTGTGACTTACCAAGGCTGGTATTCTTGTGTATTTTCTGTATTATGTTTGATGACAGATTATATCTTTATGATTAGCAGGACATATTCAATATGCTATTTTACTGTTGTTATTTTGAGATTTTAGGAATAATGTGTATAGGTTTCATGATAAAAAGATTCAAACACAGGAAATGCATGGATGGTTGAAAAAGCTTTGCTCTTAGTGATGGAATTTGATAATAGACCAATGTAATTATTATGTTAAACTGTTATTTTGTGATAATTAATAATTGTTTGTTAAATCGTTCTTTTTTTACTAAGTATTATGGAGGTAGTGATGATATGGGCCTGTGCTATAGTCTCAGTCAGTCTGGTAAATAATTCAGTAAAAAAATATGCAACATTAACTGTAATAATTATGAAACTTATCTATACCGACATCCAATAAAGGTTTGATTATCCATTATCTTACACCGTCTGTGATTACACATTAGTATAATCCTACTACTATTTCTCGCTATTATTGCAATTCTCCCGAGTCTCTTTAAAATTTCAGGCAGTAAAAATACAAATCGATTCTTCAAATATCAATTTTGTAATCGGAGAAAATGATGAATTTGGCAAAGAATGTAGCATGTCTAGATGGGGACCTGTAACTTCATCATTTTAAACGGTGATCTGAAACAATTCACAGAGGACATGTTGCTATTTGACGGACAATAGCCTCAGCCAAGCATTTAGAGCACCAGGTAGAGTAAATGTGTAGCGCTGACAGGGTACTTAAAAATTCAGTTTTATGGCAGGTATTCTGGATTCACATACACAATAGCTTCTACTCCACGAAATGTCCCGGGACAAATAAATATATTATAGTCAGTTAGGATTGTTAATTTTTTATTCATGAAATAGAAGTCTCCTGAGTATTAATTTGTATGCGGATCATTAGAAACTATTATGATAGATGCAAGGGTATGAAACGCAAGTCATTGTATGAATGCTTCACCACAATGTTATCAAGCATTTTCTTAAATGATTAGGGACAAGGCCTTGTTCAATTATATACATGTACCAGGACAAAGCTTGGGATTTAACTGAAATATTTATGTTATCAATTGTTACAATTTTACTTACACATTTCATAAGCAGTCTACGATATTCATGACTAGCTAATCAGCAGATCTTAATGTTTTCTTGCACTTTTTAATTAAGGATAGCTTGTTTCTCTCTCTCTCTCTCTCTCTCTCTCTCTTAAATTATATAAAGATTTCAACAATTCATGTACAAGCAACGGGAAATAAGAAGTAAAGCGTCAAATTATCTTATAAAATGTTTTCTTTATTCTATTAACTGTAGACAGTATTTTCTTCAGAGATATCATTGCTGCTGGTATGTTCCATATACATACATGTATCGTCTACATTCCTGATCCAAACGTGTTAAGTCAATAATAGTTCAATGACAATCTGGCGCGTATAAAGTTTGTGTCATCAATCTGATTATGAAACCTCTCCATTATATTACGCTATGTTCTGAAAGTAATTAGAGTCATTATACATCACCACCAAACCACGTCTTGATCAATGTATGGGCACTGTTCATGTTTCTCCTCTTCTTCCTTACTGAGCAGCAAAGGATGCCATTAGATAGGTTATTATATGTAAGTGTAAGGATATTGCGTAGGAGACACTCACCCCTTTTTTCTGTATTTTATTCTGTCTTCTAAGAAAAGAACGATTTGCAGAGTTGCGTGTTTTAACTCTAGTCACGGCAAGAAATAGAGCAAAAGTCTACTCTAAATGTTTTTGCGGATAACGAATTAGCTTTCTTTTGCTACGATTATAAACCTCGAATGAATAATGTTTGAACCGAGATCGGATGTAAACTTCAAGTTAATTTTCAATATTATCAGGTTTGGTTTGTTGGCTTGCCTTTACTCTAAAATCGATAATTTTCCAACCGGATAATTGGCGATAGAAACCGAGCATATCCTACAACTTGATTTTTATGTACACACACACACACACACACACACACACACGATGTACTTGTGTGGTTTTAACGTACCAAGGTCGATATAATATCTCAATGTTTGCTGTCTCATGCGAAACGCGAATGATTCACCTAACAGATTTGAACCCGATACCTTCGAGATTTTGATGAACATTTTACCGAGTGTGCTTTTAGGGCAATAAAGAAATTGATTGTATGTATGTATAGTGCTATAACAAAATGTACTTTAAGTCATTTATAATTGCAAATTGTATGATTATAGAATTTGAGATAAACACGTTCTATTTTAAAAGCGTCCTTGGCAAATGAAAGTTTTGACAAAGTATAGACACAGCTTTTAGAGCTTTTGTCTTTAGACATCATGAGACAGTGACGACCGATTCCCCATCAATGCTGCACGTACAATCTACAATGACGAGGTCATCTCATGCAGAAAAATCTAAATTACTGCGAAACCATAAATCATAATTTGGATTTTATTTTGTTATTGGATAATTGTAGACTCGGCGAGCCTGGCGTAATTAGGCTCTTGCCATTCATTCTTTACCACTGTCAATAGGTTATCTCTTGCATCAGTAGACCCTATTGAAGTCTTATAAAACTTCCAATTTTTCAGGGTTTAACGAGGGAAAATTGTTCGGGAATTATGAAATTTGGCGAACATTCCTTTGTTTTTGTTATCGATATTTGACGTCATGCCTCTGGGATTCCTACCTGAGCAATTTTGCCGATTTTACGTGATTTGGTCATATTTGACACGCTGCTAAAAGCATTTTCCCTTCTGCAATTTGCAGATATCCGATCGACTATCGAAGATGGCCTCACGCAACCACCAGACAATCGTAGGCATTTTGAGATTTTAAAATGGTGATATCCGCTGATAAGGGTTACATGAAATAAGGGATTGTCCTTTACACAGGCGAAACCAGTGTCAGATCCTAGATTTTTTTTAAAAAGGGTATCAGAATCCTAGTTGAAAAAAAGAGCATTACTGAAACCCAAAGAAGACTAGACCCTAAATCCGCCACTGCAAATGAATAATCATAACAATAAAGCTTACTACGGATTTACGTGGATTTAACTTCAGATATTTCTTTAGTATAAGCTATGGCATTAATCTGAACTGGGGTCGTTTATTTGCAACTGTTTGCATCATTGCTCATGGCTTAATTACATTTAGTTTAAAGGTGTTGAAACATACTAAATTTTTATTTTTCATTTTATGTTTCCTTTCTTTATTTTCAACAACAAGAGTGGAACGAGTGAATGAAAAGTTATTTGATAAGGTTTAAGCTACTTTATTCACGACTCTAAATGCTTGTATAAACGCTCCATGGCGCTGCAGAAACGAGGTATATAATTGTCTATAGAAAGTACGCCAACTAAATGGAGAGCAACAAACACCTTCATTGTGAATTGATACAATACAATTGTATTCTGTTTTATTAAGTGATCTAATCTTAAGTTAATAAAATTCTATAGTAAAGATGACTTTTACGCTACTGACCCAGTGCCCTCATGTATTTACTATTTCATTCATGAAATTAAAGCGCATTCAATACAGAATACACAACAGATGTCTGTATGTAACTGTGTAAGACCGAAACTTCCATGTTTACATTAAAGGTACATTGGCCATTATACTTGCTATGAATGATACGGAATTTGTGACCAATGTAAATATAAGGGGTTATATAGAGATATCTATGTGGAATGAATATGTATTATTGTGATGAAGATCCTACAATACTTGTATGATAACTTTGGTTACTGTTTTGGAATTGGAATTTGCGTGAAATAATCTACTATGTTATCATTTATTTGAACATGCGATTCACCATTAACTGCGCGAACTGTGATAATAATTAATGCGTGCAAAATTCTCTCCCTCTCTCTCTCTCTCTCTCTCTCACACACACACACACACACACACACCTATATCTGTATGTGTGTTACATTTACTGTGTTAATCATTTTCTATATAGGTTGATTTTTTCTTTGTAATCAAAAAGTAACTTTACACTTTTCGTTCTTTGAAATTCGCTAACTTACGATATTGCGAAACAACATACGTTGTTTTCTATATGTACACGAAATGATGCAGTCGGAAATTCGAAAACTTCAAGATTTTATCAGATATCTCCAATGTCAATGTAGCGTTCATCCACGTCCGCTATTTAATGATGTATCTAGCGATTCTCACGGTCTTCGGGCTCGGGATATGGTATCATTGTAACCGCTGTCATCTTCCTGCCACAGAACCCGTTTCAAAATACAGAACACGAATCTCATGAATAAATCAGAATGACAAAGAATTTAACTTATGGCAGGGGTGGATCCAGTTAAGATCCTTAAAGTATATATTGTTTTCTGTGTAAAGGTACATTTTATATAAATCACTTGTAGTCTATTTTAATCGACCACTGTCATCACACGGGGTCGCCCAGAGCTCAGCCGTCATGTCATATCCCCATCCAAATAGAATTAAAAAAAGAATTCTGCTAGCAATCCGTACACACCACCAAAATGTTGTAAGAATGTATCAAATAATAATGATAGCTATACATGTGTAATAAATATGTGTTTATGTATATTCATTTATATATATACAAAATGAACAAATGAATAATCGACTTCCAAGTAGACGGTATGTATATATGTGCATCACCTCAAATCGATATATATATATATATATATATATATATATATATATATATATATATATATATATATATATATATATATATATATATGTTATGTATGTTTAAAGTATCTGCTTGGTTGATTACATTATACAAATATAAGAAGCGCATAATGATGAAATACAATTCTTAAAGGTAGGTACGAGGAAAACCGGCTTAGTAGTAACGGACTTAGTGTCCAACATATCTTTAGAAAAAGAGTATTTTTTAAACAAGCAGACATTTCTTAAGAAGCTTTATTATTACTGTTGAACCTGGAGATTACAAAACGCATAAAGCTGGCGTGCATAATATGATTTGTAGAACGAAATGTAATCCTACCGAATCCGCTTCATTTTACCTTCCGCAGAATTTCTATAATAAGCGGAAATTAAGGACCTTACGTTTCTTACGGCAAATTGGAGACTATCTAGGTCTATCCGTTTCATCTGAAGTATTTCTATTTTTTGAGCTGCGAACACATTTTCTTCAAGTAATTAGATAATTAAAGTATGGAAGCAGTTCATACCTTTAACTCTATATTGCCGAATTCTTCAACTTTTAATTGCTTATTTAAACAACAGGAATGTAAATTGTAACTTTGAAGACAGCTACAATTGCCAAGTTAATAAGATTTGGGCATTTTGACTAAAATTAGAAACTTCTTGTTTGAACAAAATTGTGTTTGAATTCCTTTATCAACTTCAAGATCTAAAATTGTGACATGGCAATACAAAAAAAAATAATAATCGTTAAAAACATATTATATTTTTTTATGAACACGAACAGAAACTTCCTGAAACTCATATCTTTGTTTCTCCCTTTTCTTTGTCTTCATTACCTTCTATATAATGTCTTAAGTGTTGTCCGTGTGATGATGATGATGATCATGATCATGATGATGATGATGGTCGTCTTCCTTCTCTAACAACGCCTGCTTTTCTTTCTCTTTATTATCATTCTCGTCTTCGTCTTGGTCATAGTCGTTATCGTCGTCGCTCGAGTCGTTGTCTCCAACTCCTTGGCATAGACAAGTTTTCTATGTGACATAATTTAACATTTTAAGCCCTTGAGTAATTGAGTGATTTATTCCTATCAATGTTATACAGAAGAACTTTGATAGGGGGAAATGTCCTGGAAGGAGTCACTGTGGCGAGTATGGGGTGGTAATACGCGACAAGAAGCGGACATATTTTGCGGGTAGAACACGAATTGGCACCACGTCAAGGATACCGTATACTTGATTGAGATCTTGGACGGATTACCTTACAAAGTAGAGATTCCTGCACGATACAGGTTGTGTCAAAATTTAGGCTAGAGGAATTAATGTTGATTTTTATCGAGCACGTCATTCAAGCTTCGTATCTTACGCCGATCGTGTCACCAGGGGTCGTGAAACAAAAACAAAATGACGTCTGATTCCAAATACAGATAATGAACCTGTGAGAGGGAAATATATTTTGTGTCGATTTATACCACATGACTGACTGCTGATGTGGTCAAAATGTAATAGTAACATATAATTTTTAAAAACAGTACTTGTTATTCAGTGTTTTAAAGAGCGACACTTACGTGCAATTTACCCAAGGGAGGACTTGACGAAATGTAACAAAATGGACACTTCTGTATTTCGCTTTACAAAGTCGTTCAATATAATATAGATAAACTCCAAATGTAAAACCGTTTTCAATTTGATCATTCATTGGCTAAAAAAGTATTCGAAATTGGTAGCCGCACCATGAACTGACTTCATTCTTATTGCTATTTTTTTCTACATCAGGTGCGTGGGAGCACTTGTCTTCTCTTAATAATGACTAGCAGTCGAGTTTTATCACTGAATGAGGCACAAATCTACATGATAACAAACAAACAAATGCTCTAATAAGTATTCAAATTAAAAAAGTCTTACAATTGTTTTATTTGCAGTTTTGATATGATGTTGAGGTGTTATATGCTTAAAAAAGAATCTGTAATGAAATTTCAATTAATTATGACCATATTTATTTGTAGTCCTGGGTCCGACGCCATAAACTGAGAAAATACTTAAGTCATAATTTCAAATTCTTCTGTTCAACAATTTATTAATAACTGGGATTTGGATTTCATTGAGTTTTATTCTATCGATAAATAGAATTAAACAATTCTGCCTGACAATTTATTTGAACGTTTGATAATGGAATAAATCAAAATGAAATAATTGACTTAAGTATTTTCTCAGTTTATGGCGCCGTACCCTAATTTTCCGCACTTTCATTTTAAAATACGTTTCTACAAGAAGTTTTTAATGTTTCAATATTAATCTGCTATTCATTTCTAAAAATTGCGTGAAAAAGAAGTTTTAAAATCTGTAGACTGATAATATCTTGGTGTGACATATTGCACACGTGTGTATCCTTGGCATTATTTATGGTATTTCCCAGAGTTGTTTTTATTTCATAAAGAATTATATGAAGAGCGTGCATAAAATAAATTTATGGTGTTTGGTCATTTAATGCACAGTCTGACTTCAAATATACATAACTTGTGAAATGAAAGGATTAGTGTAATGAAGCACACCTAACCCGAAATTATATTTTCAGCTGATCAGATATTTCCGTTTTCATTCTGTGAAAGTGATCTTGTTTTGTAAAGAATCTGTCAAAGCAAAGAAAATCTGTAAACAGGTTTATTCATCGAAGGGTGCTCAGAGAGAAAGGTTCAGTGCGCGTGTTAGCTAGCCTCATTTCACAAGAAAACCATTGACAAAACTTTAAGATTACGCATAAAGCTTGTTTAACTTTTAATTCATTACTTCTTTCCTTCGACACATAATTAAATTAGGATTTATTGGGAAATTGTGGTTGATTGACTGTTGTCAAAATAAGCTTCACAATGAATTTATTTGCCATTGTGATTATTGGGTACCGCTATATCTGATTCTTCAACATGGAACTGTTTTTGAAGCGATTTTTTATTAAAGTTTTGAATTAATAACGAAGTTGTGGTTATTTGTTTCCCTAACCAGATTATTCTTTCTACCAGATCTGTTTCATTTTATCAATTACCCAAATAAGAATTACCGCATTTTCATAATTTTCTCGGAGTTAATACCAAATCATGCAAAAACTATGTAGAAAAACCAACGATAGATATTTTGTAAGATTTGTAGAAAATTTAAAACAAAAACTCAGTGTGAAAAAATGATAAAGTGTGAATGTAAATTATTATGCAAAAACATTTGTGTTTATTATTATTATTATTATTATTATTATTATTATTATTATAAATGAAAAATGTTTGGTGCCATTCTTTGATACAATCATTCATTCACTTTTATATTTCTGATCAAGATATATAAGAATAAACTTATACCTCAGCCTACAGCAATGCATTTTTACTTTTATATAATTTAAATAAAATGCAAATGATTATGATATCCAAAATAATAATAATCATTCCACACTTCTGAGTTTGTATTCAAGGGGAGGGGGGGGGGGGTTGTTAAAAAATGACAGTAATTTATATTTCTGCATATATGACATTTTGTGAGCGCGTATATTTGTATGTAATATGACTCATTTCTTTTTGCAGATATTATTTTTGGAATTTATACACTAACAGAGCATGGTAAGTGAACAAACTCTAATTGGATTAATCGAATGAAATAGCAATAGACATGGAATATAATTAATGAAAATATGATTGAACATTTTGATTGTCAATGTGAGGACGTAAATCATAAAATCAAAGCAATCTCTAATGGACTTGGGTAGGCAATTACCTAATTACAAAACACACAAAGCGTCAAATGGCGAGATTTGTTCTCCCAAATGATCTCTGACTGCCTAACCAACGCTGTTATATTTTATAATGATAAATTTATACATGGTGGTAATTTGCGTTTGGAGAATCATATCTGATATCAAAAACATAAACTATGACCCCCTGCCCCCTACTCACCAGATTTCCAGCCAAGCCGTCTTTGATCCACGATATGTCAACCTAAATATTCATTTGAAAATGCATGGGAATGGAACCAAATTTACCTCCGCTTTCCAGAGAGCTCAGTGGGATACGCAACCATCATTTTTAATACATTCAAGTAGTTCTTTTATCTGAATTACTTTTATTGAAAGGAAAACATTTGTTTCGTACGACTGAAAAGTAAATACAAGATTGCATTTTTAAAATGATTTTTGTATACTGATGGCCTTTAAAGTCGACCAGAGTAACGTCCTCTTTTGTCATACAACATTTAGATATCATTCCACTCTATTTTTACATAAAAAACTGAAACTGCGTTTTAGGCGTAATTCATTAAATCTCGAACTGGTGTTATACTGGACTCTTATTTTAAGACTTTTATGACTTTGTATTTTAACAATGAAGGCGAGGATGCTAGACAACGGTTAAAAAGAGATATTCATGAGAAACAACACAGTATACAGTTGGAAATAATAGAATTTGGCACAAGAAATAAAAGCACCGCATACATTTTCTACAAGAGACGATTCAGTATCATACAGCTTGAATTTGCCTCTGAAGATTATATCATTCCGTATCTCCTTATTCCGCTCCTATGTGACAATGACTTTTTTAGAATGATTGCACAAAAACTTTTGCACAGATGCCTTCTTATAAGGAGGTATGAAATCTTTCCGTGTTCACTTAGCAGTGAAAGCAAATGGTTCGCTTGTCGTCATCATTAAGGACCATAAAATAAGCATATTAAGACCTGCAGATGTAAAACTCTATCTCCCTGAGATCTATACTTGTCATTACTACCAGCCAGATATCATCTCCTCATTCTCACACCTGTAAACCTACAAGAAAATATGTACAACATTTCCATAAATTTACAGCTACAAAAACTCCGCTCAACGCAGAAGAGACAAATATCGATGAATTTTATTAATAAAGTGATGGATTTCTATAATTTGATAGGCTACACATTGTGGCTAGCTGTAGGCTGATATTGGGCTAGTGATACACATCAATAGAGGCCTAATTAGTACAGGTTTCATTGCCGAACGGCGTTTCACAGCACAAGATCTTGGCAATTTACCGGGATTTTGGCAAATTATGCACAAGATAAGGCGAGTGGTATTGCGTTTGGTGTAGACGTGTTGATGTCGTAAGTGTGGCCTTATTAGCGGTCCAGATAGCGAGAATTTCCGTTTTTCTCCTTAAATTATTATATTGAACTAATTAAAAGCATGGCGATGTTTCCTCATACGTAAATGAGGTTGTGATATCTATAATTCTGTACTAAAACATTACTGTTTTCTTTGATATGCCCAATCTCGTATTTAGAGGAATCATAATCCTGAACATTTATACTACATAGTATTGATACTAAGTACGAATAAGACATTAAGCCAATCAAAACCGATGTAATGTGATACGGATACTTTTAAATTTACCGGATGCAAACAACAGTGTACATGTATATCGGTTAATGTACCTGTAAAATACTTTTACATGTTGTTTTTTAAGTTAGAGTGATTAGTGTCTATGAACCTTATTGAATGTCATGTATTGCAGTATAAGTAGATGAATGTTTAGAAAAAATAACATAATGTGTCTTCTCTCCCCCTCTTTCGGAACAAATTGTAAAAAATCGTTAATGAAAAGGTTGTTTTTACTGTGTTTGCGCATTTAGCTAATTTATTCCTGTGATCATTCACCGTGTCCACTGAGAACATTATATATTGTATACATTTAATATTTTATTTCTCGTATCTCGTTAAAATTTGATTATATCAAAGATATTTTTTAAAAAACACGAGTGAAAAGATTTTATCTTGTATATAACGCGCAAGATGATCTATGCGATATGAGTAGGGCATTTTCTGCCGTATATCGCATGGTCATAGCAGAAAGATCATACGTATACTATCTACATGTAACGGTGTAATAAACAATATATTAAGTCTGCAAGTCACTTTCTGACTCTAGTGGTATACTATTTCGGTTATATACGATTGACATGAACAACGGAAGCCTTATTGCCACCACCATTAAAAAGCTGCCAGGATTTTATAGCCCGTTCCCCCTTTTTTGTTTCTGATTTTGGTTTTGGGGATTTTAGATACGGATACAATACTGTCTCGACGAGAAGGGCCTGTAACAGCAAAGACAAAGTCGCTGGATACGCCGAACCCAGGAAACTGCCTCGATAAGCCATTCGAACAAACCTCGACATGAAATGTAATGATGAGGCATTGTTGTAAACATAATGTTCATTTGGGATAGATACCTATTGTCACTTGTGAAATATTTCTACATAACTGAATGATTCACATGATTGAAACAACAGACAATGTTTCGCTTTCCTTCTACTTCCTCTTCAAACATTTCCTGGTGATTATCCATCTCTTTTAAACTAAAATAAAAATTGTTGGAAGGTTCACATATTCTGTGAAACTTTAACGAAAATGTAGTATTTATAATACATGGAAAATTAGTAAAAGTTGAAGTAGTGCGATAAATCGGAACTTGACCTCTCTGAGTTCTCTATCTATAAATGTACTTTTTGCAAAAAGACAGGGTATTTCACACTGTCAATAGAACTGTACATAAATCTGGTGTAAATGAGTAGTTAGTTTATGGAATGTCGCTGGATCAACGGTTATGCCTAGTATGAGTTTCCTGACACCCCGTATAGCCTATACACATAACAAGGGTGAACTTCAAGTAATCAAGATCTACAGCTGTCCCTAACCTATGAGCTCAACAGCAAGTTAAACCTTACATGCTTTTGAGTGGCATGAAAAGCAAACAGAGACCGAGCATAATTGTACACGAAAGAATGATTACAACAGATGACACGATACATGATGTCGTATGCGTACATAGTTTTTGTTCCACTTTTCATTGTGGTCAAGCTATAACATTGGGAGATATGGACATTACATGTACAGAACATGTGTATAACCGTCAAGAACGAGATATACGAGCGTCATTGTACTCCGTTGTTAGCGACTGACGCACCGTCAGTGCATTGGAGCACTGCTTATTCAAATAAGCGGCATCATCCCTCCCTCCTCGAGTCATTTTACGCAAATTACACGTTTTTACGTAAAAGTCATTTTATTTTCTATTAACATAAATTTTCCCTTCTCTTTGTTGACGGACAGGAAACAAGGATATAATTGTTACTCGCTTCAGGTGGTAGGCAGTAAATAGAGGTAAATATTGCCCGATTTTCCCCTCCACCTGCCCCTTCTCCACCGCGGCTGCAGCATAATAGTGCGTTCGAGGCCGCCGTATGACCGGCTGGTAACCGAGAAGCCTTCCCCATGTCGTACGAACACATCATTATTACTTGTAAATTACACCCGAACAATTCCTTAAAACCAATTCTTTGTTACATCCATTGTTACCAAAATTTGTTACTTTACATAACAAAGTTAAGGGTTCAAATTCATCAAATTTAAAGACCTGCTCCTTGAAGAGATTCAGTTTCATAGGACAGTTGCATTTTCTTCACAAGGGAGCTTGCGGCATTGTGTGGTAACAATAACTGGCACATGCCATTTGTTTGGCGTGGTTTTTATAGTGTTTTATTTGACATCTTTTCGAAAAAGACAAGATAGATGCAAACATGCAAATTTTATCGAAGACCTTACATAGTGTTTTCGTGGCCATGGATGCACACTCTGTGCAAACAGGTTGTAGTGATATAGGTGTTGTAAATACATTTTCCTATGTTTTATTTTAGTTTAGCTGCATTTAAAATACTTTTTGAGACCTTTTTATTTATTTTTTTTTATTTATTATTTTTATTCTTTCTTTTTTTTTTCATTTCCCATTCTTTCTATTACGTGTTTTCTTTTTCTGTGAAACGGTACAATGGTATTGAATTGCTAGTCAGGGCTCTCTCTCTCTTTCTCTCTCTCTCTCTCTCTCTCTTGTACTATGGTCATAAATTATTGAGTTATAACTGTTTCATGACTTAAGAAGGCAAAGACTTTAGGGTTTTTAAAAATCGAATTTCATTTATATATTAAGAAGTTCTACTCGAACATGTATCCTTTTTATACGCCCGCATTTAAAAATGTGGGCGTATTATGCTATATCGCTGACGTCTGTCCGTCCGTCTGTCCGTCCATCTATCCTTGTCCGGGCTTCTCCCCCTTAACTAAAGGGGTAACAAAACTTTTGATGGTTTCATATGAAAGAGTGTGGCTTGTAGTTTTGCACGTGGGTTTCAAAGTTTCGGTCAGACCCCTGGGGTGGGGGAAAATGGGCGGGGTCAGAAAAGCTTGTTCGGGCTTCTCCTCCTTAACTAAAGGGGTAACAAAACTTTTGATGGTGTCATGAAAGGGTGTGGCTTGTAGTTGTGCATGTTGGTTTCAAAGTTGGGGTGAGGCCCCTGGGGTGGGGGAAAATAGGCGGGGTCGGAAAAGCTTGTCCGGGCTTCTTCTCCGTAACTAAAGGGGAAACAAAACTTTTGATGGTGTCATATGAAAGGATGTGGCTTGTACTTGTGCATGTGGGTTTCAAAGTTGGGGTCAGGTCCCTGGGGTGGGGGAAAATGGGCGGGGTCGGAAAAAGCTTGTCCGGGCTTCTCCTCCTTAACTAAAGGGGGAACAAAACCTTTAGTGGTGTCATATGAAAGGATGTGGCTTGTAGTTGTGTATGTGGGTTTCAAAGTTGGGGTCAGGCCCCTGGGGTGGGGGGAAATTAGCGGGGTCGGAAAAGGTTGCCCAATCTTCTCCTCCTTAACTAAAGGGAGAACAAAACTTTTGATGGTGTCATATGAAAGGATGAGGCTTGTAGACCACATTTAAACATGATGGGGGCGTATCATGCACCCGTTAGCGGTGCCCTATTTGGGGGGGGGTTCTTTGTAAATCAATGCAATTACTTAAAAGGATTTCCCAATAAATCTTTTACTTAAAATAAACACATCAAAGGCAATGTGAACCAAATCATATAAAATAACATCTGAAACTACCCCCTTTAAATGAACAAAGGTCCAAGTTCTTGTTCCATCTTAAAAAATAAATGGAACTGGATGTAAAGTCCAATTCACTTTTTAGCTCATTGTAGCAATATTAGTTTGCAATAGTTAGGTTTGATAAAATTTTCCTTCAGAACTAAATGAAATATTTGGATGAAACTTAATAGGTATGAAGTATATAGGGTCTTCTGGAATTGTTGATGTTTTCGATCAGATCTGGCAAGGGATGATCCAAAGTGGGGCAACATAGCACCAAGAGTACACTCTCCTTTGACCTTCTTCAGACTGCGTAACTCCATAAATCCTCAAACCAAATGCATCAGACATCAGAGTGGTTTAGAAGGGTCTCCCAACAAGAGTTGCTGGTTTTGGTTTTATTCCAAAATAAAACTTTTGGTGTTTTTTTTTGGGGGGGGGGGGGATTGTATTTTTATATATGATCATTTTTGCCTATTTTCACCTTATATCCAAGATTTTTTCCGGTAGGTTGCTTATCAGGCATTGGTTTGACTATTTGAATTGTTTTTGTTATAATAAGAGTAATTGGAAAGAAGTGGAATACAAAAAAGGAGAGGTCATATTATGAGCATGCAATAATTAACTTTGATGAACATCTTCAGAACTATTTGTTTGATTTTGAGGACACTTGGTAGGTATGAAAGTACTGTTTTTGACCAAATCGTTAAAGGGTTTGATCCCTGGTTCAATGACATAAGCATTGAGAGGGCACTCTCCTTTGACAAACATCTTAAGACTGCTTGTTTATATTATCAAACTGAATGAATAAGGGTTATCGAAATGGGTGTCTTAAGAAGAGATGCTGGTTTGTTTGTTTGTTTAGGGTTTTTTCATTTTTTTTTTTTTGTGAGTTTTAGGGGTTTTTTTTAGGTTTTTGTTTTGTATTTTCTTATTTATTTAATTTTTTTCATACTGAAATCAAACTTTTGACTTTTTTGTTCTTTACGGGGGAAGAGGGATAAGTGGCTACGTCTTTGGAGTTTGTCATTTCCACACATTTTGGTGTCATTTTATTAATGTATTCAATTAAGCAAAGCAATAAAACATTTATTTCTTAATGTTTATTTGAAAATATCTCTTTTAAAGTTCTTTGTTAGTGGCACATGAAGAGTTTGTATTCTGGATATTCTATGATTTCTTTTTGCAGTTTTGTTATAGGTCAGTTCCAGAATGCTGAAGGTTAGCGGTTCAAATTCATAGTAGTGAAAAACTCATTTCATTTTTCACCAAAACAAGTTTTTATGTATTTGTCAACACCCTACAAGTCTGACTTAGTCATTGATATAGACTTTTTGTCATTTTCTTCACTTATGCGATATATATTTAGAGAAGCAATAAAGCATTTATTTGCCAATTTTATTAGAAAATACCTATTTGAAGGTTTTTTCAAATCTTATATCAAAATTTAATATTCTTGATTTCTATGAATTTCTTTAATCAGTCATTTGTTTTAATTTTAGGATATTGTGCTCAAGTGATCGATATAAGCATACTTATGCGTCTTGTTAAGTCAACTTTTTATTGGCCGAAACTGGAGTATGTATAATCACCATATACTGTCCTCAATTCGCTCCAACCACTTGTATTAATACAATATTCTCTTTTTTTCCATTGACTCTAAATTATTTTTGAAAAGATACTTGTAAAAACTGAAATAGGTGATATAACCTGAAAAATCATGTTTGTTTCTCGAAAAGTCTCTATTTCTGTTTTAGAAATACATGCACTTTGTTTATGGCAGAAATGACCAAAATTCAGAATATTATCTTTGTATTAATTACAGACCACAATTTTTTTTTTCGTTTTTTTTTATTTGTATTTGGGGGGGGGGGGTTAGGGGAGGAGTGTTTTTTTTTTGTTTTGGGGTTTTTTGTTTTTGGGGGTTTTTTTCAGACATTTAAGATATTTAATCATACAAGCTCTAAGTGAACATAATATCTACATGTCCTTGGTTTGTAAAAGCATCATTAAATTAATGTCATCTTCTTTTTAAAGGCAAAGAGTGTATAGGTATCGCCTTGTTCGAACTAAGTGTGTTTTGTCTACTCGTTTGTTTGTTGTTTGTTCTTTTTCATACCCTCCCCACTTTTCCGATCTTAAATCGGTTTCTTTGTGATGGATCTTGACCAAACTTCAAATATTCCTTGGAACTTAGAGGTGTGTCATGACCTTTATCGCGACCTATTTCAAGGTTTCTGCATAAACATTTATTGCTTTTTTTTTGCGTGGGAGATAGGTCATCAAGCTATCTTCACAGAAATTTTTCTCAGAACCTAAAGGTGTGTCATGACCTCGACTCTAGGTCATGTAATATATTTCAAGGATACGTTTATGGAGGTAGTCTCAGTGATCCGTGATGACCGTTCTAGTCTTTCTTAGATTTAAAGACGTTTCTTTTCCGCGTTCTTTCTTTCAAATCCTACTACAATGTGAGAACATATCTAGATTAAAGCTATTAGCATTGTCAAGTTATAAAACATATTTTGCTGATTGTTGATAGTTGTTTGTAATCCTTTCTAAAAGAAAAAGGTTGATTACTTCAAAGAAACCGTAAATTTAGAAGAAAAGTATTGTACCTTATTGATTTGTTGAGTGTGGTCAAATCAAAAGCTTTCTGTAAAACGATACTAACTCTGAAATAAAGTTATAGAAGCACATTGCCTTAACCAACTTTTGAAATGTTAAGTCGGTCATTATTAAGCCTACGTTTCTGGTTTATACTGTAGATTATTTTGTTGTCATCATTACGTAAAGAGTTTAATGCAAAGTATTTATCTTTTCTATACTCTACTCTCCCAACGCTATAAAAAGTTTTGTACATAGGTATTTACCAGTATTTGTATATGTACAATCCATTTGTTATACTCTCCCAACGCTATAAAAAGTTTTGTACATAGGTATTTACCAGTATTTGTATATGTATAATCCATTTATGTTGCTCCTTTTTTAGTCCCCGGATCAGTAGATCGGGGGCATATTGTTTTTGTCCTGTCTGTTTGTCTGTCTATTGTCAGCTTTAATCTTGGCTATAACTTTTGAACCGTGAGGGAGAGACTTCATATTTATCATGCGTACTCAACTAATGAAGCCCTTTCAAATGACACCAAGGTCGATTACCTTTTGACCTTGACAATAACCTTCACGCTAAAAATAACTTTGTGGACTTTGGTGCCGCCGGGGCATTAGTGTTTCATAAAAACAGCTTGTTTCTTAACCTGTCCTGAAAAAAATACGTTGTAAACATTATAAACGACGATTTGCAGGAAAATACACTGTAATATGTACGACAGTTTTACATATACGTGAAAGCTGGTAGTAAACAAAGGAGGTAAACCACATTCTTTGTTATACAATGCACACATTGTCAAAGATGATTCTGAAGATAGTAAAAGCGTATAGTGTTCAGTATAGTACTCCCGTGATACATTACATAATGTCACACATACAGTCAGAACAGGAATATTTTCTGAAATTTACGAGGAGAATTATTTGTCAACAGTACGGTTAATATGAGTAGAATTACTGCACGGTAATTATGGATGGATTTGAATAACTTGACACTATCACCTTGTTAGCGTTCCGATTTCAAAATAATAAATGAGCCTTGAGAGAATTTGAAAAGACGTCTTTGTTGTAAAGCAAAAAGTAGAAGTTCTTAAATTCTTAACGGCCTTGTATACTCCTGATATTTTTGTAGATGATTGTTTTGTCTGTTGGCGTATTCCGAGGCATATTTATCAAAGCCTAGCGTACAAACCAGGATCGTTTTCCATATAAATTCATCACGCTCTAGCGGAATATTCAATATGGTTTTAGTGCGCTCCGCGGGTCGCGCGGGGATCTGCATTGTTCGTCTTTATTGTGTTTCTACTTCTCTTTCTATTTCTCAACTTCATGAACCATATTCCATAATGGAAAACAGAATTAAATCGCTGTGCTGATTTTAATTTCAAAGAGCGCCGAAAATTGGTTATCTGACGAATGCAATTGACAAATGCAGAGAAAACTCGGTCTCTCTTGCGACTTTGATCAGCTGACGTCGGTTATTTTGTATATAATTGTCATGTGATGAAATTAGCTTTATGATGGACACTTTTCTTTACGTATGTATATAAACATCACTGTTTAGTTTGATTTTATAGCAAAACGAAGAAGTTTGCAAGTATTGCATACATATTTATGTCTCATGCTGGTCGTATTGAATAGAATTTTGGAGAATGCGGTATTGTTTATTATTATTATTATTATTATTATTATTATTATTATTATTATTATTATTAGCATTATTAATATTTTTATCATCATCATCATCATTATTTAGTGTTCATAAAGCAGTTTTCTTTAAACAAAAAGCCATATCGGTAGTATAATCAGTATACGTGTAACATGTATATCATGTAATCGCAAGAAATGTTAGTTTCCTGCATTGTGCGTGTCATATATATATATATATATATATATATGTGTGTGTGTGTGTGTGTGTGTGTAATGTATTTATTTCTTCGTTAGATTCAAGGGAAATTCCTTCCTGTCAAAATAAGATTAAGAATATATGTGTATGAAAGTTTTCATGGTTAGTAGATATTTTTAAAATCTCTAGGGAAATCTCGTGAGATCTAGAAGTCGCACCATGTTGATAGACCAATCATTATTTAGCTATTCATTCGCTCCGAAACATTCCTAATTATTTCCATGGTGCACTACAGACAAGATCAACTCCGACGGAAATCTATTTCATTAGCTCATCGGGAGTGGAGTCGGTCGACATTGATTAGGTTCATAACGCGACCCTTGATTGCATTGGGAGAAATATGATACAAAACAAATGAAGAGGGTCGCTTAATGTGTCGGAATTCTTGGTGGGTGTCGTTCCAAAAACAGATAATGGACAAGCTACAGAAAAAAAGTACAAGACGCTTAAGACAGATGCTTAAAATTAGATCACAATACATCATTATCTTTGTGACATTAATCCTAGGTTCAGAACGATTGTTAATAATTGTTTTATTTTAATACTTAATCCCTATTCCTACCATACAAAACATTGGTCGTGTTTTAATTTTCAAAATTTACTTGGGATGGTACATACAAAGTTGCCATGTTCCATTTTTCTTTTCTTTTGTATTTAAAACTATCCTCCTCCCAGTATATTAAACAATTAAAACATGATAACATTATTTAAACATTTTTTTTTCGGGTTTTTTGTTTGTTTGTTTGTTTGTGTTTTTGTTTTTTGTTTGTTTTGAATTTTTTTTATGACCAATTGGCAAGTATCTTGGCTTTAAAACATAATCTTAAGTAGGAATTGTGTAATGTAATCATACTTGACGGAAACGTCTAAACATCTACGTAACGCCACACCGTTTTTGTTTTTTGTTTGTTTGTTTGTTTGTTTGGGGTTTTGTTTTGTTTTTGGGGGGTTTTTTTGTTTGTTTGTTTTTTTTTTTTGGGGGGGGGGGGTGTTAAACATTACCTCTAAATTCAAAATCTTACCTACTTATCAAGAATATAAAAAAAACCCCGAACCTCCAGGCTATTAATGTACAGTACATGTTACAAAGTATGCAGTAAGTTGACTTTTTATAAATTTTGATAGAAATGCAAATAACATGCCTTCTTTAGTAAAATGTAAAATATTGATTCATTAAAACATTAAAGATCATATGCAATGGCTCTGAACAAGTATCGGAAAAATTCCAAAAACGGTTCAAATGCATTTTTGACCACAACGTTTTTTTTTTTTTTTTTTTTCTCGCCCACTGACCTTTAACAAAGAATACACTTGGTGTGACCTCAACAGACACGTTAGAAGATCCCAATTCTGGTGTTAACAAATCCAGACCGCTATCCGCCGACCTTTTATGGTTAGATATCATCAACTTACAGAAAGTAGAGACAGAAATGTGTTTTGGCAATACCGGTATACATGTATAGTGAAGCTGCCAATATCAGATATTTTTCCCTTTAGCATATTTTGACCAGAAGAATTTGAAATTAATCAAGGTTGTGAATACATCGATAAAAAGAGGTATCAAAGTCTAGAAGCATCTCGTGCAAGGTCTTTGCAGAGTTTGGAATGTTTATATTTCGTATTTAAGCTTTAATCTCAGTTTGATATTGTTCTTGCGATCTGAGATTTGATGAAGCCTATCGGAAAGTAAAAGATAGTTACATTTACTTTCCTATTTGACAGTTTATTTAAGGGTAGATATAAGTAAGACTCGATAACAGTTCCTCTTGATGTTGTGTTCTAATTCTGTACAAACTATTGGGATGTGTTGATAAGCCATCGATGAAAGGTACGACTATATGTAGCTATGTTCCGTTATTCCGTCAGATTTTTGGGGGGGGTTTTTTTTTTTGGTCGTTTTGTAGATGTGGTCGTTTTGAAGATGTGGACGTGTTTTGTAGATGTGGTGTCTTTATTATATTGACAGATATATGTACAAAATATAGATTAATACTTCTACATGTTGTCATAGGATCGTCCTCTCCTATTAAAGGCAAAGCTGCATTTATGGCATACACTAACTATGACATTTACATGCAACATCTTGGTCTGTTTGTTAGACTCAAAATGTTCACAGCTATGAAAATCAAAATGTACTGAAGAAGTGAAACATTTTCAACGTCACAACATAGTTCTAGATTCAATTACGTGATTTTGCTGTTTATGGAAAAAGAAGTTTTAAAGGTATCAAAAATTGTTTCTTATACGTATACAATCTAAACTTGTGTCATTGTGTTTGTTTACTTCTAAAAATAGTACTAAAATTGAACTGTAATATAATTCCACTGAAAGTGACGTTCACAGAAACCAAAAGTATAGTTAGATTAGATCTGATTGTAGTGGATGGTATTCAGTTTGTGTTTAAATTCAGATGTTTAATGACTGAACTATAGTTGTTTTTTAAGGAATGACTGTCTTTTTTCTAGGTTCATGGGGAATGAACTTGGGTGAGAAAGAAACAAATCACGTGAACCGCGAAGCGGTTCATCTGAATCTAAACACAAACTGAATACCATCCACTACAATCAGATCTAATCTAACTATACTTTTGGTTTCTGTGAACTTATGCATTTTAAAAGGTTCTTTTTTGAAAACATAATATCAAATTCCCCGTTATCAAACTGGCAAGGACCGAATTTTTCCTGAAGTGGAAAAGTACTTCCGCTATGCAATATAGTGCGTGTCTAGAATGCTAAAAGATAGTCTATCTGTCTAGGTAATTTCTTTAATTGCTCAAATTTAACTGGTTCATTAATTTCGTTATTACAATTCTAATATTTAATTGATTCAATTATGCGAGAAAAGATAAATTTTACATTACTACGCATGTGATTTGCCATACCCCAGGTACTACTTCCATGGCCCAAGTTCATGGGCTGATGAACCGAGTCTGTTTAGCATGGTTCATCGAAGGTATAGTTTATTGATCAAAAGCTGTACAGCTTATAGATTTCAATAAATATAATCAACAGATATATAATAATAAGGTCAAGTATAAGAGAAAGAACATATATGCACGTTGTTAAACACACATATATATACAGATATCAATAAATAGAAAATTAAAATACATCAGTGGAATATCGAAGAATATTATACACATTTATACAGAATATTACAAAATAAGTAACATAAATGCATAGAAACAAGAAACACAAAATCATCTACGTTTTAACAAGTATCAGTTCTTAATTTTGTAGAATGTAAAATATATTTAGCTAAACCGCATAGTTCTTTGGTGTTTTGCGTGGTTAGTAACTGAATTAATTTAAAGACTGAGGGCCGGATATAGTAATATTTCTTAATAAACTTTTGTCTAAATGGTTGGTAAAAGGGACATTTAGGAATTAGATCAGCATTGTAAAATTATATAGTTTTGAAGCCTCGGTGGGTCATCAGTAAAGACTTGTTGGATAATTTCATGGTTTGCATTTTGCCATGTGCTCTGTCTGTAATGATACGTATATACCTGTGGTAGGTCCAGTATTTCAATGAATGTCCCATTGCACCGCGTAAAACACCATACTGGTGTGGCGTTCATAAAAGTGTATTATTTATAATATGCAGGCAATTCTTATATGAACTAATCAATACCCGTTGAAAATAGTTGGGAGTTCTGTACATGCAAAGCGAGATTATTACCAGTTTCTCTTTCCATTTTGTTTGCCAGGACATCAGTAATGCCCGAGTTTCGTGAAGAACTTCCGGTTCCTAGCTACCACTTTACCGAGTGTGATACCAGTCGACCAACATCGTCTAGTTTCCCTGTGGTATACATCTGATACGTTTCTGTAATTTCAAGATATCTTCCATTTTTGAATCCGTAATAAAATATTTCATACTGTGTAAATATCAGTTTGTCTTTATAATGTATGCAGTTACAGATAATTAACAATTCAAAGAAAGTTCGTCAGTTTTGAGATTAAGTTTAATAAGTCATGTGACCATTTAGCGCCAAATATTGATAGCGTGTTAAAATGTTACTGGTCACTAAACTTTGATTTGAGAACCTTTCTAAAGATGTTATTAATAGCTCAAGCAGAACATTTTATGACTACCATACCTATTAATTGGTCGATCTAGATTATAACGGGCCAGGGAGACCACTAGCTCCTAAATCTAGCCTGGAGAGAGACTTAAAAGCATTGTGTCGTGTGATTTTGTTTCACCTCGTTGATAATTACATACATTTCACATTTAATGACAAAATAAATACCACAGAATATTGTAAATTATACTTACTTATTTTAATGTACGTCGAATCTATACCGTGGTTCACTAAGGATGGACTTCTTTACTATTCTGTATTACAATTCTGTTCATGATAATTTTGTATAACATATCATTTAGATAAAATGGCGGGTATTAGTAGTTACACATCATATGGCATTATTGAAAATCTGTTCACATCTATAGTACTGTAATGTGCCTAAAGATCATCAGTGGACACATACAACGAACACGTGTGTTTGTGTCAACCCTTTATTTTTAGGTCAGCTTAAATTACATGTATTTTATACAAGTACATCATATTTCTATATTTGCTTTATATAACTATGTAAAACTTTTCGACTGTTCGATCGTCTACAGCAGGGATAGGGTAAAATCTTGACGCTGTTGACATTTTAATTGTCAGATTATATGTATATTACGTATTCCGTCTTCGAATCTTCCATCTGTCGGTATTTTCTATCGATATCTTCATAGTTTATTGGCGGTTAGAAAAAAAAATGTTAACGTAGATCAAATTTCTGACGACATACGCTTAAACCAATATCGTTTCAAGCTGTTTCTCCTCATCTCCAACGAGACATTATGCAAATGAGTAGAGCGGAAATTAATTATACAGTTGGCGAGCTTGCACGTGAACATCTCACGCGACGACCTATTTTTCACGGTGAAATATTCGGCGCTGGCGACGCACTCTAATAACGTCAACCGAGCGATAAAAATGCAAGACATCAAATCAGATCAAAAATTGAAAATATGCTTCACCAATAAATATTCAATTAACTTTTAGGATGCCTTGGAAAAGCCATCGCATCAATGCTTGTTAATTAAAGGAGTTCAGAACTGGCAATAGCGCTGGGAGTATGGAAAGCCATGTTGCACAGATCTAAGATCTGTCAAAAACAATGCATCTGTCACGCAGGGGGCAAAACGGTTGTCAAGTTGTCACACTTCGATCCCGAAAAAACACCTCAAACTTGTCAGGGCTGGCATAATCGCTTGTAATTAATTGAACCCCCTTACTAGCGTTTATATCCCTTGTGGCAAGACAAGATAAAATTTTATCAATCAGAAAACATGAAGTCTGAGTGTTTCGCGCTTTTTACAAGAATTTCCAATTCTCTCCGGACATACTGCAATCTCGCCCATTAACGGGTCTGTTCAGCATCTAAGACTATTTTAAAAAGCAGTCAACATTTTTATAATTTTTTAGACACACACACACACATACAAATATATATATATATATATATATATATATATATATATATATATATATATATATATATATATATATATATATATATATATATATATATGTATGTATGTATGTATGTATGTATGTATGTATGTATGTATGTATATGTATTATATATATAAAACTCTTTTAGTAGTAAACGCTTACTGTCAATAAAATTTAACCATGGCTGACATTAATCTATTCTTTGATCATCGATAATGTATATTTGTTTGTACATCCATAAATAAAAAATTGACCCAAGTAAGGAAAACACGGATTAAATTTAACAATTAAATGTTCATAAATTCAGTAAAAACAAATTCAAGTCGATTCTAGTAACCGGTGTCCGTCTGCTTCACCCCACAAAATTTGATCGAAATCGAAATAAATTTAAATACACTGAATAAATTTTTGATAAATGGTCAACTGAAATTTCGTAACCATGATCGAAAACCGCTTTATCAGATGAAGGGTTTGCGACGTACTATAACGGAACTCTACATGGTTTGGTTGCCCCGCTGGAGGTATTCGGGGATTCCGCAGGCGGTCGCCGTTGTTTAGAATGACCAGGTACGACGGGAGAAAATGGCTATCTATTTCAATGGTCAGGTCCGACTTCCCTTGATCAAAGCTCCGAATTATCCGGACATAGGATATGGATGTGTAAGAATTATGCTTATATTTGCCAACGGGCCAGCCTTTGTTTTCGTCCGATTGACAAAAATCGCGACAAAGTAGCGAAACTAAGATAAGACTGCGATCGTTTTGATAGGTGTTAATGGGAAGAAGCGTGCCGCAGTCTAGTTTTGTAGTACTTGTGGTATGTAAGTGGTGGTCAGTGGTTTATCCTTCATTTTAATTAAGTCGATATAAGACGGGTACTGATTATTCCCCCGTTTGTTCTTAACACACCTTTCCGTTTGGATTTTTATACATTCTATATAAATGCGTCATCACCGATTTTCTTTTGTTTTATTTTTACACGTCCTGGCAACAAACAAAAACATATTTCTAGTGTATTTCCAGACTTAAAAATATCACAAGAGCTACTTAGAACTTTTATCAAACATGGAAGTAATTTTAAAACTCTCCTGTCCCTATTATAATTTATCTATAATATTCTTTTCTGACTTTTTCGGCCACTCTTATTCTCTTCATTATTGTTACTATAAACAATGCGCTTTCAACAGCTTGACATATGTTCACAGAGGTAGAAGGTAGCACATTGATTTTCTTTACCTCTCAAGTGTTTATTGCTGTGGATACAAGTTTAATGTCTATAACTTCTTTGTTTTTTACTGAACCTCGTCAAATGTACATGTTAAGTGTGACAAATTCCACATTCCGTCACTATATTGATCGTTACTCTATACAGGAGTATACTCTCAAAACAAATTCTTCCAATAACATGTCACAGACTTCAAAGCTAATGCTAAAATTCCTTTTATTTTAATTGCTTGTAAAACTAACACTTTTAAGTTGACCACATGTTGTTTGACCAATGACTTAGCTCTGAGCTGGGGTGACACTCAGCGCTACCTGAAAGTGTTTTGATAATATCTCTTTAGATAACTAAATATGCCAAAGGCTAAAAACAAAAATTAAGTATTTCTGTCAATAATTCTTAGCGGCTTATATTTGAGCTTACTCTAGCAAAGTATATAGGCTGATCCCAAATGTAATTGGTGGAGAATCGTTATGTGTGATCTTGTTAGATTTATGCCTTAATTGACAAAGGTTGGAAGTGAAAACAAAATCAAGAAGAAGGTTGCAAAAATGATTTTGTACAAGACTTTGTCTCTGATGGCAATGATGAAATTATGATATAATAAGTAGTCCTCCAAAGGGAAGTAAAATATACTAAAAGAAAAATACAAACACTCGTTGCCGCAAATTTTCGGCCTCCTGGCCTTTATCAAGCAATAGTTAGAATAGTACAGTAGATCTATGTAACATCCATCTTTACATGTCTAATATAAACAATCTTCTCAACTATAAACTATTGCTTGATAAAGGCCAGGAAATTATGATACATATTTGAAAAACAAACAAAACAAAAAAAAATAAATAAATAAGTAAATAAATTAGAAAATTCTCTGAAATACCAACATACATGTTGTTCGACAAATGCAGCTATGTACATATTTTACAGGTACAGTGATACCGAATACAAAACCAAACTGTCAGTATCAAAGTGATAGCTGATATATCACGACAGTAAATTGACGCCATGAGAGGTACAGGTGTAGTGTAAATATAATGCATTCAATAGAAGATACAAGCAAAGAAATATTTTGTTAAATATTATGGTTATTCTTGTGGCACTGACGTGGCTGGCCGCGTGCACGTCATAATTCAAAAAGACAATTAAATGCAGCATTTCTGGATATATCTGTTATATTTTGTCTACTTTTTTATTATTTTGTTTTCAGCATTATTTGCTTTCATTATCAGTAATGCGCACGACTGTTTCCGCATGTAATCATATATGGTAGCTATGGAATCCGTCGATCATATTAATGTAAATGTATATATACATACGTCTTCTGTGGGTAAAGCAGAAACCTTTCTACACAATACATGTGGTAACATTTCCTGTTGTAAACATACACCGATCTCTTTCTTCTTATGTCAGACTATGTACCGCAGACGTCATATAAACTATGTACCGCAAACGTCATATAAACTATGTACCGCAGACGCCATGTAAAGCGTGTACCGCAGACGTCATATAAACTATGTACCGCAGACGTCATATAAACTATGTACCGCAGACGCCATATAAACTATGTACCGCAGACGCCATATAAAGCGTGTACCGCAGACGTCATATAAACTATGTACCGCAGACGTCATATAAACTATGTACCGCAGACGCCATATAAACTATGTACCGCAGACGCCATATAAAGCGTGTACCGCAGACGTCATATAAACTATGTACCGCAGACGTCATATACAGCATGTACCACAGACGTCATATAAACTATGTACCACAGACGTCATATAAACTATGTACCGCAGACGTCATATAAACTATGTACCACAGACGTCATATAAACGTCGCTTTCTTTATTAAGAAACAATACGGAATGTAATCGGAATTTGTGTTAGAAATTGTTGTTGCTTTTAATAATTTATCATTTACGTCTTTTAAAACATACAGGCGTACTTGTGAGGTTAGACTTGACAATTGCTTGACCACTACGCTAAAGCACGTTATCTCTATAAGGTCAAAACATAGTAATTCCATTTCCCATAGGGTCCCATGTTAAATTACCAAACCTCCAGCAAGATTTATACAACATCCTACATTTTAGCTATATATAATCCACATATCAAAATGTTTGTCAGACCCTCCTCTATCAGAATTTTAACAGTTTACCATAGGTTATCCACTTTAATATCGAGAAAATCATGCTGGAAGGGGTCACCCCAAAAAATTTGCCAAAATTCAAACGTAAACAACAATCCCTTTTAGGTCATAGAATTTTACATTAGCGAAATGAGATAAAATTTCATGGTTTTACAACAGGATCAATCTTTATTTTTAGATTGATCAATTAGTTTCATCCAATCACAGCCCTTGATACATTGAAATACTAGTAGTCCCTCTCTCCCTACATCACAGCCAATCACGGCTCCCGTTAATTACTGTGCTTTGGCCATAAGTGGTACGATTTTAACAAAGCGTGATAGATAGTTTTCGAATGCATAAAATTTAATAGGAGCTGCTTCCCTTTTCCGCCATATTGGAGGTAAATGACTGAATATTTGTGCATAAATCAGCCAAATTTTGTAAAGGATTTCTCCAAACTAAGGATGCCTTTTGACTTTGCCATTGCAATAATAAAACTATTGAACAATGTTAAGATGTTTTCAGGGGAATTAAAATACAGACAACTTTCACACAATAATTCAGTGTAATTGGCATGAATATGAAGCAAAAACTCCAGCTTCACTTCCAAAATGGCGGAAAAGGGAAGTAACTCCAATTAAATTTCATGCATTCGAAAACTATCTATTGGCATGGTGTACGTATATATTTTTTATAAATATTATTACAAATTGTAGGTTAATCAATGGTGTATATCATATTCAGGAAATGCTCAACAATTTATCGGGTACACCAAGTATGTAATATTTAAAAGTTGTTATGCCGACAAAAACTTTTGTAAGGATTAATAGCAATTTTAATATGTGCTTATTTTCGTTGACCAGCAGACGTACGCTTTGACATTGCAAATGTTTGGCGATAACGGTACCTCAAAACTTGATGGGTATAGGAACATTTCTCCTATAATGACATAAGTATAAAAATACTATTGTTTCGATCTGTATTCTGTAATATACAAGCGTGTGGTGAAAAATCTATATTTGTGGCTTACACTAGTGTAAGATATATGACAATACGAGGGACGTCTCTTGACGGGATCGCCAGGTCCGCCTTTGCGTCATCGATGGGAGATGGCGTGTTAATAAATGTCCATCATCAAGTGCGTCTTAGGTTAATTAATTTTAAGCTGATGATGTACTTAACGTAAATTGTTCAACTAAAGATTGAGATTGTTCAAAGACATGTAATCCAATTGTTCTATTTATGTCTAAGACAAGTCAGATATGTGCCCACATTATATGAAAGTTCCGACAATAACTTGTTTCAACGTGAAAGAATGAATGGTATTACAAAACATGTATTATGATGTAAACATATGTAATTATATTATACATTACACGTACTTCAAAACTTCATTTACATATACAATACAAACGCTGATGCGAAAATACTATATATAATATTCATATATAAGCATTTCACACACCATCTGTCCACCTTTTCACAGCAACAGATAAAATTTGTCCAAGTTGTGTAATTCTGATCAACTTTGTTAATACAGTTCTTAAAAGTTTGAATAAACGTTATTTTTAAAAATAGTATCTTTTAATTGAATTCTATTATTCTGACATTTCAGTATGAAGTTAAACTCATCTTCAATACCGTTATGATTACAAACAAAAGTACATATATCATTGGCCATTGTAATCGATAGTTGTTGTCCTTGACGTGGGTGCAAGATAGAAGGTGAAAGCTTGAAGCTTGCACGCAAAGTACTGTCATTATATGCTTGAAAGTCATGATTACGGCTTAAAATGCTAATTTACTAAGCAAATACCGGGCTACGCTTTAATCATTTATTAAATAGTCAACATAGTAAAAAAAATTCTCGTCGTTTTTACATACACATGGTTAATGTAAGTGTACGTTTACAATGAACTAAAAATTGTGAGTAATTGAACTGGAACCAAAATTGATTTAACCGTCAACGCAGGGAAGGAAAGTGACATGGTTTAAGTATACAGTGTACCTTCACACGACGCTTTTGGCTATTTGTGTTAAGTTTTAAAACAAATATCAGAATGTTTTCTTCGCGAATAAATATTTCCACAGGGTCACAAACGGCTGGACTTGGGCTGACTGAATGTTTGTTACAGTATATCGATTTACTACCGAAATAAAGTCGTCATTTGCTGTAAATACAAAAAGCTGTCAATTGCCGCAAATCAAATTGTTTCATAACCAAAGGTCCATTATACCGTAGCGTCATTAAATTTCATATTCGATTCCATGTACGAATAGGGCTTAATGAGTAGATTGGCGCACGCTTAATTGGCAATAGCTTTGATACATGTTAAGCCTTTCATGGGCCCATGCCAACGCTTTTGTCCGTACCGTGAAAATCTATAGTGCTGGCCATTCAATCACATGAAAGGAATTTGCTGCTATTATCTTCACTACAAAATATATTGTTCGAACTTTGAAAAGAGACTTTTCTTATCGAGTAACATATAACACAGCCTAGAGAAGGGGTCCTTTTTAAATAGCGAATAAAGTTTATTGACAACAATGAGTAGGGCTTTATATTGGCTCCATTTTGTATTCATTTATAACTGTTGTAGCGGTACTGCAACATCTAAGCTTGTAGAGAAAGTGTTCATATTTTGCCATAAGATCATAGGAAATACTATTCTTTAATATCATCAAGTAAACATACAAGTAAGCTGTGTCGGTAAGTAGTACTTTTAAATTCTATATGCCCAACTTCTCTTTAGGGTCAATGTTAAAACCCACCAATCGATGTTCAGTCCCATACCGGCGTCGAGTTAGCGTTAAAATTTAGTTGGAAAATACATGTTTACCATCACAAATTCATCATATAGTGTTGATTGTGCTTAAAATGAAAGGAATTATTGCAAAGTGCATTTCAAGTTTTAAGACATAATAGCAATATTAAATGTTTGCATCCCAAACATTAAAAAGACTTGACAAACTTAGAAATTATCTTACTTTACGGCAGAATATATGCAAACAAAGTTGTATATATTTACGTTTCCTCATATCTTGGACTGAGCATCGACTCCTGGTCTTGAAATCTGGATCTTGTATCAGACTGTAATGGTAACTGTAGGGGTGGTCTGTCGCTTTCGGGTCTTTAATTCTGATACAGGAAGCCATGCGCTGATACACCGACAGCAGGACAAATGAACAGTAGTTAACCAGGATTATGATCAAATTACTAAATCTGTATGAGTAATCTTTGACCAGATTCGGGGTCTGTATATACTCCTGAGTCTATCCGTCCGAGAAAAATACAAAGATCACAGGTTAATGTAAAATACGAAAGTAACTGATGTCACATGACTGTAGCACTAACAACAATGTACCAAATATAAATAGAAACAAATAGTTATTTACGAAAAAAATAATGAAACTAATTAACGGATGTAGACTTGCTATATGCATGAAAGATTTTCTTTTATACCCTTGGCTTCGTAAGTTAAATTTTGTACATCAATTAAAATCTGTTTAATCTTACATGTTGTAAACATGATATGCAATTAATTATAAATTAATTGTTTTCGGTATATTCTAAATGTAAGTTACATATGAACACACACGCACACATACACCTACCTATGTATGTGTGTGTTCATAGAAAACATACATTTAGAAATCTTAGGAATACAAAGGCATATTTTATATATAAATGAATCCGAAAAGCATATCTAGGTCCATCATAAATTAAAGCAACAATGATACCTATGTCTGTGATAAATGTAAACATCAAATAATAAGTAAGTAAGTAACAATTGAAAACACTAAATATAACTAAGCATATAATACCTAAAAAGAAAACTATAAATAGACCTCAACAAATGATAAATGCAATGATAATATTAAGACTTGAACAAACGAAAAGAAAAATGTTGAGCATAAAGAAATCTAAAAAAAAAACATATTTCTATTTGACTTAGTCTAATGAAATGATAAATTTTATGATTATGATTAAAGAAACTACAAAAAAAAAAAAGAAAAGAAAAAAATCACCAAAAACAAAACTATTTCTAGGCCCGTGGAAATCTGACTAGGTCTTAGAAATGAAGAACAGCTTGGTTTGTTACAAGTAGAAACAATGATAAAAAGACTTATAATTAAAAAGGATATCCAGGCCAGTAATAATGTAAATGATAACTATGCTAGTAATGAATGAAGGAAGATACCTTGGTCAATTATAAATAACACTGATAACTATGTTATTAAGAAATAAAATAATTGTAAGTATTACTGCAACTAGATATGATAAAAACTATGATAACTAGGTCATTTATAAATAGAAAAAATGATCACTAGTCCAGTAATAACAAAAAAAAAATAGTAAGACCAATAATAAACAAAAACACTGAGGACTAGGCCAGAAATATATAAATAGATAAAAGCAATGATAACTGGAGCAGTAGCAATGATAACTGGGTCAATTAGGAATTTAAAAAAAAAAGATAAGCCCAGAAATAAATAAAATCGACAATAACGGGGCCAGTAACAAATCAACAAAAACAATAACTAGAACGGTAATAAATAAAAACAACGATAACTTGGTCGCTAATGAAAAGAGAAATAAAAGAAAGAAAAAGAAAAGTAGGTCAGTTAAAATAAATGCATGTTAACTAGGCTTGTATCAAGTGAAAATAACCGAATTATTGGTCTGGTGACTACGTCATCATTAGTCAATTGAATTCAGAACAGCGACACATAATATTTTTTATTTAAGTGTTGTCTTACACAAGCTATATGGCGTCCACACATGACAACAAGAGACATTTCTATTGGAATGAATCGTCTTAGAACGGGGCTTTGATATATCTTCTGTTTTATTCGAAATCAAGGAAATGCATGTAATCTATTCGCCGTCTGATGTCATGCTATCCTTGAACAGAGTGCGGTATTTTTAATGGATGATCCAGGGTCGGTTAAAGAATTCATGTATTGGCATATATGAAATGTATTGGAATATATGAAAATACCTTTGCAAACTTCATCTCGTTAGCGTGAAGGTCTGTAGAATGTAAAAGAACAAAAAAGATTTATTATTGCGAAGGATCTTACTTTGATGATGAACCTTTCTGAACTATTCGTTGGAAATAAAAAGTTTGTAAAGAACTTGGAATTTTTATCACTGTATATATAAAATATAATTGATATTATAAATTTTCTAATTGACTTATGAAAATGTTTTTAAAATCTTTTTTTTTTTTTGTGGATTATCCCGTGAGAATTAGAATATTATCATCCTTATACTGGCATTTATTCTGTAAAAGAAAATATATATTGTTTTAGGACAGACTATCATTGCCAGGTTAGTTGTGTGGTTTCGTCAACGTAAAACTTGAATCAGTGTCCGTGTTTCATCACAATAATTACACATGGTAATCTATGTTATAACACAACTGTACATGACAAATCTAGCGCCTAGACCAATTAAATTTCGTTGTTGAGTAATCAGTCAATTTAAATTGAAATGTAATAATTAATTTGAACAACGTTCGGTAATTGTTTCCCGCGGTTCCCTTTGGCAATTTTTACCACCTGAGTGTTCAAAGGTGTCCGCCATGGATTACCGTGTTTCCGTCAGCCACTCGGGAATGTTACACCTAGATCCTAACCATTTCGCCTCTAACCATTTTATCCGATTCGAGATCGCCACAACTTTTTCATTGACATTTATTAGACAATTAAGTTACTTTATTCAATTTTCCTATTTACGGAATGAAAGTAATTACAGCTTATTGAGGGATCTCTTCTCGGCTAAGTATTTAGTGTCATTCGGTCAGCATGATATTAGATGTCCGGGTACCACTAGGGCGTGCAGATAGTGTTGAGGTTAACTTAATCCGTTAGTCCTAAAGCACCTTAATCAGAGCTTAGATTGAAAGTAAGGATTAGACCCAATTAGTGGAAAGGTTTTTCTCAGGTATTGGGAAATGTCGTTTTCCTACACAAAAAGTAATAATAATAATGTATATGTCAGTGTATAGTTTGTACATATCTAGGTTCCTTTGTTTCTGATTTTATAGAATGGAAAGGGGCAAGGGAGTAGGGAGAATTAAGGAAAGTACGGTGTTCAGTTTTGTTTAAAATAGATATTCATATATCCGTAGACTTCTTAAAATGTAAATATTTCTTTTAAGATTTTTGGTAATATATATATATATTAATATATATATATATATATATATATATATATATATATATATATATATATATATATATATATATATATATATATATATATTCATCTTCCATTTCGCACTGTACTGAAAAGTATATATTAATGCAAGACAATATCTATTTAAGTTGTAGATTTACGAAACATAAATGTATTTTTTTTTTGTCTTGCGCTACATAAATAAACCTGCTGATTCATAACAAAATGTAAATTCCGAAATGTGGAAAGGATTTAGGGGATGAAATGAAAAGCTTATACCCAAGTGACAGGTGCTTTAAAAACAAGTTCCTACCACAATTTACGTGATATATAACGAAATCAGAAATATATTCCATTCCCAAATATTTGGGGCCTTCACAAAAAATGTTCATTATACCACAATGATGGATATTTTAAAAAATAAACGAATATAGATAAACACAAATCAAGTTTAACAAAATAAATGTAGTGCGTATAAAAAGCATCTAGAACTAATTGAATGTCTGAATAGTCGGCTCGTTTGGAAATGTTATCCTGGAATTAAAGTGGATTAAAAGTAACTCCCCTTAATCCACTACTCCGGGACACAATTTAATGTCTACCCTATACTTAATTCTGGGGGGTAGATTTTACATTAAATTTCATTTCCAACACGTGCGTAGAACAACGTTAACGGGGACTACATTAGTATCCATACTTTTGTATCCAGGGGTCAGTGTTGTCACTTCATCCTACACGGAGTTACACATGTTCTGTTCTCCTTTTCTTATTTTTTGAAAGGAAACATCTATCCCGTTAGCTTTCTTTTGTTCGAGATCAACAATGAAATAGATATAAACAGTCACTAGATTTAATAAAACCGTTACAAAGGGGAGCAATTGAAGTGTAGCAGGTTATAGAATGAAAAGCATTTAACCAGATTGCGCTTTTCTCTGGCAAATGAATAGGTCTATAGAATTTGTAATAGATATTTATTCTGTGGACAATTTAACAAACATTAAGAACGTGTGTATCTATTATTTACCAGTCACAATAAAATTTCACCTAGCTTGTGTATCAGCACATGATATCCCTATGTAATAGTTGATTTACAGGGAAGGGTGGTTAGAAATAAAATGTCTAAGAACGGTATGAGCACTGAAGTATAAATTGTATATGGTATCGGAAAGAGGCAACCAGGTTTAAGCATGTGAGCTAAAACAAATGATGATCGTATTCCTATTGAAAATATATTTTTATTGTTGTTGTTTTAATCATCATTATTATTATTATTTTTATTGTTTTTGAAGTTACTTTCCTATGCTCTTTTTGTAATTTTATCATCATATTTTAAGAGACTTGAAGTTTAGTTGATTCGAATTTTATATATATATATATATATATATATATATATATATATATATATATATATATATATATATATATATTAGTAATGAACAAATTTTCAAGGCATTTTCGAATGGATAGGGAGCGGGACCGGACAATCACTCCTTCCAGGGTTAGGGAGGAAATTGAGCTGTTTAATTTAACTTTTTCTTATTAATTAAGAGTTGAAAATAGATCGATAAAGATGTCAAATGTCAAAAGCACATAATTTAGAAATATCTTTATTTTTCTCAAATTATTAATGTTCGTCACATTATCTGATCTAAGCTTTGAAAAACATAAAACTTGAGTTTTTTTTGGGGGGGGGAGGGGGGGTTTAATCAAAAAGGATACTAGTTTTTGTTTGTTTGGTTTCTTTTATTTAAAAAAAATATTTTACAGAAATATAACATTGTAAAAATGTTATGATCAAGAAGTCAAATTAGAATCTCAATGCCAAAGCGGACGTCTCGTCCCTGTCAATGAGTGATTGGCGACACCTATTTCTTTTCACTCAGATCTTTGACATGACCATAGTTTATCGGGTAAGCCCCGCCCACCATGATATTCACCTAGCTGATCGCTGTTCAAAGGCGTATTTGTGACAACAAAATTAGCATGGACTAATTTGATTGGCTGAGACCCCGTTATTTGTTCACGACCAAATCAATATCACATGTTCAGTAAAAGCATATTAGCCAAAAGAATAAGGAGTACAGGGGTATTCAAGTCTGCATTATAAACCGACAGTGAAAGGACTAAACAGATTTATATTTTTATGAAGCTGAATTGGTGTTGAACTTTATTGAAATCCATTGATAAACAATACACAGTTGACTTTGTGAAGTAAAGGGATTTACAAAATGGAATATCACCAACGGGACATGGAATCGGAGTTGCCGAAAGCACCGGGACAGACTGCTATACCCCCGTCCAGCCAAGGGATGCACGTGCCAGTGACTGGACCAACTGGTCCTATGCATCAGCAACAACATTCACCAGGCTCACAAACAAACGTAAGCTCAAATAATAACAATAATTCTAACGGACAGTCTATGACCGCTGCTCAAAAACAGAAGGAACTAGATCGTGTGAAACGACCCATGAACGCTTTTATGGTGTGGTCAAGGGGTCAAAGAAGAAAAATGGCTCAAGAAAATCCGAAAATGCATAATTCTGAAATCAGTAAAAGACTAGGTGCCGAGTGGAAACTTTTATCAGAAGCTGAAAAACGTCCATTCATCGATGAAGCTAAGAGACTGCGTGCCATACACATGAAGGAACACCCGGATTACAAGTACCGTCCTAGGAGGAAGACGAAAACGTTAATGAAGAAAGACAAATACTTACCGGGAATGCCGACAGGTGCCCCTCTTCAAGGGAGGGATGCAACCGGAATGTATCCTATGAACGGCTACATGCCCAATGGCTACATGATGCCCGATCCAAATGCATATCAACATATGGCAAATCAGATGGGTTTAGCAGGACAGTACGGGTATAATATGCCAACCCAACCCATGTCTGGTCAGATGACTACCGGCTCGTATATGAATGGTAGTTCGAGTTATACCATGTCCATGGGAATGAATCCGTACTCCATGCCTCCATCACAAGTTCCTACGGCAGTTAAAAGGGAACCAAACCAACCTGGGTCCGCAGGGCCTCAAGGGGGACAACCAGGGCGGCCTGTAAATCCGGGAGACTTAAGGGAAATGATTAGTATGTATTTACCAGGAGATGGTTCAGATCCTCATAGTGCTCAGAGACTAGCCATGCAACAGGCGCATTACCAAAGTTCCTCATCAGAAACGGGGGTAAACAATACAGTGCCCTTGACTCATATGTAATTTATTGAACATCTTATAATTATATATTGTTTGTATAGTATACGACCATGATGTTATATGAATTTATCATACTGCTTGATCAAGTACATCACGCAGGAAATCTCTGAACAAAAAACGAGCTCATATCATGACATTCTGTGCAAAAGGATAGTTTTGATTGCATGCCAGATGCGATTTACTTGCAAGGACATTTTCTTCGTGCATATCATATTCATGAACGTTTGCGCGCCAGGATGAGGAAATTCGGACTGTGTACGACGTATGTGTGGACATTTTCATCAATCTCGAGTATCATATCGCAACCTTGTCAGGGAAATAATTCATTCACCATTTATCAATCTTTTTCTAATAACGAGACAAAGGTATTTCTTAATATGCATAATATGAATGATATGGTAAAATTCCTTAAAGACCATCTATCTCTAATTTTAAAAATTATTTTTCTTTGCTCAGTTTATGTTGATCGTTATTGAAAGAATAATGATTTTAATTTAAGATAAGTTTGAATATTTGGTTTCCGTAGCTTTAATTTTCTGTCTTGATTTCCACCGCGTAGTTATGATAGCGGATTTTCTCGAGTAGAATATTGCGATTATAATAGGTTTGGTGTATATTTTTATTTTTTTTTTGTTTTCAAAAGTAGCTATTGAGACAGTAGTTTCAATTTAATGTGTTTTGCTATAAAATGTTTTGGCTTTTATATATATTTGAATTTTTGTATATAAGATGCACTATGTCTGATTAAATATGATGTCATTTCTAAGAATGAAATGAAAAAAATAACTCAAAAAAAGAGTATTAAAATGAATATGAACAAACTCTATTTTCTTCTGTCTTCATGTTGTAGTTGCGATTATCCATAATATTTTCTGTATCGATCTTTGCATGTAAATTTCATGAAATGATCCATATTTCAAGTTGATGCATCATTTATTTAAAATCGATATGAATTCATCTGGAGTTATCGGGACGAGAATTTTATTTTACAAGAGGTAAAATTACAGAATGGCGTATATTTTAAACTTGATGGTACTCCATGTTTAATTTGTTTATTCCTTCACAGAGTACATTGTATTGACATTTTTGAGAGATGTCGTTTTAGATCAATTCAGAAGTTAGCATACACTCATCTCACTTTCGTCACCGGTGAAACGAACATACCTCGAAACTATGAAAAATGGCTGCACGTGTAAATATTGAGCTAATGTTTGACAAGCATGTTCCTCAACATTTCACACTTTAAACAAAAAAGTATTAAACTGTATACTTGAGTCGGAGGCACTTTAGAATTATTTGTACTAGTGCGATTTGTCAAAGGCGTTTTGTTTTTAAGTTGTAAACACTGCGACATATTATGAAGAAATAGATTAAATTTAATACAAGTGAGTTAGACATGCTATTACAAAGAAAATGAGATAGCAGTTTATGAAAAGGCGAATAATTAATATTCTTAAATGAAAATACTATTAAGATACACAAGCCTTACGGATGATATAGATAGAAAAATATGTTTTTATTCTTTCAAAGTACCTTTTTAATATTTTTGAAAATCTGAAAATCGTTACACTTTCGTTGTAAATTATATAAATTTCGGTGACAAAGCGTGAAAACTTTTTCCGAGTTTCTTTTATGTACCGAAAGGATCATATCGGGAATAAAATGTGTTACGGAATTCCGATCCGTTGATAAGTCGTACATAAAAGACCCGTTAATTTGGGAAGCTACATTAACGGTCAGCAATGTCCATTTGCATGCCAATAAACTAATAGAACACCTTTGTGTCATAGATTACTGTAGTATATCACACTACAGAACGCATGTTTATTGCAGCATCTTTATATCTACTGCAGCACTTGGAAACTGAGTAGTTTGTCACATTTGACCAAGGAGTATCACTTAGCGGGAAAACAATGCCGTGCTAATCCGAGCCCGAGTCCGATATCTACAACCTGTAAGAGATCAAACATCATCAGTCATTTTATCTTTAACCCTTCATAATCCATTTAAACGAACCCCCATCATCGCTTCCACTTGTAATCTATATAGCTAATCTTGGTAAGTAAAACGTCAAACATGACTTCTGCGCACACCTGAAAATACTTCGTAATTTTTTTAAAAGAAGTTCGGATTGCCGGGGGGGGGGTGTTGGGGGGGGTGTTGCATTTTCCCTCTTTTTCTCATTCACCGATTTCAAAGAATTTTTGAATAATATAGGAGCCGTTGTCTATCCTTAAAAATTAGATAAATAAAAAGTATGAAATACTCCAATTTCATTTGGATCAAATCGGTACGTTAGAATATAGTAATAGAATTTGCTACAATTGTAATAGATTGTATGCTGTCCCTTTTTCTGTGACATGTATGTATACTTTGTGAAATAGCAGTTCGAAAATTCCAGGTGTGTTTAGATTCCATTCGAGCATGACGAATGTGGTGATTTGGAAGATGGGTTCCGCCGTCAAATCTTCCCTGTGTCGAGTCATTTGATATGCTAGCATTTTTAGTGCGTGTTTATTCGAGACGAACGATTTAGAAAATTACTAAGCAAGGTAGCCTAGTCAAGTCGAATTACTAAAACAAGAAGAACTGGTTTAAATTGCCGAGAGATCTGATCAACCATGTTTAGATGGCCTTCTTACACGTACAGTATTTTTAAACACAAGCAAACAAATACAAAATACAAATTTAGGTAGATCTATTAAAAATATATTTTTTACGTTGAAATGAATTTCGGACTTCTTGAAAGTATTAATATCGGATTGGGTAACGAGTTTTAGTTCATGGTTTATACCGGTGATCAAGTTAGCATGTGCGATTCTCTGCAAATGTTTCTCGTTCCCGATTCACATTTATCGGAATTGGGGCGCACAAACCGTGTCCGTCCATATATCTGTCCTTTAGCAAGAACTGTAATTTTTGTGTCCAGGTTCATCACTTATTGGTGTCATGTGACTTCGATTAGTCGTGTCAAAAGGTATACTATGTTCCGCAGAAAAAATAATTGCATCAATTTCTTGTTCAATCAGTAAGTTATGAATAATTATTTTTGGTCAGCGCCAAGGTTATCACACCAAAATGATGGTCGGTGGCCAGTGTGATGAAGGATACCGCAGAGAACCTCCAACCTTGGACATTGACGGACCTTCCCACTTACCAAGAATGGGTACTTGAGGCGAAAGTAAGGTCCAGTGTAGACCTTTAGCCACCCGGGAATAAAGTTCCAGGGTATTTTTAGCCAGACTTTTAGCCATTCGAGAATAGTGTTCCAGTGTAGACTTTTAACCACCCGGGAATAGAGTTGTATAGTTTTCGTTTTAGCCACTGGGGAATAGTGTTCCAGGGTAAACTCTTTAACCACTCGGGAATAGTGTTCCAAGGTAGACCTTTTTGCCACTCGGGAAGTGTTCCAGGGTAGACCTTTTTGCCACTCGGGAAGTGTCCCAGGGTAGGCCTTTTAGCCACTCGGGAGTAGTGTTCCAGGGTAGACCTTTTAGCCACTTAGGAATAGTGTTCCAAGGCAGACTTTTTAGCTACCCGGGAATAGAGTTCCAGGTTAGACTTTTTAGCCACTCGGGAACAGTGTTCTAGGGTAGACTTTTTAGCCACTCGGGAACAGTGTTCTAGGGTAAACTTTTTAGCCACTCGGGAACAGTGTTCTAGGGTAGACTTTTTAGCCACTCGAGAATAGTGTTTCAGGATAGAATTATAGCTACTCGGGAGTAGGTGTTCCAATGAAGACATTTTAGCCATCCAGTAAGAAGCGATAGTATTTCATGTATACTCTTTAGCCATCTGGTCACTGCAGATTCAACATTATACTTCATGTTTGTAAAAAGTACAAAGTGACATGCACTTCAAAATTACTAATTTTGAAGCGAGAGGCGATATTCCGATTTTTCTTTAAATCTCTTAAATATCCTATACATTCATTTATCACTCTTTGTGTTTATGGCATTGGTTGTCTCAAAATAAATGAATTGCATAGAAATACCAACGCTTCAATTGTAGAAAAGGGAGAGGTGGTAAGTAGAACTCCAGACCTAACTATTCTTTTTAAAAAAGGGCCGGGGGGGGGGGGGGTGTGTATGTGTAAACTTGCAACACAATCGAGAATGTAATATAATGAATCCAGAACTACAGAAGAAGATGAAATGTACATTATTTATAACGTTGATTGAAGATATTGAACATATATCTTACATACGGCGTGATACTACACTATCAGTTACAACCAGAAAGTCGGAATAAACGGAGAAGATTGGTGTAGTGATTAAGCAGTGTGTTCCTTTTTTATATTTGTTTGTTTGTTTGGGGTTTTTTTTTTCTTGGGGGGTTGTTTTTTTTTCTCTCGATATAACTGGAAAATTGTAGAAAGCGATGCAAAATCCATTTTCCCTGTCAACCAAACCAAGCTGCGAATGGATGTTCTACTCGTCTTACTTGGGAAGGAAAATAAGTACATTGCTTTTCCAAGGGATAAGGTGGGATTTATTTCGCCTATAGTTTTTAAAAGGGTGTTTCTTACACAGAACAACGATTTCAAACTGAACACTCGAAGATGATAATTTTGATGGATAACAAAGATTTTGCTTCCATTGCAGATGTGTATATCAACCGGAATCCGTGTGAATACTTCATACCTAAGGCCCATTAAACCCTGCTGACACTTGAAAATTAATTATTCATAAGTAAGTGAAATATCATCAAATTTCCTCTGCAAACGCTCGACAGAAATCCAATATAACGCACTGTGCATTAAAATGTGAAAACTGCGAAGCGTTTAAAATTACACATGGTCGTTTATTTTAAAATTTATCTCGATTCGGAAATTTTTGCCAACTTTAGAGTCCAAATAATATTTTTATCCTAACTGAAAAATGTCTTTATCTCCCCGGAGTCGATAAATTCGGGGTTGCTATGAAGGAAAATGTAATACATTTCGCGAGCAAATCCTGTCCCATCGTCGTCCGATCTTCAATGCACGATAACCTGATAGGGTATATACATTTATGGATACACTTTTGAACTTGCTATGTAGTCAATTGGTACATCTTTCTCAATTCTGGTTAGAATTCAAACCTGTATGAAAACATGGAATTTTCCCGATCCTCCGAAGAGTTGCTTGTGTTTTCACCGCTTGTAACAATTTAACACTTACAGAGCGAGCTTGCTACCTGGGTCTTAAAATTGCGATCATTTACTTAACAGACGATATTCATAATTTTTCAAGATAATACCTATAATGTCCACAGAGAGCCATTTATAACGCGATACTGTGTATGTGACGTCACGAGTTTTTACAGTATGAATACCGTCGATTTCTTATATAATCTGGTTGCAAGTGGATGTTGCAGATTTATCTATAATTATTGATATGCAGGGATATGCAAATGGTCCTTTTTTAGATACAGTTGCAAGTTTGTTGTGTTGGTGTTAAATTGTAAAAGCAGTTGAACTCTGATCTTTCAGGATCGTGAAAATTCCGTGTTTCATACAGATTTTCGTTCTCGCCAAATCCCCATCACCAGGCATCCGCAGACCGCCAGCACTGGGATATCTGGTAAAGTCTTTGGAACTAGGTATGTAGATACTCCATGTTTGTTTGAACACAATATTGGTACTATTTATCGGCAGAAATCTCTCTCACGTTTGAGGATCCTGATTTTGACTCTGCGGCATGGGAAAGAGTGTGTTATCTTCCGTATCTCCTTGACTGCTTTATCTCGGCCCTCGTCATTGAGCACTGGCCAGCTTGATATAGTCCTACCGTCTTCCCTTATAATATACATGTATACAGAAATTAAGACTGGTCATAATAATGAATACTTAGCAGGTGCTCATATGTATATTACACGTACACTATACATGATATATTGATGAAAATAATGCCGTCTTACTGGGTGATTTAATAGATATGTATCAAACGCATGAATATAGTACCCCGGAGTCCGAATGAACTAAAGCACTGCTTTGAAGGTCACTGTAGCCTGCTTTTTCAATCTGGGTTCGAACCTGGTCAGCGCAAGTAGCAAATTATACCGGTATACTTGAGTACACTGAGTACTGAGCGTCATCATAAAACTGGTATAATTCTGGATGTCAAACAAAATGAAAGATATCCAGAACACACGTGCGTGAGCTACCCAAAATGTGTTGAAATATAGAAAGGTAAAACTATACGTGATTTACCCGAAAACAATAGCTTTTCAGAAATTGATGTTGGGTGAGGTGCGTTTCTCCTCAAAATATTCCCGAGAAAAAGGAATGGCCATTTAGGTGTCTAAGCGAGATGTCAAAAAGATCATGTATATTTATACGCAACGAGGTGTAAAAGCTGAATCATTCTTCTTACTATGTACCCTACCATCTTGTTACTTAAATGTGCACTAATTGCTTTATAACTTTAAAAGTACGCAGAACAGAAACTTGTTTTGACAAGAGAAAAGATTGATTAAAAACAACTGATTTTACTCAATACAAGAGTCGCATCGTCAGCTCTTGCTCATTAAACATTTATAAATGATTTAAGATACGAATCAATATGAAGACGCGCTTCATCGTCTGGTGAATTAAAGTGAACAGCATCTTGTATCGCTGTGATGGTTTCCAAGTCATTTTACTAAACACGATTGAATAACATTCATGATGTGAAGCTTTAGCCTTAATAATAATATTTATTTATTGATGCACATACATATACAAACTTAATACAATACTAAAAGTAAATGATCATTTCAAGTGGTTGCTTTCTGACAAACTGTAGTTTCGAAAAGATCACTTTGGTTTGATCCAAAGTCGTGGATTCTAAAGTTGTGGATTCAAAGTCGTGGATTGGTCCATCGGTGTCCGAATATACTGGGAGGTTGTATAGGTATTCACGGTGTTCTCTCTCTGTTTCTCTCTCTGGTCCAAGAAGTTGTCATTGTGCTCTTGAAGAAATCTCTGGCTGTCTTCTGTCACATTGAATTCATGAACAACTTTTCGGTTTGTGATTACCAAGCAATCACTGAACGATGTAATGTAATGAAAGCTTACTATCCGCCATGTTGTCGGCCGATTGTAGTTCGATGACCAATGAACAATGTACGAATGCACAAATAGTATATATGTCACCGAAAAACGAAATTTACGATAACATTAACGGAGTTCATTTGTAAATATGTAAAATTCATTAATACGTGTATTGTTCTTTGACAAAACATCTTTGGTAAGGCCAATTTTAAATTTCAATACAGCGTCTTTGATGCCGTCGATGAATTAGTCATGTGAATGGGTACAATCTATATACTCCTAAATTATAACGTTTACATATTGTCCTCATACGCATCGATTATTCGGTAAGGTTTGATCTTTATTTACCCGTGTAGGTATTTATCTATTTAAGTTGTTCTTGAAGTTGAATGAATTAATATACGCACAGATTTCAAAAGAAACAATATAACTCGCCGTCAATGGACGTACGATTTTAATGTACTCTATATTTACATACTTACATAGTATTCTATGCTATATTGTTACATTAAATGGCTACAGTTGAATTATTTTCTTTATTAATCTGTTTTATTGAATATGAAGTCTAGATTTTGTATTACAAAACAAATCCTATACCTCTGTAGGCTTATTGACGTGAAGGTGTGCAGTGCGCAGTGTCAAGATCAAATGATATAACGGCCTTATCAAACAAGGAAATACGCATCGTAACGCGCAATAATATGCTTTTTACATATAACATGATAACATTTATTTTGAGATCTGAGGAAATATTTGAATTTCCAATTTAAGGTCAGTGCGTCAAATTTAAATCTTATTTTATATATACTTGCAAAATACTTTTCACCCACTTGATTAGAAGTTTTGCATTTTGTTAGGGCAGTGTCTTCGTTGTATTTCAGACATGGACCTACAATCCACGACTTTGGATCAAAACAAAGTGATCTTTTTGAAACTACAGTTTGTCAGAAAGCAAGCAGTTTTGTCAATTGTTCCATATAGCGCAAAAGAAACCCGCTTTTACATTTGCTGTATCATAAAGTCTGTATAATTTCCCCAGTCATATTCAGACATTGTGGGGAGAAATCCCTCTTGATAATCCATCGAAACTTTCGAAACAACTTCCTGGACAGAACAAAAGAATGTGAAATACGACGCAATTAGATGAATTTCCTCTATGTTTACTTCCTGACATTGCAAAAGATTGAAAACAGAATTGGTTTAGATTAAAAAACAAAAAACCTACCAAAAACAAAGTAAGTAAATAATTTCTTAATCCCACAACCTCACCATGTGCACTCTGAGTACATCAGCATAAAGCCATACTTAAGTTTTTATATACATGTATTTGTAAACAGAACAAAGGATAAATTGGCAATTTAAAGATATTTCCATGGAATATATGGAAGTCCGTAGAAGGCAGTGAAACGTAGTACAAATGACCAATAGATACTCCTAAAGATGTTTAACTACACACACACCTACACACACACACACACACACACACACACGTATACATACATATATATATATATATATATATATATATATATATATATATATATATATATATATATATATATATATATATATATATTATGGCGGCCCTCGCTCGAGCATTAACCATACGTACATTATAATGATTGTTATGTCATATATGGCAAACTTTTTACTGGATACTTGTAAATGGTGTCATTTACGAATTTTCCCACTCTTTCAGTACTTTGTGTTTCTGTGTGTAGTAACTTACTCTTACCCGACTTCATTTTTGGTTTATACGTCAAACTTTTAGCTGCATACATGTACACCTTTTCTTCTACCTGTGATTTTAGGGCTACGTCAGTCGTGTACTTTGGGGGCAATTTAAACCCCATTTACATTGCTGACTACAATCTATATACTGTAATTTAAGATAGATTTAAAGTTTCTGGGTCAGTGGCTTTTTAGGTGGGTGTTCACATGCGTTACTCGGGTTTTGTTTTGGCGACAATCAGACTGAAAGCAGCACAGGTCAAATGACTAGAAGGGCGGGAAACCCAGCTATATGTCTGCGATTGTCTTTGAAGTAAAGCTATTCTAAAACCATCGATGGCCTTCGATACTAGAGTCACGCATCTACGACTTAAAACAACAAAATGATAGTAACAAAGCTATTTAAATTTCAAATTAAAACAATCATATCGTTGTTAAGCTGAGTAATTTCTAGATGGTACATTTTTGGAAGATTATACATATGTTCTTTCGATGTGCCTAGCCCCATTAGTTAGGGTTGATTTGTCTCGGTGTATTTTAAATGAAGGCATATATTTGCTCTGTCATACAGACATGTAGGCACATTATTTATGCCGAGAATATCTAAATGATTAAATTTGGGGTAAAAATTATTCAAAGAACACGGTGAAAAAGTGAATGTATAAATATTTCTGCTTTAACTGATTTCAGGTGAATGCCTTTTTTCAAAGTAATTTGACAATATATGTGTTTTATTCCAAGTTTAAGTAGTACTCCAATGAAACGTTTCTTCTCCCTTCCGTCTTTTTGTGTGATATACATGTAACAAGAACTTCAATCTCTAAGGAACAATCTTGTGTAACAAGCCACACGACATCTTCTCTGTAATTACAGGGCAATCAGTAAAAACTTAAAACCTCACAAGTGAAATAAGACATCTCTCTATTTTACAAACCAAGGAATATGATTTATTATTCATTCTTTTCAATGCTGAGTACTATATACATGTGTTCAAAATAACCGGAATAATTTCATACCATAATATGATAGTAATGATAAGTTTTACTAGTGAATGAACACAATATCGTTCCGAAAAATGTTTTAAAGAATAAAAGAAAAGCAGCAAATCAGCTAACTGAACTCGTTTCTCTGCTAACAAATCTGTTCTGGATACAAAATTTCCACCCTTTATCAAAGATAAACAGACACAAGTCACCAATAAAGTTTAGTGCCATCCATTTAAGTATAGATTGATTAACTGAATATTATTTAAGCTCACCCACCATTATTTCACGTACACGATAACGACATCTGCCTGATGCATTTCACATAAATTCATGCTTTTGCAACGGGACCCAACCCAAACAGTGAGGGATCTTTTACCTGACGGGGCCTCGCTTTTAACTGTCTTATTCGAAAGACAAGAGACCGGTTTGCCCACGGTGGGAGTCGAACCGGGATCATTCGGTCATTAGCCGAGCACCTCATCCACTGAGTCGCACAGGTTTCACTTTAGTCTAGGACCTTTCAAGTTACCCACTTAGCGACGTTGGTTAAAGCTTACTTAGAAATAGATACAAAATGTGTTTCAACTGAAAGGTTCAGCCAACTTAAAGGTTTCTAGCTCACCTGACATGAAAGCTCAAGTGAGCTTTTCTGATCACCTGTTGTCCGTCGTTCGTACGTCCGTCTGTCTGTATACTTTTAAAATTCTCGACTTCTTCTTCAGAACCGCTTGAAGGATTAATGAAGCTTGGTATACATAAAGTACTATATGTCCTCTACCAGTTTTGTTCATTTCGTATCAATCCGTTGACAGGTAGTGCTACCATGGCTAAAATATGTCTCAGACACTACCCCTCTTTGTAATTGCTCTTCTCCAGAACCACCGTATGGATAATAAAACTAATGACGTTTGAGTGATCTAGAAGGATTTATGTTTCATATTTGTTCATTTCATGGAAATCGGATAAAGAATTTTTGACGCTTTTTTTTTTATATATATATATCTTTTGGACTTTAACATTTTATAGCATAACTGCATGGTTTTCATCAATATTTTCCCGATCGTTGACTTTTGATACATTGAAATACTTCTTTTAATCAGAATATATTAAAGGAATGTTTTTGAAAGAATTTTGGCAAAATTTTAATTTTGGATTTTTCATGAAATTTTTAAGAGTGCAAAAAAGATAGAGTGGGGTGTATTTATTCACGCTTTCATTTTTTTTTTTTCTGGAACGACTCAATGGATTTTAATGAAACTTAATAAGAATAAAGTACTATAAGTTCCCTACAAGTGTAGTTGTTTTTCTTCCAGATCTGTCAATAGGTGGCGTCACCGTAGCCAAAAGTATGTCTTAAACGTTACCCTCCGTAAAAACTTCTTTTTCAGAACCACTGCATACAGAGACAATCTGAATACATCAGAGTGATATATTAGGATGTGTGAAGAGGATTCCAGTTCGAATGATAATATCTTATTCATTTTTGACTTACTTGCGGACTATGTCATTTCAGTGCAAAAAGCATTTTATAAATATTTTCCTTATGGCTGATTTTTTTATGCATTTAATTACTGTACTTTATTTAACCAGAATGCTTTTGTCAAAGAATTATTTAAGCTGGCAAAAGGGAGGGGTGGGGGAGTGATTTGATTTTTAGGAAACTTGACAGGTAAAGATGGTCTTGTACAATTTCGATGTTTTAAAAGTTTTAAAGAAACTAAAGACTTATGATCACATACAAGCAATGTTGTTTTATATCATCAGAGACATAGATACTTTCAGATTTTAGAAAGTATCTATGTCTCTAATATCATTATTTGTCAAGTGACATTCCTATGTCTCAAGTGTGCGATATATACCCACTTGGGTCTCTTGTTTTAATATGAGCACAAAACGACAATACGTTGACATGTACATGAAAAAAATAGTCCCACATTCATCACCTTCAACAGATCAATAAAGAATGCACGTGCAATGAATCTTAATAAAAAGATGTTTTTCTCTAGCATTTTTTTTTTTAATTTGTGAAAATTTGTATCTGCATCCGTTGTCATGGATCGCTTTTAACAAGGTTGAAATCCATAAAGCAATCCCGGTGTCCTGTATGGTAAGTCCCATGCGGAACCCCTCTGTTATAATTCCCTTAATAGGTCTGTGTCATCTTGGAAGGATTCGTCAGAGAATGACATGACAGGACAATTCCATGTATTAGTGGTGCTTGAGTAATTCACTTTATTGTGCTCCATATGTAGACATGTTGCTTTGATTCCAATCCGGATAGCTTTTAATCCGGGAATTCAACCTCTGCATTCAGCTGCAATGTTTACTTTCTTGAAAATCATATAATTTTGTTTTCCAAGGAAAATGTTTTAAAGCTAAATATCTTAATGTTCAGTAAAGAAAAGATATAACAGTATAACTGGTATTTAACTAAATAATAATAATAATAATAATAATAATAATAATAATAATAATAATAATAATAATAATGTGTTTTCAATAACTTTTGACATTTATCAAAAATGATCACATGACTGCATAAATACCAAAAGTTACAAAAAGACAACAACAACAACAACAACAATAATAATAGTAATAATAATAATAATAATAATAATAATAATAATAATAATAAACCCGATTTCTTTGCACATCAGTACACAGTCGATGCAGTGTAACTGTAATCTAAAAAACATTTCTATTCATAATACTTGGGTATAAGAGGGAATATTGCATGGTTTCTAGTACTCACTATTTCTGGTCGCATTTCTGTGTATGGGTAAAGCAAAACACACTATACATGATCAATATGTAGAATATACACGAAAAATATATCAGTCTTTCAAACTGGTTTTATTCTCAATTATATTACAGATTTGGTTTTTGTGTATGAAAGTAGATGTGTATGTGTGTGTGTGGGGGGGGGGGGGGGTGTTAAAGAGAATATTTTGCCATTGAATACTTAAAATTTCTATTGAATAAAACATTACGCAGGGAGTCACATTTCTCTAGTCTATTATCCTCATTATAATTTAAAATATTTCATTGTAAATCTGATCGAACAGTTTTCTTAAAAATGATATAATCTTTTTAGTCATCATAATTCCAGTTCTTGGGCGAGGACTGCTCATAACTTGATATTATCTTGTTTCAAACAAGCTTATATTGGATTAGCAATCTTCTGTAATTAGTCTCCTGAACGTTTTAATATCCTGTAAACAAACGCGCAGAGGATGCTTATGCCAGATTACTACCCATTTGTTTTGTAGCTAATAATTGAAAATACTTGTCGAGACGTCATTCCCGGTTATTTCTGATCAAGTTTTATTTGAAAAATGACCTTTTGTAAATTCGAATTCTCTATCAATCCTTCAAAATAATAATGAAAATCATATGAAATAATGATTTTGTGTGATACAACCGATGAAATTTGATAAAAGCTTGAAATTCTAGAGGAGAAATTAATTCGTATTTTTGTATTTAAAATTTACATCCTAAGATGATGGAAGAATTATATTTCAATTAATTCACAAGAAACCATTCTATTTTAAATTATTTCATAACAGTAATGTGAGGCAAGTGCTACTACCGTCTGTTGTAAAGAGTCACGAGAAGAAGATTGTACCAAAGACAACTCTTCAATTTTTCTTTTGTGTGTACAGTACCTATGAACTTTTACAAAAAAAAAATATGATCAATTTCTTAACTTATTTATTATGTCATTGTATTTTGTATTGTTAAACTTCTTTGATTTAATACTAGATTGCCCTTGAATCATATATTCAATGTAGATAATAATGATATATATAATCCAAAACCTTGAAATCAAAAAAAAAAAAAAAATAAAAAAGAGAGGGGACAGGCTTTGACACAACTTTTGTTATTTGCTTACCCCACACATATAATTATTGCCCAGAGAAACAGACTACTTTCCTGGTTTTCAAAGAGAGTTGTTAACAAGGTGAACAAAATAAAAATATATAAAACATACCACAGACTTTACAATGTCCCATGAAGGTTCTCACTGACTTTTAACATTTCGGTACAACAAAGAATGAAAAACTCTTGATTTACTTAGAGATGTATGTGTACATAAACAATCTAAACAGTGAAAGTATATACAGTGGAGAAGTTGACATAATTTTTGTTTTAATGTTTTAATTTTTTTGTTTGAATGACTTGTTGTTACAAATTAAGACTACCTATATTACAATACATTTGTATAGGGTTATTATCAATGCTTTATCCTATTCTCTTTCTAGCTTGTGTGTAAATGAATTGCACGCATTGACTAGGTCGCTTATTCTATTAGATCTAATGCTTGTTACTGACGCCTTGGATGTGATAATTAATAGTTCCTAAAACAAATGATTGATATCATCAAGTATTAGTAAAATGTTTCCACACACCAATTAAGGATACAAGTGTTGGCTAGAGAATTGGTAGGATTGCAAGAGGAATGGGCGGTTCCTGGCATTGTCGATCAATACACATTATAACTCTCTCTTGGTGTAGAATTTTATTACAAGACAGGGTTAAGTCAAAGACAATATAACAAGATACTCAATCTGTGGTAAAATATTGAGGCTACTAATGTCAGAGAAGACGGCAAATAAAACATACATGCCAGCGCAAATGATTTACCGCCAAAACGTGTGACCAGCACATGCTGTACTATTCCTCACTTATTACAGGGACGTATTTATCTATATACGTCCCTGCTTATTATTATTATTATTTTCATTTTGCAGTGATCTTTTTGAATATGTTGCAGGTAAGATTTAATAAAAAATGAACAAAATATGTATTTACCAATGAATTGTAAAGCACTAAGAAGATGGAAATTGAAATAATAGTAATAGTAATAATAATGATAATATTAATAATAATAATAATAATAATAATAATAATAATAATAATTGATCATATATATATATATATATATATATATATATATATATATATATATATATATATATATATATATATATATATATATAAAACAGGAGCCATATTTCAGGAGTCGTTTTTTTTTTAATATGAAATTCAAATATCATATACTCCATTTGTTTATGTATGATGTTTAGATTGAAATTAGTTCGTGTGGAATCACTTCGTACTCTGAGCACGATATCATTAAGTTCATTACACGAGTTTTAGGATAAGAGAAAGAAACTTGGTTATGATAAGACTGGTCCACCATCCTGTATCAGATTACACATTAGTGTGTCACAAACTGATAGGTATCTTCGTTATCAGCCAATCCACGTTTTGTCTAGAATAAACTAAGCAAGACAAAACGCCACGATTCGAAATGTAAATACCTGGGAATTGCCCATCCAAACGTAGTCCCAACTTGTTGCTATTGTTTGTAGTTGATGGGCTGTGTCAAACTTTTGGTGGTTTGTCACCTAAATTTCAGTGCTCATTAAACAAAGAATATGAATATAATTATTTGTCCTCCTGCTTATTTAAATAAATGCTTGTCAACTTGAAGATTCCGTGTTCCGAGTCACTAAAACACTCGAAACGTCCAAATGATAGGTGATTTATGATTACGGTCAGCATTTACTTTAGTAAAAATTCTGTTTATTTGATCAGATTTCTGTATGGTATAGAGATATCCGCATTTTGAAAGTCACTAAATAAGTACAGGTAGATGTAGTAAACAAAGTTCTGAATTCACATGTGCTACTTTGTCCTCTATAGGACAAGGCTCGTATGCCCAGTAAGTACTGTGACCGCTCAGTACTATCCATTGGACATCGGTACATTAGCTTACAGTCTCTACACTTTATGTAGATATTTATGTAAGCATTAGAAAACAATGACATGTACAAAAATGCATAACAACTGCTTATTATTGATTGACACGACTTATAAAGAAATACAATAATAGCGCTCGAAGCACGAAACTGTTCCCTGTTAAGATTTAATAAATAAATACATGTAAGTGGAAGAATATATATATATATATATATATATATATATATATATATATATATATATATATATATATATATATATATAAGGAGGAATATTTACTGTAGGTATATTTATATGACTGTATGTATGTATGTATGTATGTATGTATGTATATATTAATGATGAAATGATGCAGAATAAATAAATAAAAAAATTTGCAATTTGAATTATATTCTACAATATATTTATACGAATTGAAAAATCATATGGTTGGCCTGGGAAGAGGTGATATAAGATTAGGAGGAATATTAAACTGGTAGCCCATCTGTATGATAACAGTATCCATTTTATTTTACTTGATTTGTGCCTCTTTGCATTAAAGAGTGCAATTTCATGTTGCGGAAGAGAAATAAAGGAGGAAAGTGCACGAACTAGTAACGATTCCACCTGCTTTGTGAGTCGACGATTCGCACGATTTAATAAGACGTGCTGGACTACGCATTTTATGAAAGTTTTACCATGGGCAAGAAAGTCTCCTCCCCTCTTTTGAAGTTTTTTTTACCATGTATAATCAGGGCCGTCCTAATATGGCCCCATTCCACTGTAATGAGGACTGAAAACCGATGCTTGATAGTGCCACCTGTCGAGAACGTAGTACACAATTAGAATAATTGTAACTTTCCGTGTGATGCTGATTACTGTGTTTGAGGTTTGAACAAGTATCAGGAGTACTTTGGATATTATACTATGTTTAATGTATATCTCATGTTCGTGGTGTTTATAATAAAAATATTCCTTGTCTATTTATTGTATAGAACGCACTCGACATTTTAATAAAACCAAATCCTTGATCAATAAAATAACACATTATCTTCTATTTATATTTCCTAGTTTTTGAAATAAAATACATATTTCATACACACATAAATTCTGGTTTTTATTTTTTTTTTATGCAGTTAAAGGACCCAATTAATTAAACTTGCACGTGTGAAAAAAATAACCAGGCTTTCTTTTTGAATGTAACAACTCTAAATTGAATTACATATTACATAATGTATTTCCTACATGAAGATATTTTTGTTGCAAAACGTTTGTTTCTGTTATATCCTTAGAAAATGATATGGAATTAGAGTTGTATGGAGGTATTGTCTGTCAGTATGCACCAGTGATAGCATTCTCTCGAGTGCGCACATCCCAGTCAATAGAGTGAAACTGTCTGTGACGAACACATTCAAATCGTTTGATTTACATCCTTTGACAAACAAAAAGAAACCAAATAGGTTATTGACTGAAATAAAGAGCAGATAATGCTTTATTCTGAAGCCCTAGCACTCTGATTCGCCTGTCAAACACTGCAATTATTATACCTGTTTACTGATATCAAAAAGTAGAAAAGCATTAGCGTTTAATGGTTCGATTCCTTGTGAAGCTGAACGGAAGATATGGATTCCAAAGAGGGTGTTGATTGCTAGATATTCGATCACGTATTAATACATGTAAATTTGTTGACATAAAGTCACTCTGACGACTATCGTAAGTGGTTCTGGTCGTATCCCAGTAATCAATCGTACATTAACTTCCGGTGACAAATGGCGGCTGGAGTCAATCTTGCTTTTAAACTCGATACTTGAGCTATAGATCATTTTTACTGCAATCTAGAAAAAAATGAAAAATGGAACTCTGCCAAACGGTGAAAAATGTGTTTTGCCTAATTTGCAAAATTTTCTGTCGATATTGAAGGGAACGAATTGCTACAACGAAAGACAATTAAGGATATTGTTTAGAAAGATTTTATTGGTAATTCTATTAGTGATTTCTCATTTCATACCACAGGATGACTTATTCCATTTGTAGAGGAAACATACATTTTCAAATTGATATGATTGATGAAGGGTCGTCCGTTATATGCACTTCTAGAACTTCATCTGAGAAATCCGGCATTGGGAATGCCATCTTCATCTAATTCCATTAATGTCTGAACTATATATAGGTCCCAATAATTTTTCATGGTGTGTCGTTTTGCTGGTATCTCTGTCCTTAATTATTAGTCTTCAGGACCAAAATATGACTGCTCAGAGAAATACAAAGTATCATGGAATATTTCCGGTAACTTGATTGTTTTCTTGAGAAAAACTTCAAAATGATCATCTTTAAAATATCCTAAAAGAAATAACACAAACACTCTTTGCCGCAAATTTCGTCTACGTTTATCGGAATTTAGAAGCTTGTTTATATTAGACATGTAAAGATGGATGTTACATAGTTCTTCTGTACTATTCTAACTATTGCTTTATAAAGGCCAGGAGGCCGAAAATTTGCGACAAAGAGTGTTTGTGTTATTTCTTTTAGTAAATTTTACTTCCCTTTGGAGGACTACTTATTCTATTTAAAATATCCGATAGCAAGGACAGTAAATGCAAGAACCTTGTTTAAGAATTGATTGAATGAGTTTGTTATAACAGTACCATCATTAAATCACTAGTATTACGAATCATGACGTTACTTATCATTCTCACAGACGTGGGCAAATCGGCATTTAGGGTATAACAGAGATGAAACAATGTTTTACCGCCTCTATATGCAGATAGTGTCAGGGAAATGCTTAATCTTTTATTAAGTAGATAGGCAGATACCTATTAATATAGCGCATGAAGATGTAACGCTTATTAACTGGCAGCTTTTGATTTAACTTTAGGTGAATGACTTATTTATATGCTACTGTGAGGAATTGAAAGTTTTCAACAAAAACAAAAACTTGTAAATTTGTATGTTAAATAAAGAATTGTCCGGAGAACTCGCATGGAGGTTTCATCACAGCAATAATATGGAATCAACAACGACGACGTTATCGGTCGTTGTTAGCCGAAATGAATATATGTTAAATATTATGTATTAAAAGAAAGCCATGTGTTCAGTATTCGTTTTAGGATAAATTAAGCATTGGAATTTCTACGATTACGAGAAACGTTTTGTTATTTGTATCTTATCATAAACAGAGATTACTTTGTAGGATGTCTTAAGACATATAATACAGTAATACAATGCAGGTACATCTGGTCCTATTTCTTCTAGCGGTTCATTAAGGAACTTAAGGATTGAATACTAAACTGAAATTATAGAGTGAAAATACCTTTTAAATCAAAACAAAGTGTCGATAATGTCTATATACAATTACACAATGAGATGGGGAAAATTAGCTTCACCAGAAAAAAAAATATTTGAAAAGGTATTGCAAAACAAAACAAAGTAACGAACATACTGCTTTACCAAGGGGACCTGTTTATACACAATACTTTCATATATTTGTATAATATTGTGTAAACATGAATATAGTAACATCCATATATGGCATATCACTTAAAGATATTTTAGATTTACACTCTTTATATAAATCGGAAAAATTTTATGATTACTAAGTTAATTCTTTGGCCAGTATAAAAATTCGGAAGGACTAACGTATAATTACAGCCTTATAATTTCATTATATTTTAAAACGGTTATTACTTCACGAGAATAGAATTATGAATAAAAATTTGTTTTACAGCTTTCTCACGCGAGAAGAAAAGGTTCATTTTTTGTCCAATTATCCTAAAGACGACGAATTTCCAATAAAGTACCCAGGGTGTTGTGTTTCAAGTGTCCGTATCTCTCGTTATATGAAGGGTCAACCCCAGGGGTCATTTCACCATTAAAACTTGAGATTTACGCCTAAGAGGAAGAGGGTTTAACCGCTCTAGATCTGCGACAATGCTACATTTGACATATCGACCAACCTCGCCGTGATGGCTTTATCTCCAGAATTGATTGATTGTACGACTGAATTAAAAGAACTACATAATATGAAAGTTTATGTGTGTAGAAGTAAGGGAATGTGCCAAAGTTTGTCCACGGGCGACGTTTGTTTCTAAAAGCGAGATCACCCGTTGCGTAGTTACCCTTAAGACTAGACTCAGAGAGTAAATACCTTACCACCTCTCGCCATGTCATTAAATACCTCTGACTCATTCACTCTGACATCTTGTTCTGCTTTGTTTATCATCTAACATATTTACCATTTATGAATGCAATTATTAATATTTATAAATGAATACCATAATTATTGAATAAAAGGAACTTTATTGAATACGCTTGCACATTTTGCAGAAAATATGTTTTAATATGTATCAGAAACGACATTTTTGGTTACATGGAATTTTCAAATCATCTATAACAATACTCCAATTCATTATCCATTTCAAATAAAATTTTGATATAATTGTGTGCGAATAAGCAGCATTCAGTAGCCATACGAAACTAAGCAATATTTGGCACGAATTGCTCAAAAGAGAGTAGTATGCATGATATTAAGCAAACGGCATTAGACACGTTATGAATAAACGCAATCGACCCGAATATGTTATCATGAATAAGGGTAATCAGCACTAGATATGTTGTCATGAATAAGTGCAATGGACGGAGGATATGTGAAGGATAAACGTAATCGGCAGTAGGTACGTCGTCATGGATAAGCACCGACCGGAAGTGGATATATCAGGAGAAAGCGCAGTCGGCAGTATATATGCCATTATGAACAAGCGCTTGTTTGTTTGTTTGATTATTGTTTTACGTCACTCCACGATTATTTCACGTATATGGTGACGGCATCTGCCTGATGCATTGCATACAAATTTAGACCTTTGCAACGGACCCACCCGAAGCAGTGAGGGATCTTTTACGTGCCACGCCTACCGTGACACGGGACCTCGGTTTTTACTGTCTCATCCGAAAGACAGAACACCGGTGTGCCCCGGGCGGGAGTCGAACCCGCGACCTCTCGATCACGAGCCGAGCACCTTATCCACTAGGCCACACCGGCTTTGAACAAGCGCAGTCGGCAGTTAATATGCCATCATGAACAAGCGCAGTCGGCAGTAGATATGCCATCATGAACAAGCGTAGTCGGCAGTTAATAGGCCATCATGAACAAGCGCAGTCGGCAGTATATATGCCATTATGAACAAGCGCAGTCGGCAGTTAATATGCCATCATGAACAAGCGCAGTCGGCAGTAGATATGCCATCATGAACAAGCGTAGTCGGCAGTTAATAGGCCATCATGAACAAGCGCAGTTGGCAGTAGATATGCCATCATGAACAAGCGCAGTCGGTGGTAGATATATCATCATCAACAAGCGCAGTCGACAGTAGATATGCCATCATGAACAAGCGCAGTCGGTAGTAGATATGCCATCATGAACAAGCGCAACCTTCTCATGAATAAACACATACGGCAGAAAGTAATCGTGAATAAGCGTGGTCAGGAGAGAATATGTTAAGAATGTTAGTACATTCGTCGATAAGTGCCGCAGCATGAGTAGGCGTCGTCGACATGGATACGATGTCATGAATAAGCAACATGAGTAAACGTCATCGACAGTCGATGCGATGTCATGAATAAGACGTTATCGACAGTGGATACGATGTCATGAATAAGCAACAGAAATGAACGTCGTTGACAGTGGATACGATGTCGTGAATTAACAACATTGTATTGTATTGTTTATTAATCAAAAGCATTACTGCTTAACATGAATAAACGTCGTTGACAGTGATGCCATAAATCAGCGCAATCGCTTGATTGATTGATGGATTGATTGATTAATTGAATGATTATTGTTTTACGTCACTCCACGATTATTTCACGTATATGGTGACGGCATCTGCCTGATGCATTGCATACAAATTTGGACCTTTGCAACGGACCCACCCGAAGCAGTGAGGGATCTTTTACGTGCCACGCCAACCGTGACACGGGACCTCGGTTTTTACTGTCTTATCCGAAAGACAGAATACCGGTGTGCCCGGGGCGGGAGTCGAACCCGGGACCTCTCGATCACGAGCCGAGCACCTTATCCACTAGGCCACACCAGCTTCACCACCATCGGCAAGGCATTATCATTATGTATTCATATATGAATAAATTCTATTATTTCCTATGATACAATATCATTTTTACTGGAGTGGGGTATGATTTCGATGATGGCAGTGCGACGTTTTACCTATGCTTTTCTGATTGTACATATTCTATTTTCCGTTTTTTTCTAGGATAAAGGTAGAATGACAGTTCAATTCTGTCGCCAAATAAATGAATACATTTGGTTATGGATAATCCTACCTTTTCCTGTGACTTTTTTCATTATGTGTCATTTTACACGATTTCGAGAATCGATTCTCTTTCTTTTCCTATTTATTTATTGTCTTTGTCTTTATTTTTGTGTTTGTTTTGTCTTGTTTTGTTTGTTTGGTTTTTTGTTTGGGGATGTGACGTTGTTTGTTACTGTATAGTAGACCTGTAATTATACTTGAGCTTATTTTTCTATTCTTCATGAAATATGACCAGTATATACATTATACATTTACAATTTCTAACTAATGGGTAACCTTAAATTGCAGTTATTATAACACGATATAACTCAAAGTACTAGAAATAAGTCAATATAACATACACACGTGATCAGCTAATCCAGCACACATACGCTATAAGCCTAATATGCACATAGGTAATGAGCCAATCAAGCGCACACACCTTATAAACCTGAAATGCGCACACGCGTAATATTATCCCATCATTTACTTTTTTTCTTAATTTCTAATATTAATGTAAAAGGTCAGACTGGTCCGGAAAACAATAAGATACATGAAATTGATCATATGTCTTGAAAAGGTATATCTAATACTGTAAATTAACGTATCGTATTATTGTAAAAATGATGTCGGATAATAAATATAAATATAATAAATATAAAATAGAATTTATTAGTCCCTATCAACATATTTGGAGGGGACTATAGGTATCCTCGCTGTCCATCTGTCTGTCGGAATGTTCATGAGTTTAAAGTTGACTGCCTTAAGTCGCCTTCTGGCATAGCAAAAGAGAACTACATGTTTCATCGCTGTCTGTCGGTCTTCTTTCTGTCATTGTATCACAGAACAATTTTAGATATCTTACTTTATTATTATTATTATTATTATTATTATTATTATTATTATTATTATTACTATTATTATTATTGTTGTTGTTGTTGTTGTTGTTGTTGTTGTTGTAATACAGTTAGTTGTTTAAAGGAAAGTTTCTATGTGGCTTTGATATGATGAGTCATAAAGCAAATTCGAGTATTGTCACGGTTAACCTGCTTTCAGTAGCGTTAAAGTTCTCTGCTGGCATGGTCCCTTTGGAATTTCTCTCGGAATGCTTGTTTGTTTTATAACCTTAATATAAATCTGTTTTACTGAAGTTTTGTTTTTTGCCTTGACCATGTTTGATAAAACAGATGCTTCCGTACTACCGTGGTATAACTTCCACTTTGCCTCTTTACAATTTATCAGCAGTACAGTAAATCCGATCGTGAGTGACATTCAGACAATTAGGAGTTAGAGAAGACAATAATGCAATAGTCGGTCGGAATTCCTTCTTATTAAACTTCCTGCAGATTTCATTCAGTCACTGCTCTCTTCACGGGAATAACTTTGTTAAATTTCACCTCCAGATACATTGACGATTTTCTGTCAATAAGTAATGAAAACTTTCAGAATTATCTCGGCCATATATATCTCTCTGAACTTGAGATCAATGGCATGACATACCCAGATTCACTCATATCTATCGGTGAGGATGGTCAGGTACGTACCTCCCTTTTTGACAAACACGATCTCAGCTTCCATGTCACAAAGTTTCCCTTTCTGAGTAGCAACATATCTTCCTCGCCTGCTTATGGACTTTTAATTTCAGAACTTACACTTACACATTGTGGAAATAAGTTTTCTTTCCAAATATTCATACTTTCGATTTCCACAGTTTAGACATTGAGCATGATTGAAAAGACATAAGTTTTCGAAATACGCATATAGTGCACCAAATTAACCCCTGTATCTGCGTTCCGATATTTATGATATTTTGGAACACGACCATAGATAATGACGTCCTTTTTACGGATCTGAAAAACTCATATATACATATGTGTGTGTATGTATGTATGTATGTATGTATGTATGTATGTATGTATGTATGTATGTATGTATATACAGAACATTTCTGTCCATCACTGGTGGTGGTGATTGATTCTTTTTCTCCCACGTTAGTTTACGAATCCTGCAACGCTTACATCATCGTAGTAAACTTTATAGTAGCGGATGAAAATATCGAGTGATTATGAATGAAGCCGATTTACTCACTCCATCACCGCCTCACATTCCATTTGCCGCCATTGTAAATAAACCATACGGCGAAATAAGTTTTAAAGATATATTGAACAATTAGAGAATTATATGAATGAAATCAATATGATAAATCGATAATCAAACTTTACACAATATATTTGATTCAAAATGTCCTGTCTTTTCCAACTCCGTATTTGACGTCATCAAGCGCGCACACATGATGTCACAGCCCAATGTACTCTACTGTATGTCTGTAGAGATGTGCGCGAGTGCAAGACTACACAACATTTAATAATTGCATTTAATAATATATATATATATATACATATATGTGTGTATGTATGTATTATGTATGTATGTATGTATGTATGTATGTATGTATGTATGTATGTATGTATGTATGTATACACACATATATATACAGATCACTAGAAGTTTCTACGGAACATTTCTGGCGGGTATATCCGCTACCAGGAGATGTTCACTCCTTCCGGACACCTGGTCTCATCCCATTTGTGATACACAATTGTTCTCGCTGAAAATATCACCAAAATCATAACGCATATATTTTCTAATATTTATAGTATTGTACTTATGCCTTCACGTCATAATGTTCTATCTAGTTTTTGAAATGTTATCTTTGGTATTCTGAAAAGTACATGAAGTCATCATCTTCATCATCTTTTGAACTAAAATAAAATTACTATAAATACTTTGCCATTCTTTTCTTTACACGCTTATATCTTTGTTGTAGACAAAAATTCATCAATATGATTCTTTTTCAAAGTGTAAATTCGGAAGAGTACCATTCCATGTACGGTATTCAAAGTTCAGTCAAAACACTGCAAATTTGGTGTCGTCAGCGTATAAGTGAAAATAAACTAGAAAGAACGAATCAAACAAACACGGAGTTGTTTTCTTCAAATGAGTAGCACACAACAGACCCATCTTTTCAATTTCAAATCACTAAGACATTAGGCAAAAGCCAGTTGGGTCTTAGGACATCTTTGACCCCCGAAGGTCATTTTTTAAAGATAATTTCACGAGACCATAATTACACGATCATTGGAAAACAACCCATCGACCATAGCAAAGATCTCAGTCAATATTCATCAAGTGTTCAAGGAATATACAATCAGAGTAGGCATATTGACCTGACCTGGACACAGGAATCCGTTGAGGGTCGGTGCGAACCCTGTACGATTTTAGTATATCGTACTGTGTCCATGCAGAAACTTGCATGGATCTGAATATTTCACAGAATTATTGCCCAAGAGTTTTGTCTCTTCAATGAAATTAAGTGGAAAATTAGGGGTGCAATTTTGAAGCCCTAAATGACAGAGCGGAGAGGACATTTCTCTATACACTCACTTACCCCTCTTCAAATTAAGCGATGGGCGTATTATGCACTTTTCCCCCATTTACCTCAACGTAAAATCAAAGTTAACTTTGATATGGCCCACATTTCACTACACTGAATATTATAATGGGTAAAACCCCTCTTTTTTAATTATAATCTTGAAGCTGAAGATCGATGCTTAATTTTCATGTGCATTATTCAATTTTCAAATTGACATTTTCTGGCAAATCCACCTGACACAACCTCTTTAAATATGTTTGATAACTTGTTACAGTCGTCAAGTTAAAAGACATCAATACGAATTTTGAGACAGTCCCCCAGGTTAAAACATTTACCAATAGTTGTTAGAAGAAAATACATATTGATGCAGTGTTTAGTTCAAAACTATAAAACAATTCATAATTATTCATTTATTAGAAATTATATTCAATTTCAGACTTATTGGTATACAGAGAAAAAAAAGGAAAGACAGAGAGCAAACTTTGAGACGGTTCCCCGGCAGAAAAATTTGATGACTTAACAATTGTGCATAATTTTAAGCTATAATTTTACACTTTCATGTAGAAAAGTGTGAAAATACCAACTTTGATATGGTCCATGATTAATACTTTAATACTTATGGGATTTATTTCATATTAAATACAGATCAAACTCTTGGGCAGAAAGTATCGAAAAAGGATAAATATGTTTTTCTTAAATTTTCTCCATAGGGTCCTATATTAAAAACACATGAAAGTTTGAGATGCTCCCAGGCCAAAGTAGAAGGGCAGTTTACAATTTTATTGTTTTAAAATTATGCGCAACCATTACTGTATGGATGATATTAGTATGATCAAAAACTCTTGGGCAGAAGTTTATCATTTTGAAATTGTACTCGGCCTCGTTAAAAGGTACGCGAAATGACGCTGTGTTTTAAATTGTCTCCTTTATGGAAGAGTCGAAAACATGATAAACGACACTTTTTCTGGAAATCAAAATGTTCCAAATATGACGACAATCTTTCGTGTAATATTAAAAAACAACGGGAAGTAAACAACACATATCTGCGTTAATAAGATAAAAAAGGAGAACCAAATTCATACAGACACAATATTTCAGCATGTCAGTAGAATATTTTTCGTCTGTTACATGTTTATACGTAAATGTGGTAGTTTATACTTATAATTAGTAAAAAGGCCATGAGCCAGAGGATGTTGTCCTTATATGGATATTGAGAAGTCCTTTTATGCCATGATAAATATAAATTAGTAACCGGGATGTATGTTACTTTATAATAAGTCTTTTTTCTTCATAAGACTAATAATGATAATATCATGTATGTAGTATCATGTTCAGCATTTTGTTTGTGGCTCGCCAAACAAGATACGCTTATTTTCCCAGCTTCTGCTCTCGCCTCTTATTTTTCCCAGCTTCTGTTCTTGCCTCTTATTTCCCCAGCTTCTGTTCTTGTCTCTTATTTTTCCCAGCTTTTGTTCTCGCCTATTAACATCCTGGTTTTATAAATACTCAACATGGTATGTTGTCATTAATAGTGATATATCATCTGTTTCTTTAACATTATAGATATCGATCTGGTCTGACTTGAAATAACTATCTTAGAAGGCAATACCTGCTGGCATTTCCCCCCCAAATCATAGGTTTTACCGTAAGTGTTTTAGGTACGGATTCTTAATGGATTTATTTTGTGCGTACACATATACGTAAAAGAAATTAGTATAGTATAGTTTATTAATCAAAAGCATTACAGCTTATAGATCAGTTATGTACAATGAAATATGATAATATTATTACAAGGTCAATCACATGATCATATTCAAAGAATAGAGTATACGGCGTAGGAATTAGTAATATTGACAATAATAATAATAACTAGAGCTGACCTTGTTGGCGAGCCAACAAGAAGGTTTCACAAGACTCAGTTGAAAAAGTTAAGACCAAATGTCTTGGCTTTTTGTTGTTCTGGGATTGAAAATGAAGAAATTCAGCATGAAAGATTTTTCTCCGGGGAATAAGAGGAAGAAATATTTTGGGACCACATCCCTTTGTGGGGCCCCAAGGTATGCGGAAAGGACTGTGAAACCGTTAAATCTGACCGCAAATATCTTAAAAACGGTAAGGGATATGGAAAAAAAAAAACTTTAGGTAAATATATACATTTTATTTTTCACGAAGAATCGATTCCAACCATTCCCGATTCGATCGGATGAAAAGTAAGGGAGCTCTGACGTCATTTAAATAGTATTACGTCATGTTCAGGAATTTCGCAATATGCCAAATCCCACTTGTCAGTCGGTAAATATTTTTATTCTGTATCATGCTACCAAATTTCACACCACTAGCTTTATAAATAAGCGAAACACAGCTTCCTGAAGTTGAAAAGTGTATTTTCAGGAATGGTGAAACCATGAATTTTGACGGCAAATATCTCGAAAACGGTAAGAGATATCGAAATTCTGTTGTACTAACTGGGACGTTAAATTTTCACGCAGAATCGATTCCAACCATCCCGGACTCGATCCGATGATAAATAAGGGAGATATGATGTCATTTACAAAGTATGACGTCATTTTCAGGATTTTGGCTCCATGCCAAATTCCTCTTGTCAGTCGGTAGATATTCTCAATCTCTATCATGCTACCAAATTTCACACCCCTAACTTCCTCAAGAAGCGAAACACAGCTTCCTGAATTTGAAAAGTGTGTTTTCAGGAATGGTGAAACCGTGAACTTTGACCGCAAATATCTCGAAAACGGCAAGAGATATCGAAATTCTGTTTCGAGTATTTACCATTTTACTTTTTCACGCAGAATCGATTCCAACCGTCCCCGCCTCGATCCGATGAAAAATAAGGGAGATATGACGTCATTTACAAAGTATGACGTCATTTTCAGGAATTTGGCTATATGCCAAATTCCTCTTGTCAGTCGGTAGATATTCTCAATCTCTATCATGCTACCAAATTACACACCTCTATCTTCCTCAATAAGCGAGCTATAGGCGAAAACATTTCATGAATAATTAATGAGTGTTGATGACGTCACAAACATCACTTTAAAGGGGGTTGTCGTGTTCAAACGCAAATAACTCAAAAACCGTAAGAGTTAGCGAAAATCTGAGAACACTCTACTGGTAGGTATTTGAACGCTCTATCGAATGGAAGAAACCCGATCAAAATCCGACTGCAAATAAAGTCGCTAGACCTTGCCAAAGATTTGATTCGAAAATTTTCAATAATTTCAAAAATATTGGCAGCATGCCATTTTCATTCTAGAGGTAGATTAAGAATGTGGAAACATGTTTAGATATAAAATTTCATGCCGATATCTCATTTAGTAAGAGAGATATTAACGTATGAATATTTAATTAGCTTTGATGACGTCATAGCGAATTTTCCCACGCTCATTGTGACTTTATTTATGGTCCGATTTCAAAAATTTTTCACATTCCAAATCAGACCATTGAAATCTTTCATCCTACTTTCTAAAATCTAAGATTGAAATATTTTTCTTGAACTCAAAACAATCGGGTCAAGGTCAACTTTTTCGGGGTAGAGCTACGAAATTGACGCAGTGACATAAAATCTTGCATCTCCTTTTCTGAATCGAATGCTGAAAATTTCATTCCAATCGGACAATAAATAGCGAAGATACAGGTACCTAAATAAAAAAATTGTAGGTGGCGCTGTGACCTTACAAAGTGAAAGTAGGAAAAAATAAAAAAAATACCTCGGCGGAAATGTGTAAAGAGACGATCCTGAAAATTTGAATGTTCTATCTTAAACCGTTTTAGAGAAAACCTCTGTCCACTGCAAAAACGGAAGAAAAATAAAAATAATAATAATAATAATAATAATAATAATAATAAAAAAAAAAGAAAAATCAGAAAAACAATAGGTTTCACAAGTGGAACTTGTGAAACCTAATAATAATAATAATAATAATAACAGGAACAATACTGTCATTAATTTACAAAGATTTTCTCACTCAAAAAGCTTGTTTGAGAAAATTCTCCAGATTAAAAAGATCTTTAGTATTATTTGATTATTTTAATTATGTAGGATTCTTTGTGGAAATGCCTGCTGGTATTGATATAAATAAGGATACCCTTAAATTATGGCCGTTGCCAAGTTCTTATAAAATAATCCACGGTTCTCTATTTACAAATTTCTTTTGCAGCCATACAATCCTGTTAAGAACATTATTTTGTTGTTTTCGAAGAAAAAAGGTACACAAAAATTTTCAATTATACAGGAGTTACGAGGCTAATTTCGGACGCCATACCAGGTCTTAAAATCTCTCTCTCTCTCTTGAGTGAAAGTTTTCCAAATTAGCGTTATATCAATGTTGTTGTCGTCATACGGAGTCATCAAATATGTCCCTGTGATTTAATGACCATAGTAGCATTCAGAAAATCTCATGTGGGCAAGCAGAAACTATATTAAGTGATATGGTGCTGTGTGATGAACTCTTTTAAATGTATTTAGTTTGTATAATTCAGAGGTCATATGGTATGGTACATTGTGGTATGGGTATTTGTGTTTAAGTATGTCATTGGTGGGGTAAACTACTTACCATCGCGGTATGATAAGGGATGACTTTTCCTTCACCTAGTATGTCCAAGAATTCTCCTGTATAATGTCTATAAGTGATCTCGTACCTAGTAATACCGCTCATAACTCACTAACACCTCAAACCCCCAAAACAAAACAAAGGCATGTAGCCGAATCTGAGCAATTCATTCCTGACAAGGTTCCACAAAATCCTGCATTGGGATTAATTATCTAAGACCAAGGGCCATAACAGCAGAAACTTAACGAACCGTTAAAAATGCGGAAAAGTGATTTGCCGGACGGACGGACTGACAGACGGAAGGGCGGACGGAGTGCAAATCTGAAGTCCCCTTTGGCGAAATTCACCAGTAGGAGACTAATAAGTTGGTTGGTTGGTTGATTGGTGTTTTACGTCGCTTTCAACAATATTTCAGTTATATCGCGACATGGAAGCAGGAGGTTACCAACCTCTTTAACATAGTGGCGCAACCCGGGAATCGAACCCGGATCGTCAGCGCCGCAAGCCAAGCGCTTAACCACTACACCAAGTCTGCCCCTGAGACTAATAAGAAAACAACAACAATAATAACATCAACAACACAGTGTGTAACACAATGTGTAATAGTATATTAGAAAAAGGAAAACGTCTGCATTGTTAAGGTGACCTATTTCGACAGAAGTAGGTCAACCGTGATTAAACTCCGACTTAATCTATAACTTACCATAACTAAATATATGGTCGTGCTAAGGCGTTTTCATATTTGTTGCATGCTGTATACACTTATTTCACTTTTTACTTTATGATCTTACATTTTCATGTATGTATGTATGTATGTATGTATGTGTGTATGTGTGTGTGTAGGTGTTACCTCTTGCTTTCTTCTTGCAATATTACCGAAATATATTTAAAAGCGACGTAAAACACCTATTACCCTGTCAGCCAACTTGTTTCACTCTCAGATGCTATGACCTTGACGTGTATTTTTTTTTTTTTTTTGTCAGTATTTTTCCGGAGTATATTTTTAAGCTGTATACATATTTAGTGGAAATATACACTTGAGATTATGAAAGAGTTTCCATACATTTTAAGAAAGGACAGTAAGAAGGACAACAACGACTATTTCCCAATTTTCGATTACGGTTTGAAATTCTTAAATATTACAATAAAATCATGTGACCACGGACAAACATTTACGTCACTATAACCGAATTCAATTCATTACAAATCGAAGTACAACTTATAGTATATATCACTATTATCCTTTCGGCTCGTTCATGTGTAATCTTTTTGTTTAAAGCAATCTCAAAGAATTTGTTCAGATCACGTGCCTACGTACAAATAATTCCACTCAAATTTAAGAATTTATTGTTAGAGAAACGAAAGAAATAAATGGTCTATGACAGTTAATTCCAAAGTCAGACGTAAACAGGAAAAATATCTTTGGCCATTTTTTTTTCATACCCATAAAACAAACTGCATTGTGTAATAACTTAATAAGTTTGGGAGTAAACTGGATTTTATCTTGCTAATATTGCTAGAATTGGTAATAGTTGAGGAGGTGGGGTGTTGAAAACTTTACTGTCATAATTCTTCCTAAAGCATATACTTCTCAATCAAGTTATTAAAACATTTCTCCAAACAATCCTGATAAGTTTATTATCACAAGATATTAATAAGAATCAAGGATGGCTCATTCAAAACCACTGGTTGAAATTTTAATGTCAAGTCTTTAAGGCCGCGAGTTCATCAATTGTTGGCCCTGTGAAAGAAGTATACGATGCTGACCATCCTAGGCGAAGAAACAAGAATGAGAATAGAATAAATCATATAATGTGAATCTCTCTTACAGACATGGCATGCATGATGTAATGTGGAGAAACATGTCTCAGGTGCACAGACTTGATGCAGTGTGTAATAAAAGCGGTACATCATTTCTATCGAGACTCTCCATGTCATTGTCGTGTAAGAACAAACAATGCTTCCTAAAGTTTATCTTTGTTTTTTTACCATTTTCATCATTGAAGATGGCACTTCTGGTTCGTCTGACTAGTATAATAGAAATCATATGTATTGCCCTACAATATATCATCATCACAATGTCGGTTACTCTGCTTCTACAATAGCATGCCATTGCTGTATTACCAGTACCAACGAATTCACACTTAGTCCTCTACGCAGATGGCAAATACCATGCATGGGTTTAGCTTTATTTTGGGTTAAACACTTATATATAAGACGGCAGTTACTTATGCTTATTTGATGTTACTATTAAAGTGTATTATTGTATTTTACGTTTAAATTTATTTTTCTCGGCGTTAACGTTGAATTCGTCTAAATTTATGACCCCTCTCTTCTAGTAGAATGAGATAATATTAATATTAGTAAAATGGAATACGTATTTGGAAAAGACGCATTTTTTTTCCAAAGAAACAGCATTGTTTCAGTAACTTTTTTTCAAAAATAAATCTGAAATTTCCAAATGACCTTGCATTGCTTTGTGATAGGGTCAGAGTAATGACGGACACTGTAATTAAATACTGTGCCGAAGATTTTGGATTGTGAAATAATCGAATGAAAGGAATACAACACATGTTATTATGTGTTACTGTAATATATATATATATATATATATATATATATATATATATATATATATATATATATATATATATATATATATATGTATGTATGTATGTAACAAAAATGTGTCTGCTGTCGGAATGTAATCATAACTCTAGTGCAGAGCACTCTCTGGCAGTGTTCCCTTGCTTTGTATACACGATCAGATCAAATCATTTAAAATACATATCATAAAGGAAGATTCCTTTTATCAAATGAGGTAAATACAGACGATAGGTTTAGAATTTAAGATTTTCACAGCATAATATATAATAAAGTGGATTTACACTAACTAAATCTTCAACAGAATATTCCAATTAAAATGAGAATTACAAATGCAAAATATAAACAACAGGGATGATGTCTATCAAAGTATACATTTCCTATTACAATAAGCGACTTTCAACTAAAACGATAATACAGAGATGGTCACAACTCATTTCTTTGTCATCGACATTTCTAATTCTGCGCTACCATGTCAGAAACAGGTGCTCCATCTCCACGCGCAGCAATTTCCGTCACGTGGTATCTCACTAACCACTTGTGTCACCAAAACTTTAATTAACCTGTCCCTTCCAGAGTAGCTTCCTGTCGTCTATTTCTCCGTCTCCGGGAATTTGACCTTGTCGTAATTAGGATCTAGTCAAGAAGTCGTCTCTCTCTCTAGGGGTTAGAGGCTACGAAGTAATAGTTAATCGGCAATGAGTGTCCGAGATTATAGGCTTGATGTTTAGCTAAACCTTTCGCCCACAAGAAACAGACGTAAAGTATAAAGAATATCAATGCATGTTCTATACACAGTTATTCATTTCTGCTTTTTTTCAAACATAACACGACGTTACATATGCCTCTTAATTCTAGATCTACGTTCTTGTGTAGAGCTGGTGTACCTGAGTAGATGAGACGTACGGTTTGTAACCAAGAAATGCCGGGTTCGACTCCTACTTTGGTCACACCGGTGTCTTGTCCTTAGAATGACACAGTCAGTGAAAACGTCCTATGTCAAGGTAGGCGTGGCACATCCCTCACTGCTTCGTGTTGACCCTGTGCAAGGAAAATAAAATTTCCATGAAATGCATCAGAATAATGATACCGCCATATTCGTGGAGTGATATAAAGAAATATTCGATTATTCTAAAAATACGAAAGTAACTGGTATCACATGCTTATGGCAATAACAACAATGTACCACAGTGGACATTCACTGACCCCTGAAATTCAGAGGCGAGACCAGGTACCGTGAAGAGTGAGCGTCTCCTGTTTGACTACATACACCCGAAGTAAATGCCCTTACATACAGACGAAACAAGTATAATTCAACACTGTATATATACATGAATGTGAACAAACACCTTGTAAAAAGTGCCACTGCCACATAGCATTAGGAAAAAGGGTATAATAACACTTAAGTCAAGTCAAACCCTCCGCGGGGAACTTTTCACGAGCTCCACACTTCAAAGGGAAAAAGTGTGACGTAAATGTAAAATACGAAAGTAACTAGTGTCGCATGACTGGCAATAACAACAATATAGTACAGTGGCCATTCACTGACCCCTGAAATTCAGAGGCGAGACCAGGTACCGGGGAGGAGTGAGCGTCTCCTGTTTGGCTACCCACACCCGTCATGAATGCCCTTACATACAGACGAAACAAATATTATTCAGCACTGTATATATACATGAATGTGCACAAACACCGTGTGGAACATTCTTGTATAACCTTGGTAGTATCAAAACTGGTACATACTGTCAGATGTATAAGAAAATAATTAACGGGATATTAAAAAATCTAATTGATTACTACACAATTCCCGATGTTTATATGTCTTGTTATTCTGACATAATATGCAGGAAGGTAGTGGGACATTGCATAAATATATCAAGGCATTGGGACATTGCATGAAATCGAATGTTTCCTTTGTTATGTAAACCAGTATATACATGTTTATATGTGTTAGAAGATACTGTGGTATTTTATTCATGTTTATTTCAATGACAGTTATTGAATGTAGACCAGAGTATACATGCATATGTGTTAGATGTTTATTCAAAGTTTTGAATGAATTTCCCCACAGTAATTAAAATACTTAGCATCTGAACTTTATGACTGAACCTGTATTGTATTGTTTCCTCTCATTCATCAGTGACTTATCCTCGGTCTGCTGAAGTAATACCTAGCTTACCGTGTAGAGATCAGTGACTTGTCCTCGGACTGGTGAAGTAATACCTAGATTACCGTGTAGTGATCAGTGTAGAAAAACCCACTCGGTTGATCCCAGACAGAATCTACATATTACACATCTGGAGTCGATACAAAGTTTTCAGTCGATATAAAATCTGCATAGTACACATCTGGAGTTGATAAAAAAAGTCTACATCGTTCATATCTGAAGTCCATATAAAATCTACAACGTACACATTTGGATTCGATATAAAATCTGCATAGTACCCATCTGGAGTCGATACAAGAGTCTACACACACACACATCTGAAGTCGATATAAAATCTGATACAAAGTCTACATCGTACACATCTGGAGTCGATATGAAATCTACATAGTACACATCTGGAGTCAATACAAAGTCTACATCGCACACATCAGAAGTCGATATAAAACCTGCATAGTACACATCTGGAGTCGATACAAAGTCTACATCGTACACATCTGGAATCGATATGTAATCTACATAGTACACATTTGGAGTCGATATGAAATCAGCATAGTAAACATCTGGAGTCGATACAAAGTCTACATCGTACACATCTGGGGTCAACACAAAATCTACATCGTACACATGTGGAGTCGATACAAATCTACAACGTACACATATGGAGTCGATATAAAATCTACATACTACACATCTGAAGTCAATACAAAGTCTACATCGTACACATGTGGAGTCGATACAAAGTCTACATCGTACATATGTGGAGTCGATATAAAATCTACATAGTACATATTTGGAGTTGATACAAAATCTGCATAGTACACATTTGGAGTCGATATAAAATCTACATAGTACACATTTGGAGTCGATATAAAATCTACATAGTACACATTTGGAGTCGATATAAAATGGATGTGACACCAAATATCGGAGATACATAAAGTATGGTATACAGTGTTGTATTTATTTTATTTTTGTGAGTTAATGTCATAATGATCATAAACATGTAGTTTCCTAATCACTTATGTCCATGTATCCTCTGTGAATATTTTATTTTAAAAAAGGAAAATGCGTTCATATTATAGATATAATTAATGTGTTCATATTATAGATATGATTAATGTGTTCAAATTACAGATATAATTAAGCAGCTATCGTATATACCTAGACAATGATCATTCTAAAGAACGGAATTCAGATCTACACTGGATTCAAGATCTGCTGTTATCGTAAAGCATTATCTTCTTATTATTAGATATCTGGATCTCCTTATACCTTAAGCTTTCTTTCTTAAATCAGCTGTTAAAAGTGTTTATTCTCAATTCATATTAATGAAGATAAAATGTCACGTGCTGGTGCCTTTAATTCTATGTCACTGCTTTTTAAGTTCTGTTTCAAACTGTTGTGGACGTTATCCAGTGAAGCCATTACGAACAAGTAAAGACTCTGGTGATATCCAACAGGCATCCAGTAAAATGTCGAGTGGAACCAGGGGGCGCTGCGTTCGCTTAGGGCGATGGATGGTTTGGACATGAATATTGGTATTTTTCAATAAATGATTAAAAGGCTTTGGAATTACTACCACACTAAAGTCAATGGGAATTCAGGGGCGTTGGGTGCATACGTTTTAGAATCGCATGTTTTCTCTTAGGGTGTTATTCCTGAAGCGTAAAGGTGTGAAAAATATTAAATGAATTTGACTGCTATATCCCAGCTTCCCCTCGATAAAATGTATTGTATTACCGGATAAACAGCTAAATCACATCCCCTGATTTAGAAATAGGCGGTTCACACAGTGTAAGTATAAAATTCAATTTCAAGGATTGATCATACCAGTACTACTACATATATATGGTAGCAATATAATCTAGTTTTTGTAAAATTTTAGAAAATGAGTCATTTTTCCAAAGATCGGTCTCAAAATCTTTCAAACACAAGTATAATTATTTTGTAGGGGGAATGATATTGAAGAAAATCAGAAAAGTATACATAGTTATGTTTTAACATAAGAACAAGCAAAAAATAAAGTTATTAAGCTTCAAGTTTGATTTCAACTCAGTAATATTTTTTTTATACTTTATGATTGAATTCTTTAAATTTTCTTATTTCAAGACATACTTTGTAGTTCGAGGATACTATTTATAGTCAGTGTTTTTGTATATTACATATTTGATAATATCTGTGTTATTAAAATAGTGATATATATATCATAAGGCAGAGAAATGGAATGCCTGTTTAGAGGTAAGTTGACCAAAAAAGGCGGGTTTGAGCATCTGTAATATAATGATGTATGCAAAAAGAAAAAAAAAACATTATAAGGACATAATTCTGACCCTAGGAAATCAGGTATGATCAAAGCCCTTTACTGGATTGATTCAATTTCTCTTGCACAACAATTACGTACAGAAATGACGTTTATATTTGCAATGATTCCCAGAAACCCTTAATCAATAAAGAATTTTAGGTTCGTTGCCAAAACAGAAATAAGATGGGTTGTGTTAACCCACACGGAAGTACGTTTTATCTTGAATTTAAGACAATTAATTAGTGATTACTGGAGTCTTCTTGATAACCGACAACTCTCTAGGACTTATAAACCACGGTGTCACAGCTACCTACCTACCTACCTACCTTAACACAACCATACAAATGACAACCCATTTTAACTTTATATCTGCGCTTATGCAGTTTCTTTAATTTTAGCACACCTGAACCAAAGGATCAAGTAAATTATTGTCGATGTTTCATCCCTCGTTGTCCGTAAACTTGTCATATTTTCAATTTCTTAAGAACTAGTGAAGGGATTTGATGAATCTTGATGAGGATGGAGCCCCTTACCGAGTGTTGCTGTTTTTGGTCAGATTCGTCAAGGGTTAGTTACAGGGCGGGTCGACCTTTGATCCGAATGTATCAAAATGATGAAAAAGAATGTCTTAAGAAATGTTGCTCTCTCTCTCTCTGTTGTTGTTGTTGTTTGTTGTTATTCTTTTTTCGTGTTTTTGTTTTTGTTGGGTTTTCTGTTTGTTGTTTTTGTGTTGTTGGGGGGGGGGGGAGTTATTGGACCTTTTTTGTTTGTTTAATCTGTTTTTGGTTTTCGGGGTTTTTTAGGTTGGTTGGTTTGTTTTCTTTTCTTTTCTTTTTATCTAGGGTTTTTTGTTTTGTTTTGGTTTTTTTAGCGGTTTTGTTGGGAGGGGGGAGAGGTTGTTTTGGATGTCTTTTAAAACTTGGTCATGTTTGCCTATTTTCATGAAATTTTCAGATTTTCTACTTGTAGGCTGCTAATAATACAATACATTGTATTAATATGTTGTAGCTAATTCCTTTGTAATAAATGTAATTAGAAAGAAATGGAATACAAAAATATTTTTAGGCTTTTTGCATTTCTTAAGGTTGAAAAAGAGGTGCCAGTTATACAACTAGTATGTGGTAGTGAGCGTTAATAGACTTCTCCTTCAGAACTTATTCAAAGATAATAATAAAAATTGGTAGATGTGTTAGGTATGAAGTTCTCAATGCCTCCTACAAATACTCTTGTTTTTCGGTAGAAACATCAAAGGATGGATCCAGCGTGGGGCAGTATAGGCCAAGGAGTGTACCCTCCTTTGACAAACTTCTTCATCGAACTGGTTGCATAAATCAATAAGCCGAATGCATCCGAGAGATCTAGAAGGATGTCTTAAAAGTGCTGCTTTTTTGTTTTTGTTTGATTTTTTTTCATTCTAAAATAATGTTTTTTAATCTTTTTTCTGACATAATCGTTTCCATATATTTTAATGTCATTTTCTTGATTTATTCTAAACAGAGAAGCAATAAAGCACTATTTGTTACCTTTACTTAGAAAATATCTATTTTAAAGGTTATTTAAAAACTTCATGTCAATATTTAGCTTTTTCTGATTTTATTTTTACATTTTTCCCATTTTAATAATATATGCCAGTTCTGACATGCTGAAGGCTTCAAACCCTGGAGAAAGAAATTTTTATTTTATTTTACACTAAAACCAGTTTTAAGTGTTTTGCAGCACTCAATAAGTCATATTAAAAATATTCTGACGTTCTTTCTCAAAGATTATTGGGGCAATTTCTTAGTTGATATAAAGAAGCAATAAAGCATTTATTTGCCAAAATTTAGTAGAAAAGTTTTTGTTTAAACTATTATTCTGAAGTTTTAAGTCAAAATTTAAGGGGGGGTGGTTGTTTTTTAATTTTTTGTTTGTTTTTTTTTTTTTGTTTTGTTCTTCCTTTGTTTGTTTGTGGGATTTTTTTTTTGGTTGATTTGTTTTGTTTTTGTTTTTTTTGTTTTGTTTTGTTTTGTTTTTTCATTCAAAATAACTCTAATTATTTACAGCTTTCAGTATTTTAACTAAATCATTTAAGGGAAAACATTGAAAAAAAAAGAGTTCATCTTTTTCACTCAAATATCTGTTCTGCCGTTGTCTTCATTAATTCAATTTTGAAAAGCATATTTACAATCACCTGGCAGATGTCAAACCACAATAAGCAAGAATACAAATATATAATTGTGGAAGCCGGCATGGCCTAGTGGTATCTCGCTCGCCTCCTGATCGGGAGACCGGGGTTCGAGTCCTGCTCTGGTCATGCCGGTATCCTGTCTTTCGGATGAGACAGTAAAAACCGAGGCCCCATGTCGTGGTATGCATGGCACGTTAAAGATCCCTCACTGCTTCGGGTGGGTCCGTTGCAAAGGTCAAAATTTGTATGCCCCGCATCAGGCAGATGCCGTCACCATATACGTGAAATATTCGTGATGTGACGTTAAACAAAAATCAATCGATCAATCAATATTCAATAGTGTTTCACACAATCAGCTGTTTGTGAATGAGCGAATTGTGCGTAGGTGAGCGATATAGGCCCAATTTAGCTCTCTTGTTTATAAATTATTTTTTTTTTCGTGGTTTCATGTAATGTACTAATTTGATTTGTCAATATTATATAAATCATATGATGGTTAAGTGAAATACAGTGTAAATTTCATTTTATGAATTATTGTTATATTATAGGACTTTTATTTTTAATATCTTACAGCATCCATTATTTCTATTTTATGTTCGTAATTGCTTCTCATTAAGTTTTCATTAAATATATTCATTTTAATAAAGTACAGAAGTTACATATGTGATTGACATCATAAATGAACTGCCTACCGCAGCGGGTTCAATAAAAGAAATTCTAACAGAATAGCCATGATTTCAAATCTTACAGATACAAAGCCCGGCTTTTCATATTTAGATCTTATCTGAAATAACTGCCTTATGTAATTTCGTCTCCCAGATAATTGCTCTGCCCAATTAAGTATTTTATTACGATTTTTTAATTCTTACAAGCTTTCTAATCTGTTATCAGGTACATATCAAGTTTGTGGTACGACCTCATCGAGTTTCTGTAAAAAAATCTGAAAACCCTGGTTCCGAGGGACATGTAATGTACATGGCTATATTGGTGTTTTAGTTAATTAGTTCTGATAAGGAGATGTCATATGGCAGGGTATTTGGAGGCTTATGTTGTACAAATCTTAATATGTTAAATGGATAATTAAAAGTGGTGGGTTAATTTTAAAAAAATTACCATGCTCAGACATTAGTTGAGTCCACGTTGCAACATTATTGATGTAAGTGGACGGTTTGTAGATATAACTATAAAAGGAACTAAACTTAACCTGTTGGAAGAGATCACATTTTGTAAATTGTAAAAGATGATTTTTGGTCACAGGGCTCAAAAAGTTCTAAGATCTAAGACCTACAAAACATTGCAATAACTGTATTTATACCACCTTTACACATGTACGTCATTCTCTCTTTTTCACCTTTATTTTATAAATTTGGCGTGGGTTTTGTGAAATATGTAGGTATTTTTGTTTTATCAGTACGATCGCTAAAAGAATATCTACATCGCCAAAATCTTTTTAAAAACTTTGATTAAAACCGTAGATATTGTGGCCCTGCTTATCATGTATTTAGACGAGTATTTCATTTGCTCAATACCTAAGATTAAAACCGAAGCATAGAAAATATACTAAATACCTCTAAGTAACAAAGATGTCACAAACAAAACTAGAAATGAGAAGCCAGAATTATTTGAAAATACATAATAAAAAACAATAGTCAGCAACTGAAGTCCGATGTCTGTCTTAAAAAGCGTGGTATTTTTGTTTAACTTATTGGCTATCAGGATCAGTGGCATTCATAGAATGTGGATCATAACAGTATCTTATTTGCATATTCATTGATTTTCATATAGAAGTTCAGCGCCTGGGACTGTTGTGCACTCACTCACTGAATAATAACATGAGAAATAAATATGTTTTGCAAATCATTTGGTAAAGGATTAAATCAGAGGGAAAAGCTGTGGACTGTCATGACTTTGGCTCTGGTTTTATTCTACATCATTTATAGTGCACAAAACCATCGTAACAAGATGTTTCTAATCTTCTATCACAGGGAATAGTCGTGTGATTAGACAATCTCTTGTGTATCTGTGATGTTGATAAAAGTCATGTCCAATCAAGCGCAACATCCAATAGATAAAAAGCCCAAACGAAATGTGGCGCAGACATTGTACATGTTTCATCCGATTTCATAACTTGTGTTTATTTCTTTATCCACTTATTCGGATAGAGGTTTAGCTATGTACGTTTATTGAGCAACGTAATACTTGTGTATTGCTATGTGGGAAACAGTATTATTGTATTATATATTTCTACTTGTGCTTATATATATATCAGTAAATGAGATAAAATAAAATTATATTAAATAAAATCAAATGAAATTCAATAATATTAATGATATAATAATAATAATAATAATAATAATAATAATAATAATAATAATAATAATAATAATATTATTATTTTTTTTTTTAAATTATTATTATTAATGATAATAATTTAACATACATTTGAATGCAGAACATGCATTGTATTGTATTGTTTATTAGCTTTTAGCCTTACGGCTCATCAGCATGTTTTAGGGGGCAGGCGTGGTGTAGTGGTTACGCGCTTGGCTTGCGGCGCCAACGATCCGGGTTCGATTCCCGGGTTGCGCCACTATTTTTAAGAGGTTGGTAACCTCCTGCTTCCATGTCGCGATATAACTGAAATATTGTTGAAAGCGACGTAAAACACCAATCAACCAACCAACCAACATCAGCATGTTATAAAACAAACACAACTGTATATGTAAATAAAAAGGTACATACACATAGTGAGTAGTTAAATTATAAGTATTTAACATTACATTACGGTTCCTGTATGGTTACAGTGCACTACACATTCAATGTACTTAAATACAATTATACAGCACTACAGTACAAGGATATGGAGGTAAGACAACAATTAATTTCCATCTCTCAATCTAGTGGCATTAATAAAATATTTAGCTAAATTGCAAAGTGAGGTTTTGTTTTTAACTGTCAATAATTGCACTAATTTAAACATTGATGGTTTAAACCGATAATAAGGTTTAATGAATGCTAATCTCAAGCTAGTATACATAAGACATATAAGTATAAAATGGTATTTATCCTCAATTTCATTCCATGTACACTTAATACAAAGTCTGTCACTTTTACTTACAATTATATATCTTCCTTTCTCAATAAATAAATTGTGATTGGACAATCTAAAGTTAGATAAAATAGATAAGAAACAATCTGGGAGTGATTTTCGAAGATAATATTGTAGAAGATGTGTATCAGGTAAGTATTTATAAAGCCTACACATTGGAGACAACTCGAAAAACTCATTCATTTCCTGTACAAAAATATCATTCAATCTCGTTTTAAATTCAGTAAAAAATATTTGTTTATCATACACATACTAAGCTGTCCAAACATGTCCAAAACCCAATCTATATTATATATCTTTTACATTTCTGAGCCAGCATTGGTGGACATCAATATTTTCAAACATATAGTCATATAAGCCATTTAATGCACAATTTTTGTCATTTAAAACCTTCAACCAATATTTCATTATACAAAACTGTCTATATAGTATTAGTGGCGATCTACCAAGTTCTGAATAAACCATATAATTAGATGTATTTCTTTTTACTTTTAAAATACGTTTGCAAAAAGAAGTATGCACTTTTCCTATATTTTTCGCTTCCTGAAAACCCCATACTTCACTGCCATAACACAATATACTTTTAATATACGTATCAAATACATGGAGTTTTGTTTCTATAATCAAATATTGAGAATTACATATATTCAATATATTAAACATACATTTTCTGCCTTGTAGAGCCAGAACATTTTGTGTTCTGGTAAATTACCATTATAAAGTATAAATCAAGATATGATAAACTGTCTAATACTTCAGTTTTAGTATTATTATAGAACCACTCTGCATTCTTTGGTAAATGACTACTATTACGGAATACTACTGTCTTCGTCTTATCAGTATTTACAGGTAAGTCCCATTTGTTACTATATACATATAAAGTGTCCAAAATTTTTTGTAATCCTTCAACTGACACAGAAAATAAAACATTATCATCAGCATACAGTAGTAAAACCAAGGATAAATCTCTATATTCAACTGACTCACAATTATGATGTATAAGCTCATTTCAAAATCATTAATATGCAAAGAAAAAAGAAAGGTAGATAATCCCTCGCCTTGCATTAGACCTGATGACATATTGAAAAAATCTGACAGCTCTGACTTGGCTTTTACACAACATTTGACATCGTTATACAGAGCTCTTAAGATAGTATGCATTTTTCCTTTTAACCCATATTTTGATAATTTGTTAAAAAGCTTGAATCTATTTACACTATTGAAAGCTTTTTCATAATCCACAAAGCAACAAAACAATTTTTTTACTGGCTAAAGATTTATTAATCAAGCAATGTAAAGAAAAGATAGCATCCATTGTACTATAATTAGGTTTAAAGCCAAATTAAGCATCAGATATCATATTGTAATTATCAGACCATTTTAAGAGTCTACTATTCAGTACAGATGTAAATAGTTTTGATAAACAGCTAACAAGTGTGATACCACGGTCATTATTTGTCTCATCTCTGTCCCCCTTTTTGTGTCAAGGTATAATAATACCTTTAGACCAAATTTCAGGCAAACATCCTCAATGAAAAATACAGTTTAATAATTTTGTTAATATAGGTATGAAAATATGTTTAAAAGTTGTGAAGTACTCATTTAAAATATTATCTATACCTGCACTCTTGTTTGCATACTCTTTCGAATTTATACATCAAGCGAGAACTAATGTGTAGCACTAATGTTTTGCGGTACATTTCGTATTAAGACATTCCATGTGGTAAATTCTGTACAGTCAGTACAACTCGGCCTAAGTTTGACTTAAGCATTGATGCAAAATTACACATAAAACTAGAACTGGAAAATATAAATGGCATACTATTAATAACAGTTGCTAATCATTTTCAGTAATTAATTGAAGGATAGAACTGTCTAGATTTTACGATTTAAAGAAAGTTACCTCCGCTTTATATGTAATTCGCCATTCTGTCGAATAATGGTTGTGACAAAATTATTTAAGAAAGGCAATTGAGTCATGTCAGTTCAGTAAGAAAAAGGGAATATGAATTTGAAACAACAGAAGTTATACAAATAAAACAAAACAACTTCTCACCCAAACCCACCTTACCACACAAAATACTAAATTTTACATTTACAGAAGCAAACATCTATCCACAAAATGCGAAGGTTAAAAAATAAGACATTCATCTTCCAGGGGTGCCAATGATAGCAGAGATAAATCTCAACATCTAAGCCAATGATAGCACAAACGAATATCAACATCTAAGCCAATAATACATGTAGCAGAGACAAGTATCAATATTTAAAGGAGCATGGTCCGATTGAAGTCGGGAAAAGTATAAAAAAAAATGTAAACGGGTTTCTTAAACGGCAATCGATTGCTAGTATATTATCTAAGATGTGTAAAACATATTGTTACCAAAGTCTATGTCGTTAACGAGATATGCCCGTTTTAAATTTGCAACATAACTAGGTCAACTCCTTGAATATTGATGAGATCGGTCAGAGGAAATCACGAGACAATGAAACTCGAGCTTTACCCGATTCTAACATTTGTTCCACTTTTCTTTTTTGGCCTCTGGGTTTGTGTACAAGTATTTTCGACCACACTTTTGCTTTTCTCGTGCTCGTATTCCTCCATGTGAACCATTTTTGTTGTTTTCTATAGTGAATATCCGCGCACGCGCATGATTATGGGCGGAGCATCGCCTTATTTGGGGAATTGATACCAGCCGAATTTAATTCGACTCAATTTCCTTTATTCTACGAAAACATTGAGGGATTTTAGTTTTAAATTTTGCAATTAACACAAAGTTTATAATTTATACAACACAGGAAAAATAAGATATTGCCGTAATTTTTCCTTTTCATGCTAAAATTTTCCAGTCTCGGACTATGTCCCTTTAAGTCAATAATAGCAGAGACAAGTCTCAACATCTAGGCCAATGATAGCAGAGACAAATCTCAACATCTAATCCAATTATAGCAGAGATAAGTCTCAACATCTACGCCATTGATAGTAGAGACAAATCTCATCATCTAAGCCAATGATAGCACAAACGAATCTCAACATTTAAGTCAATGATAGCAGAGACAAATCTCAACATTTAAATCAATTATAGAAGAGACAAATCTCTACATCTAGGAAATGATAGCACAGATACATCTCAATATCTAAGCCAATATAACAGTGACGGATTTAGGAAGGAGAGGGGCGGGCCCCGTTTTCGCCACATATTTACAAGAAAAACTTCGGATTTGGTACCAAAAATGGCTGAGTAATTTGGCTAATACTTGACTTTCACATGTGCCCCCCCCCTTTTTCGAGACAAATCTCAACATCTAAGACAATGATAGCAGAGACAAGTCTCAGCATTTACGCCAATGATAGAGACAAATCTCAACATGGAAACCAATGACAGAAGAGACAAATCTCAATATCTAAGCCAATGATAGCAGAGACAAGTCTCAACATCTCGGCCAATGATAGTAGAGACAAATCTTAATATCTAAGCCAATGATAGCAGAGACAAATCTCAACATCTAAGTCATTGATAGTAGAGACAAATCTCAACCTCTAGTCCAATGATAGCAGAGACAAATCTCCACATCTAGTCCAATGATAGTACAAACGAATCTCAACTTCTTAGCCAATGACAGCAGAGACGAGTCTCAACATCTTCGCCAATGCTAATAGAGACAAATCTCAACATCTAAGCCAATGCTAATAGAGACAAATCTCATCATCTAAGCCAATGCTAATAGAGAAAAATCTTAACATCTAAGTCAATGGTAGTAGTTATTGCATTCGAAATTCAAAACTGTTCAATATAAACAATATATGATTCTCGGACATACAGAGGATTCAAAAATGAGCATACAAGAAAAAGAATATTCCATTCCATTGTAATGCAGATGTGGTACCAGTTTAGAAAAATTAATTGAAAAGACAATTGTTACTCAATTAGGTGTGGTTAACCTGTCCACGGGACAACTTTTCCACTCCCTACTAAAACAGTATAATCAAAGAGCACATATTTAAAAATTTAAAGATTATCCTCCATATAGAGAGAAAGGACCAACAGGTTACTCAAGTTGAGAGGTCATAAAATATGAACACGTATGCTATTACAGAATATGTACAAATAATATAATTATTTCTACGATGACCGTATAACGCATATACAAAACAGGGAGCAAAATTTGGTCTAATTCTGTGTAGACAATGTCCCTTTGATTAATACATAAAGTGATTTATCAGTTTCAAATAAAACATGTGATCGTTCTTAAAAAAATAATTTTATTTTGATATACCTGTAATTAAATTATAAGAAATGACTGTAAAAATTCTCTGTCCATCGATGTATAGACAAGAACCGATGCACAAACTAGATATAATTCGCTTCACGTATTATATACTTTGTGCATCGGTTTTTGTCTATACATCAATACACAGAAATTTTGTACAGCTATTTCTTAAATATAAAACATTTTAAGTGACATCGACATGAGCTATCCGTGCTCGTGTTATTTGAAAGAGCTGTATCAATCTTTTATAAGAATGTATTATAGTTTGTATGAAAGCAAGTGCAATTCAAAGAGAAATATGTTAATGACAAGTTTAGATTTTCTTCCGGTTCCATTCTGTTCTTTTTATGTTTTGATTTCAGACCCGAGCTCTTTTGAGGGAAATCTGATATTTCGGACACGGAATTCCACGACAATGTGATCATTTTCAAGACAGATTATAGTATTTAATTGCATTGAAATGATTTTATATTAATTTTCTATTTTAGTTTTCAGTGCTCAAACATAACTTTGTATATACTGCCATTAGATATGTACAATATGTATTTTGATGAGTTTGATCTCGGTTGTCATTATGATGTTTTGTCGAAAAATCATGTAACAAATGAATAAATAAAAACTTGAAATAGCTAGCTTAAAAATAACTGAATAATTAGTTATTGTGGTGTACAATACTTCGATATGTTATGTACGAAATTCGACAAAGTGAACGTTGACATCATTATTTATGTAAAGTCATTGCCAATATATTAAGTGCAATTATTTTTTGAATTGTGCGGTTGTCAATATTAAAACTGGAAACATCAAATTGACGTGTCAATCCAGTTATGTATTGATAAAATAGTTCACACAAATAGTTGATTGCATAATACATATCGTGGGTGACATGCCGTGATTTAAAACTACCTGGTTTTCATCTAATTTCAAAGAATGACAAATAAAGACTAGTATGTCCACGCATTGAAGAAATAACCATAGAGGCCAAATCACAATTTAATTATTTTTTAAATGAGTGTTTGCTAGCATTTCAAGGATTTATTTAGATTTAACACCCGAATTCAAATTTGTTGAAATTGAATACGATTAATGTATTTCTTTTCCAATCGACCTATTACTGTCGGACAAAAGAAAGAAAGTAGTGCGATATCAAGTCTCATTCAAGTCTTCAAATATCAGACGGTAGCGCCCTCTCGGTAGAGTACCCAGCAATACATGAGTTATGTAACTTTTCTCGGACAATACCCTCATTGAGATGTGAATGACGGATAGCCATTGTTGATACGGTTTTGATTGGATTACCTCACAAGATCGCTGGATGTCAAGTAGGCTTTCCGACAGCGATTCTTTCCTTCTTTTCACTCGGCACAAAGTCAAGAGGTCACGGGTAGAAAGGTACTTCAAACCCATGAATAACATTCGGGTTTGATTCTGCAATTACGATATCAAAAAGTAATGTATTTTGTTCTATGGTTTCGTTCTACGAAAACAAAAATATATATTCTGGTCTTGGTCGTAAATCTCATTTATAGTCAGATAAAACATATGTATAATCTAACAGTTTTCTTTCAAATCACTATTTCACTAAATCCACTAAATTATGCAGATACTTTTCTGGCGTTGTAGAAATACATTTTTCAATCCATTAACATTGAGAACACATAATTTTCACGAGCCTACTTCAGAATATTCATCAATACAAGAATTGGGTTTTTCAATACATTAAAGCAGGAATATTATATGTTGCGATTGCTTTCCTTGATTGACCGACCTTCCTCTGACTAGTCTAACCCATATGTGGAAACTAATTGTTTTCTCATATTTGTCGTGCCCTGTCTAATTAAGTAATACATCTGTTTCCAGCCTTCTCGTACTTGGAGGATTATTAAATCGTTAGAGTAAATACAGCATTTTACACCCAATTTTCTCACTAGAGCCAGGACCCAATGGCAAAGTATTCCATAGTACAGGTCTAGCCAAAATCTGATGAAGAAGAAGCATCTTAGGAAAGAAGTGTAAATAAAAAATTTCTATCGATAGCGTAACTTTATCATCGTCTCTCGACTTTCGTGTAGCGTATTTTGATTCAGTATATCACAATTTCAATAAGGTTGTAGTTTTAAAATAGAGGGCTTCTTATATAATTTGAAGAGTATGTTTATAATTTACATGATCAGATCGTTATTTGTTACATTTGTAATGTTGCTTATCTCACTTATAGAATCGGTTTAAGGAATTCTTACATTTTGAAATGATCGTTTTCATTTCTTTTAACTTAAGCAACGCGACCTTTAATACATTTATGATGAAATAGAATCTCGTCCCGTTCCCTTTTAGATATCATCAAAGATTACCGTATTGTGACCTTAGAAGCAAATAACACATTTCCTGTATATAAACCATTATCAAAATGGCAGAGAAATATCAAGGGAATATATGTTTGCGGCAGAAATTAAGGAGTTAACGGAACATACGTGTACAATATATATAAATCAACTACTTGTAATATTATAATATAGATATGTCAAAGTATTGACGCTATAGGCATATATGTCTCTGCTATAGGAGAGTGTATGTCAAAGTATTGATGCTATAGGCATATATGTCTCTGCTATAGGAGAGAGTGTATGTCAAAGTATTGATGCTATAGGCATATATGTGTCTGCTATAAGAGAGAGTGTATATGTCTGTTAGATGCAATACGCAACTTCGTGATTACTGATTCACCGTTTTGACTCGAGCTTTCATACAAAACATTCTTTTGTTTTCCAGTGGGGCAAAAAAAAAAACCCAAAATCGGCTCAAGTTTAGAACAATACATTTTGTAGGTGACTAAACTACAAAACATGACCGTAATGAGTATTTGAAATCCTGCGTATTCTGTGAAAGAAAACAGTAACCTACTTACAATTCTCTTATCTGATTTAGTGGGATTTTGAAATCTATACATTTTATAGTTCTTTTACACTTTTCCAATAGTTCCTCATGTGCAAATTACCAAATTACATAAATGATGCATGATAGACATGTCAACTCTAGTATTATCCTACGTTGTCCGTACGTTGTGGGAGGGTGATACTTTCTATACAATGACGGTCCGAATCCATTATACACGCGCTGTATTGAGGTTGTGCCGTAGATGTTTTGAACATTTAAGGTAGGTGTGTCAGACAGGCAGGAGATGCTTACTTCTTCAACCCACTCTCACTATAGATTTCAAGGAGCTCATGCATGTCATACTGATGTGAGTGCCACAATACACCGTCTATTTCAGTATGTTATATCTGTTTATAACGCATATTTACATCACAAAGGGAACTTATATGTATATATTAATATATACATCTGCTAGATATTTTAACATATTCTTCTTCGATTCAAAAACAACGATATATAGTATGCTTATTATACGGTTTTGTTTTTGCAAATGCAGTTCTATAAAACGTTTCTCGTTCATATTAATAACAATAAAGTTTGAGATTTTGAAGCATTTTTCATATTGCCTAATTTATACTTCAGTTAAACTTCTCAAACTCAGACTTCATGACTACGATTTCTCTTAAACTTGTACACAGTAATATCTCATAGTCTATCCACTTTTACAATTTTTCCTTCCCACGTTGTTTTCGCTCGATAAGTCAGGTTCATGGCTTGTGACCAAGATATCCCAGGTTAGAGTCTAGTAAAGACAGCAAAATCCAAGGTTGCATGTTTGGAAGGCGTGGCACGTGAAAGATCTTTCACTGCTTCGGGTGGGTCCGTTGCACAGACCTACATCCCTGTGCATTGCATCAGGCATGTGCCCTTACGGTATAAGTACAGTAATATCTGTGTAACATCAAACAAGAATGAAACAGATTTTAACAGGACTTTGAACTTTCCTAGATTTCAAGTGATATGTCTGCATAATCCAATGTCTTGTAGATAATTACTGGAAACCCCTTACCATTATCATGTATCACTACCTTTGTGGTGATAAAGTAATGGTCTACACTCGTTCTCCTTCCTAGATCAAACAACCTACACGTAATTATTCAGAGGTCATTTATTAGTGAATTAGAGAATTATTGCTAATACTATATTCATGTATATTTTCACATGTTTTTAAAACTATGTAAGTATTGTGTTCCAACTTTTCTATCAGCTCTTATTGGTATCATATACAATTTGATTATAACTACTATCCTACATAAGAATAAAAAGACGAGTTTACATAAAACAAAATCTTTGGTATCAATTCATCATCAAAATTAAATCTTTCCGAAATAAATATAAATATGTAAATATGTTTAATCGATAAATCGAAGTTCAATTCAACAATTAATTATGCGGGTTTCAATAGCGTTAGCACACATTGATAAAATTCTTACATTTAATTGGGTACAATTTTTCAAAGAATTTGGTGCAGAATGTTATTGTGCTTTTCTATCGCCATAACTACATTTAAGATATTTTCATAAAAGCTGATATTTCATGTTTATGAGACTAGATTATTATCACTGTTATTCATCTTTCCTGAATCTTTATGAAACTTTTCTTATTGCATCTTTTAACAGACGGATGTAAGGCCATCACAAAGATGTTTTTACACTTCTACAATAAAATACTTTTTATCCCCTAATGACGTGGTAATTATTCACTTTGATAAGAGTGTAATGCGGAATCACATGAATATCTATGTTGCCTTGTTGACTAAATATAGAATTCCATGACAATCTGACATATCTACGTATTTCTGATTCAGTCAACTTATGCTTTTTGGGGAAAATATCTTTCGGGAAAGCCGTATTACTTTTAGACAGAGCTGTACAAAGCTTAATTGAGTGGAATTGACAATTTTATATCTGCCATCAATCCGTTCTCTTACTGGATTATTGTCAATGACTCGTCGTCTTCTACTAATCTGCATTCATCAATCAGCGCTTTAATCATTATTATGATCGTATTGTTTTATCGCCCCAAATTTATTACTTTCTGAAATTCAATTATTATCCCAGGAAGCGTGAACTTAGTATCTACTATATGGAATACTGTGTATTAAGCCCCATCTAGTCTTTTTGAAATCTTTCTTTTATTTACTTTTATATACATTTTTTTTTAATTTCATTTATTAATTTATTATCATTAATTTTTGTTGTCAAACATCTGTCAGTCTTTAATGACACTTCTCCGTGCTTTATTTCCCGTCTCCTGATCCTTCCCGTTTTCTGAGGATATCATTCTATTCTTCTTTATCTCTTCAGTCTGTCTTTCACTTATATTTATCTTTTCGTGGTTGTTGGTCGTTGCCCGTCTTTCTTCTGGTGCATTCGTTTTGATGTACGGAGGTACATGATGCGTTCATTTCAAGACGCAATGCAAGTGATATTAATAACACGTTTCTTGTACAATATTCAAATAACTTTTGTGTTCCTCCGGTCATTGGCTGATGGAAAGGTGCACCAGATTGTTCTGTGTTACTGTACAGATTTATGAGTGGCAGAAATTCTGCATGATATAAACACATGTATATACAATGATCTGCACAGCGACTTTACACTGCACACATGTTCATCGCCAACGTTATTGTTTAATTCGAGACCGTGAACTTCTGCAATCCAACGTAAATGTTGTCGAATACATCATCATATCATAGATAAAATCACCTCGTGTGTAAGCGACTTATCTAAAATTTAAAAAATTGAATCTGAATAATGTCAATATTCTATTTCAAATATTAAATGATTAAAAAAATTAGTTTGTCATATTTGACATTTAAGCAATAAGTTTAACCCATGTGTTCCGGATATATGTTACTGGCATGACGTTATAGGTTTTTACTAAGTATGGGTACGCCGTTTATGCGTGCGCAAGAATTGGTCGGTTAATGGTGTGAGGTTCGACTAATATTCCAGAGTGGTTAGCAACGGGTTTTGGTTGATTCTATTCTATCTTGGAAGTGGTGAACCAAATAAAACAAAATCGAGATTAACTGTCGAGTACTGTAAGCCAGACTGTATCCTCCAATTAACAATAAATCCGAACGTCTACCGTTAATATTTGGTGATAAAGATCGATAAATAGAAAATAATAAGAATATTATTTTCATAGTTTTCATGTAATGTTCACTCAAAATTAGTAGAATCTGAAAGTAAGCTAAACTAAAAACATACGTATCGCAAAACGTTGTCTAAACAGACAAACCACAAAAATCATTTTAACAACCTGTTTAAGTTTCTCCGTTTATTTGATTGTTACTTAAATACAATATGTTTTGCATTAAGATATTATAAATAATAAAATTGTAAATACAGTATATTCGAAATTACACAAAACATATTTATGAAGTCGACATCGTTGATAGCACGCTTGATTCGAAACCGATGGTTGCCGGTTTGATTCCCACCATTAGCATACCTTCGTTTCATATCCAGACGTAAACAACGTTGCTAGTCAGACTTAACCTTTACGTACTAAAGACCTAGCTTTCAAGGGTTCATGTTTAAGTTTATTGCTGAAAATGTTCTTATAAAAACATAGACAATAAACCAACTAAAACATATCTTAATACTAAAACATATATATAGAACTCTTATGTTAAGATTTATGTGAAATGAAAAATGTGTAATAAATCTACTGTATAATGACAGTAAAGGCTATATGGTCTCCATTCGTATGTATTGAGTACATGATGGAAACTTTATATTTAATCATCTCGTAGGATAACACATAATGATCCATTAAGCAAATGGAAAGATTGAAACCGAATAAAACAACTCCACTGCATGGAACCATTATATCTAATAGCGGAAACTTGTTGTAAGGGAGATATTTTCTGAACACAGATTCATTACTTATGGCAAATATCATTTCATTTGTTTCAATGTAATCCAGTTTTTGTTCCCTCGTTCACCATTAGTACCGATTAAAGGGACGTATCTTGGTCTTTGCTGTGATCCACTCTCTTTTGTCAACGTAAATGACTGCAAATCTTCTCTTCGAAAATGTGCTTGGCGAGGCCCTTGTCGTCTACGAGGTCGTTCGTGGAAACTAATGAGAAACAGACGAGAAATGAGTGCCCAGATTGACGTCCCATGAGACGTCCCATACGGTCTACAAATCCGGCTAGCAAACCAAATTATCCCTTAATTGGCAATACCTAATGAAATCATGCTAGGATAAAAAGTTTCAAATAGAATTCAGTGCGACAATAATCAGTGCAAAGCAAGTTATCTCCGACCCATATCGAAACTTAGAAACCTTTTATTAAATACATTTTGTGTAATTTGGGGACTATTCATTTCAAATTTAAAGATGATTTATGTAGATACTCGAACACTGCCAAATTCTGAGTTATTCCACGTCTGATTGACATACGGCTTTCTGTGGTACTTATCGCTATGTTACTCACGAACAAAGTGCTTGAATGTGGTAGATTAGAAATAAAGAAAAATAAGGCAATTATTAGTTATTACAACTTCAAAGACACTTTCATAGCATTGTCTTCTTTCATATAATGTATATTTAACGAAAAAAGCTGAAAAACAAGTTTATTTTATTCCGATAATAATGTATTCCTGTGGCAATACATAGCTTTTATTGGGGGAAAATACCATTAACAAATAAAAACAAAGAAAAAACCCCAGAAACCAGAAAGAGAAACGAGGAAAAAAAGCACGGCACAAAAACAAAAAAAAAAAACCTCCAAAAAAAACCTATATCAAAAACATAGAAAACCCCCGAAAATATCCTCCAAAAACACCTCTCCCCATCCACAAAAACAAATTATAACACCCCCCCCCCGGGCAAAAAAAAGGGGGGGGGGTTGCAAAACAAATTAAAAAAAACTAAATGCCTACTTTAATTTTTGTAGTATACTATATATTTCATGTAATATAATTTTCATGTATATTCATGTAAAATAATTCTGATCAATAAAATCCGTTCAAGTTGAAATCTTCTATAGCCGGCTTCCTACATTAGAGGTGTTAAATAACGGACTGTATTTGCGCAAGTCATGCAATCGATTCACCCCAACATAGTAGTCCCTGTCAGTAATTGGAAAGAATCTGTCACTGTTGGTCAAACACGAGTTCTTAATTTAGATGACCATTCTCCAATTAGTTTTGATGGTCACTTGTTCTCTAAGTGACAACATTATAGGAATAGTTGTTAATATGCGAGGTGTGCATCAATATAAATACACACCATACATATTTTAATTCGCATGCTCAATGACAAAGTCGGTAATATGTTTTAAAAGCATTCGAAGTTTTCAAGCATTTAAAAGTTTGCTTTGAACTCTTACGATTAGGAGATTTGATGCTAATTACCAAATGTCAGTCGTTAAAATTACATTTTTATTTCTTTCACATATCATACTTCTATATGAAAAACGTCCATACCAGATCTCTAACGATTTATTGTTTTTTTTTCCCTGAATTCTATTGACTTGCAAATAATTATCAAAATCGTAGGAAGAAAATTTTTAGATTTCATGTTTAGAACTTTCAAGGAAATATGAATTTTCTTAGAATTCACGTCGGATTGCTTACTGGCAGAAATTCAGACTGAAGTCCAATACATCTGTATTGTATGTGGAATAGTTTATTATTATTATTGTGTCCAGGTATGGTATATAGTATGGTTTATTTATGTCTGTGTATGGTGTACAGTATGGTTTATTAACCTTTATGTCTGTGTATGGTATATAGTATGGTTTATTTATGTCTGTGTATGGTATACAGTATGGTTTATTAGCCTTTATGTCTGTGTATGGTATACAGTATGGTTTATTAACCTTTATGTCTGTGTATGGTATATAGTATGGTTTATTTATGTCTGTGTATGGTATATAGTATGGTTTATTAGCCTTTATGTCTGTGTATGGTATATAGTATGGTTTATTAGCCTTTATGTCTAGGTATGGTATATAGTATGGTTTATTAGCCGTTATGTCTAGGTATGGTATATAGTATGATTTATTGGCCTTTATGTCTGTGTATGGTGTACAGTATGGTTTATTAGACTTTATGTCTGTGTATGGTATATATTATGGTTTATTTATGTCTGTGTATGGTATATAGTATGGTTTATTAGCCTTTATGTCTGTGTATGGTATATATTATGGTTTATTAGCCTTTATGTCTGTGTATGGTATATAGTATGGTTTATTAGCCTTTATGTCTAGGTATGGTATATAGTATGGTTTATTAGCCGTTATGTCTAGGTATGGTATATAGTATGGTTTATTAGCCTTTATGTCTGTGTATAGTATACAGCATGGTTTATTAGCCTTTATGTCTGTGTATGGTATATATTATGGTTTATTAGCCTTTATGTCTGTGTATGGTATATATTATGGTTTATTAGCCTTTATGTGTGAGTATTGTATATAGTATGGTTTATTAGCCTATATGTCTGTAAACGGTATGCTGTATTATCTTGTATGTCTGGATATGGTATGATATGGTTATTGCCTTCGTAGTTTATCAGTCATTATGTCTGGGTATGTTATATGATATGGTTTATTAGCCTTGTATGTAATGTTATAATATATGGTATCGTTCATTTGCCTTTATGTCTGTGTATGTTATATGGTATGATTTATTAACCTCTATGTATTGGTATGGTATGGTATAGTTCATTAACCTTTGTGTCTGGGCAATGTATATTGTACGGTTTATTATCCTTTATGTTTGGATATGGTATATGGTATGATTTATTAGCCTCTATGTCTTGGTGTGTTATATTATGATTTATTAGCCTCTATGTCTTGGTGTGGTATATTATGATTTATTAGCCTCTATGTCTTGGTGTGGTATATGGTATGATTTATTAGCCCCTATGTCTTGGTGTGGTATATGGTATGATTTATTAGCCTCTATGTCTTGGTGTGGTATATGGTATGATTTATTAGCCTCTATGTCTTGGTATGGTATATGGTATGATTTATTAGCCTCTATGTCTTGATGTGGTATATGGTATAATTTATTATCCTTTATGTTTGGATATGGTATATGGTATGATTTATTAGCCTCTATGTCTTGGTGTGGTATATGGTATGATTTATTAGCCTGTATGTCTTGGTGTGGTATATGGTATAATTTATTAGCTATTATGCCTAGATATAATGTTTTAGATTTATTGTGACACAGCTAACAGTATGTTTTACCTGCTGAACATTTTTACTATGGAGAATTATGCCAGGCTTGAAATTGACGAGGACACAGTCATCAGATACTCATGTTACCGTAAATTACAATGTGATTAGGACCCGCTGAGAAAGCAACCAACTTATATAGGGATGAGGGAGGGGAAATGCCCAAAAGAAGTGACAATATAGCCAATAATGATCATGTCAATAAAATCTTGTTTATATTTTGTAAAAAATGTCGGATTTAAAGGACAGGCTTCCCTTCAGCTTTTCTTGGCTCTGATCATTATAGAAATCATCTTCAGTATCTTAACACCTTTAATTACATACCCCCTCTTCCCCCCCCCCCCCAAGAAAAAAAAAATAATGATAATAAATAAATAGATAAAAACTAAACAAATCTAAAAAGAAACCAAATCAAAACAACACCCCCTACACACACACAAACAAATCCCTTCAAGTTATGAAACTAAAACACTAAAGCAGCAAATGCAAAACACATACCCTTAGATATTTTCTTTATCTCATTAGACAACTTGTGTTGTATGAACTGAATTTTCAAGCTTCTATTGAACTATCTCAGAACAGATGTAGTAATGAAACAATAGATGCTAACTCCTTCAGGTCACTTAATGTCATTTTAGGCATCAAAGGTATTTCGCTCTGGATGTATTCATTCCATGTTCCTAGACTGCTTACTTTAAGTTGTCAAGTTTCAAGTTTTTATTTCATCTCATGGTTGTTTTACAACATTGAGAGTATATAATATACAATATATACTAAATTTCATAAATATCTAGTGTGAACTCTAAAGTTTTAAAAGGTTACCAAACACTAATATATATGAATAATTATATACAAGTCTTAAATTTCGGTCCCCTTTCTAAAAAGATTTGGTGTATTGGTTAAGCGTTTGGCATGTTGTCCTGGCGATTCGAGTTCGACTCTTAGATTGCGCCGCTATATCTAAGAAATTTATTACCTCCTGTTTCTATGTCGCAATGAGACTGAAAATTATTGAACTCAACCTACCAACTGTAAAGATGAAATGATTGCTCCCTTCACAAGCCGTGATATACATGAACCATGCATTGTTAGTGTTAAGAAAAGGCACTGCAATCTAAGATTAACTTTTATTACTTCTATATTTCATCATTACATGTTCTAGTGAATACTTATGTGTTTGCACATGCATGTTTGTATATACCAAAATAAACAAAGACATCTTAATCAAGTTTTATATATTCATAATTTTATTAGTCTTTTTCAATGTCATGATGGCTTACCTTTTCTTTGTATCTTATAGATTGTTATAATAGCTATTTTATTAAAAACAATTCTTCAAATGCTGTTTAACTATAATTTAACGTTAACTAAATAGTTCATTTATCTGAATTATATAATTATTGAAATTATTATATGATGAATTAAGTAATAAAAATAAAGACAAAATAAAGTTTTAAAACAGTTAATAAATGTGACAAACTTTAAACTCAGCCAATGTATATTTATTGCGTGTATTTTATGTCATAAATTTCGTACGAAAATTTAGTTTTCTGCATCCGGATATTTTAATTGTATTCGTATTATTATAAGCAATCATACAAAACAACATCGGTTTATCAAGATAAATGCAGAAATGCCATCATGGATATTTATTTCCTGACTTAAATCACACATTATTTTCAGAACGTAATAATGTAATGCATTCAATATATGACTTCCTAGACCTAGGACACCTTCGAGTGCATCTATAACAATAAACTGAGCAATAATTTGTTGATATTTTATTTCACAATAGAGCCGGCATAATTTAGTCAGTAAGCTGCTTTTCTCGAGACCGAGAGATCCCGGGTTTAAGTCCCACGGTGGTTCGTCTGTGTCATGTCTTACGGATGAGACAGTAAGAACCGAGTCACCGTGTCACTATAGACGCTAACTTGACACTGCTTCGGATGAGACAGTAAGGACTAAGTCACTGTGTCACGGTAGACACTAATGTGTCACTACTTCTGATGAGACAGTAAAAACCAAGTCACTGTGTCATGGTAGACGCTAACGTGCCACTACTTCGGATGAGACAGTAAGAACCAAGTCACCGTGTCACGGTAGACGCTAACGTGTCACTACTTCGGATGAGACAAGAACAATCGAGTCACCGTGTGAAGGTAGACGCTAACGTGTCACTGCATGGAATGAGACAATTACAATCTAGTCACCGTGTGAAGGTAGACGCTAACGTGTCACTGCTTCGGATGTGTTCACTGCCGTCACTATATTAGTGACATAATTTTGGCGTGACGTAAATCAAGAGACAAACAAAATGTTTACATTTGATTATTATACATCTTTATATAAGATGTGGTTATACTGTGTATTATTTTGATGGGATTACACGAAGAAAATTTTCATTCAAATTTAGATATTTTTTTCTCCCATCAATCAGTGTGACATGCTAACCCCTGTATCCCATATCAGATAAGGACGATGGTGACAGAGGCCGAGCTGAATACGATTTGGGAGATAATGTGGCCTGCTTGGAGTACACCTCGCGCTGTCGTTACCCCTAAGTCATCGATTCTGTAAGGCATTGTTATCAGATAACAGCATCTGAGTAATTATTTACGTGCCGTTGCATTCATACATCCGAGAACAGTGGTTGTAAATCCCTTATCTGGCACAGAAATAAAATGGAGACAGGCCATTTTCATGTAAATTCTTTATTATGCTTGACTGTTAAACATATATTGAACGCTTACAATGATGGACAAATATATCACACATTTCTCCCGAGTTCTTTTGTTGAAACCAGTGTTAACATACATATGCCTTTGTTGTTTAATCTTTATTGTAAAACGGTAATTCAAGTTTCATGTATGTTTATTTTTGTTGAAGTTCTCTATGAATATCAATGTAGCGTTTTACCTTTTCTTTATTTTTCGAAAGTATTTTGTATACAACGGTACTGAAAAACAACAGAGAAAACCATAACAAAACCTGAAAGAAGAAAATGAAATACAGTATATGCCACTAATATATCAAGGTTACAGTAAAGATTATTTCCATTCAAATAGAATCCCAAATCTGACAGAATAATAATGTTACGTAAACTCATTGATTTAATTTCCGGTTTAAATTTCTATGCTCTCCTTTCGATTTGACTATACAATAGAAGCAATGCCTCTGAATTCTTTTATTGCTTTCTCTGTGCGTTTTATTACACGACAATGGGTAGATATTAAACGAAGAAATAAATAACTTGAGTAATTTTTTTTAAAGATCAGTCTAGATTATTTAACTATAGAATTCTTGTAGCAAAATCTATTCCTAAAAAGTGACAAAATAGCACTGATGACAATACCAACAGAAAAAGGGGTATACTTTATTGCACTGTATTATTATTTATTCCTGTGTTTATTTATTTATCTGTTTATTTACTTATGTAGTATCATTACTGCTTTTTTTTTTTCGCTGTTGTTGTTATTATTATTATAATAATAATAATAATAATAATAATAATAATAATAATAATAATAATAATAATAATTATTATTATTATTATTATTTTTTTTTTTTTTTTTTTTTATTATTATTGAACTGAATCTTATTTTATTTATCATCATCATCATCATCATCATCTATATATCTATTTATTTATTATTTATTTGTTGTTATTTATTTATCTTATTGATTTATCAATGAATTAAATTATTTACTCATATATTTAGTTGCTATGATAATCAATGTGAATTAGCAAGGTGCATCTTTTTTCCCTATGAAGTAATTTAACACTCCTAAACTATACCTAATGACTCATCGGGTAAAATAGACAATGTCAGTGGTATAAACAAAACCATGTTTCCGCCGTGAAATAAGTATTGTATTTTTAACCAGAAAGAAGTAGGTTATACGATATAATATTAGATATTTTGAAATTCGCCTGGCGAGTTATCTCAAATTTGAAGAGAAACAGAACTAAATGACAGGTGTAAGATGAACAAATTTGGATGGCACCGTATCATATGCATGTATCTGACAATAAAAAGACGCGTTTGGTCGTTGCGTTTCACCATGTCTATGCCGGTGTTGTGCTGTCTACAGGATCATCAGGTGTAGAAAAACGTTTTTAATTGCATTGATATCGAAAAACTGTCAAAATATGAAAATAAAACGTTTTACGATGGTCCAGCCTTAATGAGACTTATCGATGTATTCATAAACCATGTGATTCAGCATTATATTTATGAAAAGAATAATTCATGTGATCATTTTTTTCTCTTTTGAGAGCTACCTGAAACCAGTTTATTAAACATTTAAAAATCTCTTAAATGATGGATGCGTAAAGAAGGGTTGATGCCCATACTTTTAGATTGTAATTACGATTAACTGCTCTCATGATATGATCTTTTGGATTATTCCAATATGTAGGTTAAATCGGTGAACACAACTATAGATTTCCAGCGCATTGATATCTTCAGAAAAATTGTAATCTATGATTTTCAAACAAGAATTTATTTTATTTTATAAAGGATGGAAATAGACTGCATACCGCAACTATATTTAATAGGTTACATATTGTAATCTAGACACTGAAAACAAAAGCGTACAGACACGTCCAATTAAAAGCCCCACCTTACTCAACTACCACTGCATTCCTATCCTTTCTATTTCATGACTATATTCAAACTGTAAATAATGAATTTTCAAAGGGAGGGGGACAAAATATCTTGTTTATGTGTGTATATAATTCAAAATTTGGTTTGTTTTACTACGCTAAACTCAAAATCAAAATCCCCTGCTGATTTTATCAATATTACGGTGTAACCACTAGCACATGCAGTACACCCTAATCTCTTACACATCACGTGAATCATCTAACGCAACGAATCTATTATTGACACGGACTAAGGCTTTATATTCTAAAACCATAGGACATACACCCGATAGTATTATTGATACAACGAGATTCGAGCCCAGGACCACACAACAATGAATTGAACTTCATGTGAATGCAGCCACGCCGAAATTTTATACACATTATATTTTGGTTCATTGATGCTATAAAGAGCTCTTTCTTTTTTTGTGCATATTATATATCTCATGCGATTCACATAAATTTAAGTTTCAATAGTTTATATCATACAAGATACTACTTTCATCTCTTTGATTTTCTGGAGATGTGTATTCTGATTTAGATATAGTCGTCCGTCTAATCAACAAGAACATCGCTATCTAAACAAATCTTGTTATTATATAAATTAAACACCTCTTATCTTTAATCATGATATAAATGATCGGGACCAGTTTCTTTTCTTTAACTTTTCATATGATGAGAACATTTTTCTACTTCAGAAATCACCATGATACCGATAATTTGGGTTTTATTCCAAAATTTCAAATTCCGATGTAATAAATAAATATTGAAGACATGTGAATTACCAAAAAGTTTTCTTAAATATGAGATAAATCAAATTATCAAACATATAATACACATGTTATGGAAGAAAATAATTGCCATTGATAGATACAGAGAATGCATAACTGTTTTGATGAGATTTAAATATACCACGAATTAAAAAAAAAATCATCTATGACGTTAAAAAAAAAGATTCTGTTTGATAATGCTTTTTCCAAAAGAAAACTCGATTAAAGAGACGGATACATTTAGACAATGAGTTTGGGGTTCCAGACAGCATATGCGTCTGGGAGAAGATAAACGGCAATTTGAAACGATAGTAAATAAATGACAACCATCAACGTCAAATATAGCAAATTTCCTGATGTCAGTTTTGCGGTAAAACTCTTGTACGACGCCACGGTTTATCAATGTTACCATGGTGATTTCCCGGAGAATGCCGAAGAATGTACGAAGTGAGGATTGGTCGCGGACAAATTTGTGAGAATTCGAAGTAACAAAGAAACAAACAATAGCCCTGCGGAGACGTTAAATCGTTTTGAATTTTCAATGACCTGTCACTGTTTGCGACTGAACGAGTTTATTTCAAAATGATGAGAAATTACTTCTTTCAAGCGGTAGTTTACATTTCCCGTTGAATTCATAATTAGGTTATTATCGATATAAGTTTAATGTTGAGAATAAAATAAAAGATCAAAACACCTTATGTGAAGTAAGATGTGCCCGACCTTCACATGTATGCACTCTGCATTTTTCTGTGGTGCCTTTATGTTTAGTTTATTCACATGCCTAAACTGATTTTTCATATTCAGTGCATCTGACTAAGGTGGCAAAGGGCATGGATGAACTAGAAAATAAATGGGATAACATATCTGATATTTTTCTAAATTTTTTGTTAATGGAAGGATAGTAAATTTTCCGGAAACTCTACGTCCTCTTATCTCCTAAAACGGATAATCATCGCACGTCTACAAGTGAACCTTAATTATAATTTTCTTCGGAGTTTCCGTTGAAAATGCAATCCGGATAACATTTAGAAAAATATATATCAACGCAGAAAGGTCTTCGATCCATTAATTACATTACAACATATTTCATGCTTTAGATTTCAACGCTGAGATACTAAAATAAGAAACATGATTATATTTACCAATGAACAGTACAAAGACAAAGAGCCTCTCAGCGTTTGATTAGTTCAATAAAGTTTTTTTAAAAGATGTTCATGGTCCAAGATCAAAAATGGAGGTAACTATATTTGAAATCCTAAAAGACAGAAGATTATATTCTAAAACAGTATCATGGTATCTGCTTATAATGGTTATGACAATGGGGAAAATATTCACATTTAATAACAATTGATACAATTCTATATCCCATGCAAAATTAGAACAACACCCCTTTAAAAAAAAGCAAAAAAAAAAAAAAACCCCGAGAAAAAAACAAAAACAAAAGCAAAAAAAAAAAAAAACAAAAACAAAAACAAAAAAAAAAAAACCCTTCATATGAAATGCGTAGTATTTGAAATATATACTGTATTAATAAATAACGACCTCGATTTCGGGTTCAGGGTTTATTATACGGGGTGAACCTTATCTTCAGGTTCATTGAGGAGTAAACTAATGCTTTAGGCAAACGTTAGCTATAAGCTTCTTAACCGATATATTTACAGGGTACACAAGATTTAAATAAGTTGGATTTATATTTCACGACCGACGGCAAATAATTTAAATTTGGATTGTTTATTCTGTATTCGATGTTTCATAATTCTCACACCAGTAGAGGAGTCAATAAAATGGATAGATTTTTTTACAAAAGATTTGTAAACGTTACTTCTTGTTATCTTCTAGTGTTGATATAATGAAATTATGATTTATATATTATCTCACATCTTATAAATGAAATATGTATAACAATGGATGCATTGCTACTTTGAAAATAACACACCTTTTAAGAGATGCATGGATAATATTAAGAAAATAGAACACAGAAAAATAATTTCAAATATTTACTTCACGTTAAAAATATTTTCATTATTTTTTTTTCTAATAAAGTTTTAAATATTTCTCTCTACTTTAAGTTCCTATCATTCTCATTATTCTATTTATTCATCTATTTCCCCAAAAAATAATGTACATTTGAAATATAAGTATTTGTTTACAGAAAGAAAAGTAATTAAGTGGTTACAATGCATTAGTGTGTGAACAAGCCTCCGCCAAGTGTCCTGTGTTTAAAATGGCTGATATTAACCGCTACAGTAATTAAGGTGTAATTGGGAGACTCCATGCGGGGTTAATTTTGAGAAAGAATAGTTTCTGTTTCCCCTTGCCATGCTTATTAATAATTCTCTCAGCACCATGTCTGCCATCGTAGACGATGCTTAGCATCATTATCAACTTATCGCGTTAAAACACTTTATTTTATGAACATTTCGTAAAATATTATTATATGTGGGTGCCAGTGATAATCTCAAATAAATGAAACAAATTATCAATCAGTAGTAGAACACTAATGATAAAGATAGAGGTAACACATTATATCCAAATTTACTGTGATAGCTTAATGTCAAACACGGTCAGAGAAGATTATTGGTTTTGGGTGTGTGGTTTTTTTTTTTAATTATTATTATTTTTTTTTTATTTATTTTATTTATCATATCTTAGGTTTTCATTTGAATAACATTACAGAGTAATTCTCTTTGAATATCAATTCTGTATAGATTTTGACATCCTCACATTTTATACATATTGATTATCAAGATTATTATATCAACAACAGCATTATCATCATCAGTTATTATTATTATTATAATTATAATTATAATTATTATTATTATTTTTTTATTATTATTATTATTATTATTATTATTATTATTATTATTATTATTATTATTATTACTATAACAAAACAAAAACCTTAAATACTCGTTGCTCCGTTATATGCCTAATAAGACTACAGATTCTTTTCGCTGATATACAAATAAAAATTCCAAACACCCATTTCACGACTCTTTCCTAAATATTTAAAATGCCTCAAAATGCAAAAACCGAATAAACCATACTAGAAATAAACAGAATAAAACAGGATTTTAGGTATCTTATACTAGTTTTTGATTCAATAAAATATGCATGTCAGATAGTGTTTCAAATGACTGAATGCTTAGGGGGATTAATTTACAACTAGTTTCGCCCATCGTGGTCATTTATTTCTTCGTGATAAAAACCCAGTGTAGTTTGAAAGCCCTAATAGAGGTTATCGCCTTGGTAATCAACCTTCGTGTCAACAGAAATTCATCAATTTTTGTGAAAACACAACTTTTTCATCAAATCTTGAGCAAATCACTTGAGTGGTAATCTCTATATATCAAAGCGTTAAATCTTATTTGTTTGTCTTTTTGACATTATGGGAAGCCCCACCAATTGTTCAAAAGCGTCAATTTGGCTTGGCCTCTGCAAGATTCCGGTTCCCCATCAATGGAATAATTTTCGGAATCTCTGTCAATACAAAAGATATCACTTGATCTCTCCGATCTTAATGACATGGTTAGCGACTTCTTAGAAATTATTTTACCAGCATTACTAAACACATCTATCATATAACGTGAGACACATCTACAAAACAAGCAAGCAAAAAACAAAACAATCCCCAAAACCAGCACCATTTTGGTTATCAATTTAATGAAATATGAAATGCAACCATAAAATGATTTTTTTTTCAATTTTCATATTAATGAAATCGAAATATATTGAAAACATTTAGTATATGGATTTAATCTCGTTTTTATTAATTTACTTTTTCGCTAAAATTGTAAATCAGAATTTAGTCTAAAAAGATTTAATAAAGAAAACTAGAAACTTGAATTGCCTCATTGAAATACAGACGCTTATGTGACAGCATTACCATGTTATCCTGACGTAAGAATTCACCATGCATGAACTGACGATTCTTACCGATCTTTGGCCCGATTCGAATTTTAGAAAAATTTTCAAAATCCAAAGTTAAACCTCCGACATTAAATACTGTCCAACGATTAGCATAGAGTACAGTCATAACAGGAGCTCAGAACAGCAAACTACCAAGGAAAATATCCACCGACAGAAAATCTACCATTTTCATGCGGTATTTCAAGCTAAATGAAAATACACATAGAAAGCATAAGGTTTAGATGAATGTCAACTTAAAATAAGTCAATAGAAAGTCTCTTCGATCGAAAGATTTGAAAAAGGATTTAGCTTTTCATCGGTAAAGAAAGAACTATTATGAGAGCGATCCTCATCAAAAGCTATAGTGCTGTATTGGCCATGTATAAAGGCCTTCTTTTCATTAGGAATATCGTTCGTTCTATTGAAGCATAATCGGGGTTTGTATAACAAATAATGCCCCAGCTGACGGTTGCCAGCATGTATGTCGTCAAATTTGAAAAGAAGAATTTAAATCTTCCAATCAAATTACTGTTGTATTTACGTTGGTGTAGAATTTCTTGCCTGCGATCAATACGCGGCTCTCATTGCACTGTTTCACTTGATGTGAAGATGCGTGCAGCATCCACGGCTGTATCGAACACGAGCGTAGTACATCCTCTGGCGCGACTTCACGAAATTCCCGTGAGACTTTCAGCGACTTTAAAAGACAATGCATCTTTTGAAATTATTCCTCTTCAAATCTACGGATTGGAGAGATACAGAGAATTTCAAAGTATAAGTGAATTTAATGCATAAATTTAAGAAAACCAAATCACACTAACTTGCGAAAACAGGCCTTGTTTTCCTGACAATGTAAACGTGTGACGGAATTAAAAAATATAAAAATATATGCGTAATAAGAATTATTACAAGAAAAGTAAAACATATCCTATGGAAATAAACAAGTCCAGGTGCAAATCAAATCGTGTACGAGAAAACTTCTAATCGCGTGAAAATTTCATTGCTCAAGAAGTAAGCAAATTTACAATACACATTTTGAAAGCTAACGAGAAGGTGAATATTTACTCACCTTTTCAAAATTTTAAATACTGGCATGAGATGTACCGAAAGGTCAAACATGCTGTTCAACATTTAGAAAATGACTTTGAAGAATCATTTTCACATACGTGTATGATATTTCAGGAGTTCTTTCTCAAATTTCATTATTAATTACTAGTAGACACCAATTATGTAAATATCAATGGAAAAAAATACATGTATTAAGAAGTTTCCTTGTTTTGGACAAACACACAGAAGGCTGTATTAATTATGCTAGAATTGAAAATATCCATGGAATGAAAATAATACAGAATAATGTATCAGAACTTGCTAACCAGAATTATAAGACGGTAGTTATTATTCATTTATCATTTACAACAATTCCTTTTTAAAAGAATTTCAGCTATTTTATTATGGCAATATGACATACGGGTATAAAGTAAGAGGAACTATGATATATCATTATGGAAATTCAGAGTTAATAGCTGGAATTAATCCTATATTTTCAAACCGGTATAATGGTCAGTTGCAATATAACTGTAACCACCCCGGTATATACAAGTGGTTTATATGTGCGCTCAGGTACGGTATAACTATGACCATTCTGATATAAATATACTACTGGTTTATATCTGTGATCAGGTACGGTATAAACTATGACCATTCTGATATAAATATACTAGTGGTTTATATCTGTGATCAGGTACGGTGAATTGTTACCATTCTGATATACTAGTGGTTAATGTAATAATTAACATTTCAATTTATTCAAAAGCCATACAATATGTAGAAGGAACATGCATATATGTGTGTACAGAACCTACAATGACATACATATTTACAAGGTACAACACACAGAGAGATTGTCATATACAATTACATAAATATATGTGTGGAGAGTGAAATTCGTTGCAATGCATATCAATTATATCGTGAACGTGGATCTTTGAATAAATGACAAGTATAGATTTTTTCCCTTTGTCCATGATCTGCATTTTTACCATAAATACAAGTAAAATGAACGGATTTAAAATGTTATGAAATGCATGAAAGTTACACAATGCCCCCACATTTCTACAATTACTGTACTCTTAAAATGTATCTATTTTTAAGTCTATATAAGGAATTGTATTTGACATCACATTAAAAAAGCCAGCAAGCCGTAAACCTTGTATATACTAATAGCATTTTACGCTTTGTTTTTGACAGGTGATGATGACATTGCCAGAAAAGAATGTATACTGTATTCATTACACCAAAGAGTATCTCGGGATATATTATGGTATGTGAAGTGACAAATTGGTTTGGGATGGTGTATACCTCTTTTTAAATCGTCTTGCAGATTATTTAGGATACTGCACTTTTTTTAAAACCATCTCCCAGATTATTTGGGGTGGTGCACATTTTTAAATTTATCACAGTGATTGTTTTAGATGGTGCACACTTATTTACAATCCATCCCGCGGATAATTTTGGGATGATGCAAGGTTTTTTAATCCATTTCGCGGATTGTGAACTTTTTTTACAATCAGTTTCGCGTATCATAAGTGGTGTACAACCCCAAACCAACATCTCACTTCATATTTCGAAAATATAATGTAAACAATTCTTTTTCTATGTATGTATCTAAAATATACATAAAACCCCCAAAGTAACTGCTAAAGTTGAGCAATATGAGAACCGACATGCTATCGCTGTATTTGTAGAGCGACAGCAGATAAGACAGTGTGATGATGATAGCTTATGCAGATGTTACCAGAACAGCAAGAAAGATGTTGCCAAGATCTATAGAAAGTGAAATCAACGATGGCCATTATTGATCACATACTTATTGCCAAATAAGATTAAAGGATGAAATGACGGCAACACATGTCGGTAATGTCCGGTATGTTTCGTTCTTTATGTCACCCTGACAGCGCCCTCTGGTCAGTTATGTCTTCTGATACATTTGTATTTGATTATAATGTAGTAAACGTACTAATGTTTATATCCTTTTTGACGAAAACTATGTCATTTGACAAGAAAACTATGTCATTTGACATGAAAGAGAAAGATACTAACCACATCTTAGTTGAAAAATAGATCTGAAAGATTCCCATTTCAAAATTAGTCAATGTACATCTATTTCAATAGTGCTGACGACATTTTACAAATCTCTGTAACCAATGTATATGTTCAAATTCTATTCAATGATTCACAACAGAAATGTGTAGCTATTATACGTATCAGTCTCATCGTAATGTTTGATAGGTATGTTATTGTAAAATGTTTTGTAAAGTATTTTTTAGAAATTTATAGTTTTGTATATTTACAAGATAGACTTCTCTCACCTCATATAGGTTAAAATCTATATTTTCACTAATTTTGATGAATTAATTTTTATTTGACACATGTGTATGAACTATTATAGTAGATTAAAGTAGTTTTGGGTTGTTGTTGTTGTTGGGGGGAAGATTGTTGTTTTTATTTATTTATTTATTTATCTATATATTTATTTATTTATTTATTTATTTATTTATTTATCTATATATTTATTTATTTATTTATTTATTTATTTATTTATTTATTTATTTTTATTTATTTATTTATTAATAAATATAACTATATTAATAAATAACCAGAAAGAAACAGGGCTGTGAGAGCATGTAAATAACTACAATTGAAAAAATTTTAAAGAATGAAATTATTATATTTTGGAGATAGTTAAACAAAAATAGACAAAGAAATGTATCCGGACATGTATTAATCAATATAAATAAACATTCAAGTTTCTTTTTCGAGCAGAGGATATATGACCAGGTGTGTGTATGCATACACAATGTGTAAGAAAGGTGTAAATCATTAGAGAATTGATCGGAGAAAAATTACTGAGTGATAAAACGCTAAAGAAGTAAAACTAGTATTCAAGCCATCTTAGTTCATTGAACGCATTTGCCTATAATTTACAAATTATTTCTGAACTTTTGAATACAAAAGAAAACAGAATTTAAATGCAAGTTAACTATTATATATTCAAACCAGATAAACTAGACAATTTCATATCAGAGATTACAAGAGGAGGAGATATTCCTGGAAACTATTCCTACTAATTGGAGGTCTTTGACAGATTTCACATGTACTTTATATATACTGTGCTCCACAGTTAATACCTGTCTACAATGCTGCACATACGCAAAAGGGACAAAAATATCAATACATTTTTGATTGCATTGTAATTTTTTCCCCTTATTTCCCTTGATCTGTACTGTTTGTATCAGATCAATGGAAATCAAGAAGCATGTACGACATTATTATTGGTAAACCCTTGTTTCCAATCTCGAATATCATTGTTGCAAATGGCGTTATTGTATGAAATGACGGGTGGCGGTCTCTAATCAAAGGATATGCAAACACTGTATCAATAGGAATGGATTGCGTTTGAATCTAAAATTCAAATATTTGAATATATAGCAATGTGAGAATTCTATACGGACAAATTTCGCTTATTTTGTCAAGATATTGTAAAAGGCCTTGATCGCTTTCAAAAGAAAGGAATTGATCACAATTAGCACTCTTGGCAAGTTTTTGTGATGATTACAAAGAAAAGTTTTGATCAATTACTTATGAGGTAACGAGAAAATGTATTGACAGGATGTAAATATATGTGTGTTTAATTATATTCACACTAAAGAAAATTTGGAATAATAATCAAATATAATTACAAAAGAGTAGTTTGTATGTGAAAACTACCTGTTACTCAGACTGTTGATTTGTTGTTTTTTCTCGATAACTTTTCAAATTCACGTGAATTGGATTTCGCTTCGACTGTGAGAAAATGCTTTGAATGTCAATAACGCAAATAGATAAGCTGGACATTTGTTGGGTGGATTCTGACATGGATTTAGACTTGACGTATACCCTATAGTGAAAATATTCTGATTCGCAATCATGACATATAGCATTAAATATAGAATAAAACACAGTAGAAATTTATCTCGTATCTATTTACTTATTACCATGTTAGTGTTACATGAGAATAACTATATTTTCATTTCCAACTTTTGTTCACGTTTGAATCTTCGAAATTAAAATTTATGAAATGACAATATTTTGATATCCTAAACAACCATTAAGCATTTATATTATCTCTTTTTTCCTTTTTGTTTTTCATTAATTGTCACAATTACTAGTTTTTGTGTTTACATACATTTGTAGTATATATACGTATATCTGAAATAATCTAGATTTGTAAAATAAAATCTGGAGATGCATAATGGTAAGTTCTGTATCATTGACATGAAAGAATGTGTACTTTTCTCTATGTGACTAATTTATTACAGCATTGTAAATTACACATTGTCAGCAGCATATGGTTACTTAATTTTACATATCACCTTTTTACAGACAATCCACGTATATACCCAAATGATAATCCTCTGGAGGAGGACATTTGTGTTACATGATGTACAAAGAGCTAGATGTGTCACATGATAAACGACACATACATGATATATACACCATGGTATTTAAATGGCTGCCATTTTGTTATTAGTATTTGGTACTTGGAATTATTGTGGAAATTTCTCCATGATGAGTAACACCGTAAAAATGTTTCAATCATCAACTGTGGACACATCACACTTGATTTTCAAATTAGTATCAAATATCTTTCTAAAGATGAAAATTGTGTGCCCAGGTGTGATCTTCCACCATTTCAAACATTTAGCGGACACGGCAGAGGAGGTTGTATCAATATTTAATCTCGGTAAATAAAGCGCTTGTATCCTTCGGCAAGTATGACTTTCCTCTGATCGCAAATATTAACACGGCTACTTGAAACGGATATACCATTAAGGCTTCGCTCTCAATGTCAATATTTTAACAATCTAATGCATCTAGAGTAAGAGACCATATAGGCATTGTCAACTTCCGGTGTAGAACATTGTTTTAAAAGATTTTCATCTGAGGGTGGATTACTGTGGATTCTCCAATGGGAAAATGTAGCACCGTTCACGTATTTCTCGCTTTGCATACGGTTAATTAGAGATCACGGAAAGGCGGAAGTTACTTGTACCACACTTGAAATGAAATACGAGAATTTTGTTTAAATCTATTTCGATTTTTCAACATATCGGTATATAAATCATTCCAGTAAATGATGTATATGAACGTTGGTATTTAGATATCGTTTATTATTACCATTTATATTATAGTTATTTATTTGAACAGAAGAACTGGAAAAAAGTCAATCTACAAAATTTAGCATAGACGTGAAAAAAGCCAGGATCTATCAATATCTCGCGTACAAAAATAGATCTCATTATCCCTCGACCGAGTATTCGACATAAAACAAATATAGGTAGATGTCATGTACATGTACTTCAGAATACCTCTGTGTATCTGCTAGAATAATTTGTTTGCATGCCTTGCCAAAACAACACGTCTAATGCATTACAAGACGTAAATATGTAAATAGTTCCTAATATTGTCACTGTCTTATAATTAAACTTTGTTGCATTGTGGGAGTTAAGCTCAGTAGATATCAACCAACATAAGAAAGAAGGTTCGATTATCTATGTTTCTTTTGACAAGTACAAACTAACACTTAAAACCTATTGTCCATAATCCAGAAATGCTACAAAGTTGCTTTTCACGTTCAAGTCTAACCATACAATTAATTTGAATCTAATTTTCACTCTTCTTTGAACTTGAAAAATATTTATCTTGCAAATTGTACCCGGAGCGGCTACATAAAAGCCCATTGGTATACCTCAGACTTCTCTGTATTTTTAAACTTCTGAAATTGCGAGTCGGGGGAAATTATGTTTGCCCGGTAGGAGCAACCGTGTTGACATTACACCGGTCTTATGTTGACTTAAACCTCCTGTGACCTAGTCCCAATAACTTTTGTTTACATTTAAGATTCTTGATAATTGCTAACCAAATTTTTTTATTGAAGGAATTTAGTAATTTGGACATACGTTTTTAGTATTTTCATATAATTAAAACATCATTTATACATTAACATACTGTAAGGTTTTTGTTGTTTTGTCGGTTTGGTATATTGCATAGATTTACATTAACAATGCACGGGATCGTTTTTGTTTATTTTTTCAAAGTTTTTTGTTTTATCTATTCACTTAATTCAGTTTTTATTTTCAATTATTTAAAAATTTCAGAAGCACATTATTTTATATATACTTTTAAATATTGATATCTTTCCTCATTTCGAATTTTCCATTTTTCCATAGATTCCAAAATTTATTATGCAATTAATTTCCCAAGCATTTACGTAAACAAAACGATTACATAAAGAGATATAATCCGGCATTGTCGAGAATGAGAGTATAATAGCTTTAAGACACGGTATCAAAGGGACTAGGGTTCCTTAAGTATATATTTTTCAAAAATCATTTCGTCTTTACGCGGATTTAATGACTATTTAACAATATTCAATTTAACATGAACCTGTTATTTTTATATTGAAATGAATTTCGCCCCATGGTTTGGTAAATTATGGATAATTCTTCAGATTTCGGGTGGTAAAAGACACTGATTGTTTTTCCTACGTCAAGCAGAATAATAATGAATGTCATCGTTTAAAACAAATTGTTCTTTACTTCGTGAGAGATTCAATCAAACACCTATTTCATAATAATATGTATAAGTACCTTTAAAGTGAATACCTTGATCCTGAAGATAACTAGACATGGAAGTACAACAAGACAGCAAGAAAGGCTGAAATACTCCTGCATCAGGGGAGTACAAGACAAGCTGAAATGCTACTATAATAAAGGGAGTACAAGGCAGCAAGACAGGCGGAAATACTCCTATATCAAGGAGTACAAGACAGCAAGACAGAGTGATATACTCCTATATCAAGGGAATACAAGTAAGCAAGTCAGGCTGAAATACTTCTGTGTGAAAGGAGTACAATGCAGCAAAGCAGGATGAAGTTCTCCTGTATCAGGGGAGTACAAGACAGGCTGAAATACTCCTATATAAAGGGAGTACAAGACTGCAATACAGACTGAATACTCCTGTATCAGGTAGTACAAGACAGCAAGGCAGACTGAATATTCCTGTATCAGGGAGTACAAGACAGACTAAAATACTTCTAAATCAAGGAAATACAAGTAAGCAAGACAGGTTGAAATACAACGGTATCAGTGGAGTACAAGACAGCACGACAGACTAAAACACTCCTATATCAAGGGAGTAAAAGAAAGCATGACAGGCTGAAATAATCCGGTATCAGGGGAGAACATGACAGTAAGACAGGGGGAAATACTCCGGTATCAGGGGAGTGCAAGACAGCAAGTCAGGCTGAAATACTCCTGTATTAAAGGAGTACAATGCAGCCAGGCAGGATAAAATTCTCCTGTATCAGGGGAATACACGACAGGCTGAAATACTCCAATATAAAGGGAGTACAAGACAGCAAGACAGGCGGAAATACTCCTATATCAAGGGAGTACAAAACAGCAAGACAGACTGAATACTCCTGTATTAGGGGAGTACAAGACAGAGTGGAATACTCCTATATCAAGGGAATACAATACAGCAAGGCAGGCTGAAATACTTCTATATCAAGGGAATAGAAGACAGCAAGACAGATTGAAATACTCCTGTATCAAGGGAATACAAGTAAGCAAGACAGGCTGAAATACTCCGGTATCAGGGGAGTGCAAGACAGCAAGTCAGGCCGAAATACTCCTGTATTAAAGGAGTACAATGCAGCTAGACAGGCTGAAATTCTCCTCCAGTATCAAGGGAGTACAAGACAGGCTGAAAATATCCAATATAAAGGGAGTACAAGACAGCAAGACAGGCGGAAATACTCCTGTATCAAGGGAATACAAAACAGCAAGACAGACTGAATACTCCGGTATCAGGGGAGTGCTAGACAGCAAGTCAGGCTGATATACTCCTGAATTAAAGGAATACAATGCAGCTAGGCAGACTGAAATTCTCCTGTATCAGGGGAATACACGACAGGCTGAAATACTCCAATATAAAGGGAGTACAAGTCAGCAAGACAGACTGAATATTCCTGTATCAGGGAGAGCAAGACAGACTGAATACTCCTGTATCAGGGAGTACAAGACCGAAAGACAGACTGAAATACTCCTATATCTAGGGAGTACAAAACAGCAAGACAGACTGAATACTCCTGTATCAGGGAGTACAAGACAGCAAGACAGACTGAAATACTCCTGTATTAGGGGAGTACAAGACAGACTGGAATACTCCTATATCAAGGGAATACAGTACAGCAAGACAGGCTGTAAAACACCTGTATCAGGGAGTACAAGACAACAAGACAGATTAAAATACTCCTATCTGATGGGAGTATAAGAGAGCAAGACAGGCTGAAATACTCCTGTATTAGGGGAGTACAAGACAGACTGGAATACTCCTATATCAAGGGAATGCAATACAGCAAGGCAGGCTCAAATACTTCTATATCAAGGGAATACAAGACAGCAAGACAGACTGAAATACTCCTGTATAAAGGGAATACAAGTAAACAAGACAGGCTGAAATACTCCGGTATCAGGGGAGTGCAAGACAGCAAGTCAGGCCGAAATACTCATGTATTAAAGGAGTACAATGCAGCTAGACAGGCTGAAATTCTCCAGTATCAAGGGAGTACAAGACAGGCTGAAAATATCCAATATAAAGGGAGTACAAGACAGCAAGACAGGCGGAAATACTCCTATATCAAGGGAATACAAAACAGCAAGACAGACTGAATACTCCTATTTGATGGGAGTATAAGAGAGCAAGATAGGCTGAAATACTTCTATATCAAGGGAGTACAAGACTCCTGTATCAGGGGTGTACAAGAGAGCAAGTCAGGATGAAATACTCCTATATCAAATGAATACAAGACAATAGTCAGGCTAAAATACTCTTGTATCAGAGTAAAAACGAGCAAGAGAGATTGACATATTCCTATATCAAGGGAATACAATACAGCGAGACAGATTGAAATACTCCTTTATCTAAGGAGTACAAGACAGCAAAGCATACTGAAATATTCTTATATCAAAGGGGTATAAAACAGCAAGACAGACTGAAAAACTCCTATATCAAGGGAGTACACGACAGCAAGACAGGCTGAAATACTCCTATATCAGGGGAGTACAAGACAGCAAGACAGACTGAAATACTCCTATATCAAGGGAATACAAGACTGCAATACAGGCTGAATATTCCTATATCAAGGGAGTGCAAGACAGCAAGACAGACTGAATATTTCTTAATCAAGGAAGTACAAGACAGGCTGAAATACTCCAATATCAAGGAAGTACTAGACGGCATGACAGACTGAAATACTCCTATATCAAAAAGGTACAAGACAGCAAGACAGGCTAAAATACTCTTATGTCAAGGGAGTACAAGACCGCACTACAGACTGAAATACTCCTATATCAAGAGAGTACAAGACAGCAAGATAGGCTGCAATATTCCAGCATCAGGGGATCGAGAGACAGCAAGACAGAAAGAAATACTCCTGTATCAGTGGAGTACAAGCCAGTAAGACAGAATGAAATACTCCAGTATCAAGGGAGTACAAGTCAACAAGGCAGACTGAAATACTCCTATACCGGGGTATCAGGGGAGTAAAAGACAGAAAGACAGACTGAAATACTTCTTTATCAGGGGAGTACAAGACAGCAAGGCAGACTGAAATACTCCTGTATCAGGGGGCTGCAAGACAATAAAACAGGCTGAAATACTCCTGTATCAGATGAGTTCAAGACAGAAAGGCAGACTGAAATACCCCTGTATCAGGGGAGTAAAAGACAGCAAGACAGACTGAAATACTCCTATGTCAGGGTACTACAAGACAGCAAGACAGACTGAAATACTCCTGTATCAATCAGAACAAATCTGCAGGATTCACAATTTAAAAAACATACCCAAACAACACCTATCGTTGAATGTATAAATACACTGGACGTTCGAACTCATGCCCAATCTAAATCTCTTTCTCCTTTTCACAACAATTACCCACTGCTCTTCAGGATTATTAATTTCATTATGGCTGGGCATTTGACAAGAACAATAAGCGAGTATTCTTTCCTGCCGCGAACACTCCATTCTATCGAACCCGTACATTTATGAAAACTAAATCTGACCCATTGAGACCTCTATTTGTGAGGAGAAGAATAGCTTGGGAGGGCGTAATATTGGAACTTCATTAATATTCCATAAGAACACAACTCTGTATGACCATTTCAATCCTTGCTCTCTTCTTACAAATGAGGCCTAATCATTTCAAGTGATGCTACCATATGTAAAGCGTAGGAAATCCAGACTCAATGCTTCAAAGGAACGACGATGAATATACGGAGTGCTGGCTTTGTCTTTTGTTTAAGTGATTTACACAAATTAGACTGAATATGGTATCGTCCAGTAGATATTACGAGAGCATGGACTTCCTTGTATTAGTGTAGGTCTACTGTAGCAATATTCGCTGTTTGCATTCACATAAAGCGTTTCCAAAATAAAACTACCAAAATATGGTAACAATAATGTTAAAAGCTATTGATGATAACTCTTTATTTATTCAGTAAAAAGGGTGCCGACCTATTTTAAATGAACCAAAGGTCCTATAGCCAGATAGTCTGAAATTGTTGCTAGGTACTTACCACAATGAGAATGGTCGTTAGTCTAAAGTCTTAATGTTAAGTAGGTCACTTTATTGAGTTCATAGGAATAAATATCTTGAAATGTACAATAACACAAGATCTTCATGATTATAGCAAAAATTGTACAATGAAAAAGAGGTTATTGTAAAATCATTTTTACGTCACTCCACGATTATTTCACGTATATGGTGATGACATCTGCCTGATGCATTGAATAGAAATTTGTACTTTTGTAATGGATCTCGGTTTTCACTGTCTCATCAGAAAGACAGGACATCGCTGTGCCCAAGGCGTGTATCGAACCCGGGAACTCTCGGTCACAAGCCCCTCATCCACTGAGCCACACTGGCTTATTGTTACCTTGAACAGTAAGTATATATTACAAGTATATACTCTAAACAGAGAGTGGCAGCGTAAGTAATAGCTACAGAAACTTAAATTAATGTACTATCAATTGTATCGTTTATCGTTGATACTATATAAATATTTTATAAGTATCATCTGATTCCTAAAGCAATATATTATAAGGTCGTGAATTTCTACTGAAATTCATGTTTCCTCCGCACTAAAGGCTGACCGCCATGGTCTTTCACCACTTAACACTGTCCACCAGTTTCCTCCACCACCAAACACTGGCGACCAGTTACCTCCGCTACTAAGCACTGGTAACCAGTTTCACCCACACTCAACACTGGCGCCAGTTTCGACCACCACTAAACATTAGCATTCAGCTTCCTTCACCGCCAAAAATTGGCCGCCATTTTCCGTCACCACTAGATACTGTTAACAAGTTTCCTCCACCTCTAAACTCTACCAACCAATTTCCTCCAGCATTTAACACTGACAACCATATCCCTGCATCTTTAAACTTTGGCAACCAGTTTCCTGCACACTAAATACTGGCTCCAGATTCCTCCATAACTAAACACTGTCAGCAAGTTTTCTCCACCACTAAACAATGGCCACCAATTTCCTCCACCACTAAACACTTACAACCAGTTTCCTCCACCACTAAACACTTTCAATCAGTTTTCTCCACCATTAAACACTGGCAACCAGTTTCCTCCACCACTAAGCATTAACAACCAGTTTCCTCCACCACTAAACACAGTTCACCAGTTTACTCCAGCACAAAACACTGGTGACCAGGTTCCTCCACCACTACACACTGTCAACAAGTTCATACCACCACTCGTTTCAGTATATATATATATATATATATATATACATATATATATATATATATATATATATATATATATATATATATATATATATATATATATATATATATATATATCAAGAAAGTTGATAAAGGCATACGCTGTTATGGGGATTGGGGGTTGTTTGTTTGGTGGTTTTTGGGGGTGGTTTTTTTTTCTTTTTTTTTTCTTTTTATATATATTTTTTATTGTTTTGGTCTTTCTTTCTCCAGATTTTATATGATATATGGGTCCGGCGCCATAAACCGAGAAAATACTTAAGTCAAAATTTCAAATTTTTCTCTTCAACAACGAATGAATAAGTGGAATTTGGATTTCATTGAGTTTTATTCTATTTATAAATAGAATTAAACCATTCTGCATGACAATTTATTCGAACGTTTGACAAGGGAATAAATTAAAATGAACAAAACTGACTTAAGTATATTCTCAGTTTATGGCACCGGACCATGGTAGATACTCTCTAAAATAAGAGAACTTCCCATTTCCTGTCTTTATGGAATATTAATACATTCGGATTAACACATACTAATGTTATATTTTATATTTACTAATTCTCATGCATAAACTGATGATTTGCGTTTAATAAGTATAAATATTTTTCCAGAAATCGAAAGATTGATCTCTTAAACAGACCTTTTTTGGACGGTATATTTGTGCAATGCTGATGATATTATATTTTTGGTTCATAACTCCTTTTCTTGGAAGATAAAACATAAGTGTATTATATTATCATATTTGTCGAAGGGGACGTAAATGCAATTTTGAATTCTACTTGGTAATATATATACTAGAAGCTGTGAAATCTATTAACTCACTACAGCTGGGTCTTGGTTAGACCCCAAACAAGGAGGATAATTCTGTCAATGTCGCCGATATCAGTTCTTTCCACCACCAATCGTAGAGAATTGAAATAAATCAGGTGTGTCGTTAAACAATGAAAACTAAATAAACGTAACAAGAATATCAATATTCAGAAACCAGTTAATAATTTTGCGGCATCCCTTTAAAAAAAGAATATCAAAAGACATTAACTACAGTACTAATTAGTACGATATAGAATATTACAGGAGCTTAAGTCTGATTAGATCATCCAACTAGCATAGCGCTAAATACAGGTAAAACAAGGCCAAATTCTCCACTTCAATGAAAAAGGACTTATGATTATACATTTGATAATTACATAGCTTTATCATGATCACAAGATGTTCATGTCTATTTTCCCGCCCATTTCCATCGAAAAACTCACGCTTAATTATCCAGGAGCTCAAATATGCGAGAAAATCTAAATTTTGTAACAAATGGTGTAACTATTCATTTAGATGTTTTCCTGCCAATCCAATGAATGTCATTTTCTATTTCAATATCTTGGCGATGTAGAGCGAATGTAAGCCGTATTCCATTAATGTAAAATGTTTGACTCGAGATTATATTCTGGGGATTACTGCAAATCAATTCATCCTCCAGGGTTCAGTCAGTACTCAGGTGTTGAAGACTCGAGGCCCATATATCTGTAAAATCGGGTTAGTGATTCAGAAAATTCAATTAAAATGTAATAACATGAGTGGTGTCGGGCTCAGCAGCTACGTTTTGTGATCCGAATCTTAATAGGCGTTTTCTTTATCTTAGAAGGTAGAAAGAAGAAAATTAATAGACGAAAGTGTGTTGTTCTCGAAGAAAGTCTGATCAACTTCGACATACAGAGCTACGACTTATGTATGTATACCTGGTTGTCCAGAATGTATTATTCCTAAAATGAAAAACATAACAAGCGAAATTGAAAAAGGAAATTGATCTTCTCTTACCGTCTTATAAACGAAGAGAGATATACATGTATGTAAAGCGTATTATCTGACAAGATTTCAGCCGAAGTAATCATCAACATGCATCAAGTATCTGAAAAGAAAACCCTTGATCAGGCTTAAGTTGATAATTCAGTTACATCACATTGTTATTTTCAGCATGATAATAGTCTTTCGTGAGCTATCAGATGTCTATGCCCTTCACCCTAAGTATTCTAAAGACAGGAAATATTAAATCATTCTCATATTACTGGGTCCCGGTACCAAGGGGGACGGTAAAATATACCCGAAACACTTTGAGACCACAATGTATTAGATAATGCAATATCACTGTGTGCTAATATTGCTAGATAAAACACCGAGGGAATAAAAGTTCACTGACAGTAAAGCATCTAATTAAATACCTCTCTAGTACAAACAATATGCAATATCATTATTTTCTCAGATATTAAAAATATTCATTATATTTTGTGCCAAATTGAATATTCTCATTTCGGTTTGAGTAAATATCATGCTAAGTCCTTCAAACCCATGAGCCAAAGTTTTTGCATCTGACAAAGCGATATGACAATGCGTTCTATTGTGGGACCTCGAGATGGAATATTTGCTTTCATAATTGTAGTAAAGCTTTCAAAATTGTCAAAGTCTTTAATTGTCAACAAAAGCCCCAGACTTCGATGAAAATATCTTAATTTTGAACGATTATATTTTTATGTCAACAATGATTTCTGATCATTATCACCTGGGTGACACTCGCGAGGCATATAATCACGCTGTCAGCGTTTAACAATCGTGTGTATGTCTTACTTTCCTTATACTACATTTTTAAGAACACATTCGTGAGAATATTATTAAATGCATGAGATAAAACCTTTCATGTCTTATGTAATACTTATTAAACCGAAACGTGCCGTGTTTTATCTGAGTCTGGAAATGGATGCTGGTTGATTTTTATTTCCTTTATGACAATTATCCAATATGATTAGCCGATAAATAGGAAAGCGGAACATGTTTCACTATGTGTTCGCTTATCATTTAGAAAATGTAGAGAATATTGTAAAATAAATACATTTCAAATTTCATGAATTTTGCTTTTTTGTAAAACATTTGATTCCGCACAATTTGTTCATAAACTGCTTAAGCTTTAAGCAAATGTCAAGGTGAAATTTCTTGTCCTCAGTAAATTATTTATAGCCACATTATGTTTGAAGTATAATAGCTAGCGTAACTATGCTTCAACTGTAATAAAGATGACCAGTTACTGTCTTTATGGTTTGAGTAGACAATTAGATTAAACTAAATATGCTATATTAAATTTACTGTTTTCTGTATTTATCTGTTTCGTGTTTGACAGCAAAACTTTCTACCATTCTACTCGAACACTCTTCTTATTGGATACCGGTAGAAAATTGTAAATTTGTAAAATCAACACATTCAGTTTATAAAATCGGCATTATGTGCTGCTATTTTATGAACTGTATGCTGTTAATATATATAGTGTATGCCGCCACTATATAAAGTGTATTCTGCCATTGTTTAAGGTGTATACCAATACGATATTGCATGCAACACCATTATATAAAACTATCAAGTGCTCAGGTCATTATACAAAAAACTATTATTAATAAAGTGAATGCCGCCACCATATTAAATGTATGCCGTTATTATGTAAAGTTTATATGACCACTTGATATATGTTTGTTGCATATTGTCATTGTAAGTGCATACCGACACCACATAAAGTATATGCTGTCATTATGAATTTAAAAGTGTGTGCTGCAACGAAAGGGCATGTATACTATCATTGTATAAGTGTACGTCACCACCATATAATTTGTATTCTGCCAGTGTATAAAATGTGTGCATCCACTATAAAATGTAAGGCATCAGCATACAAAGTGTATCGGCACTATGTAATGTGTATGTTGTCATTATAAAAAGTGTAAGTCGCAAAGTTTATGCTGGCATATGCACACACTACCGGCCAAACATACACTTATACACATACCCCCACACCACACACATACACGCAGTATAGAGGAAGCATGAATGCTGTGTAGTAGAAGAACACACAATGTAGCAGTTATGACAGTTGATATATGTTCTATATGATGGTGTTGCACGCTATATTATGACGGTATACACTTTACATAACAGAATACACTTTGTTATTGGCAGCATACACTTTACATAATGACAGCATACTCTTTATGTAGTGGCAGCATACATTCTATATGGCAATGTACACTAACTGTAGTTGCGGCGTCAATTTTATTTATATAGTGGCGGCGTATCCTTCATATATGATCTATGTTTTTCCTGTAGTAACGGCATACACTTTATATAATGACTGCACCTAATATCAAGGCGGTAAACACTTTATATTATGACAGTATACACTTTATATAATGATGGTGTATACTTCATGTATCGCCACTAACTGCAGTTCATGCCGCCAGCACATGATCAGATAGCTGAACGTGATGGTGAACACCAATACGTGTACTAGATTCAATTACTGTAAAATCTTTATGCAATCAGGTTGACTGCTCAATAATTCCTAATTCAGTTTTATTAATTCATAATCTTTAAATTAGATTTGTACTCTAAATAATTTAGCAACCATCCAATTTATTCATGGTCAATTAAGAACATTTTGCCGAAGAACACTATTTCTCAGTAATTTTTAAAATGCATGCTGCATACATGTGTGTCATTGTAAAAATAACCCCTGCTCAAATCAAATACTATAGAAAAATGCCACTGTGCTCGTCATACTAACTCTTAATGGATAATTCTACAATTCAGTGTAAGTGATGCTTTGTTTACATTAGATGTTAGGAGTCAATTATTCAAGAATTTACGCGTTGTACATATATATATATATATATATATATATATATATATATATATATATATATATATATATATATATATATATATATATATATATAAGGATAAAGATAATGTCCAACGTAAAGAAATTCAATATTCAAAAAATAAGAACATTGTCTTCAAAGCTTAACATATTTTATTCCATTACTACACGTGTTTCGGCATTATGAGCCTCTTCAGGTATATATATAAATCAATCTATCGAATACAATTTGCAATTAAACGTTTCATAATTTTTCAAAATATAGTGTACATTTTTATACAAATAAAAGTTTCGACTACGTCATTTTAGCTGCGCCAGTAGTTATCTCCCATCTCATTTCAAGATGTTTTGATGAAATCTAGCGTAAAATAAGTATAACCGATAAAATATATCATACCAACATGGTTTCTGAATTTGCCGTTTTGGTTGTTAAAGAATTACCTCTTATGTTTGCAAATGTTCAGAAGCGTTCGAGGAGCAACGTAACTTATACGGTGCTTTTGGTCGGTTGATTTTATAATAAAATAAGCTTGACGTCAAATTAAGTTTATAACTGACTGAGCCCAATTCTGTGTATATTTGTTGAGGAAACAACACTTTCAAAATTCTCGAAAGGCAATGAATTTAAGGATTATTTCGTTGTCTAGACAAAATCTTCAATGTAAGTCGAAATATAATATTTCAGTGTTAATACCTGAGCATAGCTCGACTTCATATTTATTTATAAATTCTAATATCAAGCATCCAAAATTGCAATCAACAAATGAGTTATAAAACAGAAAATATCATATTGCATAGAATGAATCATATAGATCTATTCTCTAATTGATGAAACTGTCGAGACGGTCATATTTCAAACAGATCGACCAAATAGATGCTAGTTTATGGACCGCGGCCGGCAAAACAGCATCCTCGCCTCGATCCCTTAATGATTAATTTTGCATATCTTTCCCATATCTGATTATGAAATAAATCATTAGAATTAAGAGAACATTCCATCGACTTACTTCGACCGTGACTCTTAAAATACCATGGAGTAATATATTTTATAAAAAGTATAAAGGTTGTTGAATGATTACAATGATTTATGACTGTTGAAGTGCGTGTTCAAGCCATTACCTTGCTGAATAAAGACGGGAATCATCGACGGGGTTACGGGTTAATTGGTGTTTTGTAAATATCAACAATGAAAGCAGTTTAAGTAAAAGAAATTCTGAATTTTCGTTTTGGTACGATGATATCTAACAATCTTGAATTTATATGCAAGCGTCAAGCAAAATTCAGTCATTATCATTTTCCATGGTCGAAGTCATTTGAAATCAATTAAGGGTAAGCAATTGGCGAAAGAAATTATAATTTATTTATTACCCTATCTCTGCATTATGCATATGTGCGATGGTTTTTATCAATTAACAAAAGCTTAGGGAATCCTATCATTTGCATCCTGTCGATGAACACGACCCAATGACGTCATGAGCAGATTGTAGTTCACGTACTAGTCATGATTTGTCTCGGTCAATTATGATCAAATTATCAGAGCATGCTCATCATATTAAAACTTCAAAGATTAAGATCGTCAAAACTGTACCACAGAATACTTTCTGCATAAAGACGAAAAAAGATAATGTCAATACATGTTTTCGCCATGTACAGTTATAAAATCATACTAGAATTACGCTATAATACAGGAAAGTAAACAAACATATTATAAAAATCCTTTGTGCAACAAAGTCATAGTACATTAAGCAGATAATGTCATAGATGATATGAAAACAAGTGAAAGATGAATTTATTTGACTTTATGCTATCCACATGTTCTTACGTCTTTCCTCATTCTTCTTGTACTAGTGTACATTTCAATACAGAAGTGCATATGTATGTAAATGTCTTGATTAAAAACATACATATTTGATTATAAGAATCGATATATATACATATATGTATTCTGAAACTGGTAGAATTTCAAACATTCATATTGATTTGTGTTATATTTAAGAATAAAATAGTTAAAGACTATAAAACTGATTATAGATTGAAGATGTGATTGCTTTTCAATTCACTACAATGAAAATCACAATGAAGAAGCGTCACAGGCATGACAGGCATATATTATTAATGGACACTGATATCAATACTAGCGTTATATCTTTCTTTGTTTGTTTGGGGTTTTTTTTTTTTTTTGTTTTTGTTTTTTTTTTTTTGTTTTTGTTTTTTTGGTTTTTTTTTTGGTTTTGTTTTTGTTTTTGTTTTGTCTCCTTTTTTTCTTTTCTTTTCTCTTTTTATTATTATTATTATTTTTTATTTATCGTTTTTTTTTCGTTTGTTTATTTATTTCATAAAATTGGATTAAGGACAAAATTTGTTAGTTTTTCTTTTTTACGCACAGAGATGAACAATATTTTATGTTAGTTCACGCAATGAACAAATTCATTAATACTCTATTTGAAACATTTATTTTTTCTATTTTCGTTTTGCATTTTTATTTATTTTATTTTATTTTATTTTATTTTATTTTATTTTATTTTATTTTATTTTATTTTATTTTTATTTTTATTTATTCTACATATTTATTTTATTCTATTTTTGATTTATTATTTTTAATTTTTAGTGACAAAGTGACACGATTCTTTGACTTTGTCTTTGATCTTGTAGTTATACGTTCTGAATAACAGACAAAAAAACCCCCGAAATTGATAAACGTAGTAAAGTTAACCTGCTATAAAAGCACCAATATAAAGGTTACACCAGGACTAAAATCTAATTGTACTAAGATGTCGAATTGCAAAAAAAAAGAAGGAAAATGAAGAAACCTTTGCATTCAGAAGTTTTTTGCCTTAAGACAAACTGAAGGCACATCATTATTGTATAATAAGGCTATACATAAGTACCCATTGCTTGCCAAGAACTTAAATCAATAACCTCTTGTACTTCTTGGCAAAGGTTTCTACCTCAGTTAAAGAAATATATAATAAAGAGTACCCATTGGCGTTGTTTTCATTCAAAATCTGCAGTTTTGTTATTAAATTGAAAACGAGTCCCTGAAAAAGTGATCCCTGAACATTAATGTCTCTTGAAAGGAAAATTAACGGTCAATGAATGATACAGAAGAATTATAACATTGAATCTTTGAATTTCTACCAAAAGTAATATATATTTTGTATGAAGGTGTCCCAAACATCATTGTGTCGGCGTTTCATGATATAAATATTAGATATAGGTACATCAGCCTCAATAGATTATGGAAGCATGAACATCGAAGCGGGTCTGAAAAAGCATGAACATAGAAGCGGGTCTGAAAAAGCATAAACATTGAAGCGGTTCTGAATAAAGGAAAATAAAAAACAATTCCAGGTTTCTGTTTGATTTGATACATATAACTTGACTCACCAATAACCTTACATATACATTATAATAAACCAGAATTAGAATATCTGAATATCAAAATGGGAAGTAATATGGATTATATAACATCCGTTCAAAATCAGTACGAGTACTTTATTGGGGAATTAACCAGATAAAGTATACTAATTTTACTTGTAGTGTCCTCACAACTGTTTATGATATAAAATCCATATCACTTTTATTGATGAAATATCTAAAAAAGAAATTACAAAAATTTGGTAGGAGATAGAGTTTTGAAATTGTAAAATTTATCGACAGAATTACCTCGGTTGATGGTCGACCAAGATCACAATGACACTTGTGATAGACTGTAATCCCAAGTTATATCACAGGAATCGGGACCTTTTTGTTTCTGTATGATTTGAACGAAATGGTCATTCATCATTTGGTATTTATATAGCTTAATATGTCTTATACAATACGCGCAGTTTTATGCCTCCGTGATGATGCATTTGGTATGTTTGTACCACGTCTATACTTTTGATGGTTTTGGTATGCTGGTACCACGTCTATACTTTTGATGGTGTTGGTATTCTGGTACCACGTCTATACTTTTGATGGAGTTGGTATGCTGGTACCACGTCTATACTTTTGATGGTGTTGGTATTCTGGTACCACGTCTATACTTTTGATGGAGTTGGTATGCTGGTACCACGTCTATACTTTTGATGGTGTTGGTATGCTGGTACCACGTCTATACTTTAATGGTGTTGGTATGCTGGTACTACTTCTATACATTAATGGTGTTGGTATGCTGGTACTACGTCTATACTTTTGATGGTGTTGGTATGCTGATACTACGTCTGTACTTTTGATGGTGTTGGTATGCTGATACTACGTCTATACTTTTGATGGTGTTGGTATTCTGGTACCACGTCTATACTTTTGATGGAGTTGGTATGCTGGTACCACGTCTATACTTTAATGGTGTTGGTATGCTGGTACTACGTCTATACATTAATGGTGTTAGTATGCTGGTACTACGTCTGTATTTTTGATGGTGTTGGTATGCTGATACTACGTCTATACTTTTGATGGTGTTGGTATTCTGGTACCACGTCTATACTTTTGATGGAGTTGGTATGCTGGTACCACGTCTATACTTTTGATGGTGTTGGTAGGCTGGTACCACGTCTATACTTTAATGGTGTTGGTATGCTGGTACTACTTCTATACATTAATGGTGTTGGTATGCTGGTACTACGTCTGATGGTGTTGGTATGCTGGTACTACGTCTATACTTTTGATGCTGTTGGCAAGCTGTTACCATGTCTTTACTTTTGATGGTGTTGGTATGTTGGTACTACGTCTGTACTTTTGATTGAGTTGGTATGTTGGTACTATGTCTATACTTTGATGGTGTTGGTATGCTGGTACTATGTACTTTTGATGGTGTTGGTATGCTGGTACTACGTCTTTACTTTTGATGGTGTTGGTATGCTGGTACCACGTCTTTACTTTTGATGGTTTTGGTATGCTGGTACCACGTCTATACTTTTGATGGTGTTGGTATGCTATTACCACGTTTATACTTTAATGGTGTTGGTAGGCTGATACTACGTCTGTACTTTTGATGGTGTTGGTATGCTGGTACGATGTCTATACTTTAATGGTGTTGGTATGCTGGTACCAAGTATATACTTAAAATGGTGTTGGTATGCTGGTATTACGTCTATACCCTAATGGTCTTGGTATACTGGTACCACGTCTATACTTTTGATGGTGTTGGTATGCTGGTACTACGTTTATACTTTTGATGGAGTTGGTATGCTGGTACCACGTCTATACTTTTGATGGTACCTCGTCTATACTGTTGATGGTGTTGACATGCTGTCATCACATCTATACTTTTGATGGTGTTGGTATGCTGGTACCTCGTCTTTACTTTTGATGGTGTTGGCATGCTGGTACCACGTCTATACCTTTGATGATGTTGGCATGCTGGTACCACGTCTATACTTTTGATGGTGTTGGTATGCTGGTACCACGTCTTTACTTTTGATGGTGTTGGTATGCTGGTACTACGTCTATACTTTAATGATCTTGGTATGCTGGTACCGGTACCACGTATATACTTTAATGGTGTTGGCATGCTGGTACTACGTCTATACTTTAATGGTGTTGGTATGCTGGTACCACGTCCATACTTTAATGGTGTTGGTATGCTGGTACCACGTATATACTTTAATGGTGTTGGTATGCTGGTACCACGTCTATACTTTAATGGCGTTGGCATGCTGGTACCACGTCTATACTTTAATGGTGTTGGTATGCTGGTACCACGTCTATACTTTAATGGTGTTGGTATGTTGGTACTACGTCTATACTTTAATGCTGTTGGCATACTGGTACATTTTGTATTACGTCCATTCTTTTGATGGAGTTGGTATGCTGGTACCAAGTCTATACTTTAATGGTGTTGGCATGCTGGTATATATATGCATGCATGCATGCATGCATATATATATATATATATATATATATATATATATATATATATATATATATATATATATATATATATATATATATATATATATATATATATATATTCCTTATGACAAAGACTTGTGACTTTGACCCTGACCTCAAAGATTGACATACTTTTAGTATTGTCCAATAGTCACACTTTTTTCACATTAACAGATCACATTTTTTATTTTATTTTATAATCCATACTGATGCTTTAGTTATTGTGAAGATATTTATGTCAAGCGTTTTGTTTATTTGTCAATGCTTGTGATATCAATAGAAAAAATGAAGCCATTTCAAATGAATTCAATGTCGATTACATTGTGACCTTTATCGTGACCTCTTTGTTAGGAATAGCTGTTTTAGGCTGTGTTGCGGTAGTACAAAAAGCCCCATAGGCGACATGTTTTCACTTAAACACTCATTCTAGTGATGGAGTAAGTATGCTGGTACCACGTCTATACTTTTGATGGAGTTATGCTGGTACCACGTCTTTACTTTTGATGGTGTTGGTATGCTGGTGCCACGTCTTTACTTTTGATGGTGTTGGCATGCTGGTACCACGTCTATACTTTCGATGGTGTTGGCATGCTGGTACCACGTCTATACTTTTGATGGTGTTGGTATGTTGGTAACACGTCTGTACTATTGATGGAGCTGAACATACCTTATGTAAGAACAAACCAATCCAATGTAAAACAGAAAAATGCCAGATTCTTCCAAGATTGGCCAATATCTCTCACCAATCAACCAAACAAAACTCTTAGAATGCTTGTTATATACATTATATTCTAAATGTTGACAACATATATTTATCTATATTTAAGACGTTGGTAACCGTCTGCTTCCATTTTGTGATATAAATGAAAAGTTGTTGAATTCGAGTTAAACAACAATCAACCACACGCAGTCATTGTCAATAGTAAATATAGGGTCTCTTTTTAAAAATAATTGACGCTTTATTATAAATATAGTTCTCTATGGTGTCTTAGTTTATAATTAATGCTTTATTGTAACTATAATGTCTCTGTTATTAACTAGTAAATATGGTATAGTAACTCTGGAGCATATATACCAGTAGTTACCAGTATGTATATCTGTTAGCACATCGTCGTTGGTATATGAGGAAATTCTTGCAAGTAGGCAGTGTACACATATTTAAGACTTTACATGCATAGTCTTACCTACAATATAAGAGTTTATGCCTTCACTAAGAGGAAGAGAGAATTTTTGCAATTATTTATTGAATATAGAGTATACATACATGTATATGTTAACAGTAATAAATCCTAAACTTGGCAGATATAAGGTTACTGTAAAATAATTCTTTATTAACTACATATATTATTTATTCATTCAATTATCTATTTATATACATAGTAAGAAATATTATAACAACAGCGTTCGCTATTCAATAGTATTGGATCAACCTGAAGGTCAATACAGAGACATTTCAGTAGAAAGTAGTCTACGTTTCTGATACAAACCACTTTAAAATCAAAAATAAAATATCAAAGCAGAAGAAGTTACTTGTTACTTGTGTCTTTTATAGATATATAGCTCAGGAGTATCGTTTGATGAATGTCTCGGTAATGTACAAAATAATTTTCAGTTTTTATCCTCTGACGAATGATTATGGTTCTGAGACTAAATTGTATGAGGTGAATATATGTTAATAAATCATAAATCGTGAGATCTTGAATCTCTCTACGATATAAAATATTATAATTTCAGAAAATGGTATATAGATACATAAATAAGCGGTCTAATTCAGGGCAGATCCTTTACAAAAACCTACAATGTGTCAGTAACGGCATACATGTAAATGGCTACCCAAACCCACAAACAGAAACAGTTGTAACTGTTTCAACATTACATAAAATATCTAATTTTTAAATAAAATAAATGCTCCTAGGAACATTTTTGCGTCACAGGTGTTCCCATGGAGTGATACTATTTCTACATTTACTCTCAACGTCGCTTATCAAATAATAGGGTATCTATTGTCATCACTCATCCAAATGTGCAAGTAAATTCCATTCAAATATTTTGATACATAACTTTTTCCTTAAATATTGCAGCATATTTATTGAAAAATGAAGAAAATCCCGAAATATGTTCGTACAATGTTTTACAGCCCTTTATTTTATTTTATTTTTTCCTGAGAAATCGTAAATGTTTGTGTAAAATTAAAATACATTGTTTTATAATAACAAAAAGGTGGGATGCACTTTTTCGCCATAAATATCAGTCTATTAAGAAGCCAAGAACATAAGGATGAAAACAGCTACATTCTCTAACATGCATATTTCATGATTATATCAAATGGTGATAATGTAAACATAAATATACATACTACGAGAAAAATCCAAAACAAAAAGAAATAAAAGGAAAACAAAACTATTGAGAGAAAAGTATATCTATCATTAGTTTACTATGATACTTTTGTCAACTACTGTGATGAGTCACCACTCTGTAAAGTGCTTATTTTCTAATCAGCTAATCAAAGCAAAAAACAAGCAAACAGACACGACACATCTAAAAGCTAAATTTAATTCCCTATACCATATCAATTATTTTAGGCTGTACCCTTTTAATCTTACTGAAAATACTCCTAAAAGAAACCATTTTTTCTTCCTTTATACTCCATACGAAATACCAACTAAATAGTCTTTGCATATGGCTCAAGAAAGATAACTCTTGATAAGACAAACCTATGGAGATGTGTATATAGTAAACTGTACAGGTTTTTATAAAATCATAATATGTAAATTACTTGATATAATACATAAATGTCAATATAAATTACATTTGAATATAAAGAAAACGTATTTCCAAAAACGAGATAAGCATATCAAATAATAATAAAAAAAAGCAGAATTAAATTCATATTGAAGTTTTTTTTTTGCTGCATGACATGAAAGTTTCCACATTTCCTCTCAGATCGTATTTGCATATTTATGTTTTAACTGCAAAGTAGCTTTAAAGTATTAATTGTTTCGTGGACTTTTTCTTTAAATTTCTAAAACGAAAAAAAAAAAGAAAAAGAAAAAACCCTAATAAACACCCCAACTTGCATGTGCACCATTTCCTTCTAGAAAGGTACAAACAAAACCGAATATTTTGTTTCATATTTTCGAAAGTTATCAGTCTGCTTAAAATTAAGTTATAGGTCTTATTGAAACTCTCGTTTTGCCGAGAAAAGACAAATGGACATTAATCTCAAATTTGATTCTGCACATGACTGCATACAACAAACAAGCTTTAAAATCATGACACCTAATTTTTTAGTCTACATTACTCCTTTGTTTCAGCTGGTTCAGACGTATTCAGTGCGTCTTTACTCTGCATAGAATCCTGTAAATAAAGACATAAATATTGAATGCAATTCTCATTTTCTCCTCCAAGCGTATTGTGGAATAACACACAGCGGGTTTGACTTACCAACAGTAGAAGTTTATGATTAACCACGGATTTCTTCAACATTCAGTGTCCCATACTTCTACTTCTGAATGTATTTGATCTGTTTGGCCACATTTGAATTTCTCTGTACCATAAATAGTCGATTTGACAGCCCTATGTCTCTAATGGCCGACCTAGAAATGTTCTTTCCTATGAAGTTTTCTTTATGATTCTTGTAAAGGGGTCATTTTATAACAATTTTAGCTTGGTTGCCACTCTGGCAACCTTGGGCAACTTTTTTTATAGGCAAAATTCCAAGATGGCCGCCAAAACGCTTCCTGTATTTCGATAATGTTCTCTTTATCATAAAACATGAAGTGTGATACATCATATCAGAGGTTTTAGAGGTCAAGAAATCCATTTCGATGGGTATTTCATCATTTTAAGGTCATCCAGTCGTGACTGGGCAATATTTTTATGCACAAAATTCCAAAATGGCCGCAAAATCACTTCCTGCAATTTGATACTTTTCTTTTTTCTCAAAAAGGGAAGTGTGACACATAATGGCATGGTATTTAGGTACCATTTAGTCCGTTTCTGATGTTACTTTTTAAATTTGATATCATCGAGGCTTAATATTGAAGATGTAAACAACAGTTTACTGCCAGGAAATGTCAAAAATTCACATTGAAATATTCGAGGACAAAGTTTCGGAAATTTAATATCTTGCTTTTTTGAGCATCAAATATAAGAACGTAATCAAAACATGGAAATCAATACTATTTACACCCATTCATTAACATGCAAATCAATACTATTTACACCCATTCATCTACATTCAAAGCATCAGGAACTTCTTCTTCTTCTTCATTGACAGTCTCTTCTTGAGTTGTCAAAGCCTGTACTTCATTCTCCTCATCAGGTATAACTTGATGTGTGGTATGAGGATTGAAGCAATCGCCCCCACCGGCACAGTTGCAGTAGCTAGTGCAGGACAGTTTGTCTTTATGGCAGCTGCACGTCTCCTTGCCGCACTTTTTATCTTGAGCTTTGCATTGGCATCGGATAACCTCTGTTAACTCTGGTGGTGCTGGAATTCCCTCATCGATGACAGGCACTGGAAGTCCGTCCTCAAATTTCCATCCGAAGTTGGTAATGTCACTCGTCTCAACTGGTGGAACATGCTGATTTGCAGCTTTCCAAAGCATAACCTGTAAATGGGCTCTCAGTGCGTGTTGTTTGAAATTTGCTGATGTAGGGGGTAAAGAGGATACCTTGGGGTTGCGCTTTTTCAATTTAAAGAGGTTAAAGCGGGCTGCTTCCAGTGACTGAGCACGAGCTTGGCCATAGAGAGCGAGAATGTATGTTGTAGCAGCAGCTACTACCTCTTCATTTGTGGATTTTGTCTCTCCTAAAACCTCTTGCAGGCCGGGGAACGTACCATTTTGCATGGTTTTCAAGGCACTTATTTTCCCTTTACCGAAAGGAAATGACGTTGTATCACATCCGCTGAGAGCATGCATCCCAAGAAGTTCAAGGCATTTACCCCCAAGAGATAAACATGTAGCTCCGATATCGAGAATGGTTCCATCCCATCTCTCCATTTGAACTTTGCATGTCAAGTGACTCAGGTGCACCCAGTACACCAACAGCACAAAAACATCTGTGTCATTGCTCAAAACTCTGACAACTTTGTGACCTTTATTAGCAGCATCAAGCACGTATGAAACCATGGTGATGTCTGCCTCGTCATGACCAAAGACATAATCGTCGGAGGAATCTGTAGTCGTACCGTCTCCGAAATCAAAGGTACAAAGGACACTTCCAAGCTGCCGTTTGTTGAGTTTGTTTTTCATAATTGCATCACGCTTTGGAAGTTTGCTGCTGATAGAAAGTTCATAGTTGATGACAACTTCATCTGCTCTACGTTTTCGTTCGTGATCTTTTGCCGAGATGTTTTCATATTTATCAAAGACGATGACTTTCTTCGATTCATTGGGATAATGATTGAGACGTTCTTTGATAGACTCTACGAGATCCGAGGGCTTTCCTCCAAAAGGCCAGACAATATGATAGAACAACTGGGAAACATCTACTATGACCATATCTGGATTATCTGGGTTCATTTCAAGAACACCCAGTCGTTTAACAAGTCCGGACTTGTTTCCCTTTCTCAAACAGCTATACTCATCTATGAGAGCAGGTGGAACTGCACATAGCTCGTAAGAAAATAAGGGACCAAGCTCAAGTTGTCTCTGTTGGCCAATCAACAAGAGCCTAAGGAATATTGTTTCAAGGTCTATCACAGGGTTATTCTTTGTTCCCTTTGCCTGTTTCTCTGAACTGTTCATAGTCCGGATTGGGGAGCTTATAACATTGTAGAACCCCCCAGGTAAACTTGAAATGTAATTCCGTTCTAACTGATCACCAAGAACTTGGGAGTCTGCTACATTGACGTCAGGAGAGGCAATTTGTCCGGAGACAGGGTTGAACAGGTAGGGACGTGCGTCTTCAAGCGGATGCGGGTATTTATTTACCTCTGTCTGAATCCCGGCTCTGTCTTTTGCATCTAGCTTACGACGATGCAGAAGTTCTTCTTTATGCTGTTTCTGAGAACTCTGTTGCTGACTTTCTTCTGTGGTATAGATACCGTCAAGCCGATCAGCTATGTGCACTGTAACAGGGAAAGCATCGATCCACTCAGATACCAACTCGGGTGATAATGTCATTCCCTTGAGAGATCCTTTTCCTATCTTTATTGCCGTCTGTTCACCAAACTGGTCAGCTGAAACAGCATTCCAGTAACCTTCCTTGTGTCTACAAACAAGGTCAACCCGTTCCTCTTCCTCACTTTCATTCATTTCCAGCAAGTACTGGGTGAGGTAGCGGGCATATTGCACATGACCCGCAACAAAGAAATACTTCATCATCCTTTTAAGTGTGATTTCTTTCAGAGCAACGTCCCCTTCTCTCTCTGCCCTCTCAAACTGATGAATGAGAAGGGTAGGTAACAGGAAATTATCAACCCAATGCCTGCCCGTCGGATGCAATCTAGCTCTCTCCATGTATTCTTCCAATTCATCGAACGTTCTCTCTCCAACAGATAAAAATCTTTGGAGTAGGGCAGTCGATACATTCCTGTAAGCTCGCATGGCTTTCACCCAAGACTTACCATTGAATATGCCCGTAAGCCCACCATATGCTGCAGCCACGTATGTTTCAAGGCCTGAACCTTTCATCAATTTTGAGATGCAGCTCAAAAAGGACTGTATGATATGCATACCACCTGGGTGAACAACTACATTCTTGAATTCGTCTGTCTTGTACCAGCATACTTGCTGTGTAACAGCATAGAGTTGCATGTCCATACACAGATGAACTTTCGACATCCCCATATCAAGCAGTGCTGCTTGCATGTATGTAAGGGTTGTAAGAATCGTGTCCGGGTGGGACGGAGGGGCATCTATCAATGGGCCTAATTTGTAAATAGTGGCAGGCTTGGGTACACTCTGATCTCTGCTAATGGCATTATTGAAGCCATTCCATTCCATTACATCTTGTTCTTGGTTCAAACTATTTAGCCATTTCATATCCTTTTCCTGGGCAACAAGAAGACTACTATACTGAGCAGAAATCCTCGCGTAGCTGGTCCCAGTTCTGTTGATTGCGGGGGGCAACACCTTCTTTGGCCCTGCATGATGGATAATTTTGACAGCCCTGTTTTTCCCAACATTCTTGGTTTCTTTTGCGGTTAGACGAGGGATTGTCAGAGCGCTCATTTCCGAATTCACATCACATGATGTCTCAATGATTCCAGCTGGGTGCAACTGGAATTCTGTGGCCATAGCGTGAGTTTCTCTGCGTCCGTTTGGGGTTGAAACAAACAGATCAAAATTGTCATACCAGCCAAAAATAACGCCAACGTTTCTCGAAAGTCCCATCACCTTGTGCAGCGTGTCAACATTATCAGACACATACATGGCAGCTGATTTTCGAAATTTCAGGACCTCGTCGTAGGACACTGTGTATCCATGATCATGTAAAATGTGAATTAGTTCACTGCTACCAAATTTGTGGTGTAGTTTGATGCCCAATCCAAGGGTCGTTTGATTTCTTGAATTTGTTATGTTGTATTGAATGGATTGTGATAGGGAAAGGGATCGTTTTGTAACTTCGCCATTTGCAACAAGCTTTGAAATTAATCTAAGTAGTGTGGGACTGGTTGTTTCTTTTGTCCTCTCATGACTAAAGTCGGTAAGCTCATACTTGTGATTGCTTGTCATAATACTTTTACATTCTGTTGTTATTTTTCTAGCCAATAAGTCGTCATTGTCTTCATCAACGGTGTCTATTTGGGAAAGCTTCAAAATCGTACCAACATACTCACGAAATCCGACAACAGAGGCACAACCCTGAATGTTTAATACAATAAGGTCATCCCCAAGATACTTGACAAGCTTGGAAAACATTTGTTTTCTGGTCAACACCCCGCCAAGCTTGTAGTATTCATCATATAAGTCTAACGACGTCCATGTTTGTTTCTTCCTATTTGCGAACATCTTATTTGCGACTTGTTGTAAAACTTTATCATCAAGCCCTGTGGATGTATCTGCATTACGGGGAATTTTTCTAAATTCATCATAGCATCTGACATGATACTGTGCCTCAGCGGCGGATAGGTCGTGCGTTCCATGACACCGCAAGGCGACCTCCTGGCTCCAATCGTCTTTTCTATCATCACATATCAGCAGAACTGACTCTTTAAAGGGTTCAGAATTTTTCAAACCCATTCTTTCACACTGAACAACCCTATCCCACCTGTCTGGATGTTTTGGATCTAACGGTACACATATTTGTGCACAAAATAAGCACTGATTCTTAAAATCAAAATCTACCGCCTGTGAGCGCCTTACTCTCGCGGCGGGCACGTCTTCGCTCTCTATCAACCCTTCTTTCCTCTTTTTTGCAACATATCTACCAATATGGGACTTCGATGTGTACGAGCAGTAGCAGTTTTTATGTAGATTAACAGACGCTTGTTCGCCGTGCTCATCTAATAATTTTTGCATAGATTTTCTTGTATCATCGTCATGCCTCGCAATTGCACATTCGATAATTCGTTTTATTGCATTTACTTTGAATGCTTGCAATTGGTCGGAACTGTTGCATATTGGCAAGATGCATGTACACTCTATGTTACTAGCCATATCAAAGGTGTGGTAAAACCTACGATATCAACATTCTCTGACCGAGACTGTGACTGAGAATGCAAGTGTGACGTCTTTCATATGTACGCGTAGTGGCGCCATCTATACATGCAACTAAAACATCTTTTACTTCAAAGTGGCGCCATCTATATATAAATTTGGAAATACAGTCAACCCCCGTAGGGACCCTGGGCTTTAAGACGAGAATAGGTCCTGTGTATCCCCATGCGTATCTTCAAACACAAAAGTATAAATATAATTAAAATCAGTACTCAAATGAGATAAGCCCCCCCCCCCCCCCCCCAAATGCGACAAGGTATGGAATCACGACTATATGAATTTAAAATGATTAAATAACCATAGAAATTGGTTCCCTGACCCCTAAAACCCAAGGTATGATGTATCACACTTCAAATTTTATAATAAAAGAAAATTATTCAAATACAGGAAGCGTTTTGGCGGCCATCTTGGAATTTTGCCTATAAAAAAAGTTGCCCAAGGTTGCCAGAGTGGCAACCAAGCTAGAATTGTTCTAAAATGACCCCTTTACAAGAATCATCAAAAAAACTTCATAGGAAAGAACATTTCTAGGTTCCGAAATTTTCAAATCGACTAAAATATAGATATTATGATCTCTGAAAAATGGGTGGGAGAATTTTTTCTGCTATCGTACGATTTTCTTTCCCAAATCATATGCAAATAGTAATATCTCATCTTAACCAAATTACGATAGTCTCTCTCTCTCTCTCTCTCTCTCTCTCTCTCTCTCTCTCTCTCTCTCTCTCTCTCTCTCTCTCTCAACATTTTGAACAATCAAAATTTCTGTTACACAATGATGTTAGTCATACTGCTTAAAGGATTTCGGATAAATTGAATTAAGCATGGTACATTCTATAACACAGTGTTACTTTGTATCACTGCTGCATGTTGTAAATAATTTCGTAACGGTTGTTTACTTTGTGACATCGAGCAAATAAACTAAAATAAAACAATGCAGCGACATCTTTACATATACTTCTGATTTAAGCATATTTGTGTCCTACATTTTCCTTCTTTTCAATCTCTTTGATCTATGGAAAGCAGAGAACACAATTTTCAGTTTCCAAAGTAACATTGATAAGATTATCAATTAAAACTACAAAAATTAAATCAAATCAAACACAAAGGTGTCTAAACCTTCATCATGTAAGAAGACTAGATGACATTAATGTGACAGTTTCATGGTATTTATCATACAGTCTTATTTGTTTATGCACTACGCAGTATTTAACGCCTTGTATCTGCTTACATGATGTGTGACCTTATCCAGAGCTTGTTGTATGGCTGTGTTAGCCATCTGTAGTTTGTCTTTCTCTTGTCGCTTACTGGGTTTGAGGTGGTCCAGTTTATCTAAGATTCTTTGTAAAGACTCCTTTATAACTTTGATTTCCTTCTCCTTGACTAGAAAATGCACAATCAGAGAGTATTTTGTGCTTTTCATTTAAAGGTTATCACAATATGCTCAGCTATATACTGTTTCATTGCGACTGAGGCTAAAATGCCCGGATAAAGGTGGGAATGAGAGGTGAAATATCTTAAAGAACATCATCCGAAAAACATAAAATCTGTAATGACTACTAATGTGGAAGTTTTGGTTTAGTGCCAATGTGAATGCAGATGCATCACCGTTAGTGTGTTCAATGACATTGATTAAATGTTTTGTTCCATGATTTGTAGAATTAATCGTATAATTTCAATGTTGTCTTATCTTTTTCTTTTCTATATTTGATTCAGTATTATGGCCAAATGGCAAACAAGCTGAGAGATAGCGTGTCAAAGTACATATCTGTTTCCTTTTAGTTTCATGCAGAAGACAGGGAAACGTGTATGTTAAACATTATGGGTGGAAACGTAGAAAATGACTAATTGTAACGGACGGACGACACAAAACATTATTGGCCCAAATTAGTTAAAATATGAAAATGAAGAACGTTTAATTGGACTGTATTAAAGACTCATACATTGACTTACTTTCACTTTACAAACAGGTTTGTAGCAAATGATCACAACACCATTTATAACTCTTTGATATTATCACACTATTAACATTCAGAACTGCAACACAACATCAGCATATCTCTCATTCATATCTATGTAGCTTTTGCATACATGCAACAAAATTTTTATCGATACAGTTTCAAATATTACCTTCTCTTCCTTTTCTTCGGAGGAAGTATGCCTTTCCTTAATTCGTTCAGCATTTTTTATATTCTTTTCTACCTCAAGATTGTAATCAAAGATTGCATTCTGTAATTAGCATAAAATAATAGGGATTGTTTAACTGGGTTTATTTCAGAATGAATTTGACAATAAAATTAATTTCAGAAAGTTACAAAAACATACCACTTGATTTACGTTGCGGCTTTGCTTGATCTCACATCCATGACACATCTTTTTCTCCTTCTGACGATTTCTAGATTTACATACAATGCAACGCCAGTCTAAATAACAAAGACATGTCATCATTTCAAATCGATTTCAACATAATGTACCACAAATCATGTTTTGTCTATATGTAGTATGACATTATATTGAAAATATCAAATATTTAAGAAGTTTTCTTATCAATATATTCATTAAGTCAAAATGCCTGAGTAAGTGGTGCAATGTAACACTTAACGCACAACAATATACCACAATAGATATTGGTGGACATCTGGAAGTCAGGAATGAGAACAGGTATGATGTTTCCTTGCATATTTTGTCTCAAATTGCAATGACGACTGCAACAGAATGCAGCTTTTCTTCCTCATCCCCAATATTCTCCAGATTTAGCCCCATTTGACTTCTATCTGTTCTCAAAACTGAGCTTTTTCTTACGTGGTAAGAAAATTGAAAGTATTGAGTGTGTTGTGAATACTGTGTAAAAGTACTTGGGGGAACAGAGTGAAGCATTCTATCTTAAAGTGATCCAAAAATTGGAACAAAGATGGAGAAAGGCACTGAGATGAAGGGAGATCATATCAAAAATGATGATAATTCTTTCAATCCCGGGCATTCCTAAGTACATGGAGAATATAACGTTGTGTTCATACCTCGTACAATGCAAGAAAAAAACCCCCCCCAAAATCACAACAAAGTAGTAGTAGTCATCACTATTTGTAATCATCAAGGTAAGTTCCTTTATTTGAAACATACAAAATAAAGTGTGCATCATCTTAATCTACATTTATTCTGTATGTACAATTTAAGAGGAAACCTTTTTTTTAATGAATTGTAATACCTTTTTAGGCATTCATCTAACTTTTCAGGTAATCTGTGTTATATCATATTTCAAATCTATAACATTATTATCCCAAAGTCATACATTGCATAAGAGGTAAATAAGCTCACCATTGTCTTTTTCCATAGATCGAATAACTTCTCCATTTCCAAAATTCTGTCAAAGAAAAAGATGTTACCCTAAAAATATTATACTCTTATACATATACACATATATCTATATATAATTCAATAATATTTCTCTCTTTATTTTTCTTTCCTCCCTTTTTATGAGCATGAGATAATTTCATCTCAGAAGTTGTATAAATAGACGGATGATCCACAGTTTCCTTTAAGCTGGTGTGTTCTTACTTTATAATGCACCGATATATTTTTCTCTTTCAGTTTATCTCTTCTTTTGGCATCACAAATCAGACACAGGTCACTCGTGTTCTGCTTCATTGACACTTTACAGTCAACGCAGTAGTCTCCTGTATGGAATGAGAAAAATATTCATGTAATAAAAAAGGAACATCTTTTATTCGAAATAAAGATATAATAAAAAAAAATAAAAGTTATAATAAAAATTGTTAACAGACATTGATAATTTGAGTGCCACATGCATGTTTATAAAATTATATATAGTTTGCAAAATCGAAATATTTATTTGCAGTAAAACATCTTCCATGATACGTTCTAAATATTATCCACTTCCATCCATAGCCTAGTCAGTGTGTTGAAAAATTTTGGGTCGTCTGTAAGCTTAAAGCATTCATGGCAGATACAGCCAACCAGACTGGAGACGCTCCAAGGGTTTAGACCAGCTAACAATGGCACATTGTTGCAAGTGTTGCAGTGCCATGGCAGCAGTAATTACGTTTTCAGTTTTTGGTCTTTTACTTGTCATGACCGCCTTGTTTGTTATCCGTACAACAAACAAACTCGAGGCAACATAATCCAGTGCTAGAGATTTCTCAATCTGCTAGTTTCTCTTATCTGCATCGACTCTTTAATTTTTCAAGAGCCACACCGATAGAAGTATATAAGGAGAAAAAGCTTCATCTCCATCTGCATCAAGTAAGATACTAGACATCAAATAATGTCATCATATTCAAGTTGCTTTCAAGTGAAATGTGCAAGTACCGATCACTGTGCTACACTAAGTATGTGCTACACTCAGTACGTGCATTTTGCAGCTATTCATTGTTACCGGTTTTGAAGTATATAGGATTAAACACACCAACTCCCTTTAATGTGGTTCTATTCATATCTTTCTAAAGAGGTATGGATGTCAGTATGGACCTCAAGAATGGTTATCTCCCCCCTCTCAGATTATTTCATCTATTTGATAATGTGGAGTGTTTAATAATGGAGAAATTGCAGAATTCTAGACTCATTGCTTCCTTACGTTCGGTAAGTACAATGGTAAATCTTTCTTTATAATCTGGGTTAGCAATATCTCTTTAAAAATAAATTTGATATTTCATATAAAAGTATTTTGTATTAATATGCTTTTAAATTAAGATACAAAACAATTTAATCCTAGATATGTACTAAACTAAATGAATAAAAAGAAACCCAAAAAAAGGACATTTATGAACATCTGAGAATCACTCTTATGTATTAGTTGTACACGTCATGAATACTCAAAACATACAGGCGACAAAATATTTAATTATACACTGTAGTAAAACTTAAGAAAATGAAACACAAAAACCAAAGAACGAAAGGCATAGCGATACAGTAAACAACGAATTCGGGAATAAAGTCAAACACGGACATCTTGAGTTAGGTACCAGGTGTCATGGAGGAGAAAGCACACTATCTTAGGACGGACAATTAAAGTAACAAACGTCACGATTAACCGGTTTACGGGCGCGCACCTTCCCACTCCCGCAAAAGCAGTACAATCAAAAGACAAATTTATAATAATCCTCCATATAGAGAACAAGGATTAACATGTTTCTAAAGACGAGAGGTCATGAAAATTTTTACACGAAACGTTTACGGGATAATATGCTAGTATCAAAAATCCTTTAGCGACATCAACGTAAGTACATCGTGTTCAGTCCATCTGAAAGCGAGTCAGATCCTTGCTTTGTAGGAGTTCCGATTAACAGTCAGATGGAACGAGGCTCAGGATTTTGTTTCCTCTGGAAAGGTTTGGACAAGTTTTATTTAAGCGATCTAAATATTTGCGAGACATTGACGCAAGGCATATTTCTTCTTTTTCGATGTGATAGTTACTTTTTGATAAGTATGTTTTATGTTATTATACGCTGTAAAATCTCTACCGTGACGAATAAGCTGAGAGACATTAACACTATAGATACGTGATAGTGGAGTGTTACTGCATGAGGAAATTTTTTATTTCGTATTCACGTTTGTCATATAACTTGGATCTTAGTTTGCCGTTAGAGTTAAAGTAGTCAAAATGTGAAAAAAAAATACGAAGGAAGCGGATGTACAAGATTCCGTACTATCAGGGACTTAGAATATATCTGTGGAACATAAGTATCAATTATTAATGAATAATCGTCGATATATCGAAATGTACGATTAGAGGCAGTGAGCAGCAGTGTTTTACCTTGACTTGAAAGAATTTATAGGAATTCAGATCATATGAATGAAGAAACAAGTCAGCATTAAGTTAGAATTTTGTTATACATCACATCAAGAACATACTATTATTAAGGTAATGTGCTTATGATGTCATGCACAAAATCTAGAACTATAGAATAGATGGATACAGAGCAGCGAGGGATATTTTAGGTGCCAGTTCTTCCCTGTCCTCTATATTTACCTATCCAAAAGACAAGATATCGAAGTGCCATCGGCGGACTCGAAACCGGGACCTTTCAATCCACATCCGAGCACTTAACCGATTGCTCTACACCAGCGCAGCCAGCTGATAGAGGTGCACAGTTAGAACTCAAGGCAACGCTGACCGTCTGTAAGAATACTTCATCTCCAAAAACTACAAAGATGCCGTCAATAAGGGAATCTAGTATCTTTCTATATCGACTTCTGTGTATTTATGTTTAGAATAAAAGCGATTTAACGAAATATACGTCTGAGTTACCAAGTATATTAATTAATGCTGTAAATGGTAGAGTGCCTTTCCGGTATCTAATTACACATTAAAACATCAAAAATGTCAAAGCCGTATATTCGAATAGGGATATGATGAAAAATTTAGAGGACGGAAACCATTTGCATATACATGCACGTAAAAGCTACATTAAACAAATATACTTGTTTACAAAAACATGGATTGGATTAAATTGCTACATCAAAGTTAAATAAGTAATGTACTGTGAAAGTAACGATGATTGTATTTTTCATCTCACATAATGTTTAAACTTAATTATATTATTCAGGTGCAGGCTCAAGTACCTTGTATATATATGTATGTATGTGTCGACATTAAATGTGAATTAAGTTCAAAAACAAAAGAACAGTGATATAACATAAAACTCCATTCCCGATGACATCGAGAAATACACATGTTAGAACAAATGAAATAATCGGTTAATCGTTTCCTTGTATCTCCTTAATTTTCTAACGAAGTAAAAATCAAATATCTTATAAGAATGTTTGTGACTTTATAAGTATGCATTGCAAGTTGCCTTCCGATTAGAATACTCGATGATTTATTTATAAGTTTTACTCCAGAATGATATTTGTAATTTAGGTCCCCTGCAAGGCAGCTAAATTCTGTCGTCATTGCTATTATATATTTTATTTACGTTAAATGATAGCATTTAAGACAATAACAGTAATATGAGAATTTAAATCATCAATAGATATGACTCAGTGTTTGTAGTTACAAGGAGTATTGCAATGCATAGTGGTCTGAAGAAAAAAGTCTACCTTGGTGTTGTTGTTCATTGATTTTTTTATGGTGCTTCCGTTTATCTGGGACTGTTCTATCTTTAATTGTCCAATAGTCTCGCTAAAAGGAGTAAATTAGTTAATGGCTTATAAACATTATTGAAAGAAATTATACTGAATAATTTGAGAAAATTAAGCAATTCTAGATATGTATTTATGTTCATTCATTCCTTTGCTTGATCTTGATTTACTGTTATTTCATATACCACAGAATTTATTCACATACTTTCAAAGGGCATGTTTTGTTTAGTCTATCTATACAAGGCATGCAGAAGTCCCGTTGTGCCCCGCAGTATCCTCCACATCTCTTGCACAGCCGTGCTAGAACATTAAAAAATCTTGCTATGACAAACATTATGAATACTGTTCATTTGATGCTTCATGTAAAAAGGGGATGGTAAAAAAGTTGATAATATTTGGAAGAAAATTGAAATACTGATATTCGAAGAATTTCCATGTTTGCTAATTCTGTGTTCTAAATATTATTCCTATTCTACATAATCGAATCCTACGTATTCTATGACACTTACCTAACATTCCAGGACGTTCTACACGCCTTGGACTTTCCGGCAGGCTTCGCACGTCAACCGGACGCATATTGGTAAGGCAACGAATAATTCAATTAATCCCCCAAACTATGACAGTTTTATTTCTTATTAAAAGTTCTATTGCTGTTTTAAACGTCCATCTTTTCAGAAATATCGACCATAAGATGTGGTGCAAATTGACGAAGGTTATCTGCAATTGTTCTCCAACAGAAGAAAGACGATGATAAGGAATGCAAAACTTGTGTTTCAGTCATTCAGAATACATAATTCACAGCCAAAAATCAAAACGGGTAAATCAGATAGTGGAATGTTGCTTTGTTTTAAACTTCTTCACAAATCATCACCTCCTCTGCGAATGAAATATATTGTTCATCCCGTGAATGAGATACTTTGGTAAATTAGTTATGCCCTGCTCGGAAGTTGATAAAGAAGTCCGTGTTCATCGCCATGGCATCAGGAAGGGTTTCAACTTACTTTATATTCTCAAACATGCCTTATCCGAGGAAGCATTATTTTTGATAATGCATTGTAATCGATGACATCTTATCGATCAATCGATAGATATTTTTCAAAATGTTAACTGTACTTCGCGTGTGGACGGTAGGAGTTTGTTTGCAGGGGTTTAAATCTATTGAAGGCTCAAGTAAATAAGTAAGACTCTCTACATGGACTAACCTGTGATTGAATATATTTTATGCAGTTTAGTTGGAATAAGTTACCGTTTGTTATTGTTAATGCTTTTTAAAAGAAAATATTCTATGTCAGTTTAAATACACTCTGCATAGAATCATTACGCAGTACCGAGCATCATTATTATATGAACATTTGAAAGCCATCGTTTTAATATAACTTAACAATGATCAAATATTGTATTATCGCATTTGCTGTATGCATGATGTAGAAATGATATGCATCTCCTATATGTCTGGGTCAAATAAACAAATGCAGTAATTGTTACAACTTAAATAATTAATAGAGATAAAAGAAAGACATTTTTCACAAATTTTCGACCACGTAGCCTTTATCCAGCGAAAATATTTTACAGATGTTTGAGCTTATTTTATTTTGGGAAAGAAAGCGAACTTTAATACATCAGACAACTGATATCTGACTCCGGAAATAGGGGGCAACAACTGCACAGATGCTGAAAGATATTATTTCATCTCATTAGAGAAAAGAGAAAGTTAAAAACAACCGCCCCTCTATATGGACGACAGAAACTGGAGTAAATTGTTACCAAAATGAATCTACGAGAGTAGTTTACATTATTTACGGTATGACATTTAAAAGGTAGGCGCAATTCATAAAAGAAAGCTTAAAGACATCTGTATTAGCCGTATGAGAAATGTCATCACAGACAAAAAAGCAAACAATAAAGGCAGAGAAAGACGTCACAGAATCAGTCAATTGTAATGCAATTGAGGCACGGACTTTGGACGGTATATAGAAATAACGCTAGTTACTCAATACTAAGGAAATAAGTAACTAATAACTAATAAATAAAGTAATACCAGATCTCGATGTATGACGAATGAAATCAAAAACAAGTCATTCGATTAATAAAAATATTCTTAATAAACAGACTAGACTTCATATACCAAAGTTCCTGACTAAAACATGAGAATCGACTGGAAATTAACATGGAAAAAATAAATATAAAAGTGTCAAACTTGTCAAAATATAAGATGAAGAATTCTTATTTTTTTAAACTAACAAAAGGAAATTCTTACCCAGAAGAAGCAATGCCAATGATAAAAATTATGGCTGAATTGAAGCATTTCATAAGGATGATGATGACGATACAAATCTAGGAGCAAAATTTCTCAAAAGACAACAAATTTCCTTACTCTTTAAAATGGTACAACATTTAGATATGATTCAACAGCTTGACTAACATAGATTCAGGATTCCAGATGCAGTATTAGGTTTAAATTAAAATTCGATAAGATAAGAAAATGAAACATAGGTCAAATGACAAGATCACAACCACAAAATCATAGGTGTCAAATGTAAGCGATTGTTATTTTGAGTCTTTAAATGAAAAATATGAAAGCCATATACTTTACTGTTCCACAAATATAGACCGGGTTAAAGTTTTTTTGGAAAGTAGGTCAAAGTTGAAGGTCAAGGTAACTAGGACAAACGTCATGACCTAAATAAGATCTGTTTCAAGTCATGTTCATTGCCGTTCAAAAGATATAAGCCAGGTAAATGTTTTGGAAAAGTAAGTCAAAGTCAAGATCAATGTCAATACACCAAACTTATGACCCTAAATAAGGGTTCCCGTCATGCAAAGTCTATAAATGAAATATCAAAGCCCTGTTCTTTGAGGTTTAAAACATATAGGCCATCTTCAAGTCAAAGTCCAAGGCCCAAGTCATTAGTCTAAAGGTCATAATTCTAAGTGGAAGTTGTGGACATGGGGAAGAGATTATACATGTAAAATAACAGTCTTGACCTTTGCGGTTCAAAAGATAGTGGCCAGGTTAAAGTTTTGTGTACGGACGACGATGACAACAACATCGTAAGGGTATGACATGAGCTCTCTTTTATTTTCGTTTCGGCTAGCTTAACATTACAGGAAAAAGTGCTACTTCATTAATAACCCGGAAGAAACCAATGTCTATGATTTCATCCAATTCTTCACAACATAAACAAAGCAATAGAAGTAGATAAATTAAACTTCTCAACTATTTAGTAACAAAAAGTTTATTATCAACAATTCAAAAATGTGTACAAAGACATGAAAATAAAGAAAATATTGGAAATCGTAGATTTTGTTGCTGAATTCGGGCACATAGACTGTGGTACGGAGGGGTCTGTAAGCTCAGCTGATCTTACTCCAGTCCAGAAGAGCGGCCCATACTGAACAAATGTTCCTCTGATAGAATATATAAAATATAAAGGCATAAGCGGTAATGTATTATTTTGTTATTTAATATTTGTTAATCTATACATACATGAAATTCATTAAAAGCAATTATATGTACAATCATATATCAACATTTTATTACTATCAAGAAATGTTGTAGAAGAAATGAAAAGGGCGACTGATGCAATTGTGCGACACTAAGGACATATGGAGCAAACACGGGTCGTATCATACCGTGCCGACTGAGTGTCTCTTGTTACGTTATCTATAGAAGTATACTTATCTTTATAAGAGTTTATATGTGATTGAGACTGAACGAAACTATATTTCTTTTCACTTTTCCTTATGGTTCTGATTTGGATTCGTCTACGTGTTTAATCATATTGCGTCAGTTCCGCGTAGTAGACGCCTATGACGCCGTAAAACATGTGTATCATAGTAAGGACCCTTGCGTGTACCCAAATGCACGCCATCACTACTGAGGTAGCTATGGTCAGTGGTAACTCTGATCATCAAATGATAATTAGATCTGGCGCCCAGGATAAGTCACTTTGGTCTAGATAAAATGTTCCCTAATACGATTGAGAGAAGCCTACACATAATACTTACTGTATAACGATATTTCCAGCTGATTCTGATGGCGCTTTCCATAGGACACGTGCTCCGGAGGTCCTCAAAACTATCCGATGTGATACTGCGCTCTGAAAAACATATATATACATAGCAATACCAATACGAGTACTATGTTCATCTATATAATAACACTCTTCGTAACGATTATATGCGATATGATGCAAAATGTACAGTAATTTGTGAAACAATGTTACCCAATATACTGTAATTTTTATGCAGAATAAGTAGTACATGTATGCGACTTCAGAGTAAGTAATCAGAAAAAAGAGGAGTTACTGGCTCAGTTATGTGGCAGAAGTCACCATGGAGCTATACAATCATGAAGATAAGTAATATACTAGAACATATAACACATTACAAAAATATTTGATTGTAGTGCAATTACGATACCGACTTAGGACTGTCATTTGATTTGACAAAAGCCAAACAAATGGTGTGGTTAACCGGTTTACGGGCCCATCTTTCCACTCACCGTAACAGCAGAACAATCAAAGGACGTACATTTAAAAATTTATAAATAATCCTCCATGTAAAGAACAAGGGTCAACAGGTGTCGCACATTGAGAGGTCATAAAAATATAAACACATAAGGTATTGTAAAACACATAATGGTATAAAAATATATGCGACATCAACATGATAAACCGTGCTCTGCCAGTCTGAAAGCGAGCTAAGACCCTAGATCTGTAGGAGTCCCGACTAACAGTCAGAGGGGACGAGGTTCAGGACCATGTCTCCTCTGAAAGAGGTTTGGACAAGGCCCGTTATATAGCCCTTACCGCCCTGTTAGTCAGCGTGCAACGTTCAAGTAAAAGTCTGCATATGGCTATAGAGGAGCCAAATACAAGACCTATAGTCTTTTCGATGATCTCAATATCATATTGTCTATTTAGAAGACGTTTGACTATTTAATTACATGATAAAATAACGTTATCGGAGCCTTTTACTTTCCTTAGTTTATATACGAGATCACCGTTAAAATAAGGATGGGAAATTCCATTGGATACATACTGTTGAAAAGAAATATTTCCAAATTTAGATAGAAGTTCAGAATACGATCTGAAGAATTTGCCGAATGTTTTTCTTAGCTTGTGATATCTGTAACCCTGAGTTAAAAGTTTAATAGTAATTTGTATATTTCGTTTATGAAAGTCCTAAACATCGGTGCAGCCTCTGACAAATCGAACTAATTGAGATATATAGATACCATATGATGGGAGTCGAGGGACATCGCCATCCAAATTAGGGAAATTTACAATAGGAAATCCAAAATCCTCACGTTTATCATAAATATTAGTATATATTAGGTGGTTGATAATTTTGATGTTTAAATCTAAGAAAGGTGTAGATGTATCTCAAGTATTAGCTTTATTCAATGTGAGCTCTGGTGGATATATTTCTGATATAAATTGTTCGAATTCAGGGTTGTCGGTAACCAAAATGTCATCCAGATATCTGCAAGTATTATTAAATTTGTCAATGAGGTCAAAACGTTTTGATTTTTGAAGAGAAACCATAAAATCCCTCTCATAACAATAAAGAAATAAATCTACTATCAGAGGCGCGCAGTTAGTACCCATAGGAATCCCAACTATTTGTTGATATATCTTGCCATCCATTTGCACGAAAATATTATTCATGAGAAAATCTAGTGCTTTACATAATTCCTTGCAAGTCCAGTATTTATATGAAGTATGTTGTTTGTTGGAAAAGAATCCGGAGTTATTGGAAGTACTATGTACGTTTTAGATTCTCTGTGAAAACACCATTGTATAAGAGACAGCAACTTGCTTTTAATCAAATCATGAGGCAGAGATGTATAAAGTGTAGAAAAATCAAATGTAGAAATTTGAGTCGCTTTGAAATTTAGCGAAAGAAATTTGTCTATAACTTCATGAGAAGTTTAAATCGACCAAAAGTAATTGATGTTACTATTATGAAATGCGACATCACAATATTTGATAATATGATCTTTTATAGCAGTTAGAGCAGACGTAATATGCTTCGATAGTACCGTAGTAGAGCAGTGGCTAGAACTAGATATGAAACGTGATTTATATGGACTTTTATGTAGTTTTGGGAGCCAATATATGATTGGTAGATCAAATTTATCAGTTTTAATTTTGAAGTCGGACATGGTCATGAGGTGATCGTTCAAGGTGCTGTCTTTTGAGGTAGGGCTTTCCACATATGTATGAGTGGAGTTTAATTCGTTTTTAAGTACTTCAGTATAATATAGTTTTCAAACAACTATTATGTTATTATCAGAACTCTTTTGATTGATTTAAATTTACATTTAAAATTACAAGTCATAGAAACTAATTGTGTGCCTATAAAGGTTTAATAAATAAGAATGATACACTATCTAAAGCAACGGGCAATCACATATCCCTGGCAGACCAATCAGGATAAGACGATAAAGTGGCATGAAACAACGGGCAGTCACATATCCCTGACAGGCCCAGTGAGGATAAGGTGATATTGTGGCATGAAACAACGGGCAGTCACATATCCCTGGCAGACTCAGTGAGGATAAGGTGATATTGGGCATGAAACAACGGGCAGTCACATATCCCTGGCAGGCTCAGTGAGGATAAGGTGATATTGTGGCATGAAGTAACGGGCAATCACATATCCCTGGCAGACTCAGTGAGGGTAAGGTGGTATTGTGGCATGAAACAACGGGAAGTCACATATCCCTGGCAGACTCGGTGAGGGTAAGGTGATATTGTGGCATGAAACAACGGGCAGTCACATATCCCTGGCAGACTCAGTGAGGGTAAGGTGATATTGTGGCATGAAACAACGGGCAGTCACATATCCCTGGCAGGCTCAGTGAGCATAAGGTGATGTTGTGGCATGAAACAACGGGCAGTCACATATCCCTGGCAGACTCAGTGAGGGTAAGGTGATATTGTGGCATGAAACAACGGGCAGTCACATATCCCTGGCAGGCTCAGTGAGCATAAGGTGATGTTGTGGCATGAAGTAACGGGCTGTCACATATCACTGGCAGGCTCAGTGAGGATAAGGTGATATTGCAGCCTGAAGCAACGGGCAGTCACATATCCCTGGCAGGCTCATTGAGGATAAGGTGATATTGTAGCATGAGGTAACAGGCAGTCACATATCCCTGGCAGGCTCATTGAGGATAAGGTGATATTGCAGCCTGAAGCAACGGGCAATCACATATCCCTGGCAGACTCAATGAGGATAAGGTAATATTGCAGCCTGAAGCAACGGGCAGTCACATATCCCTGGCAGGCCCAGTGAGGATAAGGTGATATTGTGGCATGAAACAACGGGCAGTCACATATCCCTGGCAGACTCAATGAGGATAAGGTAATATTGCAGCCTGAAGCAACGGGCAGTCACATATCCCTGGCAGACTCGGTGAGGGTAAGGTGATATTGTGGCATGAAACAACGGGCAGTCACATATCCCTGGCAGGCTCAGTGAGGATAAGGTGATATTGTGGCATGAAGTAACGGGCAATCACATATCCCTGGCAGACTCAATGAGGGTAAGGTGATATTGTGGCATGAAGTAACAGGCAGTCATATATCCCTGGCAGACTCATTGAGGATAAGGTGATATTGGGGCATGGAGCAACGAGCAATCACATATCCCTTGCACAGACACTGCATTACATGAAGAGTGCCTTTTTAAAAAAAATTTCCTTATATCGTCTCGTTGCCATTTTCCCTAGGGTAAAAAATGATATATAACTAGAATGCCGTCGCTTCAACTAGTATTTCCTACTAGTTCCGATGGTAATCAAAGGAAAATAAAGTACCAGCATGTAAAACAATGTCTAACCTAATGACATCTGTTCTCAAAAATTTCTTTTAAGCATGATTGAAAATCGCCAACAAAAGAAAAATTCGACCGGCCCAACTCGCGGACATGTTTACATGTTGGTACTTTATTTTCCTCTGTTTATTAACGGAACTTGTAGAAAATACTACATGTAGTTGAAGCGGTCCCATTCAGGCTATAATTTCTTACCTTGGGGGAAAGGGGAACGAGACGACATATAAGGGGGGAGGGGTAGTTAAAAAAGGCACTTTTCATGTAACGCATTGCCTGTGTCCCTTGCAGACTCATTGAGGATAAGGTAATATAGTGGCATGAAGTAACGGGCAATCACATATCCCTGGCAAGCTCAGTGAGGATAAGGTAATATAGAGGCATGAAACAACGGGCAATCACATATCCCTGGCAGACACAGTGAGGATAAGGTGATACTGTGGCATGAAGTAACGGGCATTCACATATCCCTTGCAGGCTCAGTGAGGGTAAGGTAATATAGAGGCATGAAACAAAGGGCGAACACATATCCCTGGCAGGCTCAGTAAGGTTAAGGTGATATTGTGGCATGAGGTAACGGGCAATTATATATCCCTGGCAGCCCCGGTAGGATAAAGTGATATTGTGGCATGAAGTAACAGGCAGTCATATATCCCTGGCAGGCTCAGTTAGGGTAAGGTGATATTGTGGTATGAAGTAACAGGCAGTCACATATCCCTGGCAGACTTAGTGAGGATAAGGTGATATTGTGGCATGACGTAACAGGCAGTCACATATCCCTGGCAGACTCAGTGATGATAAGGTTATATTGTGGCATGAAGCAATATTTTTACATTGACTGATGTAATATTTCTCAAAATCCATTATAATAAAATACTAAAATAAAATTACTGTCACTGTATGTATGTCTTTTAATCGAGCAGGTCGATTACTACAGATACGATATCATATATATCTTAGACGTATACTGAATAATGTCTAAGAGATAATTAAACAAACTTCTTACCTCTGTATTATTATTACAATCCAACAGCTTTAGACCTGGGTCATTTTCGTCAAATGAAAACGTTCCAATAGCGATGTCAGATGTATCGCATAAAGGTCGTGCCTGCAAAAACATTCCACGAAATTCCAGACTGCTGCTGACGTTCACTGCAGGTATTAAGTCAACATGCAATTAATACTTTATTATATATTCAAACAACAGTTATTTTCTTAAATTCATTTCCAATTATTAAATATATCTGCTAACAAAGGTTTACTATCATACACAGCTGTGGATTTTTATTTCTTAGAATGTGTAACAGCGTTGAAAAGTTTCTTGCAATTGCATATTTTAAACAAGACAATAATAAGATATGATTTATTTTGTTCAGGTTTAATAAAAATTATCCATAGAAAATATCTGTTTCTAAAACAAAGAAATTATGATGTTCACTTCATGGAAATATAAAACACTGATTAAATGTTAACCTTCAACAATGTCTCCGGGTAAATATGAAGTCATATTAAGGGTGATATTAAATGGCGGAGGATCTGTCTGAGCTGGTACACCATGGTCCGGAACCATTGATTGGCAAGCTGAGAGAGGAGGGCCTATAGAGTAACTTAATATTGGAACGGTTAAAATCGACCAGGCTGCGATAATTGACAAAATTCTCTGAAAGTAGAATTTACAGTACTGTTTTCTTCAGTGATTGACATTCCTTTGAATAAATTTCTCAAGTGTACACATGGTAATAAAATTATGGGTTAACTAGCTGAACACAATAAGTATTCTTCTTAAAAGCAGTTTTTCGGCAAGGCTCATATTTCAGAAATATTTGAAATACAAAATCCACACCAAATATCTAAAACCTAATGTTGAATGTCTGTATATATATATATTTATTTGGTTTTTTTTATCTATTTACATTTATTTATTTGTATATTTTACTTCATTTTTATTTTCTAACTTATTGAATCCGAGATGAAGATTTTATTCTTCGTCCGATTTTTCATAATATTAACAGAAAATTTTTTAACTCGATTTGATGTTAAAGAAAAAAAGAACCCTGTTTTATGAATGATAAAATTCTATAAATAAAACAAAGATTTTCGCGCTTAACCCCTGAAACCGGTTATCCACACTAAATGACTAACGATTGTTACTTCAACTGACCGTTTTATGTCGGTATAATCGAACATTTTGGTGATGGCTTTTTATCTATTGTTTATTCTTTACTCTGTATGTCCATGGCGACTTTCGTCTCACTCCTGAGTGAGATGTCTTTTCTTTTAAGCTGTTGACTTTTATGCATTGGTGTTTCAACAGAGAGTCTGAATCATACCTATGTACTACAGATACCTTTGGATTGTTCTTAAACAAACGGTATGATTCATAGAAATATGTGACTTACACTGAAGTATGTAATGTCATCATTTTCCGTATGAAGATATATTATAAACATATATGTGCACTTTAACGGCAAGACTAAACAACAGGTGATAGGGATTCCTATGGACACTCTTACTGCACACCTCATATAGAGGACCATTTTTGTATCGTTATGATAGGAATTTTATGCATGAGGTAAATTATGATTAAAGTTTTGAGCTTATCGACATATTCATATCTTGTTCACTGATAATCTCGAGTTTGAAAGACTTAACATCGATATTGATCCACTGAACCTTAATTATCTTTCTTGTGTATTTTAATATCAAAAACTATCGACTATGTTCACTGACATTTATGCTAAACATTTCAAATTGCAATTTTCCCATATTTATGTAATAATGTGTCTAGACCCCTATAATTGTACATTCTCCGTCAGTTACACTAACGTTCTGGATTTACACGCTGAAAATCTTCAATTCCCTTTTGACTCGGAGTTATAGATACCAAAACTTAAGCTTTTGGAAACTGAAGAATTTTTTATTAACTTCGGTACACTTTCTTTTCAACAACATTTGTCCAATCGAATCTCCCATTCTTATATCTATGTTGATCTTGTATATGAAATGGGAAGGATTAAAGGTTCTGATTATTTACTGGTATAAGATTCAAACTAGTAAAAAGTCTTCGACGTTGGCAGTCTTATCCTGATTTATCGAAAATATCTCTTCAAAGCCTGTTAATAAGGCTATGGGAACTCTTAGACGAGCCTTGTCTTGCCGTTTCAGAGGAAAAGACTCCTAAACTTGTACCACCTTAGTTCACGGACAGCACGGTTGGATCTTTTTGATGTCATTCTGTTTTTTTTTTCAATTGAATAAAACAATTGCATTACAATATTTTGTCTATTTTGTCTTTTTATGTGCTTATTATTATCCAAGCTCTGCATATCTGTGGCGACTTTAAGTCAGAGTCTTTTTTCTTATTTATTTTGTTCTCTGTATGAGAGTTATTTACAGATTTAAAAATTTTAGTCCCTTTGAATATCCAGTATGTTTAAAGGTAGAATTCGTATATCGATTAAACAAAACACTTTTGTGACTTTAATCACTTTAACAGACCGCCCTAAATCTGTGGCGCAACTTAATAAGAAAAATTATTTTTCTGCTGTCTTTTATGCTCTATTCTATTTATTTATTTATTTTTGCTATGCATCTTAAGGTTGGTATTTGTCTTGCGAATGAGTCAGATTTCCCCCTTTGTTTTTAGAGAAAAGAATTGGATAATTGATACATTTAATTAGTTCATACAAGGAACCATTCGTTTATGGAATAGCTTAAAATTGAATTTTTGGTAACAATAAATCATTTAAATTTACATGTAACACGTATTTTGATTGGTTTAAAATTTTGTGGTATATCTTATATTTTGCTATGCGCAATGATGCAGTTTTTTCGTCCTTTTTTTCGCGGTATACTTCCATCCAACGAAAAAACAAATTAGATTAATTCCTTATATACAAGATGTAGAACTTTATTTAGTATAAATGTCTCCTCCTACCTTGGTTTGAAATCCCATCACGACCCTTCCTTTTTTTATTTTGTTTATGTCACTGCAATGTATATCAGAACTGTATTTATATAGTTCATAGCGTGTATCATTTAGGCATGAGATACGGACTTCTATTATGAAATATTATTAATATAGGAAGTCTAACATCCTTCAATATCTTTATAGATATGCAAGCCTGATTTATATGCACGTTTCTTGAAAGGTGCCCCACACATTACATACAAATGTAATTAACAATACATAAAAATGTGCTCTGTCTACGAAGACAATATAGAATTATTTGAATATTAACTTTCCATTGAGTTGTTTGGGTTAAAATGTTTGTTTATCAAGCTTTATTTTGTTAAATTAAATATGTCTGGATACTGTATGGGGATGGTGAAACCATTAGCATGATCCGATTTGCTACGGATATTCACAATTTTATTCATAAAATAGAGGTCTCCGGTATTATCACAAATTTTACAAGACAACTATACACATACACGGAATTTTCTCTTTTAAATAAAAACTATAAATTTGTAAAAACACTCTTATCACAAATTTTAGGTCACGTGACCTTTATCAAGTGAAATAAACGATCTAATGTTTCATTTGATAATGGCCAAATGTAATAGATTTTTCTCAAATTTTCGGCCACGTGGCCTTAATCAAGTGAAGTAAACAATGTTAAATTTCATTGGATAAAAAGGGCAAGTGACCGAAAATTTTTGAATTTTTATTTCATTCTATTATATTTTATTTATTTATCTATTTACTTGATTTGTATTATTTATTTGCTGATTTTGTAGTATTGATAGGTTACTATTAACAATCAAGTCACTAAATATATCCGGAAGTTTTATTCTGAGACATACGCATGCGTCTGAATGAGGAGTCAGCGGTATGTGGTCTTACGCACATCAAAGGGAAATTGTGTGCATGGGAGATAAATTCAAGTTAGAGACAGTGTTAACAACAAAACACTCGAATGTCCACAAATTTTCGGCCGTGTGGCCTTTATCAAGTGGGAAATATTGAAAACAGGATATCAAGTTACTACTTCCCTACGGAGGACTTTCATATAATTTAGCGTTTCCTTGTGTTTAACTTAACTGATGGTCTGTGCCAATATACTTTAATGTAAGCATATATTAAGAAGTCAGTCGATATGAGCTGTAATGTTGGACCCACGTTCCCACTTACTATGAAAATAGTATGATTAGAAATAGACACATTTATCAAATATAAACTTCTAGAACTGATCAGAATGTAGCTTCTTATAGTAGTGAGAGACTGTAAAAATATCCACTAATACATAAAATATTTTGGTGTCTTTTGACTTATATACTTTTGCCGCCATACTGCATCGCTCCAATAAAGTCTGGGACATTAAACGTATCTCTAAAACCTAGGTCAGAGGTATTAAGCATTCATTGCCAATGTGTAAAATCGTAATACGCTATTGCTGCGCAATCTACATTTCACTTTATACACGACCACGTCATAACACATCGTAGGTTATAAACCGGACCCTCTTACATCCTATCACCTCGGATGTACCTCATTGTTGGGAGGAAATTGTTTTACGGATATATTTGATACTGAGATAGTAATGCAGGATTAACTTAAGTGATTATTAATGTTAAAGGTCCCCTGTAAACAAGGATAATAGTCTCAAATTAGATATCAAAGTAAAACAAAGAAAAATGCGAGGATACTGAACAATAAACAAAAGGCCCAAATTGGCATATATCTCTCATCTGATCACCTTGCGCCCATGACATTCTTAGAAAAAAAGCAGTATATTCTCTGACAAAAGTATCCACAGGGATTTCTCTGATACAGTTTGTTTGATTATCTATGCAGCCGCTATGAATAAAATTGTCAAACCAGGGCTTATGTTACCCTATCCTTGATCCACCCCTTGCTAAATATGCTCGAAAACAACAACATATTTAGTGAACCTACTATACTTCATACCTACCAAGTTTCATTACAATCTTTCAATTAGTTCTGAAAGAGAAGTCCATCAAAGTTTAGTATTACATACAAATAGTATATCCAAAATCCCATTTTCAATCTTAACAAAAATAAAAAGCCTATAAATTATTTTTGTTTTCCATTTCTTTTCAATTAAAATGCATTATAAGCAACCTAGAAATTACCTGAAATAAGCAACAAAGACAGTCAAAACGAAAAAACCAAATGAACAAAACGAAAATGGGAAAAAACCCTTGTAGAGATATTGAGTGCTTAATCCATACCAAGTTTGATCAAACTCCCTCCAGCAGGGTCTAAAGTCAAAGTATGAAGAGTTTACGGCGGACAGGCAGCCGAACTATTACCGGACCAAAAGTAATCAGAATAATTCACTTCAGCCTTCGGACCAGGTGAGCTGAAAACCGACAAGCGTAGTAACGTCGTAAGGGCCAATGCGAAATACCTAGTAAAAAGCAGAGTCCACCTCTGACGTTAGGTGTCATAGAGGAGTATTCATACTCTGCAAACCACTAGACAATATAAATTACACTACCTGTAGACAAATTGTCATGACACCAACTGTTTTGTTTGGATTAAGCACGTCACGTGATTACTACATTTTTCCGACACTGATGTCCAGTATTAGTCAGTCAGAAATAACTCGCCGATTTCTGTTGACTATCGTTGTTAAAGTCGTAATCTAAGCGTTCTCTTTTATAAGCTTATGTCTTATCAAAAATAAAATACATTGTACTGCCCAAATTAAATTTTTGATGAAATATTAGGGCTTTTTTTATTCTATTTGGAATATGTTCTGACGCTCTGTAGCTGTATGAAAGAATCAGACACGGAACAAGCTCTTTTTATAGGATAAATTGACACTAAAGTTATTTCTCTTAAAGGCTTACATGGTTATCTTTTTTCATTGCACTTGCACAGCAACGGACCATCAAGAAACTGTGGGATCTTGAACGTGTCAAAGTCTACCGTGGCATTGGGCTTTAGTTTTATATATCACATCCAAAAATAGGTAGACCAATGATAATGGGTTTGGAAACCATGAGCTCTCAGCTTCAACTAAGTACACAACCTACTAAGATACGCCGGCTCCGTAATTAGAAATATTGACACAATAGTTATCCGATAAAAGAATGTACATAAAAATAAAATAAAAAAATGAAATCTAAGTCATCACGCGTGTTATATTGTGCAGAAATAAGTTAATCGTCAGTTTGCAAAATATCCAAATCGAAAGTCTGTTGTTGGGTTCTCTTGTCTAACTTTCTAGTTCGTTGGGAGGCATAGGGTACATTTCAGTATGCTTTCGTTCTTTATAGTTAATATGTCATTATCTATTTGAAAGTTTCTTTGGTGGTAACTGCCATTATTTTGTGTAAATATGGATTCTTCTGCATCTACTGAAATTCGAGTTAAACACCGATTTTTCTCTGACATAAGTAAACAGTACGTGTATATACTGGAAATGATTTGTCCCAAAATTACAATATACATGATCGTTAAGAGATGATGTGAAGATACAAGAAGTAGTAAAACTCGTGGTATTATTATATATACAATTACTAAATCAACAATGACAAGGTATATGTATATGTATTTATATTATATAAATAACATTAATACAATGAGCCAGTCTTGTGTATAAGCCAGAGCCTCTGAATGTTTTGTCATTAAAAGAATGAGAAACTCCCAAGGAACACTATGAACATCGAAATAGCCGCCGAGCGCAGGTTGACTGAGCCAGAGATCGTGGTCATACTTGGCTGTGTATTTAGCGTCGGAGAAGATGATTGAACCCTAATGGTGCTGGTGCTGGTTATATTGGTGTTAATGTCGGTATTCGTGTATTTTGGTGGTTGGGTCATATCGCTTATTGTTGGAATCATGCTGGATTTAGCAGCAGCAGTGAGTCGGACAGAGCTTACACCTGTCCAAAATACAGGTTGACTTTGAACGAATGTACCTCTGAAATAAAGAGTTTGGATGGTTGACAATTCTATCTTTTATATACATGTATATACCTTGGTTATAAACAGTAATCTTCAGCATTTATCCAAGATGTATAGAATCAAAGCTTTGATTTCCTCGAAGTATGTATGGGTGTTTTGTTGTTGTTGGAAAGTTTCTGGTTCGAGTTGATTAAAACCAACAACCAATGTGTAATTACGATGAGCTCCATTAGAAATCATGCATCGAAATTCTATTTGATCTTGATTAAGTGTTTATTTGCGTCTCGATTGAATTCGTTTTATTTTAAAATTTTAAAGTTTAATTCTTATCTTTGGAAGGTCTTGCTTTTTAGTGTTTTTCAGATATGTGAAAAATACTGAATCTTGTGCTGTAAACATATCAGACGGACTATACTAGTATATTCTACTGCTAACATTATGTATACCTGAAGTATATATTGCCGACACTCTGTGCGGGAGCTGTCCAGTGAAACGTTTTCACTGAGGTTTCAGTGCTTCTACTATGTGCAATAGCACTCTACGAAAGAAAGGAAAAAGAGATCATGCTCAGCTGCAAAACAAACGTCGACACAGAAACGATAAACAAAATTTAGAATAAAACACCACAAAAATAATTGATACTTGTTAAACTGCAGCTCTAACCGACGATGGCATTACAATGACTAAAAAACCCTTAAGCTGTGTTCATCTTCAATATTACCACAATAGTAAATATGATACATGTATTTTTATAACGTATGTATTATTTCCTCTATTTTTCCAGTTTAGCATCAAATAGAAGAAATTAGTAATAAGGTATTTCGGTATGTATGTTTTGGGCATTCATGTCTAATGCTGATAGCAAAATTCTAGTCTCACTTCTGATTCAAAGGGATCCATGAATGTTCACCATTTTACATTAAGTCTCACAGTGGAAAAGCAATTTTATTGGCTTGATCTTTTACGTCTACACGGGATTTCAGTTTTTATTGTCTCATCCGAAAGACAAGACACGGCGCCCATGGCGGGAGTCGAACCGCGGATCTTTCGGTCACGAGTCGAGTACTGAGTCACACCGGCTTTTATTCGACAGACAGGACACCTAAAAGTCACGTGCGTGACTTGAACCCAAGACCTTCGACATTTCAAGCAGTTGGACCTATAAACAACCAACCATAAGGAATTTAGATTAACATGTTTAGAAAATTATTCGATGAATGTTAATAACTCCTTACAGCTGCATTGCCGTTACATCCTAAAAGTTGCAAATAAGATTCGCCTGTTCCCAGCGAAAATGTTCCGACAGCCACATTGGAATTGTCTGACCTGGCCTGGATGAAGAGTCCTCTAAACGTGGATGATGTTGCCGTTACTGTTACTAGTGAATTAAAAAATAATCACGTTTAAGTTACCGCATATTATGAATTTACAAAATCAATTACTGAAAATAAGTATCCATTTATGAATGAATTTATCAGATAAGAAAAATAAGCATTTTATAGATCTGTCATGTTTTAATTTTTTAATTTACTTCTTAATGTTTTATTTACCACCCTCCAAGTAAGTTCAAAAATTAAAACATGACAGATCATGCTACATTGGATCGGACAATATTGGAATAAGACAAACATTATGTGGGTAGTATAGGTTTATGTCTGTAAAAGCATAGATTCATCCACAAAACCTGCCTATTAAATTACTAGGAATATATAATATAGTTAAATAGAATCAATGTATACCTTGTATCACTGTGTTACTGTCGTATATCGTATCATTTAAGGTGATAGTATAAGGCGACGAAGTGACCTGGGGTTGTCTTCCATGACTTGGAAGCATTTCCGTACATGCCGACAGAGGTGGGCCACTAGAGTACGACTCCACTATGGCAAACAACATTGCAAAAATCAGTGCTGACATCATTTTCACCTGTGTTGCTTAAATCGTAGATTTTACTTCAAAATATAAAGTAGTATATTATCTTTTTCATGTCATGCATTGTAATCTAAAAGCACGGTAATGTTTCTATATTATATTCTTGCAACAAGTTTATATACGATCAAATGATATGAATTACCAAGGTCGGGGGCCTAGGTAGTCAGTAGGCTAATGCAATACGCAGACATTCCTTTCGGTTGCTCTCCTCTGGTGTCTCTGGGATTTTGCACATGACCGAGTACAGGATTAAGTTGAATCAAAAATATTGTGCTGTAGCCTCCCTTACCGGGAAGGCTTTGGTGCTATATTGAAACTTACTGCATTATCCTCTAAAGTCAAGGCTCGATGTTTGGTTAGTGAAAATCTGTTCTTTACTGTTGACACATATCCTCAGGTAATAATTCACAGTATGATAGTTTAGTATGTATCCGTTCGTATCCATAGTCTATCTCGCATTATTACGGACTTGGGTATATTTTTCTTCTAATGTATTTACTTTAGGTAGAAGCGAATTCCGGTCAAGTTGGACATCGTAATGAAGCTCTTATTGTTTGAAAAAATTTCTACTGTATTCTCATGTAGTAACTATGTAAAAGAGCCTTTTACTCGATGATGGACATAATACGGCGGTAAACAGCTGATCGTCGCATTTGTTTTCGCCTTGTCTACTGTCCGTCCGCATCACCAAACAAAAAAAAAACAACAAAAAAAAAAAACAAAAAGCAAAAAAAAAATCGTATATTTGGGGTTCGGATCCTAAGATATTATTTCCGATTGGAAACATACGCAAGATAGATACTATGTACTATATATTCATGTAAATGCGAGAATTTTTCATTCCCTTTCGTATCATGTTATAACTAATCAAAACATATATAACATAAAAAAATTTAAGTCCAATATCATATATATATATATATATATATATATTGGTCAACCTCTATCTATTGTTGTTACCACTAGAATGTTTCATTCCAATTAAATCTTAGCTTGAATCAACAACTAATAATTCAAGTGTATTTAAGAAGACAAATTTTCATGACTATGTTTTCAGAATTACTCAAATTATCGCAAGTTTTTGATGCACAGACTTGATGGCCTGGACAGTGGTAGATCGTCTTATTGTGTCTTTACACAAAACATTTGATTTGCATCGTCTTGGTCTGTTTAAGGTAGAATAAGAAAGTACGGACAGTTATAAGCTGGTATCTCATCTATGGGAGTCTGTCTGTCGTTGTATCGCACTATAAAAGCTCCCACACTCTGAGCATTTATTGTGTGGAAAAGGTGTTGCTATAACTAAATGCAGACATTGAGGCAAAATAAGATATAACCCCAGAGATACCATAAATTTTCAACTATACGGTTAGGTTGAATACAAGGATAAAGTTATCATGAACAGTTTTCCTAAGTAAAATCGTATCAGAAAAATAACTACATTTAATGTAATAAACCTCAACTGCGTTTTCGCCTTTGCCGAGATCGCTCAAAGAAAATAAAAAGGAAGATATGCAAAGCATAATATTAATGGGATCGTTGATTTAAGTTCTATAAAAAGCTAATTTAATTATCTCTTTTCTTTTAAAAATAAAATTGGTAACAAATTAAATCAAATCAAAAACAATTCTTACCTGCTTTCTGTCGGAGTATGGCGACATAAAACAGGATGTTATCGAGAAATCATATTTGATTACTTGATCATCCCTTCCGATGAATATGACTGTGCAATATTTCAGAGAGTGTATACACATTGATACACTAACAATCACGTGATTAGAATTACCATATAGACTTAATAGACAACTTTAGTTTGATAGTTTAAAGGGTACACATATCGGAAATCGTAGCATGCTAGCTGAGACATGATATTTTTTAATCGTAGCATGCTAGCTGAGACATATTTTTTAATCGTAGCATGCTAGCTGAGACATGATATATTTAATCGTAGCATGCTAGCTGAGACATGATATTTTTAATCGTAGCATGCTAGCTGAGACATGATATTGGTAATCATAACATATTAGTTGAGACACGTTATTGATAATCGCACATGTTAGTTGAAACATGATATTGGTAATCGTAACATTTTAGCTGAGACATGATGTTGGTGTCGTGGCATGTTAGTTGAGACATGATATTGACGCTATTTTTAAACCTATATTTACAAGTTTATGTACATGATTATTTACATGAGCTTTCTCTTTACCATGAGCTCATAATTAACTATGTGCTTACTCTTTACCATGAGCTTACTCAGTATCATGAACTTACTCTTTACAGTATGCATACTCCTTACCATGAACTTACTCTTTACCACATACTTACTCTTTACCACGTGCTTACTCTTTACCATGAGCTTACTCAGTATCATAAACTTACTCTTTACAGTATGCATACTCCTTACCATGAACTTACTCTTTACCACATACTTACTCTTTACCACATACTTACTCTTTACCATAAGCTTACTCTTTATCACGTGCTTGCTCTTTACCATTTGCTTACTCTTTACCACGTGCTTACTCTTTACCACTTGCTTATTCTCTACCACTTGCTTACTCTTTACTGTGAGCTTTCTCTTTACCATGGTCTTACTCTTTACTATGAGCTTACTTTCTACCATGGGCTTCCTCTCCACCATGAGCTTACTCTCTACCATGAGGTTACTCTTTACTATAACCTTACTCTTTACTATGAGCGTACTCTCTATCATGAGCTTATTCTCTACCATGAGCTTACTTTTTACTATGAGCTTACTCTTTGCTATCAGCTTATTCTCTACCATGAGCTTACTCTTTACTATGAACTTACTCTTTGCTATCAGCTTATTCTCTACCAGGAGCTTATTCTCCACCATGAGCTTACTCTTTACCATGGGCTTACTCTGTACCATGAGCTTACTCTTTACCATAAGCATACTCTCTACCATGAGCGTATTCTCCACCATGAGCTTACTCTCTACCATGAGCTTACTCTTTACTATGAGCTTACTCTCTACCATGAGCTTATTCTCTTCCATGAGCTTACTCTTTACTATGAGCTTACTCTTTGCTATCAGATTATTCTCTACCATGAGCTTACTTTTTACTATGAGCTCACTCTCTACCATGAGCTTACTCTCTACCATTAGCTTATTCTCCACCATGAGCTTACTCTCTACCATGAGCTTACTCTTACTATGAGCTTACTCTCTACCATGAGCTTATTCTCTATCATGAGCTTACTCTTTACTATGAGCTTACTCTTTGCTATCAGCTTATTCTTTACCATGAGCTTACTCTTTACTATGAGCTTACTCTCTACCATGAGCTTACTCTCTACCACTTGATTACTCTTTACCATAAGCTCACTCTTTACCACGTGTTTACTTTTTACCATGAGCTTACTCTTTATCATGAACTTACTCTTTACCGTATGCTTACTCTCATCAGCCATCAGCTTATACTTTACGAATTGCTTACTCTTTACCATTTACTTATTTTTTTACCACGTGATTACTCTTAACCATTAGCTTACTCTTTATCATTTACTCTTTACCTCTTGCTTATTCTCTACCATGAGCTTACTCTTTACTATGAGCTTACTCTCTACCATGAGCTTATTCTCCACCATGATCTTACTCTTTACCATGAGCTTACTCTTTACCAGATGCTTACTCTCTATCATGAGCTTACTCTCTACCATGAGCTTACTCTTTACTATGAGCTTACTCTCTACCATGAGCTTACTCTTTACCATGAGCTTACTCTTTACCAGATGCTTACTCTCTACCATGAGCTTACTCTCTACCATGAGCTTACTCTTTACTATAAGCTTACTCTCTACCATGAGCTTATTCTCCACCATGAGCTTACTCTTTACCAGATGCTTACTCTCTACCATGAGCTTACTCTCTACCATGAGCTTATTCTCTACCATGAGCTTACTCTTTACTATGAGCTTACTCTCTATCATGAGCTTACTCTCTACCGTGAACGTACTCTTTACCACTTGCTTACTCTTTACCACTTGCTTACTCTCTACCATGAGCTTACTTTTTACTATGAGCTTACTCTCTACCATGAACTTACTCTTTACTATGAGCTTACTCTTTACTAAGTGCTTACTTATTTATTAATACTTAAATATTTCTTCTTATACAATTAATGTGGGTAGAAATTTAAGATCGCTCTCTCTCAAATTATTACGTATGAACCTTTTTACCATTTTCCACAACTTCCATCTTTAACTAAATGTAAGGTGGATTACGGCATGTCAGAATGCAAAGATTACAAACCTGATCAGATCATCTGACTGCAACCCCCAACTGACTAATTAAATGTTCCAAGTCGGCATCCTGTGCAGTGTAAGTCAGAAGATAAGGACTGTGCACATGCAAGTCAGACGGTTAGGACCCATACACATGTAATTAAGTATACCAACTGCATCCCGTACAGTGTAAGTCAGACGTTTAGGACCCATACACATGTTCAGTATACCAACTAACTAATAATTATTCACTGAATTAAGTTGGTATCCCGTGCTAAGTAAGTCAGACGGTTAGGACCTATATACATGTTAAGTATACCAACTGACTAATTCACTGAATTAAGTTGGCATCCCGTGCAGTGTAAGTCAGACGGTTAGGACTCATACACATGTTAAGTATACCAACTGACAAATTGACCGAATTAAGTTGGCATCTCGTGTAGTGTAAGTCAGACGGTTAGGACCCATACACTTGTTAAGTATACCAACTGACAAATTGACCGAATTAAGTTGGCATCCCGTGCAGTGTTAGTCAGACGGTTAGGACTCATACACATGTTAAGTTTACCAACTGACTAATTCACTGAATTAAGTTGGCATCCCGTGCAGTGTAAGTCAGACGGTTAGGACTCATACACATGTTAAGTTTACCAACTGACTAATTCACTGAATTAAGTTGGCATCCCGTGCAGCGTAAGTCAGTAAGTGAGGACCAACTGACCGACTGAGTGTTCTAAGTTGATACCCTGTGAAGCATAATGGAATAATATTGAGGCGTCCGTGATGTATTATACAATTATGGACTTTTAACACAGTGTATATGATGTGATATTGACTTACTATGAAAATATTGACCGAGGCGTAAGCCGAGGTCAATATTTTCATAGTAAGTCGATATCACATCATATACACTGAGTTAAAAGTCCATAACTGTTTTATTCTATATTTACTTTCCTTGTCTTTTTAAATCGATCAGCACCGCAGAGAACATTTTCCTTGAATTGGCGAATTCCTCACCATTGACAATATCACTTTTGAAAACACGATTCAGCCCATGCCGTATCGCCACCAGGGATGACTTTTTATATAGTTCTCCAGATGTCGTTCAGGCCTCTGCATAGAATTAACATAGAAAAGAGTCTAATTCGGACGCTGAATATGACATAATGTTTTCATTCTGTCCCTTCTCCCTAAGATATGATTTAAAGGCATTTAATGCGCTTTCAGTTGCCTTTTTGGTGTTTTTTGCATCTTTTCCTTCTATTATTTTCTGTAGATTTACCTCTGATACGGAAGCGAATCGTGTTTTTGTTCAGACATTTGGCAGACGATCTGTATTGAAAAGGGGAATTCAGGAATTATTTTTAACCGTGGTATCTCGCGATATATTCAGGACCGGAAGTGACGATTACAGCCAATCAGAGAGTGTCTATATATATCTTATAGAATAATCTCTAATAGAGAATCAAAGATCAGTTTTATAAATTCATTTATATTTCACTTTCTTTCAAAGGGATGTATGCAATAACATATTCCTTTCAAAGTAAGATTTTTCAAAAACTGCAGAAAAGAGGGCAAATCTCACAGATTTATATCTTTGTAATCCAGAAGCTTTTATAACTTTTAAAGGTTTTAAGCTGGAAGCCGAGAGGAAAAACTTTAGATCAGACGGATTACTTACATGGATACAGCTTTTTTAACTTCATAGAATTATTGACGATAAAGGTGTGTTAGCTCCCGAAAAGTGAATCTTTCCATGAAATTAATGACGATGGTTTTGGCAGATTTATTAACATGTATGTCTAATAGTTGTAAAGTATCTCATATCCGTAAAAAACTCGTTTTCAATTCTATACGACACCAAGGTGACATGTTTTCGATTTGAGTACGACACAAATTTTAAATCATTTTAAATCATTTAAGTATCCCGCCGCTGCCTGTCTGCTGACGATCTGAAGATACATCTCTACGACATGTAAAGGCGTCGTGGCGAGTTGTATCTGCCAGTACTCTTGACAGAGGATCAAACAGTGTAGAAGTTAAAAACCTTACCCAACTCGTAGATACTTTGACGTGTTTAGATGTCGGGTTAAGACAAATGGCGTTTTTTTTCTGAATTCACATGATAACATAATTATTTCGATTAAAACATATCAAGTCATCTTAACTCTTACTGCGTCTGTAATTAACCATTTACAAATCCAATGAAAGCTTGCATAATCCACTTATATTTTATCAGGCGAGTGGAAATTATCCTCCTCATGCCTCAGTCATTTTGTACAGTTACAATGCTTACTATGTTTTCCTTGGAACTATGCTCCTAATATGGATAAACACGTGTGGAATTGTATGTACCAAGTAAAATCCCATGTGTACGGAATATATATAGTGAGCAACTTCGATATCAATATGTAGTTCGATAAGTGTTATAAGTGTGAGTAGAAAATTAAAGTAAAAGCATACGGTTTCATACTTGGTATTTGTCCCTTCATATCAGGAGCATCATTCTAAACATGGAAGACATACATGTAGTAACCGGAAGTTCTAAACATGGAAGACATACACGTAGTAACCGGAAGTTCAGCTATTCTGAACACATTTTGTGTTCGACTGCCCGTCCATTTGTAAACTTTTCATATTTTTAACTTTTTCTCATAAAGCACTGTATAGATTTTGATCAAACTCCGTATACTTGTAGTACTGGTAGACATATACAAAGTTTGTGTTTTTATTCAGATGTGTTGACAGGTAGTGCCACCATAGACAAAAGTATGCCTAAGAGGGTGTCCTCTTTTGTAAATCTTTTAGCAAAGTAGTGCAAAGATTTTAAACTAATGGTATCTGAGAATTCTTGGAAAAAAAGCATATCCAGCTTTTTGTGCAAGTGGGGGTCTCCAAATGGCAGGGAGAATGGGGCGTTTATAAGCCCCAGTGGATCTAAGGCCCCATCCTGATAAGGTAGTAAGGAGCGAAGCCCCCAGGAGCTCTTGGATTTTGACCTTTTTTATGCAGTTAGAGATAGTAAATTAACAACCAAATTAATCAAGATAAAGGTGAATAACAAACAACAATAAATCAACAAACAAAAACCTTGTGGATGTTAGTCGTCTATCAAACGTAACCAGTTCTAGCCACAAAGAGAACTCCACATAAAGAACCTTGTTTTTGTATTTTTGTTTTGTGTTTAGGGGAGAGCTCATTGTGTTTGGCTGTGTTGTTTGTATTGTCATTTTATCATTTTTGAAATTAATTTTTATTTATTACGGTAGTATTTAATGTGTATTTTGACATATCATTGTTTGTATCCATCTAACATCTAATCGATCAGTATTGTCCTATGACTTATTTGTAATTTGTGAAATTAAAACAAGCATAAATGACTATAATATTATAGTCTTTTATGCTTGTTTTAATTTCACAAATTACAAATGTCATAGGACAGTATGCAAGACACAAACAAATCTCTTGTTTTTACTGCAAATTGTTCTCAAATAGCCCTTATGTCAATGGTAAAAAATATGGATATGCATAAGAGCCAAAGAGGCCAATAAATCTTCGTTCATAATGGTCTTTAAAATAACGTGTGATCCTTCTTCATTCAGAGAAGGAATCAGTTGTACTTTCAATGTTATGATTAGACAATCGGATCCCAAACTCCCAAATTTTGGAGAATGGGTGGGTGGGTTCCGGACTGACGGTTCCCACCCCTACCCCTCGCTGGATTCGCGCCAGAAGGATGTAACATTCAAGTTTGTAAATTTCGTTTAAATCGGAAAAAGAATTTTTGTCGTGTTTTGACTTTTTTTTTACTTTGTCGTTTTTCCCTTTCTTTTTTCTTTTAGACAATTTCTTAGATTTTGTCTTTGTAGGTTGCTTGTAATGCATTAATTTTGTGTATTTAAAAATGCTTTTTTGTAATAAATGTAATCCGAAAAAAATGAAATACATAAATTTATTTTCCGGATTTTTTTTTTTTTTTTTTTTGGCAAATTTGTAAGATTTAAAAAGGGGAGATCTACTACTGGTATGTAATAATAAGCTTTGATGAACTTCTCCGTCAGAATTAAATGAAAGTTTTTGATGAAACTTGGTAGATTTGAAGTTTACAAGGTCTCATGCATGTTGTCTCTGTATTTCGGCCAGATCCGTCATGGTGTGGATTCAAGGCGAAGCTATGAGTTTAGACAGAATTTCCAACTGTGACAAATTTCTTTTTCCGACCGGCTGCATAGATCAATAAACTGAATGCACAAGAGAGATATATAAGGTTGTCCTAGGAAGCGTTATTGTTTTTAGTTCCATTCTGAAATCAAATTTTCGACACTTGGGGTGTTTTGTTTTGTTTTGATTTTTCTTTGGTCTCTATTCTGACTTCGCCATATAAAAAGGCAATCAAGCATTTAGTTCTACTTGAGAAATATCTGTTTCAAGGGATATTTGAAAGCATCACGTCAAAATATAGTTTTCTTGTTCACACACAATTTACACTCGCTTATTGTTATGAAGTTTGTAGATATATGTACATACATATTTTATGTGATAAACTAGATTTTCATGTCCTTACTCATAGTATTTTTTCACATCTTGAAAAATTACAAGCATAAATGCAAGAATATCGTTTAAAGAATAAGATTGGATCCATTTCTGTTTGCTGTAGGTTTTGTAAAGTAATGTTATACTTAGGCAACCGTGGCAAATAGTCTACATTTCAGTCATAATCGCTGTCAGGACTGCAAAACCACATAACAACGTATTAAAGATACAAATGATGAGAAAATATTGCTAGTAGGTGCAGAGACATACATACTTTCATATTCTTATTTTCATCTTGTGTATATATGTCTCTGGTAGGTGGTATCAGCCAATGCATCGACTTATAAACTTGTTTATAAGTCTTTTGCTAATGATAGCATTTTCAGTACCTTAGACAGTCACGTGATCAGAAAATGACCGCGTCCATGTGTAATGCGTCGGAATGGTCTAATGTTGTATATATGCAATATACATGTTTCGATTGTATGGAAAAGAAAGGGGTGTTATATACGAGAAGGAGAGGACCAGGATTTATTAAGGGGGCTTTTAAATTTATTTAAGAGGGCTTTAAAATTTACAACAAAGTCTTTATGGGGATTTAAGGACCAAGCCCACTGATATATCTATATTTTCGCAGATTTCAAGGTGAAAATAAAATGGAATAAACGGTATTTATACAAACTGTGTACATGGCTTTATCAAATACCTGTGAATTAGGTATGCACTCCGATCAACAGCATAGTGTAAACTTGTGTAGTCTCTTGTGGAAAGCATTTATATACAATATACACGGTGTGGCCGTAAAAATGGCAACTATGTCAACGGCTCTGTTTAATCATACCTGACTGTTTCCTACAAAAATACCGAGCACTTGTAGTTTTCCCAAATTTCAAATCACGCTTAAATTCCCAGTGAATAAAACCTTCCTGAATCGGACTCTCTTGAGTTTAGTCATTTCCTTGTTTGTCTTGAGGGGAAGGATGCTACAGGAAACTGTGACATTACAACAATCATAAGCCGCTCCACGGTGTATCTGTAAGGTTGGTCTCTGCTGCAGCTGGTAAGTAAATTGCTTTTTATAATGTAGCACACTAAAATATTAACAAAAGTATATCAGAACTGGAAAAAAATATTCAGGTATCTTCTGTTTTAATCAATAGGTATAAAAACGGTAACATTTGCAAAATCGTTAAACGTTAAAGCTGAAATCATTAACAGAAACTGTCATTTTATTTTTAACTTATACTATAGCAAATCAATGATCCATGTAAGGCGATATATTACACCAATTGTATCTTACTTTGAGAAGGCGAGCTGGTTTGTTCCGTTATTACTTTATCTAGTATTGCATAAAGTTACTCTAGATCATGATAACCCCACCGCGGCACCAATCTCATATCTAGAAAGGTGTTTGTTGGAAAATTAAAATATGTCACAAACATTAAAACAGAAGTTCATTTAATCTAATGCACATCAAAGTTAAATAACCAAATTATTCAGTAATAATTATGTTCGAAGCAAAATGACTATTAATATTTAATTCTATACTTTCCTATCACTTTCACAACTTAACATTACATGTTATGATGATTTTCGAATACAACTGCATTTAGCGCAAATGTTTTTCACAATGTAAAATACGAAAGCAATTTATACAATGTCGTTTTGACACAACAACGTACCAATTTCTGAACCCTTGAAGTAGAGGAAAAACCAGGTGTCCGGGAGAAGTAAGCGTCTCTTGTCAGAGGTAAGACCAGGTGTCCGGAAGGAGTAAATGTCTCCTGTCAGAGGTAAGATCAGGTGTCCAGGAGGCGTAAATGTCTCTTGTTAGAGGTAAGACCAGGGTCCGGCGCCATAAACTGAGAATATACTTAAGTCAAAAATTTCATTTTAATTTATTCCATTATCAAACGTTCAAATAAATTTTAATGCAGAATGGTTTAATTCTATTTATGAGTAGAATAAAACTAAATAAAATCCAAATCCCAGTTATTAATTCATTGATGAACAGAAGAATATGAAATTTTTGACTTAAGTATATTCTCAGTTTATGGCGCCGGACCCAGGTGTCCGGTAGGAGTAAATGTCTCTTGTCAGAAGTAAGGCCAGGGTCCGGCGCCATAAACTGAGAATATGCTTTAGTCAAAAATTCATATTCTTCTGTTTATCAATGAATTAATAACTGGGATTTGGATTTTATTTAGTTTTATTCTACTGATAAATAGAATTAAACAATTCTGCATTAAAATTTATTTGAACGTTTGATAATGGAATAAATTAAAATGAAATTTTTGACTTAAGTATATTCTCAGTTTATGGCGCCGGACCCAGGTGTCCGGGAGGAGAAAGCATCTCTAGTTGGCTATGCACACCTGCCTTGTATGACAAAAGCACGAAATATATGTGGTGTTTGGTCTAAAGTTCTTCGGATCAGACAGTAAAAAGCGAGGTCCAGTTTCACGGTAGGCGTGGCACGTAAAAGATCCCTCGCTGCTTCGGGTGGGTCCGTTGCAAAGGTAGAAATTTCTATGCATCAGTCAGATGCCGTCGCCATATACGTGAGATAACCGCGGAGTGACGTAAAAACAATAATCAGTCAGTCATATTTTAACATCAAATCATGAAGGACTATTATCTCTAATAATTTTTGTTCATTGTTTCATTTGTGCATCTCTAACAATTTAAAAAGGATTTCAAGCATTCGTGCAGCAACCATTAACATACTAGTTTATTTTTGTTTTAGAAAATAGGAAATGTTTGTTGAAGTTTATGTGGCTTTCCTGATATGTACGATGGTGGAGGGATACTCTATAGGTCCGCCAACAGCCGCGTGCGGTAGTATGACCCCAGGCCATGGAGTAGCCGCACAAACAAGCCAAGCTCCTTACAGAATCAGCATGAACGACACGTCGTACTCCAGCAACAGTGTTATAGAAGGTAACAAATGAGGTGTAGTAAGCATGTCTACAGAAAAAGGAGCAAAACCTTTAATTACACAAGAAATATTACAGCCATCAGAAGTGTTTCTTTATCATCAAGTGATCGTATGATCAGCCAAAAACAAATGGAAGCCACATCTTAGTTTTCACTTGTTTTGATTTACTGTAGAGCAAATATAAATCTTAACATTACCATAGTCTTACATTTACTAGAAAATTTCGAATACAATACCTTTATTTCAGAGAAGAGGTATCGACTGAGTACTACAGATATATTGTGGGTACAGATTTCATGCATTTTATTCAGTGTAATTTGTAACCGTGAATAACGCTTGCGATGGAATTTTCTGCCTAAATCTGAGCAAACAGGAAATTTATCCCGGAACTTGGTATTGTTGAAGGGATGGTATGAGATCATCTTCGTAATCCCTAAACACCGGAAGGATGATATAGCTGGGTAACCTCAGTTCATGTTTATACATTATAGAATGAGATTTTGCCAGTCATTATAGATAGATTTATTCAGGTAAAATCACTGCATGATACAGGGTACAATATACATATTGAAAAACAACTTATAATATATTTGATGGCACAACATGATCATTAAGTTTGTTTTGAATGATATGACAGATTCACAATTATTTCAAAATAAATATTGTCATCATGATTCAAATATTAATGATGTTAAAGATAGATAAAAAATAGATGGTAATTCATAATAAAATCACAGATGGTAATTCATAAATAACTATCCCAGATTTAAGTCCATAAATAATATCACATTTGATCAACATTAAAATATCACAGATCTAGTATTTTCATAAAAAATATCACGGATTTTAATTCATGATGAATATCACAGATGGAATTTCCTGATTAATATCACAGATGGTAATTTTATTATTTCATGAATAATTTGAGTTTATAACATTTGATCATGTCATCACATATCACATCGCACAATTTGAGTATCACAGATGTTACTGATTTTGACCCTGGATGACCCATTATATCACGAATGTTTATTTCCAATGGGATCCATTTGTAACAAAAAAAAATTATCAAAGATATAGTGAGTATGAAAAACAAATTACGGCAAGATTTAGGCAGGTATATATAATAAGTTAAATACTTCAATATTAAAACCCTGTATCATAACATTAAGTTACATTCATTTAAGAAATATCTAAAATTAATATGCATAACAATTAATACAACACAAAATCTGAGATCTCCTGCTGACTCATTTGTCCAAAGAGATGTTCTTTAAGAGTGACCTTGAAACTATGTTTATTCGAAATAGATCTTATTGATGATGGTAATTTATTCCAATCCTTGATACCATTTATATAAAATGTACTACATAAAGATGGTCTAATTGGAGGCATATAAAATTTACAGCTGGAACTACTCCTGGGAAAATGGTTATGAATGTCAGAGACAGTGACAAAATGTTCTTTTAGGTACTTAGGGCATGATCCATGCATTATGTTAAAAACATGATTCAAGCGAAGTTGTTTTACTCTCGATTCAGTATTCAACATGTTCACAGAATTTAGTATGGTACCATTAGCACTGAATCCGGGGTGCTCTTTTAGAATAAAACGTACTACTTTGTTATGCATCACTTGTAATTTTTGCTTTAGGTGCTTACTTAAACCACTGTACCATGATGCAGAAGCATAGTCAAAATAGCATTGTATCAAGGCATTACATAAGGTGCATCCATGCTCTTTATCTAAATAATTTGCCTGTCTGTATAAAAAGCTCAGTCTATAATTAATTTTTTGTACAATAGATGCCACAATATTTTCACCACTTAGCTGATTGTCAATGGTTAACCCTACATATTTCACATTTTTATGCAGTTATGATATGATCTTTACATCGAACTAAGAAAGCTGTTTGTTTCAGCTTCTTTTTAGGGCCGAATAACATACACTCAGTTTTTCCAGAGACATAGATACTTGAAAGTATCTATGTCTCTGGTTTTTCCCAGATGTAAGGATAATTTATTATCTACCAACCAGTTTGAACGAGATTCAAGTGCATGACCAAGGATTTCAAAAATAATTTGCGGATCTTTATGCGAGAATAAAATTGCACTATCGTCCGCATACAATATAAGTTTACATTTAGGTGGTATACTTACAGACATGTCATTGATATACAATAAAAAAAAAATGATGACGCCTACACTAAACACTTTTCATTTCCTTTTCGACGAAAACAAAGCTTATCTATGGCAACGTAGAAAGGTCACAAAGAATTTTTTTAAGTCGTACAAACGAGATACTTAGTCGTACAAACGAGATACTATGTCGTACAAACGAGATACTAAGCCGTACAAACGAGATACTAGGTCGTACAAACGACATACTAAGTCGTACCCACGAGATAATTAGTCATACTCAGGAGCGGAGTTAATGGGGCGCATTCGACATACATTCATATATGTATATATTCATACAGTTTTATTTATTGAATATTAACTGAGTATTAGGAAATATGCTTCCCGATATTCAGTCAAAAACCTTTTTATTACATATACTGAGCAAAACAGCATCCACTGTATACAATTTGAGTTATTTTCTAAACTGTAAGTATATAGATATAACCGCACAACCAATTCCTTTAATTCCTTGGTGGAAGCCCATCGGTTAGAATGAATAACTGATCTCTGGACCAAAGCAAGCATCTGATATCATAAATTTAAATTGGAAGTTCAGATTATAGTTGTGGAGGTTAAAAACAACAACGATAAGAGAAAATTCCTTCATCTTCTTTTACGTATATAACATATACATATATTGCGTGTATTTCAGCAGTCACGTTAAGTACGAAACACCAGGTCGAGTTATACTCAAGACCAAGACTGTGTATGACTACTTCAATCCCATTCTTCTTCTTTTGCGAAAATGATGTGGACGCCCCTGGCTAGTAGGAACGTGGTGTATTTCACACTATGTACATCGATTGTATCCTCTCCGTTACATGTGTAAGAAAAGAAAATTAAAACGATTTACCTTTAATGACTTTAGAAATTATACGAGCTCCCAAGGCTTCGTCCCCAGGTCCCCCTACCAGGGTTTTTCCCCATTAGAAAACTCCTTTATAACGAATCTCCGTATAAAACTCCTTTCTAACGAATATGCGTATAAAATTCCTTTCTGACGAATCTCCGTAAAAAAATCCCTTCTATCGAATCTCCGAATAAAAATCTTTTCCGAAAGGTAGAATCAAACCCAGGTCAAGTGTTGTAAACTGAGTATAAACGTTCGAATATATATATATATATATATACATATACATATATATATATATATATATATATATATATATATATATATATATATATATCGTTGTAAACTGAGTATAAACGTTCGAATATATATATATATATATATATATATCGTAATGCATGATACCATAGTTTTATCTATAAATAGAATATAGAATAAAATTTTAAGTGGGATTAGTTGTTACGTATTTGTATTTTGTCTGAAGGTTTTCCCTTACCAACAATATATACAACGATATGCAGATTTTGTGCAAAAGATGATAATTTAAAAGAGATATACAAATGATATAAAAGTAAAAGTACATGTACTTGTTCAATATTTCAGTATTGTAGTTAATGGAACTTACGCTTTATAATGTTTACAGTAACAGTCTCTGCCACATCCGGCGCATTTAGGGGGATGTTTGTACAGGCTAGAAGGTCCTGTGGAAACTCGGACGTTGCTGTTGGAACATTCGCTTTGGAGTCTGGAGAGACCTACTTACAATTGCTTGCATGTAATGGTAACGCAAATGTAAGTCTTACCGTTCATTATTGACGATGTATTTGCGATATACATGCAATGAGTCTTCCAAAGGGAAGTTAGTATAAAATAATAACAAAACACTCTTTCTCCACGAGTATTCGACCCTTGACCTTTATCAAACCTATTACTGACGGTAACTTAACCCAGTACAAATTTGGACTTCACGTAGATTTCTTCATTGTATTTGTTTCCACTCGATAAAGGCCTTCTTTTATATTCAAAGATATTAAGTTTATCAACTAAATGTTGGATAAGTAGATTTGATCAAAGACTGAGACATGATGGTATCACATTGCTCTTTCTTGAAATATAAACAGGATGAGATTTATCCGGTAACTACAACCATAAGAAGCTTTGTCTGATTTTTTTATTAATTCGAGCAAAAAGGAATGACATTGAATTCGTTTAAGATTTTTAAAGATAATATTTCAGTGACCTTGACGTTTGAGATATCGCTTTGAGTTACAGTCTCCTAGAAACTTTTATTATCGGTTAGAACTAAACAGTTAGAACTAAACGGTTAGAACTAAACTTTATTTCAGGAATACGTTCTAATGCCATGCTTAGATACATTTTCAAATACATGTATATAGCTAAATAGACAGATCGTGATAAGGGTCCGTTCTCCTGTTTGTTTTATTTATCAAATTTTTTTTCCAATGTATAAAAAAGAAAAAGCAGCAGCAACAACAACAACAACAACAAAACAAAAACAAAAAGCGAAACAAAAAACAAGCAAAAATAATAATAATTATAAAATAAAACAAGAACAAAATAAAATTATGAATGTAATTCAGTTTTTCATTCCTAGAATTTAAACTGTATAATTTCATAATATGTTATTGAACATGAGTCCCACAACACTTGTCTAATTCATCTGAACACTTCCAATACGTTAGTCAATTTATTGTATGATGAAATGATTTATCGCATCGAATTAATTTATAAGAAATCTTAAGCATTGTTTATATATTCCTATACTTTTGATATTTGTTTTACACAGAGTGCTGTGGCACATAGGCAAAATCCGGATACCACTAACAAGACTTTCTATTGGAGAGCTCCAGCTCAGACTGCAGGACAACTCTATTTTAGGTAACTTAAATAAACGAGAGGGTGGACACGATTATCCTAACAATGTCAACGCTTTGTGAGCACGTCCCTCTAGTGTGAGGGACGTAAAAAACTGTGAAGATGGAACAACAAAGACGAGAGAGGAAGTGAGGGAATGGTAGGGAGAGGAGATAAGTGGTAGGGAGAAAGGGAGTGGAAGGAGAAAGGAGGGGATATGTAGGATATGAGGGCGGGGGTAAAATGAGGCGGCAACATGATCTTTTTTAATACTAAATGTATCTTTACCTTTCTTTCCGATATATATATATATATATATATATATATATATATATATATATATATATATATATATATATATAGAGAGAGAGAGAGAGAGAGAGAGAGAGAGAGAGAGAGGAAAAAACACACCATATCTGTATAGATTTCCGAAATGAGTTTTTGAAATTATGAAATTGAAGAAATGTGTTTCTTTCATTTTGCAGAGCGACATTCGTGCAAACTCGACCGGTCTTTTGGACAAATGTCCGATCCCCAAGCCTTTCTGACGGATCAAGCACAACATGCTCTGGCTCGAACAGTATTTCTTACACTTTTGGTCTGGTTGCCGCTCTTTTGGGACTTCGCTTTGTTTATTGAACAATTGGTTGAACACAGCAATATTTAAACAACTGGTTTAAAAATACTGTTTTAATGTATTTATCTTTCACTTTGATAGAAATATTTTGAAATGATGTTGAAAAACTGATCATGTGAATTAACCTAGACATTATTAAAAGATTTTATATATTACATATATATATATATATTTAGAGAGAGAGAGAGAGAGAGAGAGAGATCACAGGTGCTCGTTTTCAAATGAACAACGGCTCCGCCCCTGTATACCCCTGTAGTCTCCGTCTCGTACTATAAAATAATGAAAACGAGCACCTGTGAGAGAGAGAGAGAGAGAGAGAGAGAGAGAGAGATTTGGATTTTATAGATTGTATATTACAAACAAGAATAATTTTTAGATTATAGTATGAAATAATATATGCATTAAGAGATATCCATTCTGTAGTAGTAGTAGTAGTAGTAGTAGTCGTCGTATGGATGTTTCTTATACATTGTACACGAAAAATGAAAATGTTGATTTATATAATCTGGTGTGATTGGATGTACACAAATGGTATGCTATTTAATATTTCTATATAATGCGATATGTGTATGCATCAGAATATTTAACCAGTTACTTCTCAAATTTAGCATTAAATTAAATAATGATAAATACGACTTTAAAAATTGTTTTATGGTAAATTAAATAAAATGATGTTCTGAGCAATAAGATGTAATCATAATCGATTGGTAGATAAACATCTTGGTGTACCCGGCTCTCTACTTTTATTTTGATGCACTATCATTGGGGATCCAGGGTTATTTTAACAAATGGGGTAGGGCCGATGCCGTAAAAAAGAGAGAAGATTATCTATAACATCTTATATTACATGAGAAATTTAATGTGATCTTTGGGTGAAAAAGAGGCGAACTTTCTGCATGTCTGTCCAAATCCGCCATTTAGTGTTCTTTCATTTTCAAAACGTTGTAAATTTTCTAATAGCAGTCATGCTTCAATGATGTGTTTCTTCGTATACCACAATTAACAGCATTCGTCTTGATCAGCGATGATATCTTTTCAGTAATTTACATTCTGTTGTCTGTGTACGTAAAGATAGCATTCGGATGCATAAAATTTTAATGGAGTTACTCCCCTTATCTGTCATTTTGGAGGTATATGACTGAAAATTGTGCATGAATCAACCATATTGTGCAAGGAATTTCTTCAAACTAAGAATGCTTCTTGAATTTTTGCAATTGTTACAGTGGCATATCCAGGATTTCCGAAAAAGGGGACCCCACATGTGTATTTGTCAAACTACTCAGCCATTTTTTGTGCCAAATCAGGGTTTTTACTTGTAAATATGTGGCGAAACCCCCCTCCCCCTCTAAATCCGCCACTATGTTGTGCAATCTTAAAACCATTGAGCAATGTACGGTATGTATGTATGTAACGGCATAAACTCCTAAGATTTACTTTCATTATTTATTCACATAGCATACAGACGGAATCCCGAAAATGTTTGTTAGGTATATACCCAATAGCATCAGGCCCCGCCGTCAGCAACCTCCCTCAACTCAATACTCAGCCTCAAGTCTGAATATTCTTCTCAATTTTCTTTCCTCAACCTCAAGTCACCGTCACCACCCAAATCTGAGTTTTACTCAAGACGGAAATTTACGTAAATATTCAAATATGTAAGTGAAGTTTAATAGGTACCTTAAACAGGCTGAGGGCAACCTCTCATTTGAAAGATAATCACTCAGATGAGTAACTATCACTGTTTTCAGTAATCAATTTAAAGGAATGAACAGAAATAAAGAAGTACTGAAAAATAAAAGTTTCAAAATTTTGACTTAAACTTAAGTGGGCACATCTTTATAATATACTGAACATACTATTACAATACAAAAGTAGTTGACCTTTTCAACTTATCATTTTGTAGTTTATAGCTGAAACATTTGTGCAGCTATAAACTCCAAAAGAGTAAGTTAAAAATGTCAACTTGTTTTGTAAACTATATTCAGTATGAAGATTGTGACATTGATCAGTGCTGCAAACCTACTGTAGGCGACAGTATTTCTTGTTGCGAACAAATTCATAATGTGTATTGTGCTTAATTTCGTATATTTACAACCGTGAACCTTAAAATTGATAACAGATTTACATGAATACTGGCATTTTTTAAATATGTTATATCAAACAAAAAGACGATAAGGTGAAATTACGTACTTCATTACGTAAATGATGAAAAAAGAGAATATCCGCGAATACTCACTCATTATTTGAAAAGTAACACCTCAACTGAGTTGAGTATGGTTCAATCTAGCCGCAAGTAGTGGCCCTATATGAATGACCTATCATTCATATACTTTTAGGGCCACTACTTGCGGCTAAGTTCAATCTAGCTTCAATTTTTCGCCACACCAAACGTAATTTTTATTATCGGCTATTTATTTTGTTTGGTGGGCACCAAAATAAATAGTCGATAATAAAAATAACGTTTGGTGTGGCAAAAAAATTGAAGCTAGGTACGTTCAATCGACCTCAACTGAGGAAAGCCTCAACTATTTCGTGACGGTGATTTGAGGAGTACAATCAGTTGAGGTTTGCGATTTTTTAAATTTTTGGTGACGGCGGGGCCAGCAGAAAGGCGGGAGAGAGGGAGGTGTTCGCTGTCAAAATATTTCGTATAGATCATTTCATTATTTTCATGCTGGTTCACTTGTTCATTAACATACACATAATAGTGTAAAAAAAATAACAGTGTTAGAAACGTATTCAACTGCAGAAAGTCGAAGGGTACCTGTATTCAACAATGTCCATGATTTCAAGTGTCAGATTTTTCAGATCGATCGGTTTTCAAGCAAATTTTTCTACCGGAGTGAAGACTCTCTGATCACAAAAGATCAAGCTTTTATTTACTTGAGGAATGCGTAGTTTTCAAGGTTTTCTTTCTTTTTTTCTTTTTTCTTTTTTTTTGTTTGTTTTGTTTTGTTTTGTTTTGGGGGGGGGGGGCGAATGGGTGTTTTTTGTTTTTTATTTTTAACTTCAAGATCCGACCCAATCTCTTATACAGATATACACTACTCTCAGTTTTACCACTCTGTTATCGGCCCGAAGCTCCTATTTAATGGTATAAGCAGAGACACACCCGGTATGTGTATATATGTCTCTGGTATATAAGTGAACTGCATGGTGTACCAAATGTAAAAGCCTTTCTATTAAAAGGTTGATGGGTTTTTTTATCCATTATACCATATGGGGTATTTCCCAGTTTTCCAAGAATCTTGTAAAACGGTTTCGAGGAGCTAATAACAGAGGGAAAACGGAGAGTAGCGTCCTCTGTATGAGAGAATGGATTCAACCCTGAGTGTAGACTAATCTTGTGTCTTAGAATACAGCCAGTGTACCGTCTTACAGAGAGAGTTGTCGCTCTTTATCATGTTTTCTGAGCGCATGCGTTTCGGAAAGTGATTCACCGGCAGTGCAGTTTTAGCGTCCGTCGCGTCGAGTGTCGACAGGAAGGGTACATCGTAATAGCGTGTATTAAGCGAGAGCTTGACATAAGCCATTGGTAAGTGTCATTCACCTTAGTATACTTTCTATATTGAATCACAGGGTAAGGAATGACATTTGTCCCGGTTCCTCATTAAGCTGTTTTTGGCAAATGCAGTCATGCATGGCATCACTGCAGTGTGCCGGAGAGATTTAGAGATGCTCACGGCTTAGTACTACGTGGTTAATCAACTAACAACTTGCAGATACAGGTTCTGCATTAAGAGAACTTGAAAACTGAACTTTGTAGCAGGGATACTGTATTGTTTATACCAGCAATCTCATGAATACTGGTAAAATTTATTTCCGTGATCTCAAGCCGTGTCTATTCTAACACTTGAAGATTAAGAATAAGGGTGTGCACTGGTAGTGTACCAGTTACCGGCTAAGACCAGTTACCAGCTACTACATTATTTTGGCTTTTAAAATGTGATTTTATGAGATTTTTTTTTACATGATTGTCTGCAATACATAGGAGACTAAATATTACAAATGAAAATTTCGTCAGTTCACGTTTTGAATACCCTTAATTACCCGGTTCTACTACTTACCGAAATTACTCGGAATTACCGAAATGACTCATTATTTACCGAAATGACTCAATAAGTTACCGAAGTTACCCGTTTTTCATTCTTATTTGACCTGATATGGATAGAAGAGTGATAGTTACATGTAACTGATGATTTTTCGTGCAAATACCACCTTGCAATAGATAATACCGACGGCTAGAATTTCCTTTGTTGTACCCAATACGAAAAGAGCGATAACTTCAAGATCTTTGATTGGGTGAACGGAGTATAAATAAAACAAATTAATTTACATATTTGAAGAAAATATGAAATTAATTTCTCTTAATTTTCCTTTTTACAGGTGATATTTATTTCTAAAAAAAAGCCAGATTTGGCACTCAAAATGACTGTCATAATACAGATGTGCCCCCCTCCCCCTGACATGTCATGTTAAATTTAATCCTCTATGTTTTTCATTGAAATTGCACATCAGATAAGTTTTTAAATCCCATTCTAAAAATTCATTGTAAGATACCATGAAAGAACTTGGAGTTATCGCTCTTTACGTATTTGGTGCAACAGAGGAAATTCTAGCCATGGTTATTAATATTATCTATTATTATAAGGTGGTATTTGCATGAAAAGTCAGTTATTACACGTAACTATTATCCTTCTATCCATATTAGGTCAAATAAGAATGAAAAATGGGTAATTTCGTTAACTTATTGAGTCATTTTGGTAAATAATGAGTCATTTCGGTAAGTAGTAGAACCCTTAATTACGTTGACATAGTAGGCAGTAACTGGTCTTAGCCGGTAACTGGTACACTACCAGTACACACTCTTATTCTTAATCTTCAAGTTTTAGACTAGACCTTGCTTGGGACTGGTCCTTTGCCAGTAGGCACTGCCAGAAGTAACTAACAGACCTTTACAAGTTATCTGCAGAATGACCTTTTGAGTGGCAAAATATTTTCGGTAATTTTTTTTTCAATTTAAAGTTTTAGTTTAATAATATTGGATGTGTTTTGCATCATTTTCCAGGTATTGCTATTCAAAATATCAGTTTCACAGTTAATGTTAAAAGGCATTTTACTTATTTCACATGATGTAAAGGGCCTCACACCAGACATGCTACATTTTACTTGGAATCTCTGAATAAAGTCAGTGTGTGAAATTAACTTTTAAGTCCTATAGACCATTAGTCCACAGTAATTCTATTTCCTATAGACTGCAACAATTTTGTGTAGACCGAAATGAAGAGGCACCAAAATCTGCATGCAAACTTCTTTTTAATGCAAAAATAACCAATTTTTGTTAAATCTTATCAGATTGCTTTGGCAGTTCTGCAACTATCGATGTGTGATTTAGATTCAAATAATCAATGTTGAAATTATATTCCAGTTTTCCAAAGATTACTCTGAGCATTCAAGGATTCTGATTTATGGCCTTATTATTAATCATATCAGTAAAAGCAATGCATTTTACCTTCATACCTGACGAAAATCAATCTATTTCGGTCGATCTTCCAGTAATCTTGAAAAATCTGTTTTCGTTTTATTTTCACATAGTTTTCACGAACTTTGCTAACAGAAGTATGGTTGACACTTGCTTCTTTTTTTCACTGTATACTGGGATGTACACCCTACATACATACATGTATTTTATCCAGCTGAAGAAAAACATTTGCCCAGTTTACATAAGACGCTGGTGAAAATGAAACTAAAGTTACATGTAGTACTGTGATTAAGACTAATCCTTCTTCTTATTAAGATGGACAAATCCGATTTTATTTTATTATTAGATTTTGGGATTGGGATCATCCTATTTCTAAGGGGAGTTCATGGACAGAATCAAATCTGTGTTTCATCAATTGAAATTATATAGGACAAAAGTTATATGACTTGGTCAGATTTCCTATAGACCAGTTGGTCTACAGCTCTTTTGATCACTATAGACCGACAGGATTTACCAAAGACATCGTCTATCAGTCCACCGTTAACCTCGCACACTGTGAAGTTGATGCTAGCACAGTGAGATCAGAGTAAATGACTCAGAATTATACAGCAAAATATTGTATGTCATTGTCAGGCACTGAATGAAATATAAGATCAATAAGAAAAAGGTCTATTAGTATTGCATGGGTATCTAGATCTAATAGTACTATTAAATTGCCATTGAAGGAAATTGGACTCTTCATACAAGTTTGCAGAAAAGAATATCAAGAATTGCTTAATTCTAGGCCAACCTTAAAAATATGTTTGTTTCCCCGAACGCGACCCGGCCCTCCAAGGGTTGGGTAGGTAGGTAGGTAAATATTTTTTTTTCTGACTACCAGAACGGCTACAGACAAAACTGATTCATGCTTAGTTTGCCAGCTGAAATAAGGGCCTGTAGCAAGAATAGATATACAAAAATCAATTCTTTTCTTGAACTTGTTTATTTCTAATACTTTCTGACATCTCACATTGAAACATTCCGGACCTTTATTTTATTGGTGTATGTTTAGGTATCTCATGAATTTGTTTACAGTCGTTACAAACAGCAAAACAATTTTGTATTTGGTTTGAAGGTCTCTGTCTCTTTCCGCACTATCTGTTGCGCAGTGGGCACACAACTCCTGTCTTCCATGGGAGCAATCATAATACAAAAACTCTGTAGCAGCTCTTTCTGGAATCACACCTTTAAACCTTACGTATTTTAAGGATTTGTCAAACTCTTATGCCGTTTTTATGACGTCCCACGGCTCTGGGGATAGAGAAGACGATCCCTGAAATGTTGACGAACTCGACAACATGACCTCTGCAGACTGCACAGTCAAGTGCTGCATTTTCTTCGTCCGTAAGGAAAGTATCCGTTATTAATGCGTTTAACACGTCCTCCCATGTATATGAACGTTTGAATTGTTTAAATTTACTTTTAATAACATTCTTGACAAACTTGTCACCCTCATAAATCTCCACAGATGCGCAAAAAACAGCGAACTTTGCACATTAAGCACCAGCGTCTGACGACGCCATTTTGGTTTGTATCTGCTCCGTATCAATTTGACTCTTCATATAAATCGCGTTCAAAAAAGCGCTCATATGACTTTCAATCATAAAACTACAAACTGGTAACGGTTGTACCGAAAATCCGGAAAAATAATTCTTTGTAAAAAATCGCAAAAAAATTATTCGAGTCGGGCCGATTTTCGTGGGTCGGTCGGGTTTGGGGAAACAAACTTAATTCTATTTTAGGCCCTACAGAGCAAATAAAGGATGAAGGTGTATGAGAGAAAAAATGTCCCTTGCATATTTCCATAAACCATGTTTGACTTGCGACCAATAATCTTAAGTTTTCCTTTTTTGATATAATAGGTACTGAACTCGAGACCTCTTGTTTGAATTTCATTTTCTGAAATGTGTGAAAGGGTTTTAGACTCTTGCCAGGTTAAGGATGCATGAAGATACATACATGTATAGTGTGAGTGTGGTCAGAAAGAGTATCATTACGGCTTTCAATCCATTCTCCAGTTCTCCAATCTTCCCATTGTCTACCCCTTCACACATCAGTCTCTCCTCTTGTTACCCCTTTCTCCTCTTACCCCTTCTCTTCCTTCTTCATTCTTCTACTCTTCCTTCTTTTCTTCCTGTTTAAATTTGTCTATACATTGTGTGTTGTATCCCCTTACATACATGTATACCGATAAGTATATGTACTGCCATGATCTCAGTACTTATAAATTGTGTATAAAATGTCTGATATCAGGGAAACCTAAACAAGGAGACTACATGTAGGCAGTATCTACTTTATACTTTATGTTCAAATGAACTTTCATCTTCATACAGTCATCTTGTCAAGAAATTTATGGCTCAGCTTGACATGATACATTGTACACAGTGAATATGAAATTGTAATTTTTTTACAGGACATTCTGTCTGTAAACTACGGTAGGACAATTCACCAGACCAAAGCAAATTTTACTAGATTGGAAACATAATGTACATTTTTAGATAGATGGTCACAAAAATCATACAACAGTGGTTCATTTTGATTAAGGATTGTTTTTCATTTTGTGCGAAGCATTGTTGTTTGTTTGCAGTTGGTCTTTGAAAACATTTTGTGTAGAAAGAAGTGCTGCACAATGAATTTTCTCCAAGACGGACTGCAAACGTACACCAATGCTTCACACAAAATGAAAAACAATCCTTATATTTATATATTTTTTGCTTTATGAAAAAAAATTGAGCCCACTGTATGCCCCTTTTTATGTGTCAAAATCGCAATTCCATCGGGGAGCGGTCAAATGACTGAATGGCTGCACAACCTACATGTAAGAGGTGACGTAATTCTTATGGAGTCATGACCCTGATGTAAACATTGGAAAATGGAGTGCTGCACAGAATTTTTTTCCAAAACCAACTGCAAACATCCACAAATTGTGAATATCGAAAAATGGTGTGCAGTTTATTTTCAACTTGCATATACATGTAGAGAAAATGCAATCAGCATGTAAATATCTTTTATTGGTTTATTGAGAATCTCTCAATTCATTGGGATGATCACAGTACATTATTTCAATAAAATATGCTGCTCATATTTGTGTTCTTGTCATTACTAATGCCTGTAGGTATAACAGTAAACATAGGTACCCAACGGAAGGCGAATCTAGAGTGCCAGAATTCAAAATCATAATACCAGTACACAATAACTAGATTCCGTTTGGTACCTTTGTTTACTATATACCGTTAGGCAGGAATAATGACAAGAGTGAAATGAAAAAGTCATTTGTGATCGGTTCTGGAAAAAAAGGACAATCGGAAATTTAAGATCATTCAATAGACCTGCAGCAATAATACACGACTTGTCCATCATTCGGATGATATATCATTTTCACTGTGTACATGTATATACCTGTACATCCATAACCTAGAGCTTTAGAGGTTTAAGTTTTTTCAACATTGGATCTGATACTGTCATACTGTCTTATATTTTGAGATGAATGAAAGAAACACTGTCACCATTTATTGGAAATTAAGTTCTTCAAAATGTGTATTGAAAATATCCGTCAATCATATTTAATTAATTGAAAACTTCAGTTATAATTGATTAAAATGTACATTATACATACAACTTGTCTGACTAACACCAGTTACTGCAATCGACTCTCTTTGTAGTTTCCCATATGAGCAGGTAGTTGAAGTCACATTAATATGACGTCAACTAGTTCTATTGAAATCGGTGTAAAATTACAGGAAATGACATAGAAACTGCATGATGTCACAATGGTTTGATGTCAGATACCTGCTCATATGGGAAATAACTCTGCATAACGAAAAACAGAACTATGGTTCTAAGGATTTATTCCATGAACTTCGAAGACATGGCACAGATATATGTACAGAGATAAATTTGGAAAATATTATATTTCTAAAAGACAAACCAGAAGATTTTAAAAACTTGACCAAGGAATATTGTTTATATACAGCTAGTATAGAGTACATGCATGTGTGTGTGTGTGTGACTGTGTCTGTCTGCTTTGAAAGCCATACATTCAAACCCATGGTCATCATTCACTTTGTTCCATTTTGTATGATTTGTCTGTATAACATTTCATTGAAATTAAAATAGTCATGTCGTTATTTGATGACTTGATCTGCTGGCTTTTGTTGATCAGTAAAAAACGACATATATATTATGATGTTCATCGTTGATTCAGATCCTGAAGTTAAGGGCATAGCTGCTTAGACTTTCGAATTTTAGAGATTGCTGATTTCTAGAAACGTGTAGTACAGATTCATTTCTGTGTTTAATCAAGTTCATAAAGCAGGATTTTCTGGAAATTTAGGTGGAATACCTATAGTAAACTGTTAAGTTGTTGATAGAGAAGGGGCTTATGAACATTTTGGTATATGGTGTATATAAAGCTAAGATGATGAAATTTGAGTAAATCTTGCTGGAAATTTGGTACTTTAACATAGAACCCTATGTGAAATAGAATTACTATCCCGTTTCAAGCTTAAAGTAATGGCTACACCATTGCGGTTTCAGTTTTAAAATGTTAGCATATGGAAGCCAAGAAAATGATGATAAATGAACCAAACATGACACAGGTCAGTGATCTGATCCTTTTAAAAATTCCATCCTGTTGACATAATGACTAGATCTATGTATTACATACAAATACACAAGGATATGCATACTGTATGAAGAGTTTAGGTAATACAAACAAGCTCCACCTTTTTAATGTTAAAAAAAACCCTGCCTACCCAACCTCTTTTTTTAGCTCGTCGGAACAATTGTACAGAGAGCTATTGTCAAAGCCTGTTGTTGTTGTCATTTGTAGACAAAAACTTTAACTTGGATCATAACTTTAGAACCATTAGAGACAGGGCTTGAATATTTCACAGGCGTATTTCTTGTGCCAAGACCTTTCATTGGATACCAAAATTTTTGACCTTGAAGTTTGGCCTACTTTTAAACAGCTTTAACCTTGCTCATATATGTAACTTATGAACAGTTATAGATAGGGCTTAAATATTTCATATGTGTGTATTCTTTGTGACAAGACCTTTCATTACATACATGATACATGTACATGTATCAGTATTTTTTTATGTTTTGACCTTGAAGATTGACCTTCTAAAAAAAGCTTTTGATTTTTAAATTTGGTTGCAACCAGCAAGCTCTGTTGTCTTCTGACAACTCTTGTTCTGACATATAACAGGAAACAAACATATTTTCTGTTTTTTGTTTTTTGTTACCTTATTGTAGATAATTTTCAGATTGCTGAGACAGAAGTCAAGAGCGCTATTATTGTAGCATTTGTGTCATTGGCTTAGTGTCATCAATGTTCTTACATGTAGACAACAAAGTTAAAGTTTTTTCAGACCTGAGCTTTACTTTGGAGTCAGTTTTCAAAAACTCTAACTTTGGCCATAACATTTGATATCTAAAAATAGGGATTTCATATTTAGTATCGATATTCCTAGAGCTAGTTAATTTATATAATTTTTTCTTACTTTGTGACATTGCTATTAAAGTCAATTTCAAACATTGTAGCCTTGGCTATATCTTTTGAAAAGAAAAAAAGAGTTATGGTTTTCATATGAAGCATCTACATTTCTTGTGACTAGGGCTGTTGATTCAAGTTGATTGATACCGGTTTTATACTTTGTGACCTGAGTGTGTATGAACCTCCTTATAAATATAGGATTTACAAGAAATCACAATCTGATTACCGGTAAAACCATATCTTTATTCCGCCTTTCTATTTGTCCCATTACGGATAAAGATCTAGCAAAACTCCATAAGGGGTCATGTTCTGGTGAACTCTTGATTTTCAGCCAATCAGTGGATCGCCTTTAAATTCCTAGGAATGAAATTAACATCTACAGCATACGTGACCCACAAGGTAGTTTTTGAACAGTATTTGTTAAATGTTGCGTCACTATCACATGCCAAGCCGAATCATTGATTGGCTGTGGGAAATAACGGTTTCGGTGACTGAAACGTCATCAGAGTTCACCAGAACATGACCTCTTATGGGATTTCGCTAGATCTTTATCCGCGATGGGATAAATAGAGAAGCGGAATAAAGATATGGTTTTAATCAGATTGAGGAGATTTGTGTGGTAAAACTTCATATATCAGTGAACTAATAGTAAAGTTTTACTAGACGGATTCAATTTTTATAACCCCTTCCCCCTTATCAATCATATCAGTCATTGCTTTCATATTTCACATGTTTGGTCGTGGTGAGTTGTGGCAAGGCCTTTTCATTGATTCATATCATAATTTATGAACTTGTGACCTTGATATTCACGTTTGACCTACATTTCAAAAATCAAATTCTTGGCCACAACTCTTCAACCACAGAAGCTAGGGGTTACATAATCATTTCACATATGTGATCCTTGTGGTGAGACCTTCCATTTATTTCATAGTGTGTGACCTTGATCTTCATGGTCACCAACATTAAGCAAAACTGATAACTATAATCATACCAGCTGAGCAATAGACAATGGGGCTTCCATGTTTCACATGTGTGGTCTTTGACAGACTTTGTGGTGAGAACTTTTCATTCCTTTCATAATGTACGGTCATGTGACCTTGACTGTCGAGTTTGACCTCATCAAACATGTTGTTGCCATCTGGTCTGTTGAGTTTTGAAAACACTGCAGCGCTAAGAACATGAGTCAGTTTTCAATAACTTTAACTTTAGCAGTATCTTTTAAATAGTATATATATATATGTATATATCCTTTAGTAGTAAATATGAAAGATGATTATTATTTTGGGGAACTTTATTTTCATCTAAAAATGAAGTGCTTGGGAATAAAAAGTACAGCATTTCATTTAAACCCCAGTGTCAAGCTCTGTTGTCTTTTGACTACACATTTATTTGGGATGTATCACTGGAATAAATTGTATTTGTGATATTCAGCGTATTTGTTGTTCTTTGGAGCATGGTCCGATTGAAGTCGGGAAAAGTATAAAAAAAATGTAAACGGTTTCTTAAACGGCAATCGATTGTTAGTATATTGTCTAAGATGTGTAAAAAGTATCGTTACCAAAGTCGATGTCGTTAACGAGATATGCCCGTTTTAAATTTGCAACATACAACATAATCAGGCCAACTTCTTGAATATTGATGAGGTCGGTCAGAGGAAATCACGTGACAATGAAACTCGAGCATTACCCGATTCTAACATTTGTTCAATTTTCCTTTTTGTTTTTGTTTTTTTTTTTGGTCACTGCAGTCTGTGTAAAGTTATTTTCTACCACACTTTTGCTTTTCTCATGCTCGTATTCCTCCATGTGAACCATTTTTGTTGTATTCTACAGTGAATATCCGCGCACGCGTGTGATTATGGGCGGAGCATCGCCTTATTTGGGGAATTGATACAAACAGAATTTAATTCGACGCAATTACCTTTATTCTACGGAAACATTGAGGGATTTTAGTTTTAAATTTTGCAATTAACACAAAGTTTATAATTTATGTAATACAGGAAAAATAAGATATTGTCGTAATTTATCCATTTCATGCTAAAATTTTGCTTATTTAAATCAGATCATGAGAATTTTCAAGTTACTTCAGATGACCTTAAACTAAGTAAAAAGGAAGCTGACCTCTTCTGTTGAAAGAATATTTTTAAACAGTTTGAACCACAGATGTCAGATCAGGACTGGATTTGTCTAACATTGACATTTTTCAAAAAGTGAAAGTTTCATGTATGTACATGTAGTTCCTCTACAGTATGACACAAAAGTTTTGAAGTCAACTGTCATACAATGTATGACCATCAAATGGTCTTAACAAGATAAAAGTTTTCCAAATCTTCTCTGATTGAAAAGGCATTTTGATATTTAAAAGTATATTTGAAATATATTTGACCTTCATTTGAGATTATAAAGATACATAGGTGCTGTCACAGTGATCCGAGATATTTAAAGACAAAACAAAATATCCTAAGTAGAATTCCGATGGTAGTTGTGAATATTGCTCTTGACTTTTAGTTCACCAGGACGAATGTCCGGAGAGTAATTGTCTTACCCCCAGCGTCATAGTCCTCCATAGACAAAAAGCTTTAACCTGGATCATAACTTCAGAACCATTAGAAACAGGGCTTTCATATTTATCTTATGCATATTCATTGTGCCAAGACCTTTCATTGAATACCAAAATTTTTGACATTGTGACCTTGAAGATTTACCTACTCTTAAAAAACTTTAACCTTGGTCATAACTTATGAACAGTAAGTGATATGACAGGTGTGTATTCCTTGTGGCAAGATCTTTCTTTTCGTATTAAAAATTTTATGTTTTGACCTTGAATTTGAAGATTAACCTACTTACAAAAAACTTTTGCTATTCAAATTTGGTTGCCATCGGCAAGCTCTGTTGTCTTCTGACAACTCTTTTTTTTTTCTAGTAGGTGGGTTGATAATAAAGTAGTTACGCGATTGGAGCATTGTAGTGATACATGTAAACACTAAACTACCTGATACGATCGGGGATCCTTATCTCTCCCACGCTGAAGTCGGTTAAAACATATCGTATGTAAATAATAGCATTCAATGCTAGGTGCTTGCAGAATTTCACTTGACACTTGTAAATTATATTATGAGGGTGGAGTAGATTACATTTAATAGTTTTTACCTTATTTAATAGGTGACTAATGTGAAAAACATTCCACTTTTTATGATATAAAGAAGAAAACAATACTTCAAATTCCAAATACTGCCTTGTGTATTTGACCAGGATATTGTGTAATGAGTCATAGGGGTATATCAACGGGGCCATGTTGAGGTTAAGGTACATGTGAACGGTGAAGAAACAAAAAAAAAATCCATTCATGATTATTTCGTATCCTGCGCTTTAATTTTGATTGATCGATCGTTCTTAACGCTCACGTCAGGATTATTCAACGTTTATGGCGACGGCACCTGCAAGATGCATCGCTTAATAGATTTTAACTTATGCAACCCACTCACCCGAAGAAGTGTTAACGCCCACGTCAGGATTATTCAACCTTTATAGCACCTGTCTACTTCATCGCCAAATAAATCTAACCTGCGCAACCAACTCACCCGAAGCAATGTGTGTACATCCAGTGTAATATGGGATACTAATTTTACTGTCTCAACTAATGACATTATATTATGACGTAATAAATTTGGAGGGAACGCCACAGCTCCGCAGTTATCGGAAAGAGTTCTATACACCGAAACACTTTCGTCGAGTGCCAAGCACTTTAGAGCAAAATACGACTTTGATGACGTCACGCAAGGTTGAACAACTCGGATATTTGATTGTGGCGTCATAAGCACAACAAAAATCCGCTCAACATCGCTTACTTTACTGAAAAGTGGATCCATGAAAGTGTTTATGTATAGACTCTTCAACTATTACTGCGGGATTGACGTTTTTGTTGGCAAAATCATAACTGTCCCCGCAAATTCATAACTGTCCCGTCAATATAACGTCATAGACATTCCATTTTTTTTATTATGACGTTAAAATTTTACGGGGTACGTTATTATTTGCTAACCAAAAATGTCAGTAACGTAGTATTAGTAATAGTGAAAGGGTCTATAGAAGGGAAAAATGAAATGACAAGGAATAAATAGACCCTTTTTAACATGGTAATATTGCATGACTTCCTATGGCACGCGATAACTTGAGTTTACGTCAAAGAATTTTCATGACATTTTTACCTGATATTAAATTATGGAGAGGTAGCCACCTTTTAATTTTCAGATTCACCCCATTTGAACGTACGGAGTTACGAGATTCTGGGGATTAAAAAAAAATCTTTCAGTATTATTTGATTATCCCCAAAGAATGAATAAAGGTGGCCTATTCATGTGTCATTTCCAGGTCCTGTTTAATAGGTAAGGAGAGAATATTTCCATACCCTCAAATTTCTCCCCTTCAAATTTAGCGACAGGCGTATTAAGCCACGGTCAGCGTTGCTCTTGTTGAATTCCAGCACGTTATTTTAAATAACACATGTAAATCACTCTCATCTTCTGTATAATTATATTTATGTGTAGTATATTATTTATCAGAACGTTTGGATTATTTGTGAGACACGGGAGGCGATACTTATAGTTCCACTAATCCAAAGCGATCAATCGCCACATAATTTCATTTCACGCTCCAGACAGCGACTGAGCGAGGTCATTGTATAGGAAGGAGTTTGGAGAATCTTGTACAAAACACCTTGACTTCGTTTATGAATCATCTCACTTTTGATATTGCCGGTACCGGTTTTCACTCACACACGCACGCTGCATGCACCTTATGAGCTTCGTGCTGGCTGTGATGCATATTTGATTTCATTGGCGTGAGCGTGTGACAAGTCTGGAATTTATTTTTATCAATCTTGGGAAATTATCATAGAAAACAGGTATGATAAAAGTTATTAGTCACTTACTTTTCTTCTTAAGATATGGTATGATTACATTACCTACACATGCCGCGTCATTGGGGTTCGAAATCCCTTAAATATTTGGCAAAAATACCTTTCTTGACATTTGTAAAATAGGATTTCACAGGCAACAAAACTGTTGTACCCTCCTCGGAAGATTGATCCTACCACAAGTGGGTCTCTCCTGGAGGTTTATGGATCCCACATGAATTTCGTTAAATACTTGGTCCAGAGTACTAGTGTCTGCAACAATCTTTATTATGACAAAGATTGTTATAATAGAGTTTAAGCATGATAAATGTTTTTAAACTTCAGTGTAACACTAGACCTCAAGTAATGACTTTGATGTAGTAACTTGGAAATTGACTTCGTGATCCATTGTAAGTACAACTTGCCTTTTACATCATCTTGCTGGTCACATGAGACTTAGAAATGATTTAAAGAATGCTTGCTGACGTCAGTATGTAAGTCTTATGACGTAAATCCGGCTTCTAATTCAATAATTGACTTGATGTCAGAAAGATCTTGCTCATTGTGCTTGGCTTTTATAGTCGATTTGACAGCCCTATGTCTCTAATGGCCGACCTAGAAATGTTCTTTCCTATGAAGTTTTCTTTATGATTCTTGTAAAGGGGTCATTTTATAACAATTTTAGCTTGGTTGCCACTCTGGCAACCTTGGGCAACTTTTTTTATAGGCAAAATTCCAAGATGGCCGCCAAAACGCTTCCTGTATTTCGATAATGTTCTCTTTATCATAAAACATGAAGTGTGATACATCATATCAGAGGTTTTAGAGGTCAAGAAATCCATTTCGATGGGTATTTCATCATTTTAAGGTCATCCAGTCGTGACTGGGCAATATTTTTATGCACAAAATTCCAAAATGGCCGCAAAATCACTTCCTGCAATTTGATACTTTTCTTTTTTCTCAAAAAGGGAAGTGTGACACATAATGGCATGGTATTTAGGTACCATTTAGTCCGTTTCTGATGTTACTTTTTAAATTTGATATCATCGAGGCTTAATATTGAAGATGTAAACAACAGTTTACTGCCAGGAAATGTCAAAAATTCACATTGAAATATTCGAGGACAAAGTTTCGGAAATTTAATATCTTGCTTTTTTGAGCATCAAATATAAGAACGTAATCAAAACATGGAAATCAATACTATTTACACCCATTCATTAACATGCAAATCAATACTATTTACACCCATTCATCTACATTCAAAGCATCAGGAACTTCTTCTTCTTCTTCATTGACAGTCTCTTCTTGAGTTGTCAAAGCCTGTACTTCATTCTCCTCATCAGGTATAACTTGATGTGTGGTATGAGGATTGAAGCAATCGCCCCCACCGGCACAGTTGCAGTAGCTAGTGCAGGACAGTTTGTCTTTATGGCAGCTGCACGTCTCCTTGCCGCACTTTTTATCTTGAGCTTTGCATTGGCATCGGATAACCTCTGTTAACTCTGGTGGTGCTGGAATTCCCTCATCGATGACAGGCACTGGAAGTCCGTCCTCAAATTTCCATCCGAAGTTGGTAATGTCACTCGTCTCAACTGGTGGAACATGCTGATTTGCAGCTTTCCAAAGCATAACCTGTAAATGGGCTCTCAGTGCGTGTTGTTTGAAATTTGCTGATGTAGGGGGTAAAGAGGATACCTTGGGGTTGCGCTTTTTCAATTTAAAGAGGTTAAAGCGGGCTGCTTCCAGTGACTGAGCACGAGCTTGGCCATAGAGAGCGAGAATGTATGTTGTAGCAGCAGCTACTACCTCTTCATTTGTGGATTTTGTCTCTCCTAAAACCTCTTGCAGGCCGGGGAACGTACCATTTTGCATGGTTTTCAAGGCACTTATTTTCCCTTTACCGAAAGGAAATGACGTTGTATCACATCCGCTGAGAGCATGCATCCCAAGAAGTTCAAGGCATTTACCCCCAAGAGATAAACATGTAGCTCCGATATCGAGAATGGTTCCATCCCATCTCTCCATTTGAACTTTGCATGTCAAGTGACTCAGGTGCACCCAGTACACCAACAGCACAAAAACATCTGTGTCATTGCTCAAAACTCTGACAACTTTGTGACCTTTATTAGCAGCATCAAGCACGTATGAAAACCATGGTGATGTCTGCCTCGTCATGACCAAAGACATAATCGTCGGAGGAATCTGTAGTCGTACCGTCTCCGAAATCAAAGGTACAAAGGACACTTCCAAGCTGCCGTTTGTTGAGTTTGTTTTTCATAATTGCATCACGCTTTGGAAGTTTGCTGCTGATAGAAAGTTCATAGTTGATGACAACTTCATCTGCTCTACGTTTTCGTTCGTGATCTTTTGCCGAGATGTTTTCATATTTATCAAAGACGATGACTTTCTTCGATTCATTGGGATAATGATTGAGACGTTCTTTGATAGACTCTACGAGATCCGAGGGCTTTCCTCCAAAAGGCCAGACAATATGATAGAACAACTGGGAAACATCTACTATGACCATATCTGGATTATCTGGGTTCATTTCAAGAACACCCAGTCGTTTAACAAGTCCGGACTTGTTTCCCTTTCTCAAACAGCTATACTCATCTATGAGAGCAGGTGGAACTGCACATAGCTCGTAAGAAAATAAGGGACCAAGCTCAAGTTGTCTCTGTTGGCCAATCAACAAGAGCCTAAGGAATATTGTTTCAAGGTCTATCACAGGGTTATTCTTTGTTCCCTTTGCCTGTTTCTCTGAACTGTTCATAGTCCGGATTGGGGAGCTTATAACATTGTAGAACCCCCCAGGTAAACTTGAAATGTAATTCCGTTCTAACTGATCACCAAGAACTTGGGAGTCTGCTACATTGACGTCAGGAGAGGCAATTTGTCCGGAGACAGGGTTGAACAGGTAGGGACGTGCGTCTTCAAGCGGATGCGGGTATTTATTTACCTCTGTCTGAATCCCGGCTCTGTCTTTTGCATCTAGCTTACGACGATGCAGAAGTTCTTCTTTATGCTGTTTCTGAGAACTCTGTTGCTGACTTTCTTCTGTGGTATAGATACCGTCAAGCCGATCAGCTATGTGCACTGTAACAGGGAAAGCATCGATCCACTCAGATACCAACTCGGGTGATAATGTCATTCCCTTGAGAGATCCTTTTCCTATCTTTATTGCCGTCTGTTCACCAAACTGGTCAGCTGAAACAGCATTCCAGTAACCTTCCTTGTGTCTACAAACAAGGTCAACCCGTTCCTCTTCCTCACTTTCATTCATTTCCAGCAAGTACTGGGTGAGGTAGCGGGCATATTGCACATGACCCGCAACAAAGAAATACTTCATCATCCTTTTAAGTGTGATTTCTTTCAGAGCAACGTCCCCTTCTCTCTCTGCCCTCTCAAACTGATGAATGAGAAGGGTAGGTAACAGGAAATTATCAACCCAATGCCTGCCCGTCGGATGCAATCTAGCTCTCTCCATGTATTCTTCCAATTCATCGAACGTTCTCTCTCCAACAGATAAAAATCTTTGGAGTAGGGCAGTCGATACATTCCTGTAAGCTCGCATGGCTTTCACCCAAGACTTACCATTGAATATGCCCGTAAGCCCACCATATGCTGCAGCCACGTATGTTTCAAGGCCTGAACCTTTCATCAATTTTGAGATGCAGCTCAAAAAGGACTGTATGATATGCATACCACCTGGGTGAACAACTACATTCTTGAATTCGTCTGTCTTGTACCAGCATACTTGCTGTGTAACAGCATAGAGTTGCATGTCCATACACAGATGAACTTTCGACATCCCCATATCAAGCAGTGCTGCTTGCATGTATGTAAGGGTTGTAAGAATCGTGTCCGGGTGGGACGGAGGGGCATCTATCAATGGGCCTAATTTGTAAATAGTGGCAGGCTTGGGTACACTCTGATCTCTGCTAATGGCATTATTGAAGCCATTCCATTCCATTACATCTTGTTCTTGGTTCAAACTATTTAGCCATTTCATATCCTTTTCCTGGGCAACAAGAAGACTACTATACTGAGCAGAAATCCTCGCGTAGCTGGTCCCAGTTCTGTTGATTGCGGGGGGCAACACCTTCTTTGGCCCTGCATGATGGATAATTTTGACAGCCCTGTTTTTCCCAACATTCTTGGTTTCTTTTGCGGTTAGACGAGGGATTGTCAGAGCGCTCATTTCCGAATTCACATCACATGATGTCTCAATGATTCCAGCTGGGTGCAACTGGAATTCTGTGGCCATAGCGTGAGTTTCTCTGCGTCCGTTTGGGGTTGAAACAAACAGATCAAAATTGTCATACCAGCCAAAAATAACGCCAACGTTTCTCGAAAGTCCCATCACCTTGTGCAGCGTGTCAACATTATCAGACACATACATGGCAGCTGATTTTCGAAATTTCAGGACCTCGTCGTAGGACACTGTGTATCCATGATCATGTAAAATGTGAATTAGTTCACTGCTACCAAATTTGTGGTGTAGTTTGATGCCCAATCCAAGGGTCGTTTGATTTCTTGAATTTGTTATGTTGTATTGAATGGATTGTGATAGGGAAAGGGATCGTTTTGTAACTTCGCCATTTGCAACAAGCTTTGAAATTAATCTAAGTAGTGTGGGACTGGTTGTTTCTTTTGTCCTCTCATGACTAAAGTCGGTAAGCTCATACTTGTGATTGCTTGTCATAATACTTTTACATTCTGTTGTTATTTTTCTAGCCAATAAGTCGTCATTGTCTTCATCAACGGTGTCTATTTGGGAAAGCTTCAAAATCGTACCAACATACTCACGAAATCCGACAACAGAGGCACAACCCTGAATGTTTAATACAATAAGGTCATCCCCAAGATACTTGACAAGCTTGGAAAACATTTGTTTTCTGGTCAACACCCCGCCAAGCTTGTAGTATTCATCATATAAGTCTAACGACGTCCATGTTTGTTTCTTCCTATTTGCGAACATCTTATTTGCGACTTGTTGTAAAACTTTATCATCAAGCCCTGTGGATGTATCTGCATTACGGGGAATTTTTCTAAATTCATCATAGCATCTGACATGATACTGTGCCTCAGCGGCGGATAGGTCGTGCGTTCCATGACACCGCAAGGCGACCTCCTGGCTCCAATCGTCTTTTCTATCATCACATATCAGCAGAAACTGACTCTTTAAAGGGTTCAGAATTTTTCAAACCCATTCTTTCACACTGAACAACCCTATCCCACCTGTCTGGATGTTTTGGATCTAACGGTACACATATTTGTGCACAAAATAAGCACTGATTCTTAAAATCAAAATCTACCGCCTGTGAGCGCCTTACTCTCGCGGCGGGCACGTCTTCGCTCTCTATCAACCCTTCTTTCCTCTTTTTTGCAACATATCTACCAATATGGGACTTCGATGTGTACGAGCAGTAGCAGTTTTTATGTAGATTAACAGACGCTTGTTCGCCGTGCTCATCTAATAATTTTTGCATAGATTTTCTTGTATCATCGTCATGCCTCGCAATTGCACATTCGATAATTCGTTTTATTGCATTTACTTTGAATGCTTGCAATTGGTCGGAACTGTTGCATATTGGCAAGATGCATGTACACTCTATGTTACTAGCCATATCAAAGGTGTGGTAAAACCTACGATATCAACATTCTCTGACCGAGACTGTGACTGAGAATGCAAGTGTGACGTCTTTCATATGTACGCGTAGTGGCGCCATCTATACATGCAACTAAAACATCTTTTACTTCAAAGTGGCGCCATCTATATATAAATTTGGAAATACAGTCAACCCCCGTAGGGACCCTGGGCTTTAAGACGAGAATAGGTCCTGTGTATCCCCATGCGTATCTTCAAACACAAAAGTATAAATATAATTAAAATCAGTACTCAAATGAGATAAGCCCCCCCCCCCCCCCAAATGCGACAAGGTATGGAATCACGACTATATGAATTTAAAATGATTAAATAACCATAGAAATTGGTTCCCTGACCCCTAAAACCCAAGGTATGATGTATCACACTTCAAATTTTATAATAAAAGAAAATTATTCAAATACAGGAAGCGTTTTGGCGGCCATCTTGGAATTTTGCCTATAAAAAAAGTTGCCCAAGGTTGCCAGAGTGGCAACCAAGCTAGAATTGTTCTAAAATGACCCCTTTACAAGAATCATCAAAAAAACTTCATAGGAAAGAACATTTCTAGGTTCCGAAATTTTCAAATCGACTAATACAGCTTGATATTCCACCAGTTTCGGAGTTATCAGATAGGTGATATCTATTAATAGCTGGAAGCTTGTGAGGTTGATGTTTATCAAACCGGCAGTAAATTCTGACCCTACGACTACGAGCTTTGTGTTTTCACTTCCTATCTTGAATAGATGTATCAAATTTCACCATTCAACAAGGCCTAATTTGGCTTACAGTATACATGTAGTTTGCTGTATTTTATATAACGCTGAGCACGAAAAAGAAAAACAGGATTGGTGTCTGGCCTTGGATCTTCATTGATGTAATCAGGAAAATGGAAATGGATGTGATGCAAATCAATACAAACCCATAGTTCACCTAGTTTATGACCCTTATATATATAGTAGACTCCAGACTTGGTACGTAAAGCATGATATACTGCTGGCAACTTCCGTCAGACGAATGTATATACAGATATACATGGAGTCTATACTGCAATTATTGATGTATGTCAAATGTGTCTGCTGACACCTCGTCGCCTGTTGTAACTATACATTTACTGGTTCAGTATTGCTAATAGGTTATACAAAGCGACTTAGCAATTCGGTGAAAGATAAATTTAGGATGAAGTAGTACGTTTAGGAAGCATTCATTTCTCCATATGAGAAGCCCACGCATTTTAACTCGTTCCGTTTCATTGAATCGCCAGGAGTTCAGCGAAATTACCTATTTACACGCCATCTTTTAGAAAATTTCCTAAGATTACCTTGCATTGTTTGCATATTTCAGTTGAAGCGCTACATATGATGGTGTATTCAGTGATATTCCACTTTTTGTCACTATTTTGAAATATCTTGTCTGTTATATATATATTGTAGATCAGTGGTTGCTGACGCTGACACAGTGTCACTATGCACGCACCTAGCAACTTCCAGTTGTCCAACGCGTTACAGGGGCGCAAATTACCCCCTCCCCTTCGATCACGATACAGAAAATTCGACCTATACAGAGACGTGGGTCAGTTCAGATTTGTAGACGAACACGCCATTACTGTAAGTATATATTTAAATATGCAATTTGTGTATGAATGTACATTTAAATTAAGTTTATTCAAATTATTATTAAATTTTACTCACATCTTTTGAAATTTACAATGCCAAGGTCATTTACACTTATTCTGCTCTATAAATGGATTCTGTGTAAGTTATTGATGGCAACATCGTTTTTATGTACCCGGATCGATAGATCGGGGACATATTGTTTTTGTCCTGTCTGTTTGTTTGTCTGTTTGTTGTGAACTTTAACTTTGGCTATAACTTTTGAACCGTGCGGGATAGAGACTTCATAATTGAGATGCGTCCTCAACTAATGAAGCCCTTTTAAATGACACCAAGGTCAACGACTTTTTGACCTTGACAATGACGTTCACGCTAAAAATAACTTTTTTGACTTTTGTGTCTCCGGGGGCATCAGTGTTTCACAAACACAGCTTGTTTTTTTCTGTATCGCCTATAACACGAATATATACACATTTCAAAAATTCACCTTTTGAAAGAATGTAGTGTGTATATCAAGCTATGTTAAACGGATTGCAACTCATATTACAATGTATATCAAGTATATATACATACAATACGATGCCTAACAGAGTATACGTATATTTTCATGAAAGTTTGTATGAAACTTATTACCTCTGAACTTCATCCGGGTATGTTTCATATGGTTTTCGTCATGCATTGAACACTGGGGATGTGATTAGACTTCGAGTTTTGGCGAGATAGAGTTACAGTACAAGCCCAAAGAATGTAAACCTTATTGCACATAAACGTTAACAATAGATTCCATTCAGTAAAAAATTATGGATTACTGAGGACATTTTTATAAATCATTTACTGTGGTTTTACTCCACAGACTGATGTTACAACACTGAACCCTTGCGTGTTATTACGTATGTGCACATACGCTATAGTACGATGAATACTCCACACAGAACATCATTGGTGTATAGGGCACTCGGCAATAATGAAATCTTGGGTAACTTTGAAGTTATCTTAACTAGCATAAAGAATCATTACTTTTCTGTAATGTACAAGGTAGATATATAGACAAGAATAGACTCGGAATTTGTTTTATAATTAGAATATAATGCAAATAGCTGATGTAAGCTATCCCATTTTACGGCTATGCTTTTTGGATTTTGGCACGCACTAGGTCTGGTGATGAAGAGTATGTGGGGGTGAATCTCGTTGCAAGTGATGAAACAGCTGTATAACTCATGACTATCGTAGAAAGTATTGTTTCTATGTACCAATGCTATTGGAATGCGCTGATAGATAGATGTGATTCACCGATTGCATCAAAAAAGAGAGATTTGGGGATAGTCTTGGGATCCATAACGAGATATCTAGGCTATATTGTACATAATATTCTCGCAGTCAGTCTAATAAAATACTGTAGGTTTTACCACTTGGTGTCATTTAGGTTGGAAGAATTGGTGTACATGTTTTGTAAGCAATCGCTCATCTTTTGTTTTTCTTTTACTTTCCGCTCACATTTGAACCCCATTCTTGTTTACTGCTCAGCATAACGTTCTGGCTTGTCAATCTGACGTTGATTTAGTGAATTCTCCTTGAGCTTCGTTAAGCTCAACTTGAACATTATAGATTATTACTCGGTAAGGTTAGAAAGAATCGGTATGTAGATTATACTATTATCGTCTTGTCAAACAACTTGAAAAATACATTTGTAAGAACGCCACTTTTCTCTGTACATAATAATGGAAACCGTTGGCCATCAGAATAGGTGAAAGATACTATGTTAATCTTCTTGTATCAGTGAATACTTAACCGTACATCTAAATCATACATCAGGCATGGTCATTTCGATCGACTAAATACACATACTGATACATGAATTTCATGTTTAATTTTTAAAAATCCAGAATTAATTTGAAATTTGAAACCAGTTTCATGGTCATTTTCGGTAGAGGTTTGCACGTTAACGGTCCCTCACTGCTTAGTGTTGTGTCTTTGGCATATGTCAGAATTTCTGTGCAATGCATCACACAGATAGTCATTGTGTAGGTGAAATAACCTTGACGCAACAAAAAACCAAAAACACAGTTTACAGTGCGTGTATATATACGTGTCCAGTATCCCCGATTGACATGCTGTTAATATTCTCACTACGGATTAATCCATAGAAATAGAAATAAGAATACAAAATTCAGAACATTACAATTGTCCTATGACATATTTGTATTTGGGAAATTAAAACACGCATGTATGACTATTAATAGTCATTCATGCATGTTTGAACTTCTCAATTCACAATGCTGTCGTAAGACACAGTTTATACATATATCGAAACAGGTCAAAACATTTTTTGTAATGACTGGTTTTTGGGAACTGCTTTGGACACTTTATTATCTAAGAATAGTAAGGTTTATTCTGGTACAGGTTTATTCTGGAAATAATCCAGTACCAAGCACTATGCTTGATTATCTTAAAGTGAAAGAAAACAATATCGCTTTTTCAATAAATGGAGACCCGAAAAATACTTCACTGCATTAACTTAGTAAAAATTTAGTAGAATTTTTCATTTAATGTCCTGTCAGAGTAGTGGTATGCTAAAGTTTAAAACGTTTACATGTATTATGTTAAAATTTAATTACAACGATCTTATAATTAAACTTGTATACCCTACAATTCGGTATAATTTCAAAAAATTAAAGCATGTAAAACAAAAACCATATTTTTCTCGTAAATTTTGCATTAATAACATTTTTTGTTGCTTCATATCTTCGGAGATATCAAAATAAAAGGAACATACTTCGTAAATAAAGAGGGTATTCCATAAATACAACTGTAACCTGACTTCGCGCATGCGCAGTTTAATAAAAACAAATACGACGAAGGGAGACTCCTAAAGAAAACAATTTCAGTAAGTACTAACTTGAATGCAGATTTTCAAAGTTGCAGATTTTCAAAGTTACTCGTCAAGTTTATTTATCTCGCCCTCCATGATGCGGCTTCCAAATTAGATCATGTGATAAGTTGGTTGTAAACATTCTGTTTACAAACATCGCGTTTTATACAGCCGTATCTCACTTAATACAACGAATTTGATCACAACATTTGCAAGGGCCTTTTTAGCTCACCTGAGCCGAAGGCTCAAGTGAGCTATTGTGATCAATCACCGTCCGTCGTCTGTCGTCCGTCGTTAACTTTTCACATTTTCGACTTCTTCTCCAGTACCACTGAACAGAATTTGATGAAACTTGATAAGCATGTAGTACTCATGGTCCCCTACAAGTGTTGTTGTTTTTCGTCCGGATTCATCAACAGGTGGCGCCACCACAGGCAAAAGTAGGTCAAAGAGGGTACCCTCCTTTGACAAACTTCTTCAGACCGAGGGCATACAGAGACAAACCGAATGCATAGGAATGATCTAGAGGGATGTGTGAAGAAGTGTTGTTATTTTTGGTTCCATTCCGAAATCAAATTTTGGACGTTTTTTGGACGTTTTTTTGTACTTGGTAGTTTTAATGCAGAAAAGAGGTATTTTTTCTTTTAGTAAACATTGATGCATTAATTTGGTTTAATTTGATCATTTTGATGGTAAGAAATACTACTGCGAAGAAAATTTTTCAATATTTTATGTTTTGGATTTTTTATGAATTTTTTAAGACTTTCAAGAAAAAGGGGGGTGGGATAATTGGTGTAAACATTTCACAGTTTGAACTTTTTCTTCGGAACCACTTTCTGGAATTCAATGAAACTTGGCATGCACCAAATACTCAAGGTCCCCGACAAATGTGGTCATCTTTGTCAGGATCCATGAACAGGTGGCACCACCACAGACAAAAGTAGGTCACAGAGGGTACCCTCCTTTGACAAACTTCTTATTCAGATCGGGTGCATACAGCGACAAACCGACTGCATAGGAATGATTTAGAGGCATATGGGAAGAAGTGTTGATATTTTTGGTTCCATTCCGAAATCAAATTTTTGACGTTTTTTCATTTTTAATTTGGACTTTGTTATTTTAATGCATTAAAGAGTTATTATTTTCTTTTAGTAAACATTGATGCATTTGGTTTCATTTAATCATTTCTATGGTAAGGAATGCTGGTGCGAAGGAATTTTTTCAATATCTCGATTTTTGAATTTTTTATGAATTTTTTAAGACTTCCAAGAAAAGGGGGGGGGGGACAATTTTTCATATCTTCAACTTGATCTACAGAACAACTTGAAGGATTGTGATAAAACTGGGTAGGATGCAAGTACTCATAGTCCTTTTCAAAGATTTTGTTTTTTGTGCGGATCAGTCAGCAGATGGTGCCACTACAGGCAAAAGTAGGTCACAGAGGGTACCCTCCTTTGACAAACTTCTTTTTCAGACTGGAGGCATACAGAGATAAACTGAATGCATAGGAATGATCTAGAGGCATGGGTGAAGAAGTGCTGTTGTTTTTGGTTCCATTCTGAGATCAAATTTTTGACCTTTTTTCAAGTTTTTAGCTCACCTGAGCTGAAGGCTCAAGTGAGCTATTGTGATCAATCACCGTCTGTCGTCCGTCGTTAGCTTTTCCACATTTTCGACTTCTTCTCCAGAACCGCTGTACAGAATTTCACCAAACTTCATAGGAAGTAAATACTCAAGGTCCTTTACCAAGTTTGTGTTTTTAGTGCCGATCCGTAATCCAAGATGGCCGCCATTGGCTCTGATTAGTTGACACATCTTCAACTTCTTCTCTAGAACCGCTTCACAGAATTTCACCAAACCTCATAGGAAGTAAGTACTCAAGATCTTCTACCAAGTTTGTGTTTTTCGTTCTGATCTGTTATCCAAGATGGCTGCTATTGGCTCTGATCGGTTGACACATTTTCGACTTCTTCTCCAGAACCGCTGCACAGAATTCCACCAAATCTCATAGGAACTAAGTACTCGAGGTCCTGTACCAAGTTTGTGTTTTTCCTGCCGATCCGTAATCCAAGATGGCCACCATTGGCTGTGATTGGTCGACACATTTTAGACACTTCAAGACGACTGCACAAAATATCACCAAACCTTATAGAAAGTCTTGTAGAAAAAAAGCAAAATTTTCTACTGAAATAAGCTGTCATTTTATTGTAAATAAGCAATTTATGCTCAGGTGAGCGATATAGGCCCATTTGGGCCTCTTGTTTAAATATGTTTTAGGCTTATACATATTATCAAAACAGTTTAGAATAAATTTACCTATAATATGCGAACATAGGATATACAGCTACATATATACATATAAACATAACAAATGTTTGAACTTTATCGTAATAGTAGTCCTGTTTGTAAATCGTCAAATTATCCACTTTTTCTGGCCCGTTTTTCAGACCAAAAAAAAACCAAAACGTCCTATCAAAAGTTTTAGCCTGTTCTGAACCTGAAGTACATGTATTGCAATTTTACTTTGATTTAATTACAAACGTAAAGTAAGCTAAATGTTGTGGTCACTGTAATGGACTATTTGTATACTCATCCGACTTCCGCAAGAATTTAACATGAATAGCATAGTTGTAGTATATTTAGTGTACATGATCATGTTTAATGCCCCCGAAATCAAAGATTCAGGGGCATCTAGTTTTTGGCCTCTCAGTGTTTGTGGTAAAAAACAAACTTTAACATTGATTATAAGTTTTGAATCGTAAGAGGCAGGGCTTTCATACTTCACCTTGGTATTTTTTTTGTGACAGGACCTTTGCGTCGGTACAGTAATTTTTTTACCTCGTGACCTTGACCGTGACTTTTGACCAACATTTGAAAACCTTAACATTGGTTATTATTTTTGATTCGTACGAGGTGTGGCTTTCATCTTTCAAATGCTTATTCCCAACGGGAGAGGTATAACAGGGCATTGCAAAATTTGCCTTCTATGGATTTTGTTCCCGCCGGGGGCATTCTTGCTTTACATACACATCTTTTTTAATGTTATCAATTTGATATTTACAGGTTGCCGAGACAGAACATAGGACATTCCGTGATTTGATATGGCATTTAGTATACAGCCAGAATTATCAGTCGGATCTGGACAAAGCAAGGTGCGTACATTACGTTTTGGGTTTTGCAGAGTCCTCTGTCATACCGTAACACGTTGATCAGAGTTTGATCCCATGTGAGGCACGTAAAAAGGTGTACATGACGTGGTATATTAAGTAATCACACTCATCAAAGTTATGTACAAATACAATACAAACATAAAAATACAATCACTTATGAAATGTATGGCAGCTTTCTAAATTATTGTATATTCATGATATATTCATAATTCATTAAATCATCTTGCTTGGGAAAAACATCAGTCTCTCGTCTTCCGGCAATATGTTTGTGTTATGGTTTCTATCAGACACGTGTATTTACATTCGTTATGCCTCACCACGCATACCACGTTGTTTATATTGTGGATAGTAGACTACTTTCATTGATCTGTAGTATGTTCATTTCTCTAAGCTGTGTGTTTGAGATGTGCTGAATATACTTAAAATACCGGGACAATTCATCATGTACTTTCCCTTGTTTATGTTTAAGAATAAATGCGAGAAATGCATCAGTGCCAAGAGATATCTTTGCTGGGACTGGAATCCGATGTGTTTTCTAGTCATTTGGAGGTGATGATCGATGTATCTATTGCACATACTAGATGTAATAGAACAGAGATGTAAATCGGAAGTGACCTTGCTCAACGAGAGCAAAGATTGGAGCAGCGTGAAATGTAATGTGGAAGCATGTTTTCCGCAGGCTTTCATAATCAACTTGAGCACAATACACATCAACACAATACACACAAACCTCTGTTTAACACCTATGACTCCTATGGAAATGGGGGAGGGTTGCTGCTGCATAAGGGTAATTCAGATAAATGTCAAAAGTAAGATGTATTTAGCGCTGTGTTGTTTGTTTGAAATGTCTTTTTCATATTCATCTACACCTACACCAATGTCCCAGTTTACATGACATGCAGTATACAGTTACTTAATGTTTCTGGAAAGGACATATATTCAACAATATTTTCATAATTGATATAATTGATTTATATAAGTTTGTACATGGTAATAAATGAGTTGAATGCCCGGTCACGTTTCAACGGTTGATCGTTTTTTACATGACCTATGTATATGTAAGGAGATAGTTAAAAATAGTGAAGCGATCTGCTGAATAGTAAAATAGAGATTTTTCTTTTAACGTATTCTTTTTCTGTATCAGTTTTTTTTTCGAGAGATAAAGCGGAAGATAACAAGGATTGCTGAGTGTTCAGAACATATCTGGCAATTGAAAACGAGATGCAGTTTATTGCCTCAAAATCCGACAAAAAAAAATGACACATGTTTATAAACATAACAAGCCAGGCATTGTCACGTCAGGGGCAATGAGTAAATTATTAATACATTGTAAGAATGCCAGTGGCGTAGCTACCATTACGCCAAATACGCACGTGCGTACACATCATTTTATCAAAAATGTAGTGTCTCATGAGTGAGAGGTGGTCGTTTTCCTTTCCGGATTGACAGTACTGTTGTAATTCCTTTGATAAAAGTTCAGAATGACGACTTTATCCTTGTTTAAAACACTGAAATCCATTAGCTTCTGCAGGGGTTTGCACTTCCCCCTGGGTTCCCACCAGGACTTCGCCCTGGACCCACTGTTGGCTTCAAGGCAGCCCCCAAACCCCTGTCTGTCTGGTGCGTACACATCATTTGCACCCTGGCTACGCCCCTGAATGCAAATACAAGGAACTGTTATGCTGCTATTGTTTTAATATAGATTGTTTTTGGTTTATGAGAAGATCCCCTAGTATAGCTTTATCTTGATCGGACTTTACCATATTATGATTTGTAACCGTAAGCGTGGTCTGTACCGTACCTTCCCGTATTATGATCAGTTACTGTGATGTTTACTGTACCTTCCCGTATTATATGATTTGTACATGTAAGCGTGGTCTGTACCGTACCTTCCCGTATTATGATCTGTGCCGTGGTATGCCGTGTCACAGTAGTGTCTTTAATTGAGCACCTATTTCAGCAATTACTATAGTTTCCTAGCATTTCTGCAGAAAATCTAGTTGTATTCAATATTTCACATTTATTTGCAGAATAATCATTGTTATTAGATTTTATGCACCATCAGTAGTCAAATCATTAATCACACTCACTTCAAAATAAACCTGTCACCATACACGTGAATTATCGCAGTGATGTAATACAATAATCAATCAATCAATCAATCAAAATAAACTTCTAGATATACCTTCATTAACCTTAATCTGATATTTTAGTTAAAATTTTGTGAGCTGGGAGTAATATTTCTTGTTGTTGCATTTCACTTGTTTATAGAGAAAATATACTTTAAATATACCTTGTAACATCTATTTTATCAGAAGTCAGAATCAGTACATAAAATAACCATATTACATAGTATTTAATTTTCAATGTAAGAGCTATATTTCCTTTCAGGAACACGGGTTACCTGAAACTAAATTATATAAAGTAAAAAAAAAACTTCTAATATTTTGCCAAATAATGATGACTTTGATTGCTTTAAACTCCACCTTCCTTAATTTTGCTTTTCACCTTCCTTAATTTTGCATTTTGCCGAGTTTTTGAGGAAAACCTATAAGCGATAAACTTCATTTATGTTCATACACAGAAGCAAATTGTTTAAAGCATCTTTATTGTGCGTGAACCTTGCTTTGACTCACTTTCGACTTATTTTAATTTTCTTAACAATTAGAATAAATAAATATGATGTTAATCATGTTTTGTCTTAAGAATTGATTAACTGTTTCCTCAAAACTTCTTTTAATAACTAATAGTAAGAACTTTTAAAAGATAGGCAAAGATTTTACTGTAAAAGTAAATTGGCATTCGAGATGACGTCATCAGTGATGGTTCAACTTTAAGTTTAAAGGTTACATATATATAAATGTATTGGGTCTTTTCGTTATTTCCCATATGAGCAGGTATCGGACGTCAAACCCTAGTGACCCCATACAATTTCTATATCATTCTGAAAATAAATTAATGAACACATTAAGTTAATATAAAATGAGCCGGATCCTTCTTTGTGAGGTGTGATATGTTTTTCTCATTAGTTATATGTTCCATTTTTCTGTGACAAGAATTTTAAAGTTTAAAACATAGAACAATAATGTCAGAATGTGTTTACCACTGCACCTCTCCTAAAGATTTGATGTCACGGTGATTGCAGTCCTTGATATTAATGTTAAAGCATTTTAATGCACTATAAGGAATACTGTGAACATCTTTTGATTTTCTTGCTGAAAAGTACTGGGCATTCATACTTCTTTGTAATTTTAAACTTTTAACCTTGACATTAGAGATAGATACTTCATATTTGTCAGGCACACTGCACTACCATATTGAAGTCCCTGAAATTTGAAACACAATGCCTGGGATAGAGAGTTCACAAATGTACCGGTATTGATTTTTCTTTTAAACAGTGAAATAGGGAAAAGTAAATAGACCAGCCAAGTAACATCTTATCCCATTTCTCATACCATGTATTATCTACTATATACCAGGACAGATTCATGTATACTACTGCATGTTCCTAGTGTGATAGTATAAGGAATCTTGTATATTTATTACTGTATTTTATTGTATATGATAAGGACAGAAAACATACCGGTAACCAGCTTTTGTAGAATTAAGTTGGCCTGCTTGAACTTCCGCCAGTTATACACTGAAACAGTAAGATATCCTCTTTGCTGAGTGGTTAACTCTCTTCATACTCATTGTATGTTTAAGTGGTAATTGACTCATACAAGAGAAATAATTGAAGCTTTGTTTGATGAAATCTGCCACATGCTAATTTGATAAGGTGTTATGTATAAACTTGAGTGCCTCATTGGTAAATGTATTCTAGTATTAATATTTGACATAGAATGACAACCTTGAACCAGTGTTAAGTAATGGTTTTTATAACTTTTTTTTTTCATTTACTTTTCCCATAGTTGTGATAATCTTCCAGAATACACTTCTAGCAAAATTGTTTGGACTGGTGAAGGACTAACTTGTGTTAGCAATAATTAAGTTGTCCTTGCTTCATATGCAGTAGTCATTGTGTCCCAGGTGTTACAGATTATAAGCTCCAAAATCCGATCAATACATGCCAAAACTATTCCTATTGAATGAAGATGTTTATTGCCCATGGATGTAGTCACAAATACAAAATAAAATCCATCGATTAAGTTACTTTTGTGGTGAACAGTTAAACTCTTTTTCAAATTAAAAGTGTATTTATTACCTGAACATTAGCATATCTGTAGAGGAGACAAGAAATGAAATTTAAAAGCATGTGGACATCAATTCTTTCCTCTTCAAATGTAAATTCTATTCCAACTTTTAACACACACTTATATGCTGATTTCAGAACAAACACCATTCATGGAGAAATAAAAAGAAAGGGAAACTTATGAAAACACTTCTGTTTATTGTTTTGCTTAATATATTCTGTACATGCAATATCTTACGATATTACTAAGCAGGAAGGGCCACCTCCATAATGTATGCTAGCACATGCCACTCTACTACCTTTGAGTGTACAGTCAGTGCAGTATTTAAATTATGTATTATTGACTAATATAGATATACATGTAAAAGACTTGTTATAATATTTTATATATTTGATTGTAATGACTCAAATAACATTTGGTATGTCTGTCTGTTTATCCTTATTGGAATCCGGCATGGCCTACTGGTATTGTGCTTGCCTCCTGATTGAGAGGCCGGGGTTCTAGTCCCACTCTGGTCATGCCGGTATCCTGTCTTTCGGATGAGACAGTAAAAACTGAGGCCCCGTGACGTGGTATGCATGGCACGTTAAAGATCCCTGTCTTCTTCGATTGGGTCCGTTGCAAAGGTCAAAATTTGTATACCCGGCATCAGGTAGATGCCGTCATCATATACATGAAATATTCGCGGGGTGTGACGTTAAACAAAAATCAATCAATCAATCAATCAATTAATCCTTATCGAAACTGATATGGATAGACACACAGATGTATCGGTAAGGCTTACATTTGTGAGTCTGTCAATATTAGTTTCGGGAATTTGCCATATGAATGAAATGTTCTCAGTGTAATATACAACATTTACTTTTCTATGTCTCTTGTCATTTTATGTCCTATGAAAGCCAGAAAGCTGTAGTTTTAGATTTGATGCACAAAATAAATGCTAGTATGTAACTTACAAGGAAGTAATTCTGAAAAATTGAAATTAAATTCAAATGTTGACTAAAAGTTTTAAATTTGAAATTGTCATTATAGGGATATGTGAAGTTTACTATGGTATTTCAGGGCCATATTTCGCTGGATGACTTGCCAGAACATGTATTCAATCTCCTTCCAAGAAGTTAAGTCTGGCTCACCTGAGGAAGTGCTGACCTCATTTAAGAACAAGAAAGGGACATATGCAAGAATATTTGAGACAATGTGCAAGTAAGAGATGCTTATGCATTATGTATGACACTGTAACTTGATAAACTGTATGTAGAATGTAATCATTATTGTAATGATTTGTAACTTTAAGATGGTTAAGAATGAATTGTATGTACACAGCTTTTGTTCTTTTCACTTGAAAAAGGTTAAGTGGCAGAAAAAAAATTGTGAAATCAGTTTTCAGTCTTTTTATTCATCAATAAAATGGTCATAATCCTTTAATGGCATACTATCAGTCAGGTCTCTGTGGACAAGGGTGTGAAATTTCGATTGTCATGTCTACGCCACCTGATATGCATAACAGTAACAAAGAAAGATTCACTAGTTAAAGCTCTATACGATGATAGCATTTATCTCTTGGAAATTGACTATAACAACAGGGCATCATTGATTTAATGAGGTTGTTAAATCCATATTATAAAGGCTCATGAGTTGTACAATTTTCTACATTCTCTAGCTGTATGTTCCCTATATTTTCCTCTCTTTACCCTATTATTCAGGCATGATTCTCATCAGCTTTTTGTCGCATGAAAATTTTCTCAAAATGTTCTGAATTTAGTTGGAAATATAAAAAATTGCACTTTTTGTTAAGGGATTTATATATAATCAGCTTTTCTGATAGCATTGTCAGCTTTTCTCATCGCTGATGAAAATCATGTCTGATTACTCTGTCTGTATGCTACTGCATTACAAACCTGTCATTGACTGGTTGACGTTGCTTTTCATTGATTAATTATTTTATTACTTTTTTAGCTCTACTGGTCTCGACCAGTCGAGCTCATGTGATGGTCCTTCGTCCGTTGTCCGGCAATTTTTTTGTTCCCTCTTCTCCTCTGAAGGTATATACCCCAGAGACCTTATTATGGGTTCTTCTTGTTGGGTAGGTGGTCTAGTTGTGCATGTGCAATTTTGGTCCAGTTCCGACCCCTTGGGGGCCCACAAAAGGGCGTGGTCCCAAAATCTTGTTCCCTCTTCTTCTCTGATTGTATATATCCCAGAGACCTAATTATGATCTCATCATGTTTTGTAGCTGGTCTAGTTGTGCATGTGCAATTTTGGTCCGGTCCGGACCCCCTGGGGCCCCTACAAAAGGGGCGTGGTCCCAAAATCTTGTTCCCTTTTCATTTCTGAAGGTATATATCATAGAGACCTAATTATGGTCTCATTTTGTTATATAGGTGGTGTAGTTGTGCATGTGCAATTTTGGTACGGTCCGGACCCCCTGGGCTCCCAGAAAGGGGCGTGGTCCCAAAATCTTGTTCCCTCTTCTTTTCTTAAGGTATATGTCCCAGAGACCTAATTATGGTCTCATCATGTTTGGTATGTGATCTAGTTGTGCATTTATTATTTTGGCCTGGTCCGCCCCCCCCCCCCCCCCCTGGGGTCCCACAAAAGTGTGGGTCCCAAATTCTTGTTCCCTCTTCTATCCTTAAGGTATATGTCCCAGAGACCTAATTATGGTCTCATTTTGTTGGATAGGTGGTCTAGTTGTGCATGTGCAATTTTGGTCTAGTCTGGACCCCCTGGGACCCCACAAAGGGGCATGGTCACAAAATCTTGTTCCCTCTTCTTTTCTGAAGGTATATGTCCCAGAGACCTAATTATGGTCTCATCATGTTTGGTATGTGATGTAGTTGTGCATGTATAATTTTGGTCTGGTCCGGACCCCCTGGGGTCCCAAAAAGGGGCGTGGTCCCAAAATCTTGTTCCCTCATTTTCTCTTAAGGTATATATCCTAGAGACCTAATTATGGTCTCATTTTGTTGGATAGGTGGTGTAGTTGTGCATGTGCAATTTTGGTCCGGTCCAGACCCCCTGGGACCCCACAAAGGGGCGTGGTCCCAAAATCTTGTTCCCTCTTCTTTTCTTAAGGTATATGTCCCAGAGACCTAATTATGGTCTAATCATGTTTGGTATGTGATCTAGTTGTGCATGTATAATTTTGGTCCAGTCTGGACCCCCTGGGGTCCCACAAACGGGTGTGGTCCCAAAATCTTGTTCCCTCTTTTTCTCTGAAGGTATATATCCTAGAGACCTAATTATGGTCTCATTTTGTTGGATAGGTGGTGTAGTTGTGCATGTGCAATTTTGGACCAGTTTGGACCTCCTTGGGCCCCACAGGGGGCGTGGTCCCAAAATCTTGTTCCCTCTTCTTTTCTGAAGGTATATGTCCCAGAGACCTAATTATAGTCTCATCATGATTGATATGTGATGTAGTTGTGCATGTATAAGTTTGGTCCAGTCCGGACCCCCTTGGGTCCCACAAAGGGGTGTGGTCCCAAAATCTTGTTCCCTCTTTTTCTTTGAAAGTATATAGCCTAGAGACCTAATTATGGTCTCCTTTAGTTGGATAGGTGGTGTAATTGTGCATGTGCAATTTTGGACCAGTTCGGACCTCCTGGGGCCCCACAAAGGGGCGTGGTCCCAAAATCTTGTTCCCACTTCTTCTCTTATTGTATATGTCTGTGAGACTTAATTATGATCTCATCATGTTTGGTAGGTGGTCTAGTTGTGCATGTGCAATACAAAACATACATGTGTGGTCCAAATATATTTTTACCCCTTCTTCTCTGAAGGTAAATTGTTGTTTGAGTAGAGGATAACAGTAGAGCTCCAGTCTCGACAGAGACTTCTGGTTTTGTATGCTTGTCATAAAATGGGACATATTTTGGTATTGCGATGTCTGACGTCACCTCATCCAACTTTTAATTTCTTCATTTCTTCTCAGATTTTAACAAAACTATCAAGAATGTTTACTTGCATGAGGTTCTTCGAAGTTGTTAAAAGTTCTTGAAAATCCACTGTCTTCATATTTCATAACACAGGCCAACATTTCCTTCATCATCTGTCCACAACAGGCGTATTATGTACTGTTTACAGTACTCTTGTTTTATGAGACTGAGCAAGAGGGTGAAAGAATTTAAGGCATAACGCAGTATGATTTGCATCTTATAGCTGCTGATATTTTAAGGATCAACTTTCATGTTACATTTTGTTGTAAGGTACAGGAGTAGAGCACTCTAGGTAATAAGAAGTTACCGTACAGCCAGAGATACAAACTACATTGCATCATGGGATATGTTGAGCAGACTTTAGCAGTTTAAGATGAAGTCATTTTTGTAGCACTGTATGCATTGGTATGCTACAAAGGCATTACTGCCCACAGTGATACCATAACCAAGACTAAAATTGAACACATCCAAAAGTCTCTAAACTATTACACATTGTAGGGGCATTAGAATTTTTAGTGGACTATGCAGAGTCTTACATAAGGTCTGGGTTTGATCATGAAAACAAATTCCAGTGTATTTCTTTGTATGTTGGGTCTCTCCATCACTGTAAAAGTGAGCAGTCATCAATGTAAAAGAATGCAGTTTTAGAATCACATTTGGGAAAAATATGAGGCACTAGCAGAATTAACAGCAAAAACACTCCTCAGTATGAGATGGAAAAAAAGTTATGAAAGAATCCTTGAATTATATGTTTATCTTTGTTTTCATCAGTTATGCTGGACTTTATTGTGCTGTACTGACGGGTTTTGCTAAAGGTCTGGACTACAGGCCAGGGGATAAGTTCAAAGGAACAGAATATAATCACAGCTGGAATGCAGTATATGTGGATGATAATTGGTACTTGGTAGATTCTCACTGGGCCACACGATATCTCATCTCTGAAAAAAATATGCCAGAAAACTTGGTAAGCTTACAGTAGAACTGTACTAAGTATGCATTACAATCAACTGTGGTACATGTTTTGAAATATTAAAGGAAACCATCATGGTTTGCACTAGTAACTTACTTATTTATATCAGAATGGTTTTAGAGCAACTTTTTATTTAATACATATTTGTCTTTCCTATTTCAATTTTTTAAAACATGACAAGATGCATGAATTTACATTCCTTTCCTTGAGCATTGAAATTTAGAATGAATCAATTTGCTGTAAAGTTTTAATTTTATTTCTATTTATGTTCATTCTGTATGATTGCTTTTAAATTAAAAGACCGATTGCATAATTTAAGCCATTGTATTTGTCATACTAATGAAAACTTTCAAAGTGCACAGGGAAATGTTTTGTTAAAAGCATCAGGGATGCCTGTTGATCAATTTTAAATTCAAATCTTTAGATTTATTCAAATTTTCTACGTCAGTTTTGTGCTTCTTACTCTACTTACTTACAGTTACACATTTGTGGATACATTATGATATTGTTTGGCTATATATGCGTAGGTTAGAGACCTTAAAATCTATATAAATTTTGAATCACTTCTTATTAATTTCTCACTTTGTTTTAACATAGAGATGAAAAATAATTATGTAAGTAATTATAAATGAGGAAAAGTGAAGAAGATGTAAGCTAAAGATCTCCTCTTTTAGGGTATAATGAATTCTTACAATGATTTTAGGAACCATATCGAACTGTTGCGGTAAGTTGTACCTCAAGTTCAAACATTGACATTGGTTACTAAACAAAACTATAATTATTACAATGTATTGAAGCAGTACAATGTTTGAAGGACATGGCTCCACTTTGTCACTAACATTCTTAGGGAGACTGTGATTTTTTTTCGTGGTTATTCAATTTGCATGTCCTGATGTGAGTAGAAAAAGCATGGAGGTCTAATCAGTCTTATTTCTGTGCTGTTTGCATGAGATCCCACAGATTCTCTTAACCATGATGTACTTGTCCTTAATACAAACCCTTATACTTCACTGAAATAGACAAAACTGCAGTTGTGAAAGTTTGGATATTTATATGCAATGTTTATATCCCTAGTGCATCATATAGAGATTAGTTGTGTACATTTCATATTAGAAGGGAAATAATTTTGTTTGATCAAGATAAATGTCTACCTAAGTGATATGAAATAGAACACAATACCTATATTCTCCATAAATAAAAATTTGATATTACTTTTAGTATCAGTAATGGAAATGAAAAGTATTCCAGACTGTGGACTTAAAGCTATTTGAAGAAATGAATGTAATGTAGATAATGGATGTCTAATGGATCTCCATGCATATTCATGGATCATTCATTGGCCTATGTTTAAGTAGACTGAGTTTTGGCTGACATTGGTAGTTTACTCCAGAGGTCAGGACCCATTATCCATGCTTCTGACTATATTGACCTCTCAGATCACGTGAGGTTTACTCATAAAACAGCTTTATTTTAATGGGAAGGCAATCTATTTATTTTGGCAAGGGATGTTATCCAAAATACAAACTAGTAGTCTTATCATTTTGTAAGACAGATTGACTCTAACTGATATTCATCATATGGGAGGGATCTAGAAATCTAAGAATGAAGCCCTGTTCTTCACATCTATTTCACTTTCAGCATTGCTGTCTTTTTCTCCAATGTTTAGAGGGTGTCTTTCTTCTGTAATAAGCTACTACACATTCTGCCTTACATTTCTATAGCTTTCATTACTTTCATCCTACATAACAAGGTGATTCATAAGTTTCTAATTTTCATTCTCATTTAATAAAAATAATTCTAACTAGTTATTATCACAAGTGTTTTTAATGTGATTGTTTCATTGTAATCCCCTGTCTTTCATTGAGTTTTGTTCATATTTAACTTAGGAAACTTAAACATTTTGCATTGAAATGTTGAAGTATTGGGATTTTATTTTCTGATTTCTATTTCAGGTTTATGAGTATGATGACTTCTACTTCTTGACGGATCCAGAACAGTTGATCTACAGTCACTGGGCCCAGAAGGACAAATGGCAGTTGCTGTCACGTCCATTATCTTTGTCAGAATTTGAAGACCTACCTTTGGTGAAATCTTATTTCTTTAAATGTGGCATGTATTTCATGTCACACCAGAAAGGCATTGTGAGTACCCAGAAAGGCAGAATTGCACTTACTGTTGGATTTGTGAAGCCTACTAATTTTACCTATAAAATTGTCCTGGCTGAAAATGGAGATGAAATGTATAAAGGTCAGAAGCTGAAGAGTTATGCACTCCAGGAAACATCGTATAATGAGGTGACCTTTATGCTGAGGGCCCCAACATCAGGATCCTATTATTTCACCATCTTTGCTCTGTTGTTAACAGGTGATATTGGTGTAAAGAATGTCTTCACTGCCTCTGCTGAATACAAAATTATTGCTGATCAGCCATCTAGTGATGCAGTACCTTTACCTAACTGCTCAGATAGTAACTGGGGACCAGGAGTTTTGGTTGACCAGCTTGGACTGGAGCCAAGCAGTAAAGATGCTGTCCTTACCACCTCTGATGGCAAAGTCAACCTGGAGTTCAAGAAAAATAGGCCAGCTTATGTCCTGTGCAAGCTGAGAAAACCTGGCATGAGAGATGAAGATTTGGAAAGGTGTGTCAGTGAAAGTGATCAAGGAGATAGAATTCTGGTGACAGCACAACTTCCTGCTACTGGAGAGTATGGCCTTGAGATCTATGGAAATGATCCTGCCAAGGATGGGGATACTTACACTCATGTATGCCAGTATTTTGTCCACTTTGCTCCTCCAGATGATCAGGCTAAGGCCTTTTACCAGGAAGCTCCAAGCAGGAAAACTGTTCCTCTACCCCAACAGGCATATGTTACCAATGGTTATAATCCAGACGCTGCTGGGGTAAGTGAATACTGTCTGTATAGAGAAAGATGAATCATGGTAAATGATATGGCATTTTAGAATATCTAGACATTTCAAATGGTATTTTTTAATTCTCAGTATAACAGAATCAATTTTTATGATGGATCAATGGAATAAAAGTGATATGAAAAATATCATAGTAATACTTATTGATATTGACATAAGTACATCAAAGAACTTTGACTGCACACTGTGGTAACTTTTTTACATCATTCCCCGATCTGAAGTTTTTACACTAGTGTTGCACTATTGTATATTTTAAAAATCAATAATACAGATGAATAATAGTGCTGTTAATTGCTTTGTTCCAACTCTATAGCATGCACATAAACTAAATAAAGTGTTGAAGATGTCAGTGGGATAGAATGACATCTACAAGCAATTTGTATCATTTATGTTGCTATTGTTCATTTAACATTAAAAGACATTCAGGAAACCAATGCAGTCACTGCCTATAGCCTTTAGCACCTCCCTTTAGAGTGAAAACACATCAGCATTTAAAAGGTCTTTATAAAGCAGGGTAGTGAAAGAAAACCATCCAGACTTACCTTTCTTGACTTTTGTCATTTGATACATGCAAAAATATAGATTATATCATTCTCAATCTCCTATTTAAAAGCTTTTACGAGCTACATTTGTTTAAATGTTAAAATGTCATGAAATTAATACATACATTGAGCTCTTTGCAACTATAGAATTTTAACATGAAAGCAGTATTTGATTTAGAGTTGCATTCAAAGCAATGGCATCTATTTGACCTACTTAGAAAATCTGGTGTAGAATGTTTATATTTTGTTTTTCTTTAGGTAGGTAATTTGCAAGTTAAGTTTAGGAATGTTAAACATGGTTTGATGGGATAATTTATGATATCTAGAGACAGTTTAAACTGTGTATAGTAAGTTTTAGGGAATACATTTCTAAATTCATAATGCAAGTTGTATTTTAATAAACATGCAGTATCATATTGAAATATTTTAGTATTATTTTTTTGTAGACATTAATAATATATATTATATAATAATATATACATTTTAGGTGAAATCCTTTAATTAATTGTTTTACAGACAAATCAACAATTTTCCAACATGAACATAGGAGCTCCAGTGAATCAAGAAGAGATTGACTTTGACAGTCTCCCCCCTCCTCCTCCAGAAATGTTGCAGCAGCAATACCTGTATGGTAGTGTTCCTGACAGTAGACAACAGGGTGTGTATGGTCAGTTTGCCCCATCCCAAGGACAAGTGTCATATGGTTATACTCCGGGAGAAGGAAATGTATCTATACCTGCACCACAGAAAGCAGCAGTTACCAATGTACCCCCAAGCAAACCTATTCAGGTATAGCATTATCACCAATAAATCATTGACAAATATACTTTCTCTGATCTTAAGTTCACTTAAATTCTATTGCTATGAGTTAAGTGGTTGCCATTTCAAATATTATTCATTCTTAGTTCTCCTGATTTTAACTTCTCTTTTGAAGAAATGTTCTAAACTGAGCAGGGGCACAGATCTCTGAATAAGAGCGTCATTGTATTTGTGACGTGTCTGACGTACTTCTTTACAAGACATAATAGGTTAGGGAGGGGTGGTTTCTAGGACATCAAAAAGGTTTTCAGTGGCATTGTAGTTTATCTATTTCTTGATTCAAAATGTCTCCTATTCAAGAGTGATGTTACTTTAAAAAATACCTCACAATCACCCGTAAAACTTTTTTTTCTGATGTCTTCAATATTTGTGATATTTTTTATTGTGTCATCTGTGAAACAGGGTCACCAGAAGATCTTGATGTCTTTCTATCTATCTGTCTTTCTCTCTGTGGTAGCTCTGTTTAACAATCTTCCATCAACATCAGTTGTTCCATTTAACATTTGGCTAGCTTAGGCATTTTGTTTTTACATATCTATGTATGTTATATAAGATTTGCAAAGTTGTTTGACAGCCAATCTAAGTTACAAGAAAGTGAATTTGAATTCTTTAAAACCTCATTTAATCAATATTGATGAATTTATTAAATAGCATTATGAGAATCTACATAGAAACTCGAAATCTTTGTAGATGTCAATATTGTACCTTTGTCAAATTATAATAGCTTTTTGCAAATACAATCAAACCAGGTTGGACATCAATCTCCTTTGATAGAAATCAAGGTATTTTGCATGAACTATTTGTGCAATGTATCCCTTCTTCCCTTGCATCAAATACATTTTTTCCTACATAAAATTTTTTTGTCAGGTTTGGACCTTAAATCACCTTTTTCTTTAAACAAGGTGTATCGATTCTTCAAAGAATAAGAGATGATTTGGCTATTCTGTTTTCTGAAAATAGGTTTCAATAATGAGAAGAGTGCATCCTTTATGTAGAATCTTCCTGTATCATATGTAGCAATGAAGATTTCCACACATATAAATCTGCTCTTCTTTTACTGAGAAATCTTTGATACACATGCATGATAAATCAAATGAAGCATGTCTTTCCCATTTATTAAATATCGAAGAACTACAAATTGTAAATATGCTCTTTCACTTCATTTTTAATGAAATGTGTAAAAAGCAAAACAGACATTAAAAACTTATAAATTAAAAAATACAAGTGAAAATTGTTTTTTGCACCTTACATTACTTTTATTTCTATGAGATTTATTGTTTTTAATACACTATTAAAGGCAAAATTGAAGATGTTGAGAAAGTATAACATTTTCTTACATACCAGGGGATTTAGAGAATTGTAGTTTCTTTGAACTTTTCTTTTGAATAGACAATCAATGACATGTGATATTTTAGGTTGAGAAGAGATCCATGGGTCAGGAACCACCTACCGCACCTCAGACATTTAAATTAATTCCAGTTAAAACTGAGCAGGACCAGGGACCACCCCCTGAACCAGCACCACATCAGAAACCAACTTTGGAATCAATTGAGAGGACTGTGTTACATACAGTGGACGACCATGCCATTCAGGTAAAAAGAAGTATCTCTCTGTGAAATGATACATGTACCAGTTTTTCTGTCTTAATTGTGTGATAATGTGAGAGCAAATAAAATGTAACATTTTTCTATGAAGATTATATAGTTATTTGAGGAAAATGATCATCCATTACATTGATAAAAGAATCTAACTTCATTATGACATACATGTCGATTTCTATGCATCCTGAAAATTTTCGGGGGAGCATGTAGTCGTTGTCATGCCTGGACATCTTGAGATCTTATCTCTTAAACTAATGATTGGAATTTCATAATATTTTACGCAAGAGTTTCCTTGGGACAGGACCATTAGGACAAAGGTCACTGAAGGTCATTCCTGCAAAATCAAGGTCACTCAACCTATATATCTTATATATTTGGAAAGGGTTCATGCTTCTAAAACCATTCATCAGAATTGTATCATGTTTCACAAAAATGTTTCTGGAACAGGGACTTTCAGAATAGGGTCTCTCAAGGTCATTTCTGCAATGCCAAGGTCAATCAGTCTATGTCCCTAAAATATTAGGGAAGGCGGCCTTTGGGACAGGGTTTTTTTGGAACAGGGCAAGGGACTTTTGGGCAATGCTCACTAAAGATCACAACCTGAAATATTAGTAATGCACTTTACTTCAGGAATTTATCAACATTTCATGATAATTCCACAAACAAAATGTCATTAATTTGTTGCAGTTTTTGGAACATCTATCAGTTTTAATGATGCTCTTCTTAAACTATTGTTTTTTCTATTAGGAAGATTTTAATACTACTGCCTTGAAGTTTTACTTATTGTCCCCCACTTTTCTTTGCCTCATTGTATGATTCCTAAATATATCATTGGATAATACACCAAGCAATTGTGTTAAAAGATTTTACAAATATAAAATACACTTTTTCACGTCCTAAGTTGAAATGTAAAGTTGTTTGCATTATACTGTATTCAGTATCTGAATTATTTAGTTTAAGTGACAAATAATACTAAGAAAGAAGTTCATGAACTTATACTATTTATTCATGAGATATAATGTATGTTACATTTATATTTAGGTATCCAAAGTTGATCACTCAAGTTTCAAGGATTTAGTTTGGGATTTGATATTCTCGAAAGATATCACAAATGAAATTGAAAAAGTCAGGTATGTTTTAATTTATTCATCTTTTTTTCATTACAATTTTTACCTTGTGGGGACAAAAGTCCTAAGAGTTAATATCATACCCACAGTGTTGGTGTATGTAGATGAAACTGAGCTATCAGGGGTTCTCCCTATTTTAGAATAAGTAGGAGGCGAAGTCAGGTGCAAGCACCAGAGGCATAAGCCTGAATGCAGGAGCCTTTTAGGGGGTCTGTGGGCAATTTAAAATGCTCTTTCAATGTATGAGTCGTGTTTTTACTGAAAATTGCTAACATATTATATTGATAGTATAGCATGAATGATCTGTCAATGTATAAGTGTCGTTGCCTGTGTGATAAATCAATGTATGTAGTGCGTGTATGAACGTATACAAATCATATGTCTAACGTGTTCCGTGTCATTCATTGTGTGTTCAAAACTTTCCAGTGGAGTACCACTTTGCTCTTGGCACTCATATTGTATATCTTTATCGTTCAGACCTACCAGTCTCCCCCTTTTCATCATTTGGATGCAGAAATGCAGTATGTGGCGAGGCTGCAGCAATAGAAGGGGTCCTTTTCGGAAAAGCTTCTTTCTGAATAATAATCTCACCCCGGTCTTTACCTCGGGATGCTTTCTTTTGTAGTATATGTCTCCATGGTATCTTCTTTGTACTGTAGATGATGTGGAATTGCGACTGAAGTGTCAGTTTGGCGAATACTGAAAGCCTGCGTACATGCATCATGTGATCATTCTGAATTTGCAGACTGTACACACAGCATACATAGAGCATACATACAATTTGTTAGAAGTTCATTTAGAAGTCATTGGTATTTATTCCGCAATCGCACTAGATCGTCATTAGTTCGGTAATGATATGTTAGGAAATCGTTTCATACGTTGTCAGTACATTCTAATTAGTCTCAGGGAATCCCTACGGTGGAAAAGTTGTGCGTATATGGACTTTGTCAAATTTTTGCAAAATCGTCCACATACCTTGGGTCATTTCGTTATATATAATGTTAAAGGGCCTTACCTAGCCTAGGCCTTTTGTTGAAAAAAAAAAAAGTTATTTTTTTACTTACATGTAAAAATAAAGAAGGCGGTGATAAAAGAGAATATAGGCGCCGAAAATTGCCAGGTGCTGGCTCTTAGGAGAACCCTAGGCTATACCTTTCAAACTGGAAAAGAAACAGTTGTAATATTCTACGTATAGATTCCTCATGACCAGGGCTGTTAGTAAATACCATGACTTTTGACCCATTGACCTTGACCTTGGACTTTGACCTACTATTTATAATTTTGGCTGTATCTTTTGAACTGGAAAAAGTAAAGCTTTGATATTTCACATCAGATTCCTCATGACCAGAGCTTTCAGTTGGTGACATGTGACATTTGTCTTAGTGTCTTTGACCTTGGACTTTGACAAACTTTTTATTCCCTTTTAACAGCATTAAAGAGGGGTATATAGTAACGGTACCAGTTGAGTGTGGGTGCATGCATACGTGTGCATGTGTGTTTGTAACAAAACCTTGTAGACACTTTAGAAGTCACAGTTTTCGGACCTATTGGGTTCATACTTCACTTATAGCATAAGTTTGATGAGAGGAAGATCCCTATAGATTTTGGGGTTAAAAGATCAAAGGTTAAAGGAAGATCCCTATTGATTTTGGGGTCAGAATGTCAAGGGTTAAGGTCACCAGAGGTCATCATAGAAAAACCTTGTAGACACTCTAGAAGTTATAGTTTTGGCTCTATTGGGTTCATACTTCAGGTATAGCTTAAGTATGATGAGAGGAAGATTCTTATTAATTTTAGGGTTAAAAGGTCAAAGATCAAGGTCAATTAAGTACCATGAGTTTTGATGGTGTGTTCGGAGATATCACACTTGGCATCGCCCTTGGGCCATATCGTTTGAACCAAAAAAGGTACAGCTTTGATATTTCACATATGGACACCTCATGACCAGGGCTTTGAATTGATATTGTGACTTTTGACTTAGTGTCTTTAACCTTAGACCTGACCCACTTTTCAAAAACTTTAAACAGTGCTTTACATTATGAATTTGATTTTGTATTTCAAGGTCAATGGTCAAGATCACAATGGACAATATATGAAAAAATTTGTCAACACAGTAGAAGAAAAACTTACCATTGTAGAGACTGAAACCTTAAATAAATGTTGGCTATGGTGAAATCTGAGGTGTAGACAAAAACTTGGGCCATACCTTAAACATAGGGCATAGTCACATGTACATTCCTTGTGGCGAGACCTTGCCATTGATACCATTATTTTTTACCCTGCAGCCTTAATCTTGACTTTAACCTTGCCCATAATTCGGCAACTACTAGTTTTATGGCTTTCATATTTCACATGCGTATTCGTTATGGTGAGGCCTCTCTGTCTGTAACAAAGTTTTTTACCTCAAAACCTTGACCTTGAAGTTTGACCCATTTTTCAAAAAACTTAACCTTGGCCATTACTGATAAACCGTTAGAGATGGGACTTTGATATTTCACATGAACATTATCTGATGGTACCATAACTTTTTAAGTTTCAGTTAAAGTTTTCTTTACTTTGGACTTGACCTTGAATCAAGAAAACATTGAAAATACATGCCTTTCCTCTGTCAATGCCAATAAATTCTAATCAAAGGCAAACTAAATACATACACTATTTATTTGCAGAGTGATTTTCCGTTGGTTGGCAACTAAAAACTTAAAAGAGATCAACTTTGAGCATGTAGAAAGTGGAAGTCCAGAAGATGTGTTGATGGGTTTGAAAACTGGAAAGACGACATATGCCATGGTTTTTGACACAATGTGCAAGTAAGTAAACAACTTGTATATAATTTTTACCTACTTATAGAATAATCATTTAATGATACGGTTCTCATAATAATATATACATAGCATAACATTTGAAGAATGATATGATACATATAGCATTACCCTTTCAAGTCAAAAAATCAGATTTACTATTATTGCTTTGGTTTCATTTTATATCTTTTTTAAGAATTTTTAAGAATAAAGGACAAACATGACAACTTGAACTATAAATAAGATACAAAGCTGTGCAGTAACATTTGACAATCTGTGAAGAATGTTGAGTGATTAACTATATATATTTATTTTTGAAACCTCTATATGTGTCCTATGAATTTTTACCGACTTTGATAAAGAGAGGTTTTACCATTGTTTGAGCTCCTTCTCATAGCATGTATTATATCATGGCCATTGTATGAGCTCCTTCTCATAGCATGTATTATATCATGGCCATTGTATTAAAATATATCGTATTTTAGCATATTGATGCAGTCCTATGATAGCAGTGTGTTTATTTGCCTGCCTCCATTTTTAGATTTTTAAAATATTTGTTTATAATTCAATTTTGATCTTTCAGTTATGCAGGCCTTCATTCAAAGATAATGAGCGGATTTGCCAAGGGAGCTGACTACAAACCAGGTCAAAAGTTCCAACCCGGTACAAACCAACATTCATGGAATGCGGTATATATCTATGGAACCTGGTGTCTGGTTGATGCTCACTGGGCAGCTAGACGAATAATAGGGAAACAAGCCTCTGTGGAGGAGTTCCACTACCAGCTGGATGAGTATTTCTTCTTGCCTGACCCTCATCAGTTGATCTATACTCATTTCCCAGATGATTGTAAGTGGCAGTTGTTAGAGCGTGAAGTTACCCTTCAAGAGTTTGAAAACATGCCACATATGAAACCACAGTTCTTCAAATATGGTTTAGAATTTGTCAGTCATCGCACAGCAGTTATTTCTGGTCGTGGAGAAATTAATGTCCGCCTACGTTATCCTGCCCAGAAAATTGTAGTGGCTTTCAATTTCACAATTCAGTATGAAAATGGTGATGAGGAGTATCAAGGAGTGAAGCTAAATCGTTACGGCATGCAGGAAAGTGTAGGAGGAATAGCCTCTTTCCGACTGCGATTACCTGAGAAGGGGTCATATATTCTGTACATCTATGCCAAGGAGGATACCCCTGAAAACAAAGACAATGTATATGCCCAAGTTTGCGAGTATAAAATAGTTCAAGAAGATGTGTCAACACCAACTCCTGATCCCTTCCCTCCATGTGCCTACTTGAACTGGGGCCCAGGTACATCATTCTTCAAGTACAGACTTGCTACATACCAGCAAACGGCACAAGTTCTCACACGAAATGGAAAAGCTGAGTTACAAGTGAGAATACCCAAACCCATGCAGTTTATGGCCAAGCTGAAGGCAGACAACAGATCAGATTCAGAACTAGAGGGCTATGTTTTGACAAGAACTGTAGGAAACACTGTGTATTTCAATGTGACAGCTCCATGTAGGGGTGAGTTTGGACTAGAAATTTATGGAAATGATCCAGCAACAGAAGGCTCTACATTGTACCATGTTGCCCAGTATCTAATTGAATGCCATGAGGATGTTAAAGCTGTACCACTTCCCAAACTACCAACAGGTTATCTGGGGGCTCAGCCTAGGTTTAATGAATTTGGTCTACAAACCCTTAGTCACCATGATCCTGTCATTCATTTAGAAGTCAATGGTTTAGAAATTCAATTTGCTGTTTCCCAAGAGATGCGAGTTACTGCCAATTTGATAGATGTTGAATCAGAAAAAGATTATCCGGAGTATGTATTCACCCAGACGCAAGGCTCTGTTGTCAGTTTTGTAATTTCCATCCCAGCTGTAGGATTCTACAAACTCCAGTTGTATGCTATTCCAGCCAAGGATACCAGTCAACAGCTTCCTGGTATCTACAACTATTTGATCAACTGTCAGAAAGTCACACAACAAGCTGTCCCTTTTCCTAAGCAGTATGCTCAGTGGAAAGAGGGTTGTTACATGTGGTCCCCTCTAAGCATCCACAAATCTCGAGGTCAGAATAAGGTCAATTTCAAAGTAAGCATACCCAAAGCTGAAGCAGTTGCTGTAGTAACAGATTCGGAGTGGACCCATTTGCAGAGTTCCCAACCAGGTGTGTGGACAGGTGAAGTTGAAGTTGGAAAATACTTTGACCGTGGTTGTAAGGTCACTTTGAATGCAAATTATGGAGGAGACAGAACAAATTATGCTACACTTTTAGAGTACAATATCTAATATTCACAGAGATGTTTTATATTGTTGTACTAGTAGATTAGAAGCTAGTCTGCTAACTTGGTATATCCATACTTGCTTTATTATGTATCAATGCTGATCAATGAACTGTTTTAGAGAATGAATTGTTGTAAAAAAGTCAAATACAAGTTCTATTATCATGATGGATGTTCAAAGGATTTTCATATAACATGTTATTAATTCGGGGGAAATTCTAGTTACAAACTCTCAAAATGTTACTAGTATTTGATGGTACAAGTGCTAATAACTTGATTTCTAGTACTATTATCATCCAAGTATTGACAGAGTTACTGTTCTTGCAAGTATCCTTCACAACAATGAGAGTCATTCTCTTGTAGTATTCTGTTGTAAAGGTATATTGAAGAAAGTGCAATTCATGGAAATTTATATGATTGTATAAATTTCGCCACATTTTATTGTTATTTTGTATATCATGTTTTTTGAACTTGCAAAACAATGTGCAATGATTGTTTCTCAGCTTGGCAAGGATTTAATTGTTAAGAATGAACTTTGGTTAAGTGTTATGTGTTTTTACATACCTTTGTAATTGGAAAGAACTGTTTATAAATGAAGGTGTTATTTTTACTGCTTCAAAGATTTACAGATAAGTCTTTTGACTTTCTTTGTGTTACTTTGCACGAATAGCTCAATATGTTTCCATTAATTCTTTCTTATATGCATACATTTCAGATATCTTTGTAAGTTTGTGTGATAACTGAAATCACATAGGAAGTAAAGCAATAATATCTGTATTACTAATATACCTTTTCTTAAATCTATGTAATTTTTGGATATGTGAATTATGAACTGTTAAAGGGCATTTGTGATTGGATGTTCTACATACAATTTATGTATTAGCCTGCTGCTAAGTGATTATGTCTTGCTATTAGCAGGTTTATGCTTTTGTAGATCTGTTTTGCTTTCTTTCACATATTTAACAAATATTTTCACATTTTTATGCTTTTATGTAGAACATTATGAATTATAGATGTTAGATTGTTATAATAAAGCTATGCTTTGTATCATCTGTGTCATTATTTTCAGTGTTATAAACCATAAGAGGACTGATTATGAATCAGCAACAAACATAATGCAATGAAATACTTATACTGTTGCTGGAAATTCAATATCTAAATGCATTAATAAACTTCTCAATATTGACACCAGATTTGGATTCAAATGCTGCAATGAAAGATATATAAACCAATTTTATGAGCCTGACTTTATCAAGAATCTTGACTGCATTTATTTTTTTAACTTAATTGAAAAATAAACATTTCAGCAGTTGTAGTTCTATATATGAAACGACATTGCAGTATTTAAGGGTGTATTAGGGGTTAACACCTTATATGTAGTGTTTGTTTATTGTTAACACTGCTACAGTGCAGTAGTGTTTCATTATTTGGTTGCCTCAGAAATAATCATTTATCCCCCGGGACAGTGAGGGATTTTATGTGCCAAAGTATACCATGACACAGAAGCTTGTTTCATACTGTCTCATCCTAAAGGTGAATGATAAATTTCTGTAGAAAAATCCTGTCTGCCAATCGGACTTGAATGCTATGGTAGATCAGAAATCTAGTGAACAAGTCCTACCTGGGGATGACAAGAATCCAGCAAGATTGCAACATTCTGATAATTTGAATGACTTGACACTTTCAAAGTTTTCCTTGTAATGAATTTTGTGTCTGTATAACCCATTCCTAGATTATTGCACTAATATGAAAGTGGCACCAGTCTGGTGCATCACAGTTTAAGTATTTCAAAATTGTGTCCTATGCTTTAGACTTGCTGAAATATTAAGAGATCTTGGATGCTCTAACATATGCCATGGCGTGGCTTTAATTTATACTGCCTTCTCTGGAAGACAGATACATGTAGGGAGGCAAAAATTGATAAATCACTATAGAAAAATCTCAGTCGGCAACTGGAATTAAACCCTGGTCCTCGAATTTGAAGTCCAGTGCCATATCGGTGGACCAGCCATCCTTTAGAATTGTCAAACCTGTAGCAATGTAGAACTGTACATATATTATACATACAAAACAGAAGTTGAAGCAAATGGCATGGAGTTTGAATTTGCTGGCTCCTGATGAATGTGGTACAGTTATCGGTCTTTGAAAATATAATAAATAAGTCTAAGTAATCAAGCATTCCAGGGGATATTTTGTTTACAACTACAGATTCAAACTGCTAGCGTAGCTCAATCTACTAGGTGCCTGGCTGGTGAATGAGATATCCCAAGTTTGTGCTAAGTTTGTCCTCCTTTTAGATGGGAATAAAAAGAAGTTCATGTGGCATGTGAAAGATTACTCATTTTGTTGGGTCCACCCACTGCATGGATTGAGCAGTTTTCTGTTTTCATGTGAATTATAAGTGCTACAATCATAGTATGACACACAAGAATAAAATAAACAAGACTTGTAGAAGATAACAATTAAAAAAGCAGTATGTCTGGTAGCTAGTTTGACAAAACAATTCTCCTCCATAATAAGGATAAAATACATTTAACAGTAAAAATGAAAAATATTGGCACTATTGTAATAATTTATTCCTTGTAGTAATACAAATGTACACAATTCTACATTTCTATAACAATTCATAAATTCTGATATATACAACATTGAATTGCACAATTTGATCACATTTCAATAATTTAAAAAAAAAATCAAAGATACTAGAAGAATGAATGGGCCCTGGAACAGCACAAAGTTAAATATAGAACATTATGCAAAAACTATTCCTTTTTCCAAGATTTTTTCCAATGAGAACATGCAGCAATAAAAGATTGCTTAGTTCACTTTGATTGAGGAATTTGTATAACATGCAATTTTACGAAGAAACTCTACTTTCTTCACATTATTTTTGTATCCATGAATCCACAGCCATAGAGTTGTACATAAAACAAGAGGCCCAAATGGGCCTATATCGCTCACCTGAACAGCTAGATGATCAAGTTGAAGATATGAAAAATTGTCCCCCCCCCCCCTTTTCTTGGAAGTCTTAAAAAATTCATAAAAAATTCAAAAATCGAGATATTGAAAAAATTCCTTCGCACCAGCATTCCTTACCATAGAAATGATTAAATGAAACCAAATGAATGCATCAATGTTTACTAAAAGAAAATAATAACTCTTTAATGCATTAAAATAAAGTCCAAAATAAAAATGAAAAAACGTCAAAAATTTGATTTCGGAATGGAACCAAAAATATCAACACTTCTTCCCATATGCCTCTAAATCATTCCTATGCAGTCGGTTTGTCGCTGTATGCACCCGATCTGATTAAGAAGTTTGTCAAAAGAGGGTACCCTCTGTGACCTACTTTTGTCTGTGGTGGTGCCACCTGTTCATGGATCCTGACAAAGATGACCACATTTGTCGGGGACCTTGAGTATTTGATGCATGCCAAGTTTCATTGAATTCCAGCAAGTGGTTCCGAAGAAAAAGTTCAAACTGTGAAATGTTTACACCAATTATCCCACCCCCCTTTTTCTTGAAAGTCTTAAAAAATTCATAAAAAATCCAAAACATAAAATATTGAAAAATTTTCTTCGCAGTCGTATTTCTTACCATCAAAATGATCAAATTACACCAAATTAATGCATCAATGTTTACTAAAAGAAAAAAATACCCCTTTTCTGCATTAAAACTACCAAGTACAAAAAAACGTCCAAAATTTGATTTCGGAACGGAACCAAAAATAACAACACTTCTTCACACATCCCTCTAGATCATTCCTATGCATTCAGTTTGTCTCTGTATGCCCCCGGTCTGAAGAAGAAGTTTGTCAAAGGAGGGTACCCTCTTTGACCTACTTTTGCCTGTGGTGGCCCACCTGTTGATGAATCCGGACGAAAAACAACAACACTTGTAGGGGACCATGAGTACTACATGCCTATCAAGTTTCATCAAATTCTGTTCAGTGGTTCTGGAGAAGAAGTCGATAATGTGAAAAGTTAACGACGGACGGTGATTGATCACAATAGCTCACTTGAGCCTTCTGCTCAGGTGAGCTAAAAATGAGTCAAAGTAACCCAAATATAAGTCAAAGTTATCCAGATATGATTGAAAGTAACCCAAATATGAGTTAAAGTAACCCAAATATGAGTCAGAGTAATCCAAACACATAACTTTATTGTCACTGTGGGACTTTCCTTGTTGCTCTTTTTATTTCAATAATTAGGGCTCTGTCATATGGGGTGCCCTATAGAGATCACTCTGGCTAACTGTCTGTCCATCTATCCGTCCATCAGCACATTTTATGGCACATGATAATTTACGTTTCCTCTTGATGATTTTCATAAATTTAATACACGAGATGGGGATAAGGTAAAGGAAGACCCATTTCGATTTTTCTATTGTAATATAAAGATGGGACTAAGGTTTTGGTTTTTATTCTTTAAAATTTTTTCTCTGTCTAATACACACTAAAACATGATATTATATCAGCAAATGAAATTACCTGACAGGAATTTTTGTAAATGTACATGTATTACTGGGATAAAGATGAGAAAGGCTCCGTTTAATTTTCATGGTTTTTTTTTTGGTCATTCCAGTGTTATGGAATATTGCATACGTTAAAAATGATATGAAAAATGTCACTGAATCTCTTCTCTATATTCCATCATGACTGGTGCATTGCCTGCCAATAAATTATCCTTGAAATGCCATAAATTCCTTATAGAATCAAAGTATTGAGAGTACATAAAGACAGGGCTCTATACAAATATTGATCAGGAGATTATTTCAAATGTACCTTATGAATGCTGCTATTTTACAGATGAATTTTATTGTACAAGTCATCATATGTATGCTAGAATTTCAGACTACCATGTTGATCTGTGAAGCATTTTGTCAAACATAAATGTATCTCGGACCCCTTCAATCTATAAACAAAAACATTCTTGCACAACCACACACACTGGAGATTCACAGAACTGCGTTGTTATAAATGACCCCATCTGAAAATAGCTATTACAAGATTATATATAGAGCCAACAGAAAACATATACTGGTTCAACAGCGCCATCTGGTGGAGGTTGCTTTTGGGAAAAAAATGTATTCCTATACGAAATTGCAACATCGTGTAATTTCAAGTTGTACATTGTTTTGTGTTTGTGAAAATCTTACACATTTAATGTACTATACCTTTGTGTAGATTTTAAGGATGAAATACTATCAGGTCAACATCCCCTGATCCCAAACCCATAAGACAGGAACAGTAAAGTCCCTTCTAAACATTCAGCTGTTTAGGTGTATAAGTGGAGCACTTCTGACATTGTCAGTGTTCTAGTTAACCCACAGGCATTGAACAATTACATGCCACAGAATTTCATGTTGTAGTTACTTCCTGATATAAGGTGAATTAAATACCATAATAATGTACATAATATCCAAAAGAAATGCTACAAGGGTATTATCTAACAAAAAATCAACTTCATATATTTGACTAAAAAGTCTAGAATACTTTGATTTTCACATTTTCAATACTGCTAGGCATCAAAGTCACCTCCAGTATTATTTAGAATTTCTTGTAGTATCTTCAAATGTGATAAGCATTTCCTGCTTAATATTCACTATAAATCAAGGCAGAATTTTCATTGTATATTTTATTCCATTTGTTGATGTGTATTTCTTTTTCACTCTTCTATTTTCTTGCTATGCAGTATTCTCTGTTTTGGATTTCACTGTTGATATACCGTACATTTCTTTATCAAATTTCATTAAACCTGTACGTTGTTCTCAAGGCTTCATGGAGTAGTTGAACTGATTGCCAAACCTGTCTCTGATACGTTTATAAGCTATTTTATCCATGGCAGCATTTACTCTCTTCATGGAGGCCCTAGTTATCATAAAATTAGTATTTCAGTCAACAGAAAAAAATTTGCAAACTTCTATGGATGTAATCTATACAATGTTTATGTATTGATTATATCTAAGAATTTGTATTTTTTCAAGTTTATAGCACATATAATGCAAGAGTAAGCTTTTGATAGATTTCTCAGATCTAACAAGGCAGGCATTATTTTTTTTTGTTTTTCATGAGACTTGAAAATTAATAAACATATACACCTAATACAAATAAGAATATGTAAGGTGTATAGACATTTTACAGTCATAAATCTTTATTATCGTTTAAAGCAATTTACGATACACCTGCTTATTGCACATAGAACATACTCACTTGCTAAATATTTTAGTTTCTATTCTTTTCCTAGATGTATCTTCTATTGTCTTGATGTTTGTCAGATTTGGATACTTATTAGTTTTCTTTCCTTTTCCCTTCCCCTTGCCTTTACCTTTACCTTTACCCTTGAATTTACCAGGATTGAGGTCAAGGCCAGTGGCAGCCTCAATGTCAGCCTGAAGTTCTGGATCCTGCCAGTCTGGTACAATATCTAGTATACAGATATATGTCTTTAAAAGATTATAACAGCAACTAAAGATGCATGTATAGAACATGCATTAATGTGAAACTAGTCAACGAGGAAAAAAAAACATATCAAATCAGATGGCAACAATTAATCAGATAGTGTTGACATAAAGTTGTGGTTATTCACATAAGATGAAGTGAATTTTAAGGATTACTGATTTCTAATTTTTAGATTTTTTTCTGAATTGTACTTCATAGTTTCCAAACAGTTTTAAATTGCATTTACCATTACAGTGATATCAAGCACTCTTAATACATCAAACACATTTGATATGAAAATTGATTTAAAGAGCTGAAGACATGAAATGATACTTTCACCATGATTAGTGGAAGTCTTTTGTCCTATTCAGTGTACATTGATATCTCCTCGTTTGAAATACAAAATCGAAAGAAACAAATTCAGAGAATTGTGGTTCCCCGCTTTCGGGGTTCCATCAGTAAGGGTGCAGTGATCTGTGACATATTGTCATCTTTGTGCATATCTACAGACACACATGCCAAATATAAAGGCCCTACGTCTTAGTTAAAAAAGTTACATTGAAGTAGATCAAAGGTCAAGGTCAAATGATAAAAAATTCTGGTACCAATGGAAAGGTTTTGCAAATAGGAACACATATGTCAAATATGAAGGCCCTATGTCTCATTGTTAAAAAGTTATACTGAAGTAGATCAAAGGTCACATGATAAAAATTTTGGTTCCAACGGAAAGGTATTGCAATTAGGGACAGACATGCCAAATATGAATGCCCTGCTTTTTGCGGCTAAATAGTTATGACCAAGGATAAAGTTTTTGTGACAGACAGACGATTGAGATTTAATATCCCTTTGCTTTCATGAAAAGCGGGGGACAATAATGTAAAATGTCAGTGAAAACGTTAATATCACAGTTTTAAATATCGTTAAAAATGGTAATTTAGGCTTGAAATTCTGTTGGGGTAACATAAATAAATGCCAAAGACAGACTTATGACTTCTACAGTAATAAGATTTACAAGGTGATGTTGTACCTTTGATTTCCTCCTCTGCTGTTAATGGCTTTGCAGGTTGGTTTGGATCATCTGGGTTTCCCATTTGATTTCTAGGTATAATTTTTCCATGAAATGGACACTAGAAAATGTAATATTCAAAAATGAATGTAAATAATAATATACATGGACATACATGTAACACAAAATCCGACACAATTTAAATGGGTAACAAATCTCAATATACAATCATTCTCTCCCGATCTTATTGTGTTTGAATATTATCATCAAGAGATTGTTTTTTGCTGCATTGCAGGATATATTTCATATTTCCATGCACATATACTAATGTACAACATACCCAGTAACTGATACACACATGAATTACAGTACACTACAGTGCAATGTACTCAGTACCCGATACACATGCACTACAGTACAACATACCCAATACATGCATGCATTACAGTACACTACAGTGCAATTTACCCAGTACTTGATACACATATACCACAGAAACACTATAGCACAATGTACCTAGTACCTAATACACATGCACATTGAGTACAATGTACTGAGTTCTTGATACACATACAATTATATACTTATTCACTAATGAAATTCATCATTTTCACCTTGATTCTGTCCATCCTTTCACAAAGTTTTCCATTAGGCAATGGAGCTCTGCATTTCCATTTCACAGGTTCAAACTTTCCAGTAAAAGATATCACCCTCCTCGTCATTTCTGCAATACCTTCCTGGCACAATTGGAAAGAAGGAGATTCAAACTGTTTGTAGTTAAAATGAGCTATGGACAAAATCTATTCACAATATCAATTGTCAATTCATTACTTAAACAAATTTGATATGCAAATAATTGTATTAATTGTACATATAGCTTAATTATATACTTTATATACATGTACCTACATTCAAAGGCAATATTTACAGGCAATATACTTGACTGCATAAAATAACAGCTGCATTATGCTTAAAGTATTGTAAACTAAATTAAAATGATTCCATTTTACTGGCATATCAATCTTACTCCTGAGGAAATCAAATATATTGGTTATAAATCATATTCATCTATTCTAAATGTATTGGTTATAAATCATATTCATCTATTCTAAATGTATTGGTTATAAATCATATTCATCTATTCTAAATGTATTGGTTATAAATCATATTCATCTATTCTGAATGTACTGGTTATAAATCATATTCATCTATTCTAAATGTATTGGTTATAAATCATATTCATCTATTCTAAATGTATTGGTTATAAATCATATTCATCTATTCTGAATGTACTGGTTATAAATCATATTCATCTATTCTAAATGTATTGGTTATAAATCATATTCATCTACTCTAAATCTCATCATTTATAATTCAGTTAAATCTATCTTATCAATACTTTTGAAGTATGAACTTCTTGCACTAAGTGGAGAAAAATACCACCTTGTTTTGTGGATTTTTTTTTGGGGGGGGGGGAGGCTGTGAATGTGAATTTTCACATTATACAATACATATACCGTATATACTAACCTTGTCTGCTTGACAATTCTCTACATCTTTGGGTGTCCAGAATCTATGAAGAGAGTCAAACCTGAAACACATCACCAGCATGCCAGTAAGTAAAGTTCCATCATTTGATGAGTTACTGACTTTCTAAGTATTTTGTTTCATATCATATACAGTATGTGTACTTATTGTAGGTTAACCAAATCTGAGTACAAATTGTTGAAATTACAATCCAAATAAATCATTGTAGCCATGCATTAGTGTCATCTGTGACTGTCCTGTTTCATAGTTTGAATCTATTTGTAGCAGAAGTGCACAAAGGACATGGCCAACTCTGCTAAGATATTAATCCAAGTTACAGAAGTCAATATACAATAAGGAAAACTCTTGTTTGTAGGACTAAACAGTTATTTTATAAAATCACTACATCATTTAATTGTATACAATCATAACATGACTCAATACAGAAGCTTTTCTATCCCACAAATAGTGGCTGGATCAAACATTGAATGAAGACAACAAACAACAGAATTTTGTGTCATATCATCTTATCATCTATATTTATAATGTATTGTGGAATATTCTTAACATGAAAAAAACCAGAGTAGCTCAGTGAATAAGACACTAAAAAGCAAGGTCCAGTGTCTCAGTAGGCGTGGGATGTAAAAGACCCCTCACTGCTCCATCCATTGGTCCACTGAGCTGTTGTAAAGCATAGATTTTTATGGAATGCATCAAGCAGATGCCATCACCATATGCATGAAATAATCATTGAGTGATGTAAAACAATAATATTTACAATGCTAGTCTAATTCCTTCGATGAACCATGCTAAACAGACTCGGTTCATCAGCCCATGAACTTGGGTCATGGAAGTAGTACCCGGCGTATGGCAAATCATATGTGTAGTAATATAAAAAGAGGCGGGGCTTACTTATTTAAATATAAAAATTGTAATAACGAAATTAATGCATCTGTTAATTTTGAGCAATGAAAGAAATGACATGAACAGATAGAGTATTTTTTAGCATTCTAGACACGCACTATATTGCGTGGCAGAAGTACTTTTCCACTTCAGGAAAAATTCGGTCCTTGCCAGTTGATAACGGGGAATTTGATATTTTGTTTTCAAAAAAGAACCTTTGAAAATGCATTGTAAATATAAGGAATGACTGTATTTTTTTTCTAGGTTCATGGGGAATGAACTTGGGTGAGAAACAAACAAATCATTCGAGAACCAGAAGCGGTTCAAGTGATTTGTTTGTTTCTCACCCAAGTTCATTCCCCATGAACCTAGAAAAAAAGACAGTCATTCCTTAAATCAATCAGACGATTAATCTAACATAAAAGACCCCAAAACTCAAACTCAAATTATTTAACAGTAACTTCTTGCAACACGCATATTAATTTCTATCTTGTATTTATGATCCCAAGGGATGACAAACTGTCATTTATCCTGTAATATGAAAATATTAAAGTTCATATTTTTTCAAACTGAAGATAATGCATGATGTGTATATCAAATATCGTGTCTACAAGTAACAAAAGCTTATATTTTTTTATTGAAACTTGTATTTGTATACAAAATTTGAAATCTTCACACATTAAGACTAACTTCACAACTAGTGGTGCCTCCATTTGGTCTCTGTTTTCCCAATGTTCTAAGTCTGCACCATATGATACAACTGGCGCTGTCTCCAGAAGCTTCTCTTTACTATTGGTCACTGTTTCAGTAGTAGCTGTTGCTGTTTTGTGGCTTTTTGAAGATGATGGTTTAGAAGCAACAGCTGTATCCCTAAAATACATCACAACCTTACTCTACTGACAACATCTAAGTTGAAATGATATAAGATATATATGACGATAAACTTCAGTAGATATTATCATAAATTGTTTCATGCTTTATTAATCATGTTTTACTTTTTCTATTATTCTATTGCCTGGTGATCTATTGTCGATGTCACTGGTCTGTTTCTACTATTCTATTACCTGGTGATCTATTGTCTATGTCACTGAAATGTTTCTACTATTCTATTGCCTGGTGATCTATTGTCTATGCCACTGGTCTGTTTCTACTATTGTATTGCCTGGTGATTTATTATAGTATTGCCTGGTGATTTGCTGTCTATGTGACCAGTCTGTTTCTACTACTCTATTGCCTGGTGATCTACTACCTATGTCACTGGCCTGTTCCCCACATCTTGGAAGAAATAGTCTAGTCCATTACTTGACTATCATTCAAATAACTGTATAATATTATTCAATAGTTTCTACAATTGCAAGATGAAGAATTTTCATTATGTATGTTTAGAGGCAGATGTACAGACAAAGGGATGGCATTATCACAGACCTGAAGGCAGCAGTTTCTGTTTTAATCCTCTTCAGATTGGCAATAAATGAAGTAGGATCTTGTTCATCACTTTCAAGTAATTCATTGTTGATACTCCAGTATGGCTGAACACGTTTTGTGCCCTTACTTGATCCAGTATCACCTTTCTTATCAGATGCCTTGGAATCAGTTACACTTTTATTTGCTAAAGCATTGCTAGATGGCTCACGGGACAGAGGTTCTAATCCTATTTATAAGAAAGCAAATTAAAAATCTTATAAGTTTTGGACATTAGTAACAAAATAAATGTAAGGTGTAAAGATATAAAAGATTTTTATTTCAATTTTTAATAAATCACCAGCTAATCAATAATTTCATTGGAAACTGTATTATCATATAATTATGATCAAAAAGCAGTTTGAAATCATTATTAATGATTAATGTAATTATATTTTCCTTACAACAAGGCTCAAACACAGGAAAGAATAAAATATAAAGTAAATTTTACCATATTCTTTCCTTCTATGAGGGGGAATAACTGCCTCATACCCCTCTTTTTCAGGCACATCTTCAAAATCGTCATCACTGTCTGTCAAAGAAAGAAGCAAATTGATGTGGAGATGTTGTAGTATGTTTCAGTTGCATACAGTATGGTACATATATATAGTACGGTACATACATACAGTATAATACATACATATGGTATGGTAAATACATACAGTATGGTACATATATATAGTACGGTACATACATACAGTATGGTACATATATATAGTACGGTACATACATACAGTATGGTACATATATATAGTACGGTACATACATACAGTATGGTACATATATATAGTACGGTACATACATACAGTATAGTACATACATACCATATGGCACATACATACAGTATGCTACATACATACATGTACGGTACATACATACATATGATATGGTACATGCATACAGTATGGTACATACATGCAGTGTGGTACATGCATACAGTATAGTACATACATAAGGTTTATAGTGCAGTACATACATATGATATTGTACATCCATACGGTATGATACATACATATGGTATGACGCATATGGTACGGTACCTACATACCGTATGATACATACATCATGGTACTGAAAACATACAGATTTCCAGTTATTACAGTAATTTTTCTGTACCACAACCAAAGGACCCTGCAAACAAACTTTGATTTCAGAAACAGAGATACACGATGCTTTTTAAGCTTTGAATTCAAGGCATACACACTCATACCATGATCCCTCATTTAAATTTTGAATAAGGAGACCTTTGAGTAGTTCTTATTACTTAGGAGTCCTAATCATGACTCTTCATCAGACAAACAAACTAATACAATGAATTTTTACATCCTAGGAAAATAGATCAGTATATTCATAAAGTATCTAAGCAAAAAAAGAAAAAAGTGACTTAAGTATTTTCTGATATTACGTATGAGATTCCATATGAATACAGCTCCAGGTCTGTTACTGATTTACAAGTGCTATACTCCCACTACAGATTAAGGAAAATGATATACCGTGATTTGATGAATTTAAGTCAACAAATCTTACATGTGTAAAACAGTGACTGAAATAATATTTATAAGGATTATGATTTAAACAGTACTGTAATATAAGATTTGTTTCAAGATACAAAACTAAATATTAAACCACAATATAATATCATGTTCAGTGTATTTAACTGAAAAATGATAACATGAACTTCATTTGTTTATTTATCTTTCATCTATTTATTTTTATATTTTGTGAGAGTGTCAAACTAATTTTACCAAGGTGCTATGCTAATTTCGATTAGGGTAAGTGCTTTGAGTTTGGCATAGCCTCTTAAGATGAAGTGATAGTAAATTCCATGGGACTGAAAAAAGGTATGGTAAATATTCCAACATTATGAGACCATCTACACATTAACAATATCTAGGTCTAAAATAGGTCTAAAATAAATACACTTGTTAAAATATCAACTCACAAATATAAATTCTTTTTCGACTTTCAGTTTTCTGCTTTAGATATAATTGGATGCACATATCTATCAGTTTCAACATCTAATATGAGGGATCCAAGTGATAGTTCATTAAAATGAATGCAATATTTTAACAGGAATGTGAGATAGATTGAAAATTTCAAGTTTTCAGGTGAATGACTGTTCAATGTTAATTTTCCAGTTTCATTCATTGTAATTCTATTAATTTCATTAAAGACTCTTTTTTGATAAATAATTTTTTAACCATTAGCATTAGCTATTTTGCTACTTACACATTATAGATTTATAGATATCTAGACATGTTAAATCATGTTATCAGAATTTTAGCACTGCAATGTTTGGCATCAACCACAGTTATATAAGATCCTTAATTTAGGTGGGTTGGTTGATTGGTGTTTTACGTTGCGTTCAACAATATTTCAGTTATATCGCGACATGGAAGCAGGAGGTTACCAACCTCTTAAACATAGTGGCGCAACCCGGGAATCGAACCCGGATCGTCGGCACCGCAAGCCAAGCGCTTAACCACTACACCACGCCTGCTCCAATTTAGGTGGGACTTCTACATAAAGAAAGAGAAAAATAATAGGATTTGTGATTAGAAATGATCTAGTTTACACAGAGGCAATGTGGTGTTTAGCTGTTACTGGTTTCTTTTCGAAGTTTGATAATGATTACGTGGTAATAATACAATTTTATAGACAAAGAGTGGATTAAGTATGTGTTAGATATAAGCCCTTTGCACACTATATGTATCACTAAACATGGTTTACATAACTCAATGCAACAATTGTAACTATGTCCATACTCAGATAAAGTTACTACAGACTTCTGAATTTTCAACTGTAATAACTATCCTTGTGGCAACCACTGAGTGTATCTAAATGTAGAAGTAGTAGTGAAATAACAGCTGTTTATTACACATTTAAATTATAATTAAAACTATTCTATATCTAAATATAACAAGGAAATTTATAATCTTTTATCTTAAAAAAAAAATACAAAACATTGTCTTTGAAAATTAGTCAGATCAAGCAAAGGTTTAACAGGCATCTCTTGTGGACCAGTACCTATTGATAACTATGCTGAATGAATGGGGTCAAAGTACTATGACTATGTGATTCAAAGGCATATGAAATTAATCTAAATGAAGTTTGGAGTAGATCAGTAGAATGAATACAATTCTGTCTTGGATAGCTGCATGTAGATTGGGATAGATTTCAGACAAGCTCCAGTTTTGCACACCGAGTGTGACTGAATTCAGACCTCTTCACCCTGCTCTCCATTTTCTTTTTCTGCACAGAGTAACTATTTTAATAGTGAAGTGAAAGGTTTCATTTTTTCATAGAAATTTTCACAATAATTAATATATGTGTGCATGGAATCAAATCAAATTATATATATTTACCATTTCCTGGGACATTTGTTTCCTCAGGTATGATTTTTAGGTCATGATATTTTGTTTTTATTCCCATTAATTCTGTTTTCAGATCTATGGCTTTTTTTATATCACTTTCTCTCCCTCCATGTTTTGACAATTTCTGAAAAGAGATGTTATTTCATACAGCTGAAACATGAAAACTATGACAGATACTTATTCAATATATGTATTACGGCCTGACATAATGTATCTCTTTATTCATCATGTTTATAATTATTTGAATTGAGGTTTTCTTTTTCTATAATACTTCTGCATGGAATGAAATGAATCGAAATACAACATGAGCAAGCACATACTCTGTATACATGTACCTGAAGCCATCTTTGCACTGTAGGTATGAACTTGGTGGTAAGTAAACGATAATGATCTTTGAGATTGGTCAAAATAGGTGAGGTATCCTCATTCTCTGTTAACTGAAGTGGTCCAGGGGTCAGATCTATTGAGATGTTGTACTGTCTGTTGGCTAAACCATGTTCCTGAATAAACAGAGAATCACACATGCAATGAATCTTCTTAACCATTAATCATCCTAAAAATGATAATATACTAAATTAAAATTTATCTAATTTGTAATAAGATATTTAACAGATGAATAATGTTCTGAATTAGGGACATTTTTACAATTCTCATCTACAATAGCCCATTCCTACAATACTGCATTATGTTAATCTGTTTATATCATTCCTATATAAAATTAATGCAACCAGGAATTATTAATTGTACTATATTTCTTTCTTACTATTAAATCTAATTCATTACTTAATATTATTACAAGTTCAAAACAGCATATAACAAATTACATTGTCAATATTGGTGAAATACAAAATACAGTCAAACTTCGATAACTTGAATGTCGAAAACTTGAAAACCCCTGGAAACTCGAAGTCATCCGAAGGTCCCGAAAATATTTCGAATATTTTAATGTTATCTGCCTTCTCAAACTTTTGAAACTCGAATACCCCCAAAAACTCAATGTAATTTTCGAGTCCCAATGACAAATTTGTACTTAATTTCACCTTCGAAATCGTTATTATCTATAGATGATTTATGAAATTATGAAAGAAGGTAATTATAAACTGCTAATGGTGAAAATTGTCTTGAATTATGCAAGCTGTAAATTTTAAAAAGTAACTTCATCTAAGATAATGAGCCAAGCCCCCAACATCGTTGAACGGTGTCAAAGCAGATAAAATGGCTTTATAAGGGCAGATCTCCATGTTATACATTTTTATTAGTTTTATTAAATATGTAGATGATATTTCACATGACATACATTTAAATTAAATAAATCTCCATGTTATACATTTTTATTAGTTTATTAAATATGTAGATGACATTTCACATGACATACATTTAAATTAAATAAATCTCCATGTTATACATTTTTATTAGTTTTATTAAATATGTAGATGATATTTGACATGACATACATTTAAATTAAATAAATTGAGAATATTATATCGTCTTTATGTTATTTTTTGTATTACAGTAGTACAAAATGTACGTAGGTAATAATGTTCGATCTTTCCCTTTCTAACTTCCTGCGAATTTCCCCAACTTCTATAACTCAAACCTACTGAAAATCGAAGTGATTTTGTAAGTCCCGAGCACTTGGAGTTATTGAAGTTTGATTGTATGTGATTTAAAGACGTATTTCAAAGAAGAGAGCTTAATATAAATATTTTACTTATTGCTCCATCATATATATTATATAAATGTAAAAAAAAAAGAAGAAAATATAGTGATTTTCAACATAAATACCGTTTAAACCAACAGCCCATTGTATGACTGTCTTAAATAATGCATTACCTGCATTAAACTCCTTTGAAATGTTGGATCCTCAACATCATCAAATTCTTCATCAGAATCATCACTTAAACATTGATCACTCTCACCGTTGTCCATGTTATCACAACCATTATTCTGGGTATCAGATTCACCGCCATTGTCATTTGATGTTCTAATTTCTGTCTTGGGTGTTTTGCTATCACTATTTTTATATGAAGTCAATTCATCTCTTTGATATAATTGGCATTCTTCACATACTTCAATTCCAGAAATGTTGTCCAATTCCTTTTTGTCTTGAGTGATGTCTTTCTTCATTATTTGGTCACATACTAAACACTTCTGGTTTGTAGTAATTAAATTGTCATTGTAAGTGAAACTGGTACTTGATGTTTCATTATCTTTAGTGTTTGATGTTTCAGAATAATCGTCTTTCGTATTATTCATATCTTTTGACAAAGAGGATGTTGATGATAATTCTTCATTTTCTTCCCTGATGAAAAAATTGTCTAAAGTAGGCAGCAAAAGGCTGAAGCAATTTTCTATTTCTGTAAGACTGGATTTAATCTCAGTGTTCAATTCTATAATAAGAGAAAACTCCAAGATATAATAACTTCTCCATGCTACATGGAATCTAATTGAGAACTATTGTATAAACATTTTAATAAAGTAAAACATCCAAAAAGTGGTTGTTTCACAATGAAAACACCCCATGGAAAACATATGGTAATTTATCAAAAAACTAAATATGTTCAGATTTTCATAGAACTCTGAAATCACCTTGCATTTCTTTCAAAATTTTATCAATGTGGAAATCATCAATTATTTTTTGTTTCTCTTGTCTTTCTCTCTCTATTCTTTGCTCTCTCTCACTTCTTGCTCGAATGCCATCAAAGTCAACCTGAAAACAATAAATTATGTCTAAGATATCTTTTTTCTTGAGAAATTTTAATGTTACAAATACATGAACTATAAATTTAATAACATTATTATACAAATAAATGAATTTAACAAAAAATTTTATGTAAGTAATAAAAATGGGGTAAAAAGGCATATTTTATACCTTTTTGCATGTTTTGAGATAATTAAAGCCAAGTGCAAGTTTTTTGTAGTCTTCCCCAAACTTATCGTTCCACTGTTGAATGGCTTTTAATGCTGCATTCTTCATTGTATCTGACGCTGCCTTAGGCAAAGGCAAAGGTTGTTTATAGTCAGTTTCTGTCAAATGATAAAACATACAATAAAATAATGTATTCATAACTTCAACAAGTAGAAAATCAATCAAAATTTTAATTCTATTTCACATTTTCAAAGCATTAATCCACATAGCTGATTCCAACACTGTAATTCAAAATTTTCAATAAAATCAAATTACCTATATAATTTTGATCTTTTTTCTGTTTTCTGTATTGCTATTAACACACTACAATGTTACTTCACCTATATAGTACTGGCCGGTTAAAGTTGGTGAGGAAAATGAAATTCATGTATCTGATACAATTACAAACATTCAATAGGTGCACTGGCAGACCCTCCTAATTAATACCGGTACAAGTATATAATGATTCAAACTAAAACTTGATAAAGCGACAAAATAACCATTGTATATTTTTGAGAATACAATATGTACCAAGTATAATGATTTGGATTCTGTCATAGACAATTTAGTTTTTCCTTCACAGACTTTTATCTTTAATTGTCTTAAATATTTATTTTTAAACAAAAAATGAAAGAGAGAAGTACTGAGATATGGTATGAATACAAGATGGTGTAGAATGATTTGTTGAGGTCTTGTTTTACGTCATCATTATTTTTAATTAATGACATCTGCCTCAAGCAATTTACAGAAATAAAGACCTATGTAACAGGTTCGTTTAAAAAAAGCAGTCAGGGATCTCTTATGCACCAATATCTCTCATAACACAGAACCTTGGCTCTTATCATCTCATCCAAATGACAGGACATCAACATTCTACCATAGACACAAGTAAAGTGTGAGGAGTTCAAAATCACCTACAAAAGTTGATTAAACTTACCAACTGTGAGTTCCATAAAGGTCTGAAAATCCCCAAGAAGTAATTCTCTGAAGACATGAGATCTGATAAAGAGTTCATTCACCATCTGAAAAGCTGACAACCGTATCTCTGAGTGGTCCATACCTAGTCTGGTCAATAACAAGTGGTATGCATGCTTAACATACATGTCAGATTTCCTGTAAGTAATAATTGAATTTCTCTGATAATATATATATGGAATTAGTAACCAATAAGATGAGGCATGACAAGTACTTGAATTTAACTCACAACGATGTATATTTTGCCACGATATAGCTATTTTTTAACTGATACAATGAGATAAAAAAAGTAATTCCATTTGAAAGCAATTATTGATATCCATACCATCTTCATGTTTAGCAGCAAAAACACAAATAGGTAAAATCTTTCTATAGTATTTTTGTCTGCCATTTTATAAAAGAGAAAATAATAATGTAAAATTAAGTTATACCAAATCAAAAATATAACATATTTACTGTGAAACTCAAAGGACATAATGAAGTTTAGATAAATGTAATTGACACTGCACTGAATATCTTTACCTGTATACATGTACATTTATACCTTCATTATAAAACTGAAACTTTTAATCTAAGAACCCAACAATCAATTAAGTTAATCTGACACTAAATACTTGCAGTTCACTACATGTACATGTGTAATAAGGATGATTAAAAAATATGTAACTTGAGCACATTCCATGTAAAACTATTTTTAGTGTCTCAGGCATAAATGATCATGCTCTCAAATTAAAGTTTTGGAGAAGATTGTATACAATAGCTTAGAAAAAGTAAACTGAATTATTGATAGACTTTTTACAAAATGACTATATGGAGACAAAAACTTGAATACACACAAGTATAATTGCACTGATAGATACATGTATAATGTAAGCAAAAGTCAAAAGTCCTTATGAATATGTGATATAAGAGAAAGCTTGTTACCTGATCATATAATGTGATGAATATAAAGTTCATGTGAAATTATGAATACTGTTGAAATCGACACATTTTTTTTACATAGCTGTGTGCTCTCTTAATGTGCACCTACTTGCATATAAATTTGAATTTCTTCATGGTATCAGCATTTAGAACAGGCTTGCCACTAGTTGTCAGTTGTTCTACATAGCCTTCCATCTCCTGACATAAATTGTGATCTAAGCACTCAAGATCCCCTTTTGATTCCATTGTGAATGAACACAGAAAACTCTGACAGTCCTTCACCTAGACAAAATATCTGTTTTGTAAATCATTGTACAATGAGAGTTTTTTTACATTATTATTTTTAAATCAAGTTTGCTAAATAAGCACAAAGCAATAAACTTTCCATCCATGATATTCTAAAGTCATTTATAACTGTGAATCAAAAGTTAAAAACTTACATGAATCAATGTACTACTACTAAAGTAGTGCTTGTTACATGAACATAACCATTAACCTGTTAAGTTTTGCACTGTTGATCATTCATTCAAATGCAAAACAATTTCTAATTTAAGATATTAGACAAATACATTGTATTTCACAAATTAAAGGAGAAGAAAACAGGTACTGAAAATTAAAAAAAATTGGCATTATGATTTCAAATTCAAAAGGTAACATACTGAATATAGTTAACAAAAGAAGTATACCTATTTAACTTGCTATATCTGATTTTTTGCAACTTACATTTGCGAAGCTATAAATTCCATTAAGATTGATCAGTCAACTTCTTTTGAACTGTATCCTAGCTATGTTGAATACATTACGAAGATGTGCCTTTTTGAGTTCAAATCAAACTTCCAACTTTAGTATTTGCTGATAACTGTTAAACAGAGATTGTTACACATTCTCTCAAATAAAATGTTATCCCCTAGTTTTAACACCTCTATTCTTGAAGTTGGGTTGGTCACATGACCCAGTATGTGCAATATCTATTGGGAAATAAGTCTCGGGATTTATCTTTGTTTTATTGGAAAACTCTGATATTCTGAACTCTCATATCTTCAAACTGGCGTCATATCAAATTTTAAAAAGAAAAGGGGGTCAATATTCGTAAGATTCCTCAATGAATTTCAGCAGTTTTATGACTCTAATTACAGCTCGTGCTCAAAACATAATTCCACAAAGTTGCATTACCATCTATGATAAACACAGAGTTTATCCCCCCGATGATCCTTGGAATGTTTCGTGTGTTATCGATATTTAGTTCTCAGTGTGATGTCATGCAACATCAAGAATAAACTAAAATCAGTACACATTTTGCTAACATTATCTAGCCTATATATAGATAATTTAGCATATTAGGTGTTAATACAGACTTTCGGGTTTATAAGTTAATTAGTCCTTGGTTTTATGTACATGTAAAATAATATCTAGTCTACATGTACAATTGTACATTTCCAGTTACGATGGCAACGGAAGAGCTATTTTGTCCCTAGCTCTTCCGTTGCAGTCGTAACTAAATTACTATTACTAATAGTTATATAACTTACGACTAAATTACTATTACTAATAGTTATATAACTTACATGATCACGAAGTAGATCAATTTTATGAATTTATGACCATAAATAAACTTCGTATTTGAAGAAGAAGACCTACTTGTAGGTATTATGAACTACCATTATTAAATCTTTCTTACTTTTCAAACACAAATATTCAGAATCACAAAAGTTTTACAAACACAGCATTTTTATGGGTTTCCCAACTTCAGGATATTATGAAATCAAAACCTATTTGAAGAATCTATACTGTAATGGGTATATCCGGATAAAACAAAATTTGCAAAACGTTTGCAATCAAAGAAAACAAAAATGTCGTAATTAAAAGTTTTGGCATCAATTTAACAGAAAAAATGGTAGAAAGATATCAAAACCATAGTGGATATATAGATATGTATGTTTTTACCAGAGTGTATATATGTCTCTGAATGAGCGAGAGAAGTGAAACCGATAACGGATAACGGATTTTACAAAAAAATCCAACTCGGCAGAAAAGGAGGAGATATGGAACTATAAAAGTGTTGTAAAGAAAACAAGGAGAAAATAAACTTTAAAAGTCTGTAATAGATCCAGTCAGATAAGGTAAAAATATATGGTAATCTATGATTGAATAGAGCTGAATATGGGTAGAAGACTGAGGAGGTTCAAATGCATCTATTACTAATAGTATAGTATTAATTAGTATTATTAATATTTATCAAGATTTGATGGACTTATGGCCATTTTTAATCTTATATTTTAGGATGCATTGACGGGCGGCCATGTTATTTACACCATAGAAGTATACTTTAGGTACACAGAGAGCCAATTTATGTATTTGATTGTATAATGAAATTTGGTATATGAGTTTTAATACAATAAAATATTTAACAGGTTGGGGCAACCTCTCATTTGAGAGATAATCACTCAAATGAGTAAAACTATCACTGTTTTCAATAATCAATTTCAAGGAATGAACAGAAATTATTAAAACAAGGACTAATAAACTAATATATCCCTGTAAATCCTTGTTAAAACTATCAAATTAATTAAATGCCTAAAATGCATAGAGAAATGAAACACATACAAGTAGGTTAAGTACTGTTAGTACTGGGTAGGTATAATATGAAGCTACTTGTAGGCTAGATTATAATTGCCAGTAAGATATCTGCTGATTTTAGAATATAGAGGCAAAGTAAGAGGTGTTAAAACTGTTTACCTGTTAATGAAAAATGGAATGTCAAAATTACCAATCTGATTAAAACCAAATCTTTATTTGGCTTCTTTATTTGTCCCATTGCGGCTAAAGATCTGACAAAACCGAGTAAAGGGACCTGTTCTAGTGAACTCTGATTTTCAGCCAATCAGTGGACTGGCTACAGATTCCTAGGAATGAAATTGAGATCCCCAGTGTGCATGACCTGCAGTGTTTGTTACATATTGCGTCACTTGCGCATGCCTAGCTGAGTCATTGATTGGCTAGCCTATAGGATTAAATAAAGGTTTTGGTGACTGAAACTTCATCAGAGTTCATCAGAACATGATCGACCCCTCACAGGGTTTCACCAGATCTTTATCCACAATAGGGTAAATAGAGAAGCGAATAAAGATAAAGTTTTAATCAGAATGTCAAAATTACTAAATGAAACATCTAAATCATGTACTCTGGTATATGTAAGTTACATGAAGATATTATTTGTAAGATATGTATTGTAATAATAGAAATTAGAATACCGTAGTTAATTTTAGTTGTGAAGGAAATTGTGGGAGGAATTGCAGTTTGTAACTGAATTCTGAAATGAAAATTTTGAAATACTCTGAAGGATACTCTTTATGAAGTAGTGAACTTCAAGTGAAATTTTCTAATTTTGTCACATGCTCTAGGTACTCAAGTTAATGATAATAATGCCTGTTAGGCCTTTTGTTTTTAACATTCACAATGTATCATTTTTTCAGAAAATTAGAGTTACTACTTTCCAGAAAAGAAAAAAAAACACGTCTTACTTATAGTTCTACTCAGTCATGCACCCCAGTGAAACAGTCTACAACAACTACATCAAAAAGTGGAATACTGTCAAGTGGTAAAAAGTTGGTTAAGAAAGGTCAGATTACCCCACAACATAGTAGACCATGGTATGAAGGATTTTGTCAGATGCCATTTCACATTCTACCTCTTTCCCCAACATGGCATGTCAATGAATGTATGGATGATGATTTTCCAGAAGTTGGTAAGAGCATTATTGGTCATCATTTACTTAATACTTACTTATCTGCATCTGCATGTAATGCATTTTTTGGCTGTAGAATTTGTATAATTCTGCAAATATAAGACTTATTATATACTTCATTCTGAATTAAAATGTGTTGCATTTATATAGTCTTGTATATTATTGTTCCTTGAGGATATACCAGTGAATTCATTGATAATGACTCTCGTGAAGTTCATGAAAATTGCACCTCCATGATGTAGAATGATTTCAGAGTACTACGATGTATATATAAGGAAATTATTAGAAAGAAGTGTTCTTTTTGTCATGTTTTTTTAATCTTTGTTTTTTATAGTCTGATTCATAATGAAAGCTTCAAAGTATTTTAGAAATGCCATATTTTATTCTCAGAATGTCCTGAGGGACTGACCTGTGATAATACAATGGAATCTCATTACAAGGAATATAGCCATGAGACTTTAGCTGTATCTAGGGCTACAGGAACATTATATGACTCCAGTGGTAATTACTAATTATCTTTGTTTTTCTTTATGATACAAAATAAATATCTTATAAAAGAAATTCATTTACATTAGAAATGTTCTGTATTTTTAAATGAAAGTGGACTATTAAATTAATTTGTTCACAAGAGCCCTGACATTGCATTGTATTCTGCTATAGTGATATTAGAAGTATTTGGTGATTATAACAATGAAGGCACTTGTGGTCAAGTGGTTCATTCCTCATGATCAGACAATAAATTATCACAATTGCTTGAATATGTAAGCGGTATATTAATGTGACATCTTTGTCAAGAATTTTCATTGCGATGACTCGAGTAAGTAAAGCATTTGAAGCTTCCACTATAATTGGTATTATGATGAGGTGAGCTCATGAAGTACAGACTAAAAAGGTATTGTGGATTACTTAGTCTCCAGGTAATGAATAACCAATGTGTCCCTGACCTTTCTTCTTTGACATTCTTATTCTTTGTAATCAAATACAGTCAAACGTCGATATCTCGAACACTGATATCTCAAATACCCGGGATGGATATCTTGAAGTTGAACGTTGGTCCTGAAAAAAATCCTTAACATTATGATTAAATTCACCCCCGATGTGTCGAACACTGATATATCGAATACCATGCTTATCTCGAATACATTTTCAAGTCCCGAAGTTCTTACTAATGCGGTTTATCTCGAAGTTGGCTTCTTATTGACAATATCTCTCGTGGCGTTTACCTTAAATGACAGGCCGCTCGCGTGGTGTGATTAATTGACCGTGTTGGTGTACAGAGCCACAATAATTACATAATCGATCTCGTCCGTGCGTATCGTGTTATTTATACCAAATATTAGTAAATGATGATAGCTGATTAAATTAATTCAGTATAGAATTAAATAATTAAATTAACTGTAATTAGCTGCATTTATTTAAAAAAAATTTCTTTACATTGTTCATTAATTCATTTTTATCAAGAATCCATGTGTCTATGTTTTTTTTGCAAAGTACTAGTAGTAAAATAAAGTTCTGACGTGTGTCTTTATTTTGTCTTATGTGTTAGCCTGTCCTCGGTTTTAGGTATAGTATAAGGGTGACCACCTTATAGTCCGACAGCCCGATAGTCCGACGGTCTTATAGTCCAACAGCCCGATAGTCAGACGGCCTGATAGTCCAACGGCCTGATAGTCCGACTACCCGATAGTCCGACGGTCTTATAGTCCACTAGCCCAATAGTCTGACAGCCTGATTGTCCGACAGCCCGATGGCCCAATAGTTGGACTGATTACAAAGCTAAACGTACCTGAACTGTGCAAACAGTTTTCAGAGTGCAAAAACATTTTCCCGGCTAAGCATCACAGAAACAGTTTTCGGAATGTCCCTCTACCCACCCCTACAGTTATCAAATCAACAACCTGTTTTGCAATGCAGTCTTTTGCAACTTTCTCAGCTCACCTTTAAATTATGTCCAACATCTAAAAATATTTACACTCCGGTCCCAATGTATTTCCATGCGACAAAACATTGAAAAACATGAAAATAATATGCAATCTATTCAATGGGTCACATGACAATTAGATCTCTGTTGGTTTACACGTTTTTAACATCTGCTTTGTAACTGCTGAAGCGATTTTGATAATCCATTTATTTTATTACAAGATTTGTTTGTGAAACCTTTGCCCCAGTTGACACCGGTAGAAACATACAAAACAAATATAAATGACTTAGTAATTAATTTCACACTTTCCTCATCCTTTTTCTCTTTCCGTTGTCAAAATCTTGAGATCGGTTAAGGCGGGCCCTTACATTCTACCTTGACAAAATTCCTGAAAGCGTGCCTATCGGGCCTAAGCTTGATCCTAGTATAAGACAGTTATATCCAGTATTGAATTAAAATTACGATATAATTGAATATGAAACAAGACGTTTTCAGTTTTGGAGTATATTCTCTTATATTCATAAAATATAAAAGGTACGACGAGATTCATTCATCTAAATGTCATTCATTTTTATACAGGAAAACTGTCAGCAAAGGTTAAACTTGCATTTTCTACACTATCTCAGAGTGATATCCCATCTACTTCACACAGTAGTAGTAACAAAGAAAATAATGAAAGAAATAGAAAAACTGATTATGATAGTTCCAGAATGGATGCCTCACAAGATTTCACCAAAAATAGCAAAAAGTGTAAACAGACATTATCTCAAATTTCACAGATACATCGTGGTAATATAAAGAATATTTCATTTGAAGGACAAAATGAATTTCATTCATTAGAGGATGTGCCACCATTTATGAATGAAAGTACCTCTAATACAGTTTTGGAATCCTCTGGCAATTTTACCAAGATTCCTTCATGTGCTTTGTCTGGTAAGTCTGTATCAGTTATAGAGGATGAAGATGATAATTTCATATCATCTCCTCAAGACACCACAGAGATGATAGATTCTGTTGATACATATAACTTTAGTGATATTGACAATGACAAGCTTGCAGTTAGTGACTGGCAGGATGACAAGACTAAACACAAAGATAGTGACTGGGAAAATGACAAACTTGAACAAAGTATCAGTCATTGGGATTTATACAAGCCTGAACAAAGAGTCAGTGACTGGGAGGATGGCAAGTCTGAGCATAAAGTTGGTGACTGGGATGAAGAAATAGAAATTCTTGCAATAAAAGATATTGAGAGTCAAGAACATACTTTAATGAAATCAAACGATGAAGAACAAAGAAGTCTGACCACTTTAGAATACAGAACGAAAAAACACAAACTCAGGAAACAAGAGGATGCAGGTAAATATCCTCCAAAGAAATTTCCATTGATGAAGCATATGTTTGCAAAACGATCTGATGATATCTTTAGTAAAGTACAGGAAACTGACAGGGAAATCAGTGAATGGATTAATAATGATAATGAAAGTAAAACCGTACCATGTTCTACTAAGAAACGTAATAGTTTGGCACAGATAAGTGAGGATGTCTCACCACAGAAACAGGTGAGAAAATCACCCATTTCATGTAAAATCAAAGTGTCCAGTTCTGGAGAAAATTCTCAAAGACACTCAGAGACTGAATCAGTGAAAAACTTTAAAAAGAGAGAGGTTGCTTCAAAGTTGAATGATAAAAGTCCAAATAATAAAAAGCAGTTGTCTTGGTCTAAACGAAAAAATAGGAAAGCAATAAAAAAAGAGGTGAATCTTGATAATAGGCAACAATCACTTACTTCATTCTTTTGGTGTTCTTCTAAATCAACAGAAACATTGGCTATGCAGTGTAAAAAGGAAGAAGTATGGGTAATTTCTGATTCTCGGTGTGATGTCAATTGTGCTGAAATTAAACAAAAAGAAGGGATTTTAAAAAAGCACCTTCTGAATATTCCAGTAAAGACGCAGACGAAATACTTCAATTCCAATTCAGAGAATGTGAGAATGAGATTTAAAAAGATAAAAGAATTACGGGTTTCAGATTCTAATTGTGATGAAATTACACCAGAAGAAGAATCTTTACAGAAACAACATCACTGTACTCCGCATAAATCTCGGACAACAGACTGTGATTCCAGTTCAAGGTCACCTTTTTATTTATCCAAGCATGCAGTCACAACAGTAAGGAACATGGTAATTAATGCTGAAAGAATTAACAGTCTTAGTGCTTCAAGAAGACATCAATTTGATAAAATTGTTCCTGTAAACAGTAATTCTGAGGAACTGACAAATGAAGAACAAAGAATCAACAGTCCTGAAGAAATGACAAATACAGAAGAAGCAGTTGACAGTTCTGACGGAATGACAAATATAAAGGATGTGAAGAGTGCAGACAGTGCTGAAATGATAAGACCAAGTGGGAAAAAATCTGGTATTTTTATATGTTTACTAAATGAAGGCTATTCTTGTTACTATTAACCAAAGGCTTTGGTGAGCTTTTGTCATAGTGATATGTCTGTTGTTTGTCTGGCCATAATCTGTCCATGTGTTTCACTTTCTCATACTTTAACATTTTAAACTTTCTGTTCAGAACCATTGAAGAAATTTTGATGGGAGGTGGTAGGTATTTTAAAGTTTTTTTTAAATCCTTTAATAGTAAACACAGTATGGGGAAAAAGTGGTGAACACAGTGCTCAGGCTTTGGCCTATTGTTTATTCATTACCTCATACTTAGTTATCAGTAATTTGTTTTCAGTTTTAATTTCATTTCATTTTCATTTTATTTCATAGTATGTCATGATAATTTAAGAATCAATTTTATTCTAGACTCTGTGATATTCTTTTTAAAGGCAAGATGAAAGTACCTGTAGTAAAAAAGAGTGCTATGGACATACTAATGGCAAATAGGAGCCACAAGCAACATGACAATGTTACCCAATTACAAAGAACAGAGTCAGAAACAGGCATCAAAAGTGAAAGTTCTGAAGATGATCAGACTAGAAACACTGGAAAGAGAGGCTGTCCTTTTACAAAAAGATTCCAGGCAAGATTTCCTTGTACTCCTTTTTGTTTCAGCTAGACTAACATAAGATATTTTGCATTCTCATTTTATTTTTAAATTCAGGGTGTTGTTTATGAGTTGGGTAAGTTTCAAACAGGATGCCTATTTATGCTTCAGATGCCATTGAGTGATTTACTTAAGATTGGTTTAGATGAAGATGACAGAATACAGGTGCCACATGGAGCACATGTTAGAAACTGAGTAGCATACGTGTACATGCTTTGAATGCCAAATTTACATGTAGCTTATTTTCTATACTTTAGAGATGTCACAATTCTGAAATTCATACGTAAAAATGAGCATCATAGTCTTTCTCTGCCCTATATTCATTTGTATATGGACTTTCTAATTGTTTTAATAAGTATTTTTCTAGTGAAGAGAATTACTAATCACTCCTGCTGAACCATTCCAAGTTGAATCTGTGATGATGTTAATTTTGTTTAAACAATATTTTTTATTCAATAATTTGGATTTTAGCAACAAAATTTCCTTTATAAGTTCTCTCCATAACACTTGAAATGGTCTTGATTTTATTATTTCATATTTATGGGAACAAACATGACAAAGTCAGATCTATCTTCAAAATTTATTCTATTTCTAATCAATATTTAACTACCACATATAACTCTAATCAAATTAATATAACATGAATATAAACAAAAACATTCCATAAACAATACTTTGGCACATTAGGGGCAGACTCAGAACTACTAATAATAATACTAAAACTTGAACCATTTAAATAAGTACATGTAGGAGGAGTTCCAATTCTACTCGGTGTAACAGCAGAGTAGACCACAAGATCCGGATGATGTGACGAACAAGTCTAGAGTGTATAGCACATCAACTCGGTGCAGTCTGGTTACAAGAGCCGGCAGAATTAGCTATAAGAATTACCCATTTAACTCGGTGTAACAGCCTGATAGACTGCAAGAGCCGGATGACATGTGGAACAAGTCTAGTGTGTTGTGTTATGTCAACTCGGTGCAGTCTGGTTACAAGAGCCGGCCAATTGGGTGTTTGAAAGTAATAACAAGGTAATTGTCCGTCGACTACACTTGGAGCCAGATACATGAAGTTAGTAGTAATAGTAGTATACTATGTAGAACATGTAAGCTTATGTAGTCAGTTGACAAGAGACATTACCGTGTAGCATATCCCGAGTTGCAATTTGCATGAATTTTGGGGAAGGTAATTAAGAATTGCCGAAATTATTAATGATCATGGCCAAAAATCAGATTTGATTCATTAAATCTGAGTTGCCCCAAAATGAATGTGCCAATAAATGAAAAGGAATGGGGTAATTATACCGACCATAAAAGTATGATACATACACTTATAACCTGTATGCCAATCTGTTAAATGAAATCAACTCTTATATATATATATATATATATATATACATATATATATATATACACATACATATATACACACATATACACATATATACATATATATATATACACACATATATATATACATACACATACACATACACATACACACACACATACATATATACACATATATAAAACCTGCTACATGTATATATCAATCCTTCTGATCATGCAAAATATCTTCATACATAGAAAGACTAGAAAAAATTGACTACAACGTGACTAGAAAAGGCAATATAATGCAAATGAAATCATAATTTCCATTATACATCTAAATGTATGATAACATCATGGCATAAAAATTAAGCATGTATCTGACTTTCTGCATGTGATATTCATAAAACATATCTGAAGATAATGCAATGATTGCCTGAATGGAAAATATCTGCAACACTAAATCAATTATCAATTAATGCATTTTGAGCTTCTTTTAACACTTTGTCTGAAGTCTTAATATATCTACAATACGAATCAGACGTCCATCGACCTAGGACTTTGATCAAATGGTCTTCAACTTTAGCAGAAGCTGCAGAAGTGGCCGCACCTATACGGAATGAGTGACCACTATACAAGCTAGAATCATATCCATTACATTCAAGAGTATGCCTGAACATATCTATAAACTTGGCTCGATTCAAAGGTGTAACATCGCTAGTTACAAAAAGAGGATCGTGTGGTGATGGATTTTGAGAGAAGCGAGCCTTTAAATATCTTTCACATGTAGTATAAGGACATATACTTTTATCTGTTTTAAATAATTTAATACTCACTCCTTGTCTAAATGGGTCAGTTTTAGACACTTTTAAACTTAGTAACACATATTCTTTAGTAATACACATATCACTTACACATAAATTGGTACTTGGATCAAAATGACTACCAACTGTAAATTCTCCACATCGAAGAAAACCAAAAAATGCAACTGTACAAACTGTTTCTAGCATAATATTTTCAAATAAGCAATTTTTGCGTAACCACATACATACATTCTTTAAAATACTGAAAGTGATGGGATATCTTGGTTTAGCTACGTTGAATTGCATCCTTTTGATTCCATTCATAATGGCTTTTAATCTAAGAAGTTCATTAATTGCAGGATGATAAATATTGTATTCTAAGCACATATGTTTAATACCACATAAGTAAAGTTTGATTGTAGCATAGCTCAGAGACAATTTACTTGAACAATGTGTAGCGAAATAAATCAATAAATCTTCTGAGACTGGTATAGATCTTAAAGAAGCACATACTATTACATTGTTTAATAACAAGAAATGTATATACATTTGGAAAGCGGTATTATAAGACACTCTTGTGCTTGGTGCGATGGCATGTTGCCATATGGTCGTCACTGCTGTGTCGAGTTCCACAAAATGTCTTGAGGAGGTGGAACTTTGCATGGGTTCAATGGTGCTTCTGGTACGAGTTGTCGAAACTTCTGTATCTGCAAACGAGACAAAGCATCAGCAATATTGTTGAATTTTCCTTGAACATGTCTTGATAAAAAGGTGAACTGATGTTTAGCAGATAATAATGTCAGTTTACTCATAAGAGGCATAATATGGGGTGATTTCGATCTGCCTTTTTGTAATATCACCACTGTTGATTCATTATCACAAAGAAAGACAATCCGTTGTCTTTTCCACAAATTACCCCATAATATTGCAGCTACCACGATGGGATACAATTCACAGAACGCAATAGAAATAGGTTCTCTGTCATAATTTGGAAGGAAATTCTCTAGATTGGCAGGCCATGGTTCCGAAAACCATTGCCCTTGGAAATAACCTCCGAATCCTATTGTGAGTGATGCATCCGTCCAAAGATTTAGATCTGCCGAAGTAATTGTATGGGTATTATAAAACACACTTATTCCATTCCATCTAGACAGAAAATACAACCATAATTGAATATCTTCTTTACACTGTTTGTTTATTTTAACATGATGATGTAAACACTTAACTGTAGTAGACAGTTTAATGAGGTGCGATACGAAACTCCTACCGGGTAACACTACTCTACACGCAAAGTTAAGGTGACCCAAGAGCTTAAGGAGATCACGTTTAGTGACTGAAGATTTTTGTAAGAATGCGCACAAAAATTCTGTAATTCTGGACAATTTGTCCACGGGAAGTCGCGACTCCATGTCAATGGAATCCAATATAATGCCGAGATATTCTATTATGGTATTTGGACCTTGCGTTTTATGCACAGCCATTGGAACATTAAGTTCACTAAATATATGATACAGTATTTTCATATTACGCTCCCCATTTTTGTCTGGATGTTCAAAGGTTATGAAATCATCTAACAAATGTAAGATGTGCTGTATTCCATAATTTTCTTTCGCGATCCAGCAAATGGCTTGTGACAAAGTGTCAAATATTCTCGGGCTTGATCTGCATCCAAAGGCTAATTTTGTATAAAAATAATATTTGTTTCTCCACTTTATACAATACATGTGCCACTGTGAAGGTTTAATAGGCATCAACTTGAAAGCATCAGCTATGTCTGTCTTGCACATGGTGGTTCCTTTTCCTAGTAATTGTATAATATTAATGGCATCGTCAATACGCACATAACTTAGAGAACAATTTTCTTTGTCTATCATGTCATTTACGCTAGGATGGTCTATATTATCATGTGGAGACGATAAATCTACAATAAGCCTTGCTTTTCCAGAATATTTTCCTATAGCCACACCAATCGGACTAACCCTATATATGTCGAACGGTGGTTCATCAAATGGACCTTGTATAAAACCTTTAGATAGTTCACTTTGTATTAATGAATCTACAGTATCTGGCTGTTCTAGAGCTGAGCGTAAATTCTTGCATTCTTTAGTTGGTAAGTTAATGTCTGAAATCATTGTATCAAACCCATATGTAAGACCATCACACAAGTAATTCACGAGAACGTGTGAAGGGTGATGCGCAAGTTCTGTTTTTAACTTGACGACATTGATCGGTGTGTTTACAATGTATTTAGTATCTTCTACTTCTAGTCACTGCTTTAAGGTAGCCGCGTTGTGCGTGTTGATCTGAGTGGTTTTACAATTAACCGCTCCATGATTAGCACTGAAACAGTTCGAACAAGCGTGAGCATATTGGCATGATTTTTTGGAACAGTTGTTCGCATTGTAATTGTTACATAACTCCTTATTGTTATGAAATACCCTCTTGCGGCCATATCTATCAACTATATTATTCGCCTGTTTTCGGACGGTATTGTTATTGAAGGTTTTCGTGTCGTTGGTTTTACACGGACAAAAGTCTGTATGATGCATGGTGGAGTGGCAAGACTGGCACTCGTTTGCCTTTGCATTACTGGTCACAAGTTGTAATAATGATAGGTCTTTAATGGACCAATCTATCTTAATGTTATGATCTCGTAACGCTGATGCTGCTCGTGCAGAAAACTGTACATGATAATCATAAAATTTTTGACCATATATATTTGCTATGTCTACAATATTTGCTTCGTAGCGATCCAATTCGATTCTCCTCTCTGGAAATTTTGCGCACATTACTCGTTTATATTTACCGAAAGCGGTAATGAATTCTGTTATTGTAAGTGTTTTTTGTAGACGGGGATCTTCTTGAGGATTAATGTTTACCGTGATGTTATGGCCGTCACCTTCTACATTTTTAACATTGGACTGTTTGTCAAACTTAGGAATAAGAAGGGAAGCTAAATTTATGTCTTTGCCTTCCCATATTCTCTTTTTCAAATTTTCTGGAACGACATCAAGATGTGGAATACTTTCAAGAGGCACTCCGAATTCAGATATAGGGAATCTGTACCCACCTTGTGTATCGGAATATCTGGAGCTGCTTAGTGCACTAGTTGCTGTTTCTAGAGTGTTACTCCTCTCTTGATTTTGTGACGTCCATGAATTATCATTCCTGCTGGCTGCTAGGCTGATAACGTTTTGCTGTAAGTTTAATACAGTTTGTTGCATGGTTTGAACTGATGAAACTAAACTTCTAATGACTTCAGATGAGGACGACATATTTCCGCTAGAAGACATGGGATTGTTAGGGTTACCGGGATTGTTACTTGTGACCGAATTGTCACTAACCCCACGTGTTTCCTCTCTGACCTCAGGCCCAGCATTCGCATTGCTGGGCGGTCCCGACGGATGACGCTCGCGTTCACGGCGATCCACATTTTCCAAGTACAATCGTCTTAAGACGACTTTGCCCAATGTAACATTTATAAGTTCTCTCCATAACACTTGAAATGGTCTTGATTTTATTATTTCATAATAAGAGACTGTGATGTATTCATTTATTGTTGTTACAGAGACAGGCTTCACAGTGGATGCCTTCAGCTATGGAATTATTCCGAATTGTACAGGGTATATATTGTCCCACTTTCACTATGACCACTACTGTGGACTGACAAAGAACTTCAACCAACCAATATACTGTAGTCAGGTAATGGTACATGTAATACTGTAGTCAGGAACAGGGTACATGTAATACTGTAGTCAGGTAATGGTACATGTAATGCTGTAGTCAGGTAATGGTACATGTAATACTGTAGTCAGGTAATGATACCTGTTATACTGTAGTCAGGTTAAGGGTACTTGTAATACTGTAGTCAGGTAACGGTACATGTAATACTGTAGTCAGGTAATGGTACCTGTTATACTGTAGTCAACTACAGGGTACATGTACATGTAATACTGTAGTCAGGTACAGGGTACATGTAATACTGTGGTCAGGTAATGGTACATGTAATACTGTAGTCAGGTAATGGTATATGTAATACTGTAGTCAGTTAATTATACATGTAATACATATCTAACAAACAGGTATATTGAGATATTTATATTGTTTGCGGGGTATGTAGGAATCACCTTGTCTGTCTGTCTGTCCAGAAAACTTTAACCTTGACCATACCTTTTGAACCAAAAGAGAATGGGTATTCATACTACACATGTATATTTCTTGTGGCAAGACCTTTCTTTTGGTACCAAAATTTTTGACCTTGTGACCTTGACATTTGACCTACTTTTTAAAAACTTTAACCTTAGCTATAACTTTTGATCCAAAAGAGACTGGTTATTCATACCACACATGTATACTCTTTGGGGCAAGATCTTTCTTTTGGTACCAAACTATTGACCTTGTGACCTTGACCTTGACATTTGACCTACTTTTTAAAAACTTTAACCTTAGCTATAACTTTCGATCCAAAAGAGACTGGGTATTCATACCATACATGTATACTCTTTGGGGCAAGATCTTTCTTTTGGTACCAAACTTTTGACCTTCTGACCTTGGCCTTGATATTTGACCTTTTTTTTTTTTTAAACTTTAACCTTAGCCATAACTTTTTAACCAAAAGAGACTGGGTATTCATACTACACATGTATATTTCTTGTGGCAAGACCTTTCTTTTGGTGCCAAAATTTTTGACCTTGTGACCTTGGCCTTGACATTTGAGCTACTTTTTAAAAACTTTAACCTTAGCCATAACTTTTTAACCAAAATAGATGGGACCTTCATACTACACGTGTGTATTCCTTGTGGCAAGACCTCTCTGTCGATAACAACATTTTTGACCTTGTGACCTTGGTCTTTTGTCCGTGGTCTATGCCCTATTTTGAATTTTGGTGGTGTGGGGGGGGGGGGGGCGTTTGGACAGTTCTAGTTTGATATCTATGACATGAGCTTTAAATACAAACTGATTTTTTTTTAATCATACAAACTTCCAGTATCATTTACCAGTGTTAACAGCTTTGTAATTTGTGTTTGACATGAAGTCATATTTATTACCATCATTATAATATATTTTGATATTAAACCAGGTCCTCTAAATAATCTGTTGTGAGTATATATGTTGTGTTATAGATAAAACTAAAAAAATAAATAAAAAATGAAGATGTATTTTGATGAGACTGATTTAAAAGTTCAAAAACTATTGGCAACCTTACATTTACATCTGGTATTGTGGTTATCAAATCTATTTGTATTTACTATGTAATTATTTATACTAGTTTTTATATGCTTGTTTAAAGATGGAACATTTTATGTTATGGTTTTAGTTTTCCTTTTAGATATTGAAGTGTGTCTTTTTGTTTTGTTTAATCTTTTTACATCACACAAGGATTATGACACTTAAATGGTGACAGCATCTGCCCAATGCAATGCACAGTGATTTAGACCTATACAGCACTGACCTACCCAAATCAGTGACAGATCTCTTGTGTGTCATGTCTACCATGACACAGTGACAGATCTCTTGTGTGTCATGTCTACCATGACACAGTGACAGATCTCTTGTGTGTCATGTCTACCATGACACAGGGTTCTGTCTTCATTGTCTTCTCCATAAAACAGGACACTGACATATCAACAACGTGACTCCCATGGGGTACCTCACATTCATGAATCAAGTACTTAACTGATTGAGCTACACTGTCAATATTGAAGTGGAACTTGGTGTGTGTAAAGTTCCATATTTTTGCAATCCACCCAATTTTAAAAGATTTATTGCCCTTTGATGAAAATAAGTATTCCATAGATTTTTCCACTATGCTTGGTACTGTGAAGCCTTACAAATGAAACTAAACTTTGACTTGATTGACCCCATTTTACAAGTGTTATTATTCTTAAGTAAGTGATACTTTTGATTTATAAAAAGTTGCTATCTTGAATTTAATGAATGGAGGTACATATATTTTCAATATAGATATTGAACTCTTGTTATTATAGGTAACAGCTAACCTGGTGATATCCAGAATCAAGGTTGATGAGAAATATGTGCATGCAATACCTATGAACACACCATGCCTCATAGATGGTATAGAGATAATAATGCTAGAGGCCAATCAGTAAGTACTGTGCTAGACAAAATACAAAAACCTGCATGTAGGTGTATAGAGGAATTGAATTCTTTCTGATCTGAATAAACTTTCACCATCCATATCAAATAATTTTTGTCTTTCCGTGTCTTTTTCCAACTTTTAACCTTAACCTTAACATTACTATTTTTAAAGATAAAAACATGATATTTTGCATGTGTGATTCATTTATTAGTCTCACTAGTTCACCACAAATGTTTTTGACTTTCTTACACTAGCCAAGATTTTCCTTCATTAAGTACATAGTAGCTTTCTGAGACATACAGTTTTACAAAGTCATCTGTTGTTGCATTTGAATTTGAAAATTTCACCTTTCAGTTGTCCAGGATCAGTGCTCATTCTTCTAAAACTGAAGAGTGGTCAAATAATTCTACACACAGGAGACTTCAGGGCTGATAAGAGCATGGAAGATTACCCAGAGTTCAAAGGAATCCATGTTTCAGAACTTTATTTAGATACCACGTAAGTCTAGAAAATCATTATTTTCAAGATAGCAAGAAATAGTATTGCAAGCATGAAAGATTTCAGCATTTGTTGCATGTTTTTGTAAGCCGGCGTGGCATCGCGCTTGCCTCCTGATCAGGAGGCAAGGGTTCGCGTCCCACTCTGGCTATGCCGGTGTTCTGTCTTTCGGATGAGGCAATAAAAACTGAGGCCCTGTGTCGTGGTATACATGGCATGTTAAAGATCCCTCACTGCTTCGGACGGGTCCATTGCAAAGGTCAAATTGTATGCCCCGCATCAGGCAGATGCCGTCACCATATATGTGAAATATTCGTGGTGTGACGTTAAACAAAAATCAATTGATCAATCAATTAAAAGCATGTTTTTGTATTGATCTGAACTCTCTCTGAAATGAGAGTATTCTCTAATTAAAAAGATTGAGTACTTATAAGTTTGTTTTTAGATAAGAAACAAAGTCAAATACAACAGAAGTATTCTGAATTTTAAACAACAATATGAAGACGTCTTTGTCCACTAGTTTTTCAATGAAGCTATTGTTAATTTTTTATAGAGTTTACAGTAATGTAAGATGACACAAGCGTTTGTCATAGCTGTATGTAGATAATTAAGGTTTTGAATCTGTTTTGTAGGTACTGTAACCCCACATATGCATTTCCTCCACAACAAGAAGTTATTGACTTCACTATCAGCCTAGTTCAGCAGGAAATAAAGCAGAATGTAAACACTTTAGTTGTATGTGGTTCCTATACTATAGGCAAGGAAAGGATTTTCATTGGTAGGCATCAAGTATCAGTATAAGCAAGTATTTCAGTAGGAGTAATATGAGAATCTATTCCTGAAATATTCTGTTTTCTCTGCAAAACTTTAATATATAATTGTATTTAATATATATTGTATTTAAGCTCAGGAGCTCAGCTTTAATATTTCATAAAATGCAACAATGATCAGACCCCATTGTGGCTAAGAGATGGAACAATACCATTAACTTAAATTTGTTTTTTATGATTTTGAAGAAACTGTGTTTAGTGTATATGTCACTGACTGTTTTCAGCATAAGCTAATGATCTGAATACAAATATTTTTCAGCCATAGCAAAAGCCTTAGGATGTAAAATTTGTGTATATCAGGAAAAGAAACAGATTTTTTCGTGTTTGGACGACTCAGATTTAATGCAGCAGATATCTCTCAATTTTAATGACTCACATCTTCATGTACTGAAATTAGGAAGACTAAATCCACAGGTATATTTAATATCGTGAAGGCATTTAAACTAGGAAATGTAGCTATTCTTTTGATCTTGACTTCCAATTCATTTGTGATTAGGAAATAAATAAGACTGCTTTGTAGAGTACTTGGTGTATATATAGGAGATCTGCTCTGATTAATTGAAATGATTATGCTACTTTCATGATTATTAACATCAAATGACAATATACTTAGTAAATCCTGTGTCTGTCCAACTTTTCTGTCCCACCTTATATATACGACCTATGGTAGGCATATATTTCTTGTCCAATCTATCCACTGTCCTCCCGTCTGTCAATCCATTCCGTTTTGTAATTAGCTCCTTTATGAGGAAATAGTAGAAGACATTGTCATGCCACTTCTTACCCAGACTTGGTGAGTGCATGTCAACTGTTCTAGTGTTTTTCAGTCTTGAATTTTCTTTGACTTTACTTTTCCAGAATTTTCATTGTAATTCATTTTCATGAATACTTTGATTAACTCAGAATTTTGCCATCCCTTTGACCAAAAATAACCTCTGTAATATAATAATAAATACCTTTTTTAAAAATTTAAGGTGAGAGACATAATGTTGTCAGAGTGTATTTATAATTGTGGTAAGATCTGGCTTGTGGTATATTTGTCTGTTGCTAAATGTCACACCAGGATTAGGTAATGATAGGCAGTGTGTAGTGGTTGGAGAAAAAAGAAAATTTGCATTTGAACCAGACAATACAGAATTAAGAGACTGTTGTGACATCTGTTTAAATGATTTCAGTTTAACTAACTACCTAAGACATCTTGATCTGGTTCTTTCATTTTGTTATTTTTTTTATAATTGGAAATTTTACTACATGCATTCAGTGTATGTTTTGACTTACTTCTTTTGAAAATACCTTGACCATGATGAATTTTGGATGCTTATCTAATTCTTACATATTTTTGATGTATTTTATCTTTTATGTCTCTGGTTAATTTATATTTTCCTTTTTAGGGACTCACTAATCATTTGAATTCTTTGAAAACCAAATACTCCAATGTCTTGGCATTAGAACCAACAGGTTGGAGCTTCAATAAAATCAAATCTCTGCATGAAATTCAACCCAAGTACAACAGAAATGGAATCAAGATTTATGGTATGAAGAAAGCAATAATTAAATTGCAGGTGTAATTTCATATTAGATAAAAAAATTTAAAGGTCATTTGAATTTGAATGATACTTGATCTCCATCGATATGTGTCAGTATGTCCATGTGTTAAGTTATAAGTGCTCCAATTTGCTCTGTTGATTTAGGGATCAAAATGTCAAAGCTCAAGGTCTTAAGGTTCTGATAAGTGAATATGGTTTCTAGATATAACTGTATTTACATTCCACATATTGTAATTAAACTTAAGGAACACACTCCCATTGAACCTAGGATATGCCCTATTGATTTTGGTCAAGGTCATAGTAAAAAAAGGTAAAAAAAATTTAGGGCATGGAAATGTTTTGCAACTTGGCATATTGAATCATTGATGCGACTTTCTTGTTTCATGATGAAATTATTATAATGCATACAAACGTTTATTTGCATTACAGTCAGTATGTATTGCAAATGTTTATTTCATTGCAAATATTTTAAAGATACATATGGTCTCCTGTAGCGTCTACTATTGTGATTAAAGTAACATCGTAAATTTGTTTAGTACAGTATCTTTTGACTGTCCATCAGTATTAAATGCAGCTATTGTGTACAAATACGCTACATAACCCACGTTTTCCTTATCAGTTTTATTCATCTCGGTCCACCTCGGAAATATTCATTTGCATAATGTATGCATTGCACATGATACAAATTCTACTTCTCGCATGCTTTACATCATACTTATTCTTTCTTTCTTTTCTTTACCGAGTTACTTAGTGCAGAAGGCCGATTTCTTTTCTTTTTCTCTTTCTTGTCTTCACCATTGTTGTTTTACTCCGTATGCAAATGAATAATTTTAAAATTACATGCGCATTCTCCGGTCTCGTACAAACGTAAGTAGGTTAAATGTGAGGGTTGTATTATAGCTCCATGGTGACTTCTGCCACATAACTGAGCCGGTAACTCCTCTTTTTTCTTTCTAACTTGCTGCAGCAATAACTGTATAACTGTATAACCAAGGCTTATTAGGTTTGGGTGTCGCTGCAGTTTATTATCTTTTCATAAGTAAAATAAGTTAGGAATACATGTATTAATTATTGTACCTCTGATTTTATAAAATAGACATTATGAATCTTTAACTATTTAACTGATACGAGGCAGAGTTTAGGTGAAGAATGGGGAAGGTTCCATAGAGCATATTATACAGCAAAATTTTCTAAACTGTTGAAAGCATAGGGTGGTGAGTGAAATCAACTATGGCTGTTTATGTAAAGATGATTCCCTCCTTTTGAAGTCTGTATGTTCTAGTGACTGTGAAAGCCCTATCAGCTTCTTGTTTCATATGTGCACGCTTTTATGATTTATTGATATGAAACATATTTTTTTTACATAGTTTGTATCCAGGTACATGAATAAAATTATGATTAGATTATACCTGTAAGATACATTAGTAACAGAATTAGGCATGCTTACGTATTACTGAATATAGATTATTTATGATATATTTCATTCTAGGTATACCATATAGTGAGCACAGCAGTTATCTTGAACTGAAGAGATTTGTTCAGTTTATCAGGCCAGATCGAATCTTGCCAACTGTTAACAGTGGCAACCCAAATTCACGAAAGAAAATGGAATCTGTTTTCAAATCATGGTTCAGTGAAATGGAAAAAGGGTCAAGCAATAAAGTGACCATGAAGCAGTCTGCAATCAGCAAATGGTTCAACTAGACTACATGTACAATTGTATACATACAATCCACTAGATATTTTCTGTGATATACATGTACTTTGAACAATCTTTGATTGAAAGTTTGGTACTAAGTGCATGACAATTGCTCAGTTTTAGTTTACCATTATTATATTTTTATATTTGATATTAAATTAACTATATTTATTAGGACCTCGTTAACTTGTTCATTTGTTTGCTGTTTGCTCCTCATGGAATATTAGTACATGTACATTTGGATAGTTTTTTTTACCATGACCTTCCCTTTGATATCACAATTCCTGATTTGTGCCTTTTAATTTTATTGAATACCTTGAAGGACTCCTTCATACAACTTCATACACAGATGCATCATGGTTAAAGCTTTTCAACTATACAAGAATTTTTTTACCTTGTCTTCCCTTTCCATAGGAGTAAAAATTTGTCACACAAATTTCACACATTTGCTACTCATAACCAATGAATGTTTCCACATACAGAAATTAAAGTGTAACACAAACTCTGTCAGGGTTCTTTACTAAACTTGACCTGAGCAACATTTGTCAACCTTGACATTCAAAATTTCGAGTAGAGCTGTATATACACCACAGCTACTTAAAGATCAGTATGTATACATCTCACCTTTTAGGTACAGTACCTATAGTTAGGCATTCCTCCTAATGTATGAATCACTCAAAGTAAATATTTTTATCTACCAACACATATGGTTCACATGTGTATTATAATGAGGGGTTCATGAAAGTAAGAAAATGAGATGTCTGATTTGGCTTAGTTAAGCATTCTCGATCTTTTGGTGACGCCATATATGTTCCGTCAGAAGGAGGGGTGGGGAAATTAAACTTTGTTGATTTGCCTTCGTCAAAAATAGCATATATATATTATAGTAGTAACAAAATAATGTAAAACTATACGCCTTAAACATATTGTTAATTTATTATAACTTACCAAATCATTAGTTATTTGCATCAATTTTGTGTCAATATAAGAGGGCGGAGTTCTTTTATTTTGCTTATTTTTAAATTTAACATCGTTATATAAAAATATTTATGTTCAAAGAAACATCTGATATTGTAGAAAGAATGCAGTGTAAAATTATGAACCACACATATAACTCATCTCTATGACAGCTGCCCCTTCATTGCTTTTACGATGATTTGGGGACAAAGAAGTGGGGTTGGGTAATAAAATATTACTTTGCACGAAATCTTACTTGGATACATACATATTTCTTTTGTTTATTAAGTGCATATGGTATTGTAGAATGAAAATAAATAAAAAAAAATGAGATTTGCACATATTTTTACATTATCAGCACTCTAAATATCATAAGACTCCATAATTTTGATTTCTTGCTCAAACGGAAACAAATATGGGCAGGTAATGTTTGAACACCACCAATTTATATATGTCTTATATATTTCTCAAATAAAAAAAGAATTTTTGAAAAAGCACGTATTTTTGACAAGAACTTCCTTGGGGATGGATAAGCCTTAAAGTCTTAGCAAACACACATAGTAAAGAAGAATAACACACAAAAAGACATCACAAAAATATTCGATTGTAATGTAGTTGCAGCACCGACTTGAGACAGTTTTGACAATCGTCAGTCATTTGGTGTCGTTAATCTTCGTACGAGCCCACATAATAAGAACTCAAAACAACATGAAATCTCATTTATTTCTTTACCTTGAACTATAAATCATCGATTAAGCGCTGGGAAAGCTGTCCATTCCCAGATTGTGTCGCTTACTGTACGAGTTTAACGGGTTGCTTGCTGCGTACTTCTATGTTGCAGTATGAATGAAATAAATGTTAAAGTTACCTTAAATCCCCAGTGAAACGACCTTTATGAGTATTAAGAATGTATTTTATGGAATTTCTGATGAAGACCAGTAATGTATCCACAGAAATCTTACACCCCTTTTGCTAGTAGTCGAAGGACATATTGTGTCGATAATGACAAAAAAAGTAAAAAAAAATTTTTGAATTTGCGTAAAAGTTTGAGTAATTGCCTGGAAGAGGGGCGCTCCGTATCACCTGAATCCACTACTGCTTTCTATATCATAATGGATCTTATTCTTTTAACATAAATCATAAACTTTATTTGAGATACTAATATATGATTGGCAAAGGAACATTACATTTTTTTTATGAAAGAGGACATCGGAAAATATATTGTTAGAATTTGTTTCTAGTGGGCTGACGTGACACATTCTTTATGTTGCTTGGCTCGTATTGGTGTAGCTTAGTCGGTAAAATGCTTGGTTTGTGACCGAGAGGTCCCGGATTTGAGTCCAACTAGTTGCTGCTCTGTGTATCGTCTTCCGGATGAGAAAATGAAACCTGAGATCTTGTGTCATTGTATACGTGACGCGACACTAGAGAATCCCTCACTCACTATTGTGTCATAACCTCACTTCTTATCACAGTTTGGATGTCTTTTACGATTTTCAAAATTTATAACAAAATTTAGTTGATTAATACTTACATACACCTCATATAATTCTGAAGTACAATATTTTAAATTCTATTTCGATTTTCACTACGGTCAATCCAGCTTTATTATGTATCAGCTATACTTCTTAAGTTAAAGATAACAAAATACACGATGGCCATTTAATTACAAGTATGGTTATTTAGGATAAATTATTTTCAGTATAAACATAATTAAATGGCACGTTACGTCACCGGGTTTACTACTGTTGCTACAGTCGTGACGTATAGGCAGGTAAACACGCTTTACACAACGTTATATCCACATAAACAATAAAAGGATAAATAACTATTTTCTATAAAAAGATACTCAATAATCATCTCGTGCTATCACCGGGTAAGTTTCATAAGACATTAAATCTTAACGACTTAAGAAACACACTCTCCAATTATCTTTAGGTCTAGGAGTCGGGAAAAATGTCATTTCTGGGTTGTCTGTCATCCAATTTCCAATTACAACGCCTACATACTTCTATCGTAAAAATTTTCAATACATTTCGCGCATAGTTTTTGCCTGGGCAGGTTTGAATGCCACCTCCAAAGGAAAGAAAAGTTATGTTTTTGTTTGTTGATCTGGAAGCCATCTGTCTGGATTAAATTCTAAAGGATCTGACAAGTAGGAGTCGTTCTCATGGGTGTCTCGGATCCCGATTACCAGTCTCCAGTCACGTGGTATGGTGTAGCCCTGTGAAAGAAGAGAACAAAATCAGTGAAATATTAGTGGGATATAACCGACTTAACCTTCTGGCGCATAAATTGACAACAGGAAACACTCCAAAGCCTAGTTATGGTTTGCTCTTTGTTTTGATTGCATTGTGATGACACATGAGCGACAATATATAAATCAATATTGCATTCATATAAAGTACTAAACAAATATTTGCTCATGCAACCACTGAAAGAGAAACCATCTTGGGGAGAACGGACCGCTCTTCTCACACTTTTCAACAAGGGCATCAAGGTTTACTGTATATGTGGAACTTCGTTCTTTTTGTGCGAGGAAAAAAGGATCATTTAAGGTTTGAACACCCCAATCTGTCCTCTCTAAATCTGCTCATGCCATATGTACATGTCTAGAAGAATTGAACAGATATATAACGAAAGGCATCGTGCTGATCGTGTCTCTCTCTAAATGTACACTGGGAAGATAATTTAGATATTTTTTTCACATATATAACTGTATCCTAAGTTTGTCCACAATTTTGAATTTGATGCATATGAGATAATGGTTTCTCATTTGGAATTTATACTTACCTTGTAGTTTTTCTAATTTATAACTCTACATAAATTGAGATTCTCTTGTCTTTGACAAAACTCAGTATGGCAGGTGCCGTCTCGTATCGTGGCCGTTTTTTGAAAAGTTATAAATTGTAACAAAATTCAGATAGTACCTCAAGCTTGAATGATTCTATGACGGTACGATAGGCTCCATCAATCGTTGGTACGGCTCTCGGGGTTTCCTATGTAGCTCAAATCTTGAATATTTACTGACATGATTGGCTTTTCAGTAGATCTAGAGTCCTGGGATATGAAGTAATTTGCAATCAAATCATCTCGGACTTTTTTCAACACTTCGGGGTATTTTGCTTAAAGGTATATGATGGACAGTAATAGTCTAGTATGCCAGCTCGGAACACTTTTTGAATTTCCCTCGCGAGAAACTTTCGACCAATCAGAGGCCGGTATTAAAAAATCACGTGACTTCTGTTATGATATCATCGTTGATCCGGTCATCACACCCCATGACCCACAACCTTTGGTTGACCTCTCTACTGACCCCGTTGACCTCTCTACTGACCCTTGACCTCTACCGTGGTCCTTCCCGTGAATGTAAAGGGGAATTCCCGGGTCTGTTTTTAGAGGCTACCGAATGAAACTCCGATTTGGTGACATCACATATAGGTCAAGCGGAATATCGAATCATTTAACTCCCCCTTTTTCATTACATGTGCGGTGGGGTAGGGTCACTGAGTTAAAAAATCTTATTTTCAACCGAGACCGTGTAACATACATATATCAAAGAATTCAGTCCAACAAAGTTTGATAGGGCCTTCTTATGCCATTACACCATACATGTTTGGGTATTCCCGTAATGTCTCTGGTCTATTTTTAGAAACTAATTAGATCAGAGAGGATACAAAACATACAATAGGACTGCGTATTGCATCAGCCGTCATTAGTAAAAGGGTCGCCATGCTGTGAACATGGTGTTTAGTGTACTCCAAGAGTTTTTCTCGTCCAGCTGCAATGAAGAGACATTTGCGAGTGGCCCATGGAAGCAGTCATCCATATCCTCAATCCACGCCAGCTTTTCCTCAAACCACAGAAGTAATTTCACCACCACCACCACATAATCCACCACCACCACATTATTCACCACCACCACATAATTCACCTCCACCACCATCACATAATCCACCACAACCACATCCACCACCACCACCACATTATCCACCATCACCACATTTTCCATCACAAACACATTATTCAATGCAACCGCCAGTGACAATGTCGGAGAATATTTTCAAGTTTCAACATCCGTTCACCACGATAGTGGCCGGGCCAACGATAAGTGATAAAAGTACATGGGCTAAAGAACTGTTGACGCTAAATTGACTGGTGATTGTGCCTCCTCCATCAAGGATTGTATGGATATATAAGAGATGGCAACCGATGTATGATGTCATCAGAACATTAGTGCGACACTCTGTTGAGTTCATCCAAGGATTGACAGACGGGATTCAAGGTGAAGATTTCATAAACCAAAAAGAAAATTTACTCGTCATGGACGATATTCAAATGGATGCGTCTGGAAGTCCAGAGGTCTGTGAACTTTTCACAGAAGGAGCAATCATAGTAATCTTAGCGCGGTGTGCTTGCTGCAAAATATATTCAACAAAGGAAAAGAAAATAGGACGATGAGTTTGAACAGCCAATACCTCGTTCTATTCAAAAACCTAAGAGACCAGCTACAAATCAGGACCCTTGCCAACCAAACGTATCCGGGAAACACAAAGACATTCATGGATACATATCGACAAGCTGTGGACAGACCATTTGGTTATTTACTCGTAGATTTAAAGCAAATCACTCCGGAATTCAAAAGACTACAAACGGACGTCTTTCGCGCCTATAAAAATCCGGACTCACACGAAAATTGTCATTTCTCGTCTGACAGCGAAGGTGTACAGACGTGTCGTTCCCATACGGAGAACATATTACAGTCAGGAGGACGGACACACCAAAACATTTCAGAAAGATTTGTCCCACTTCACATGGATCATTTTAATCATCGATCGATATATGAAAACGCAGAATCATATTGAGCTCCATATATGGATAGACCCGTCCCATATTACATGGAAAATCGCCGATTGAAATATGAAAACCCCGAATCAGACAAAACACCATCATGTGTTTGCTACTGACTATGATCTCCAGAAACACATAAAACACGGTTGTCCGATGGATGACAATGAAGAGAGCATTGACATCGAAGATGATGATAATGACGGTTTCAATTTCATAATCAATGAGGTCTGGGACGAACATAGTTCCAAACACGAGAAAGAAAATCAATCAGTTTATGGCCGACGACACAAATTTATTCCAACAAAATGCGAAGGAGGAAGCCAGTGAACTAATGCTATCGAAAGACAGATCGTCGTTTATGAAAACATACCGAACCATTCTGATGAATATGTATCACTTGGATGCTAGTAAACTTCATCGTAAAATGAAACAAAAGATTGACGACTGAATTGAAGGTGAAACCATGGACATAGAAAAGTCGTGTACCCTTGTAATCAAACAGCATAAAATGGATTTTGATTCTCTATTCGAAGACAATGAAGGAAGTGATATCGAAAATGACACTGAATGAAATACTGGTAATGTTTCGTGTTGTGTGTACAAAATTAAAAGGTATATATGTTCGATATTTATTCATATATGTTGGTGAAGGCGTATACAATAAGTTATGAAATATACTATTTCTTTTGTTTTCATTTCCTTTAAATCGACCAAAGTGTCCTGTTGAAAATCACCGGTAACGCCAGCGCTATTATGTTGGTTGATAAAGACGAATGACATTAACGATGAACTAGGGGGACAGCTACGATTCACTGGTCATGAGAAAAAGCAAATGTAATGGAACAAAGGGGGTTGACTGATACGATATTCCGCTTGACCTATATGTAATATGACCAAATCGGAGTTTCATTCGGTAGCTTCTAAAAATAGACCTGGGAATTAACCACACCGATTGAGCGACATTTGTTACTTCAAAGTCGGTGTCGTAACTGCAGCACAGGCGAATATTTTTGTAATGTCGATCCGTGTATATTCTACTATTATAATTTTTTTGTATGCAGGTCTTTGGTGATTTGTGTCATACAGCTTTGTCAGATGCCCTCTATTTTCTCTTTTATGGTCACGGGAAGGACAGCGTTAGAGGTCAAGGGTTAGTAAAGATGTCAACCAAAGGTCGTGAGGTCATACCAAAGGTCATGGGGTAAGATGACCGGATAAACGATGACGTCATAACCGGAAGTCACGTCATTTTTAATACCGACCTCTGATTGGTCGAAAGTTTCTCGCGCGGGAAATTCAAAAAGTGTTCTGAGGTGGCATGTTAAGGTGATGTATAAATCCAAACCATAAGACCGAAAATCATGAAACCAGAGGACATACAAAATCAGTGAAAATGAAAACCAAGTGGAAAATAACAAAATAGGTCTACTTGAAGATCATATGTGAACCCCTATAATGGAGTGAGATCAGGTGCCCTGCAGTGAGCATCTCCTGCTTGCTAGCAACACCCGTCACATATACCCAGTAGAGTCAAATCGTGTAAATTCCATATATATTTATATATGGAGAAGTCAAAGTAGGTAACCTTCTAGTATAGAAGGTGTCAAATCTGTGTAAAATGATCGGAATCGGTCTCAGTCCAGAATATTATGTAAAAATCTGGATAACGAGATATCATTAAAGTAATAAGAGTCTCGTAACTTCCTCAGTGACGTTGCTAGTCTAGCGCATATATAACCCCGGGTGAGTAGCTTATCTGAAAGTCGCCTAGCCCTCAGAACAATATCATTGTAATTTGAACATGCTCTGGAATAACGTATTAACTTTGCTACTTATGAAAGGAAAGTTTGTGATAGCGAAATTGAAATAGTCACGTTTGTCATAGAGTGAGGTGTTCAATTGACCATTAATGTCGAAAGACAACATAATATCTAAATACGAAGTAGAATTACTACTTTCTGTGGTTTCTTTGACCTCCAGTTCACTTGGATAGATGATGCTAAGGTAATCCGCGAATGAAGAATTATTAATTGAAAGCAAGCCATCCATATATCTGTAAGTGAAACTGAAGCCAATAGCTAATTGTTTCCTTCCTTGCGAAAGCAAAGATTGAATGAATTCAGCTTCGTATGAGTAAAGGAATATGTCAGCCAGAAGCCAGAAGTCAGTGTCCATTGGAATGCCGAAAATTTGTTGAAAAACCTTTCCTCCAAACACCACAAAAAATGTTATTTTTGGAATCAGAATTTTCCCTAACAAAGTAAGTTTTATCATGGCCTATAACTATATATTTGAATTTGCGGCTTCCGTTTTTACCAGTAAATGCATTTTGAATAATTTCCGCTATTCTGTCTTTTAATTTCTGTTGAAGGATCGTTGTGTAAAGAGTTGAAAAATCAAGAGACTTGATGGAGTGAATTTTAGTAAAACTTTTTGAGTTCAGATGTACTAACAGCTCTTTTGAATTTTTAAGGATCCACATTTGATTAATTCCACTTCTGAAATATATTGTTTCGCAATACCTATGAGGGCCAGATTTAATTTCTGATAATATTTTTGTGAGTAGCATCGATACAGATTTTGTGGAACACTTCGAGAAACCAGCGATAAAGCGTTGTTTGTAAGGATTTTTGGAATGCAGTACAAATATGGAAGTTCTAAATTTAATTTATTTGTGTCAATACCAAACGTATTGAGGACAGATTTATTATTCTCAAGTACCTCCGAAACCGAATCTTTCGTGAGAGTATAAGTAGGATTTTCTGGAGCTGAATTTAATCCTAATTCTTTCACTAGGCTGTCAAAGTAATATTTCTTACAAGTAAATGTATCATTATTACACGCTTTATCTGCTGGTGTAATGATTAATAGAATCTACCGCTATTGTCCGGTGGTGACAGAGAAATCAACTAACCCTCGTGTCAAATTAGCTTAGTCCATGCCGAGGCTTGCCTCCCATTCAATAATTTGCCCCTAAATTTGTCATTTTCCCTTCCGTTTATGTTGGAAAATGAACGAAAATTAGGTTGCTTGACGTTGACGTATGTCGTGTTTGCTTATGACGTCATGATAACATTGAGCGCAAAATAAGTCGTGTAGCTTATCTTCCATCCCCTTTGGGAGACAGGCTTTATCATTTTGCAGTAAATATGACAATAACTCTGTGAATATGGGAGAAATACTGTTCTTGGAGGAAGGTGAGTTCTCTTTAAAAATAGATTCGAATCTGGTGTTTACAGAGCCTTGTAATTTTTTGATTTTTTATCTCAGTAGTACTGACTACTAGACAACTGACAGTGCTGTACTGCTACCTGTTTCGCTGGCGTTCCATTAAAGTTCTGTAATGGCGTCAAGAAATGTGTCTTCATTGAATTCGGAGAAATCGTCAACGGATGCACCATAGGCCTCCAATATAGTGGAATAGTCTTTTGAGGATTTCCCGCTTTCGTCAACTATTTTCTTGCATATTTGTTTCAATTCAGCTTTTGCTTTGTGAGCCTAAATTTAAAACAACATAAAGGTTTTTGTTTATATTTTATTAAAGGTCATGGCAATTTTTGCACTTTAATTCAGAGGCCTACATTTGGTTTCCTCGTACATCAAAATAAGAAAACATTGATGATGATCCTTATGGATCCTTTCATTACGAACAACCTTTTTGACACACTTCATTGTGAACTCTATTGCAGCCCAAGGCAATAGAGACAGTTACTGCCATCGTGCTATTTTGATTTTATCGCATTTCTTTTTATGTATAAATAAGCCTTTTCTTCATTGCAACAAATGTGTCAAGAAGCTAATTAATCGCTGCAGCGTTAGGAAAATCCGATGTAAACAGGATAGAGGTTTATGAGGTACACACGATGTTAACGGTGGTGCTGAGTAAAATGCGTTGTCAGCTAACATCTTTTCATGTTCTCGATGCACAAAGTACTTATGTATCACATGTCTTGATAGAGATACAGTGTGTGTAAAAGGTCTCTCTACCAAACAAAAGAAAAATGAAATAAAATGAAAATAATTAAAATTTTAAAAATGATAAAACATGAATAAATAAAAAAAAAAACAAAACAAACAAATTAAACAAATTCATAAAATTGTTCAGTATTAATGAGATTAAAATCTGCATTCTAATAATTATCCACTTTGCACAATCATTGTTAACTGATTTTGAAACAAACTTAATTCTAAAAGAAAAATGATGTATAATTATATTGTTGATTAATTATTTCTGTGGTTAAAGCGATAGCTCTATTTATATATCATATCTCATTTTGTGTTATATTGTGATATCCTCTTCAATTAAAAAGTCATTGTCTGTGAAATACAAGTGTTATCCCGAGTTTCTATATCTAGCATTTATCGGTTTTCACTAAGTGACCGTATATTCGATATATTACTATTGAAACAATATTACTTTTTGTGACAGAAAGTTGCAGAAGTTGATCTAATACTGACGTTGCTTTGTAGTTCTAATAGATACTTCAAATTATTACCACTCAAATAATATCTGTGATATATCAAGATAGTAGAAAGAAATTCAGTCTTTAATTCTTTCTTAATCCACCCAGTTGATTTCAGTTGTGTGTATGTATCTGTGTGAGTTGACTATTCTATGATAATTCCTGTGTGATACTCTACGATTTTCAGTTGGGTGTGTGTATCTGTGTGAGTTGACTATTCTATGATAATTCCTGTATGATACTCTACGATTTTTAGTTGCCTAAGTGTATCGGTATGAGTTGACTATTCTTTGATAATTCCTGTATGATACTCTACGATTTTCAGTTGGGTGTGTGTATCTGTGTGAGTTGACTATTCTATGATAATTCCTGTATGATACTCTACGATTTTTAGTTGCCTATGTGTATCGGTATGAGTTGGCTATTCTATGATAATTCCTGTGTGATACTCTACGATATTCATTTGGGTGTGTGTATCTGTGTGAGTTGACTATTCTATGATAATTCCTGTATGGTACTCTACGATTTTTAGTTGCGTATGTGTATCGGTATGAGTTGACTATTCTATGATAATTCCTGTATGATACTCTACGATTTTCAGTTGGGTGTGTGTATCTGTGTGAGTTGACTATTTTATGATAATTCCTGTGTGATACTCTACGATATTCATTTGGGTGTGTGTATCTGTGTGAGTTGACTATTCTATGATAATTCCTGTATGGTACTCTACGATTTTCAGTTGCGTATGTGTATCGGTATGAGTTGGCTATTCTATGATAATTCCTGTGTGATACTCTACGATTTTCAGTTGGGTGTGTGTATCTGTGTGAGTTGACTATTCTATGATAATTCCTGTATGATACTCTACGATTTTCAGTTGGGTGTGTGTATCTGTGTGAGTTGACTATTCTATGATAATTCCTGTATGATACTCTACGATTTTCATTTGGGTGTGTGTATCTGTGTGAGTTGGCTATTCTATGATAATTCCTGTATGATACTCTACGATTTTCATTTGGGTGTGTGTATCTGTGTGAGTTGGCTATTCTTTGATAATTCCTGTATGATACTCTACGAGTTTTAGTTGCGTATGTGTATCGGTATGAGTTGGCTATTCTATGATAATTCCTGTATGATACTCTACGATTTTCAGTTGGGTGTGTGTATCTGTGTGAGTTGACTATTCTATGATAATTCCTGTATGGTACTCTACGATTTTTAATTGGGTGTGTGTATCGGTATGAGTTGACTATTCTATGATAATTCCTGTATGATACTCTACGATTTTCAGTTGGGTGTGTGTATCGGTATGAGGTGACTATTCTATGATAATTCCTGTGTGATACTCTACGATTTTTAGTTGCGTATGTGTATCGGTATGAGTTGGCTATTCTATGATAATTCCTGTATGATACTCTACGATGTTTAGTTGGGTGTGTGTATCTGTGTGAGTTGACTATTCTATGATAATTCCTGTATGATACTCTACGATTTTCATTTGGGTGTGTGTATCTGTGTGAGTTGGCTATTCTATGATAATTCCTGTATGATACTCTACGATTTTCATTTGGGTGTGTGTATCTGTGTGAGTTGACTATTCTATGATAATTCCTGTATGATACTCTACGATTTTTAGTTGCGTATGTGTATCGGTATGAGTTGGCTATTCTATGATAATTCCTGTATGATACTCTACGATTTTAGTTGGGTGTGTGTATCTGTGTGAGTTAACTATTCTATGATAATTCCTGTATGATACTCTAAGATTTTCATTTGGGTGTGTGTATCTGTGTGAGTTGGCTATTCTATGATAATTCCTGTATGATACTCTACGATTTTCATTTGGGTGTGTGTATCTGTGTGAGTTGGGTACTCTGTGATAATTCCTGTATGATAGTCTACGATTTTCTGTTGGATGTGTGTATCTGTGTGAGTTGGCTATTCTATGATAATTCCTGTATGATACTCTACGATTTTCATTTGGGTGTGTGTATCTGTGTGAGTTGGGTACTCTGTGATAATTCCTGTATGATAGTCTACGATTTTCAGTTGGGTGTGTGTATCTGTGTGAGTTGGCTATTCTATGATACTCTACCAGTTTCAGTTACATTACATCATTTTTGTATACTGTCGAGCGCATTGAATGTGTTCTCTGATATCATGACAGCCATTCAAAAAAGTGTTTTTTCTAAGAAATCCTAGCATTATGAATACATGTATAAGTATTAACGTTATACTTTAATAACTTTTTTTTTTCATTTTTTATAAGTTTGTTCATTCGCATTATTGAAATCGTATTGTAGATTGACGTTCGCGTAAATTCGCTATTTATCTACTGAATAAATCTGCTTGACCTTCTAACAAGAATATTGACCCCCAGTTGATGCTCACCTCAGGTATATTACGTCACAAACTTGGATTGGTGGCATAGTTAGGTCACTTCTACGTATCGTTACGCGATAAGGCGAAACACATGAACTTTTATGACCTAGTAACTCTTCATTTTTTTAAATGCTATGTTAACAGAGTGTCAGTGAATAACTTGAGCACCTATCTCTAAAAATGACAATTTTATTTAATTTTTACATGATGTGAAATATGATATCAAGATTTATTTCATTTAAGCTTACCTGAGCCGGAGATAGTAATTAACCATGACAGACTTTGTCCGGCAAGTTCTAAGTTAACACTGCTTTTTAAAATTCTTTGCAAATAGTTGCCATATTTATAGGTAATGCCATTTTCTTGCTTTTTCACTCTCAGATTCCATTGAACAAAGAAGAACAAAATCAGTTCTTCAAAGTAACAGATTTTGAAATGGAATAAGTTCAAAATACCACCTTTTGTGTATAAATACTTTTGTTTCACGTATAAAACTTTTCAGGGGCGGATGCAGAAAGGTGAATGTCGGGAGGGGGCACAATTGAAGCCGAAGACTTCAATGAGGCGCATAGCACCGAAAGGTGGTGGATGCAGGAGGGGGTCACATTCTCCTACTGCTGGGAGTCTCCCCCAGAAGATTTGCGGGAAAATGGTTCAAAATGGTGCATTCATCTACGCCAAACATAGTATGTTCATCCATTGTTTGCAAAGAAATTAAAACACATTTAACTACTTATAATTTATCTGTCCCTTTGTAATGAATATGTCTCTCATTCACTGTTAGTTCCCAAGTAGAAATAAAGTCCAAATATAAATTCAAAATTTATTTGTTTGAATGTCCGAATTATATCAGAAATTGATGAAAATGTTTATTTTACAAAGTTCCAAAATATAAAATGCAACAATTCCAATTATACAAAGTTGTCCTAATTAAAGATGATCCAAAAAGCTAACCCTCTAAAAATGCTGTCATTCATTCTATATAAGTTGCATGTACAAAATCATTTACATGTACGAACTCCGCCTTCATTACAAGTAAATGACAAGCATAAGAACACCAAAAGGAATGAAAGTCTTTGATATCAGATAACTCAGAACAATACCCCTCCTATGCTTACTTAGGAAACCTGATAAATGACAGACTGAAATATGTACCATATGTGAACAGAAATAACTAATTTCATTTGGTAACATTCAAGGAATGCATTTCACCTGATATTATATCCCAGTAAATGTGAAAGTATTCCAAATCACTAAGAAATAGAAAACTTAAATCTTAACTATTAATAAAAAATATAAATAAATCCAAAATTACTTAATTTGATTTTTGTAAACTCATATTATTATACATAATATACAACATCCGCCCCATTAACTTTTCTATTTCTTAGTGATTTGGAATACTTTCACATTTACTGGGATATAATATCAGGTGAAATGCATTCTTTGAAGGTTACCAAATGAAATTAGTTATTTCTGTTCACATATGGTACATATTTCAATCTGTCATTTATCAGGTTTCCTAAGTAAGCATAGGAGGGGTATTGTTCTGAGTTATCTGATATCAAAGACTTTCATTCCTTTTGGTGTTCTTATGCTTGTCATTTACTTGATTAAGAATTGATATCTTTTAAATTCAGTATGTTGAACACAAAAATATGATATGTAACCTATGTTCTGATTGGCTGTACTTTTGTAATGAATATGTCTCTCATTCACTGTTAGTTCCCAAGTAGAAATAAAGTCCAAATATAAATTCAAAATTTATTTGTTTGAATGTCCGAAGTATATATCATAAATTGATGAAAATGTTTATTTTATAAAGTTCCAAAATATAAAATGCAATAATTCCAATTATACAAAGTTGTCCTAATTAAAGATGATCCAAAAAGCTAACCCTCTAAAAATGCTCTCATTCATTCTATATAAGTTGCATGTACAAAATCATTTACATGTACGAACTCCGCCTTCATTACAAAAGTACAGCCAATCAGAATCCCAGTATAGGTGAAAGTATTCCAAATCACTAAGAAATAGAAAAGTTAAATCTTAACTATTAATAAAAAATATAAATAAATCCAAAATTACTTAATTTGATTTTTGTAAACTCATATTATTATACATAATATACAACACCTTAACCATCCAATATTAATATCAATATATAATAAAATATGACCCCTATCAGAGGAATACATGACGTTTCGGGAACACGACGTTTCGGGAAGACGAAGTTTCGGGACCTATACGAGATTTCGGGACCTAATATGCGATGTTTCGGTATCTAAATACGACGTTTCGGGATCTAATATTAATAATTATATATCTCAAACCTTACATATGATAATATTAATTATAATTATATTTATTTTTAATGTTATGTTTTGTGTAATCAAAATTCTAAGTCTTATTTTGGATTATTAATTCAATCTGTTTTTTCTTAACAATAATGTCAACTCATAGCTTTTCTTTTCACAGTAATGTCAACTCATAGTATTCTCTCAATGTTGTTTTATGTTTATTTGTCTTTTTGACATGCATGTCAGTTATTCTTTGAAGGTCTTGTTCATGTTTATTAAAACAAACAACTTTGGTTTCAATAATTTATTTCAATTATAAATTAATCAAAGCATACCATATTAATTGTTTACTTTGCAATAAGAATGAATTTTAATGAAATTTTATGAAATATTATGAAATAAATACGAAACTCATATGTTTGATTTTCATGATTATTTTATTCATAAATAATATTATATAATCAATAATTTTATTTAATATGCATCATAAATAAGCCATAATTCACGTACAAATTCTCATAATAATTTCCAATTACATATAATATATACATATATAATATAGGTCCCGAAGCGACGTATAGCATATCCCGAAACGACGCATTCAAGTCCCTAAACGTCGTATATATTTGATCCCGAAACGTCGTGTTCCCGATATGTCGAGCACCCCTATCAGAGACTGTCTCTGCCCCTATGACCTCATTCTCAAGTTTTGTACTAGTGTATTCATGCGACAACATTTCAGCCTCATGGCACACGCAGTAATGCACCAAAAAGCTTTAATATCACTGTTATGATTTTTTCCAACTCTTTTCTGCGAGGGGGCTTGTTTAAATTTTTTTCGGGGGGGGGGACTGTGTGTGTGGTACATGAAACAAAAGAGGACCTTTAGTCTATGGTCATTTTAGGGCTTTCCCAACATACATATGAAGTACATACATGAAGTATGACACTCATTTATGAGTACACTTCGTAATGGAAGAAGAAGAACTTTAGGATATTATGAAATCAAAACCTAATTGAAGAATCTATACTGTAATGGATATACCCGGATAAAACAAAATTTTCAAAACGTTTGCAATCAAAGAAAACAAAAATGTCGGGCCACCAAAATGTTGTAATTGAAAGTTTTGGCATCAATATAACAGAAAAAAGTTAGAAAGAATTCGTATTTTGATATCAAAACCATAGTGGATATGTAGATCGATATGTTTTTACCAAATTGAATGAGCGAGAGAAGTGAAACCGATAACGGATTTTACACAAAAAATGGAGCTCAGCGAAGAAAACGAGGAGATATGGAACTATAAAAGTGCTGTAAAGAGAACAAGGAGAAAACAAACTTTAAAAGTCTGTACTATTAGATCTAGATTTGATGGACTTATGGCCATTTTTAATCTTATATTTTAGGATGCATTGACGGGACGCCATGTTATTTACAAAGTACACCATACAGTAGAACTATACTTCAACTCTATGTGTACGCAGAGAGCCAATTTATGTATTTGATTGTCTCCTTATACCGCTATTTTGTTTTGGAATTGCAGGAAATCCGCTAGGGGGGCGCGGAATTGAAAAGTGGTCAATTACTTGTACTTAAAAACATAAATAATAGCAATGATTAGGACTAGTCTAATAAAACATTAATTCTGATCTTGACTAAATAAACTTTATCTAAATCTGAAAATAGAGATATAAATATTTAAAAATATTTCATAGTAAAATTCAAGGCTATATCCTGTTATTTGCCCCGCTGTCTCTAAGTATTTTTACAATTTTTTCATGAGTTGTACATGTATGTAGCCTGTAGTACTAACAGACTATTGTCAAATTTGGTCATACTTTGTGACAGGTATTAAGGCTGTTTGTCACCTGTATCCCCAGGTTCCCCTAGCAAAAGTCAAATGTGACATTCCTTAAACTGCCATCCACACTGTATTACGTAATTGGCTTATTGGATATAAGTCGGCTGTTTGACCCGATGATCCGTATTTGCATCATGCATTACCTTTCTGTTGTGTCAAAACCCACTCCCGTAATGAATGATGAGATTTACACATAGTGGCGTATGTCCCCCAATAGCGCCATTTTGTTTTTGGAATATCACAGAAAATCCACTAAGGGGCACGGAACTGGAAAGTGGTCAATTGAGCAACTTATAAATTTTATGCTGAAATATAATTATTTATATTTTTGTTCTTGGGTAGCAACCATTATTGTTATATGATGTGTTGAGCCAATAAAGAATTTGAAACTTAAAAAAGGCCATAAGTCGGTAAAATCTTGATAAAAATTCATGAATATTGATATATAGACTGAATAATTTCAGCGACATAACACAAATAGTAGCAAACGGAGACAAAATTATTCATTCTATGAGATATATAAGTCTTTCAATCTTCTCTACCTGCATGCAGGTGACCGTGTGTTTTAATGATATAATGGTGTTTTCAGTATTTTTTCGGTGTTTTCAGCGAATCTAGGGACCATGTACAAGAAATGTACATTTCTTTTCCCGTCAAAGTGAAGGAACACTGTGCTAACGGTAGCCTAAATTGTTCAATAGCCAATTGGCTAATGCAAGCACAAACTAATTAGCCAAATGTGCAAGTCATTAGCCATGTATACAAAGACAAAACAACTTAGAAATTTAGAATATTTAATATTGAAAAAATAACTGAATTAAATATTGAAAAAATGACTGATAACACAAATGACAATAAAATTCAACATTTATTTTCTATTAACGATCCAAACTCTGTAAATCAAGTTGACTTGTAACATTTGTTAGCATTTTTCTTTTTCTTAAGTGGTTCATCTTGTTCATGTGTTGTCACAGAGTTCAGGTATCGATGTTTAGTGACACGCATCTTATTACCTCATAATGAGGTAGTACGATGCATATTAACAAACATCGATACCTGAACTCTGTGTCTGTTGTCACAGATTCTAATGATGGGGTGCTGTGCGGCAATTGTATGAACCCTTGAAATGATGTCAAGGAACTTTGTTTACCCATGTTCACTGTTCAGAATGCTAAAAGATGGTTTATATCGCGATCACTTTGAAGTTTGAAAAAGTTGATATCAATAGTAACTAAATTAAAGTGTTGTGATGACCATGATTTATGCTAACGATATAAACAGAAAAAAAATATGAAAAAGCTGGACTTTTTTAACTTGTAAAATGTATTCGCCAACTTAATACTTACATATTAAAAAGGTTAAGCCATTTCAATTTTGAATTCGCACTTGGGGAATTGGCGATCGGGTAGCGCTCACACAGGACCACATATGTGGCATCATCTTGCTGTTTAGTGGAATAGGATTTCAAAATTACTAAATGAAAAACCTAATTCATGTGTATGAAGGCTAGATATTACTGTACATAAAACTAACAGAGACATATAAACACATACATGTGTATATATGTCTCTGAAACTAAGGACTAATCAAGTTATATCCCTGTAAATCCTTGTTAAAACTATCAAATTAATTAAATGTCTAAAATGCATAGAGATGTTGAAACTAGTAAATGAAGCACCTACAAATAGGTTAAGTATTTTTGGTACCAGGTAGACGTAATATGAAGCTACTTGTAGGCTAGATATTGCCAGTTAGATATCTGCTGATTTTAGAATATAGAGGCAAAGAGGTGTTAAAACTGCTTACTCGTTAATGAAAAATATTGATGTAGACCAGATATTGTTATTAAATGAAGCATCTTCATGTAGGTTACATTATGGTATTGTGTGTACAGAACTGTAGTTCAAGATATGTACACTTCCTTAATTTCAGTGAAGGACCACATATGCTGTTTAGTATAGTGGGATGTCAAAATTACCAATCTGATTAAAACCAAATCTTTATTCCGCTTCTCTATTTGTCCCATTGCGGATAAAGATCTGACAAAACCCTGTAAGGGGACATGTTCTGGTGAACTCTGATTTTCAGCCAATCAGTGGATCAGCTACAGATTCCTGGGAATGAAATTAACATCTCCAGCGTGCGTAACCCACAAGGTAGTTTTTGAACATGTACGTTACATATTGCATCACTTGCACATGCCTAGCTGTCATTGATTGGCTATGGGAAATAACAGTTTAAAACATCGTCAGAGTTCATCAGAACATGACACCTCACAGGGTTTCAACAGATCTTTATCCACAAAAGGGCAAATAGAAAAGCAGAATAAAGATAAAGTTTAAATCAGATTGTCAAAATTACTAAATGAAACATCTAGATCATGTACTCTGGTATATGTAAGTTACATGTAGATATATTTTGTAAGATATGTATTGTAATAATAGAAATTAGAATAGTTAATTTTAGTTGTGAAGGAAATTGTGGGAGGAATTGCAGTTTGTAACTGAATTCTGAAATGAAAATTTTGAAACATTCTGAAGGATACTCTTTATAAAGTAGTGAACTTAAAGTGAAATTTTCTAATTTTATCACATGTTCTAGGTACCAGTACTCAAGTTGATGATAAAGGCCTATTAGGCCTTTTGTTTTTAACATTCACATTGTATCATTTGAGCAGCTTAGATATCTTTTATATGTCCTTCACGGGAATATTTTTTTTTCAGAAAAATAGAGTTACTACTTCCCCCAAAAGAAAAAAGAAAATAAGTCTAACTTATAGTTCTGCTCAGTTATGCACCCCAGTGAAACATTCCACTACATCAAAACGTGCAATGCTGTCAAGTGGTAAAAAGTTAGTAAAGAAAGGTCAAATTACCCCACAGCATAGTAGACCACGGTATGAAGGATTTTGTCCATTTTGTCAGATGCCATTTCACATTCTACCTCTTTCCCCAACATGGCATGTCAATGAATGTATGGATGATGATTTTCCAGAAGTTGGTAAGAGCATTATTGGTCATCATTTATTTAATACTTACTTATCTGCATCTGAATGTAATGCATTATTTGGCTGTAGAATTTGTATATTTCTGCAAATATAAAATTTATTATATACTTCATTCTGAATTAAAGTGTGTTTCATTTATATAGTCTTGTATATTATTGTTCTTTAATTATGTACCAGTGAATTCATTAATAATGACTCATGGGAAGTTCATGAAAATTGTGCCTTCATGACGTAAAACAATTTTAGAGTACTACAATGCATATATAAGGAAATTTATAGAAAGAAGTGTTCTTTTTGATATGATTTTTTAATCTTTGTTTTTTATAGTCTGATTCATAATGAAAGCTTCAAAGTATTTTAGAAATGCCATATTTTATTCTCAGAATGTCCTGATGGATTGACCTGTGATAATACAATGGAATCTCATTACAAGGAATATAGCCATGAGACTTTAGCTGTATCTAGGGCTACAGGAACATTATATGACTCCAGTGGTAATCACTAATTATCTTTGTTTTTCTTTATGATACAAAATAAATATCTTATAAAAGGAATTCATTTACATAAGAAATGTTCTGTATTTTTAAATGAATCCAACAAGGTGGTATTAATTTGTTCACAAGAGCCCTGACATTGCATTGTATTCTGCTATAGTGATATTAGAAGTATTTGGTGATTATAAGACTGAACGCACTTGTGGTCAAGTGGTTCATTCCTCATGATCAGACAATAAATTATCACAATTGCTTGAATATGTAAGTGGTATGTTAATGTGACATCTTTGTCAAGAATTTTCATTGCGATGACTCGAGTAAGTAAAGCATTTGAAGCTTCCACTATAATTGGTACATGTATTATGATGAGAAGAGCTCATGAAGTACAGACTAAAAAGGTATTGTGGATTACTTAGTCTCCAGGTAATGAATAACCAATGTGTCTCTGAACTTCCTTCTTTGACATTCTTATTCTTTGTAATCAAATACATGTACATGAATTCATTCATCTAAATGTCATTCATTTTGAGCTCACCTCACAAAGTGAGAGGGAGCTTATGCTATCACCCTGTTGTTGGCGTCAGCGTCTCAACGGGCAATGGCTCAAGAACTATTGTAGCTGGGAAGTGTAAACTTATATGGATGATGTACATGTATCTTTAAGTGTAGGTGTGCATGTCTGTTTCAGATTTAGGTCATGACCTATATTTTCTGCTCCAGTGCACATGTTTGGTAAATTTGAATAAAATTTTAAAAAGTTTTATATTTGGACTGTTAAAAAGTCCAAACTTGCACAAATGATGTACCTATATATGCAAAAATGGATGCTGGTTTCAAATTGACATATGTTTTCCACTCCAATGCTCTTGTTAGGAAAATTTAAGCAAAATGTCAAAAAGTTTAATTTTTTGATTTGGACATCTAGGAATTCCAAACTCCCAGAAATAATGTATCTATGTATGCAAAGATGGATGAAGAGATGGATTTAAGTTTCAGATCTAGGTCATGACCTATATTTTACGCTTAAGTGCACTTGTTGAGAAGAAAGCAACATGAAACAAAGTTTTATATTTTTTTTATTTGAACAGCTACCAAAGTTCTTGGTTTTGCTATGGGGATTATATTATGTTTTATTGGCAAATATGCTATGAGGTGAGTTTGTAATCTTTGATTACTCTATATTTATACAGGAAAACTGTCAGCAAAGGTTAAACTTGCATTTTCTACACTACCTCAGAGTGATATCCCATCTACTTCACACAGTAGTAGTAACAAAGAAAATAATGAAAGAAATAGCCAAACTGATTATGATAGTTCCAGAACGGATGCCTCACAAGATTTCACCATAAATAGCAAAAAGTGTAAACAGATATCATCTCAAATTTCACAGATACATTGTGGTAATATAAAGAATATTTCATTTGAAGGACAAAATGAATTTCATTCATTGGAAGGTGTATCACCACTTATGAAAAAAAGTACCTCAAATACAATTTTTGAATCCTCAATCAATTTTACCAAGATTCCTTCATGTGCTTTGTCTGGTAAGTCTGTATCAGTTATAGAGGATGAAGATGATAATTTCATATCATCTCCTCAAGACATCACAGAGATGATAGATTCTGTTGATATATATAACTTTAGTGATGTTGACAATGACAAACCTGCAGTTAGTGACTGGCAGGATGACAAGACTAAACACAAAGACAGTGACTGGGAAAGTGACAGGCCTGAACAAAGTGTCAGTGACTGGGAAAGTGACAAGCTTGAACAAAGTATCATTGACAAGCCTGAACAAAGAGTCAGTGACTGGGAGGATGACAAGTCTGAGCACAAAGTTAGTGACTGGGATGAAGAAATAGAAATTCTTACAATAAAAGATATTGAAAGTCAAGAACATACTTTAATGAAATCAAGCAATGAAGAACAAAGAAGTCTGACCACTCCAGAATGTAGAACTAAAAAACACAAACTCAGGAAACAAAAGGATGCAGGTAAATTTCCTCCAAAGAAATTTCCATTGATGAAGCATGTGTTTGCAAAACAATTTGATGACATCTTTAGTAAAGTACAGGAAACAGACAGGGAAATCAGTGAATGGATTAATAATGATAATGAAAGTAAAACCATACCATGTTCTACTAAGAAACGTAAAAGTTTGACACAGATAAGTGAGGATGTGTCACCACAGAAACAGGTGAGAAAATCACCCATTTTATGTAAAATCAAACTGTCCAGTTCTGGAGAAAATTCTCAAAGACACTCAGACACTGAATCAATGAAAAACTTTAAAAAGAGAGACGTCACTTTAAAGTGGAATGATAAAAGTCCAAACAATAAAATGCGGTTGTCCTGGTCTAAACGAAAAAATAGAAAAGCATTAAAAAAAGATGTGAATCTTGATAATAGGCAACAATCACTTACTTCATTCTTTCAGTGTTCTTCTAAATCAACTGAAACAGTGGCTATGCAATGTAAAAAGGAAGAAGAATTATGGGTAATTTCTGATTCTCAGTGTGATGTCAATTGTACTGATATGAAACAAAAAGAAGGGCTTTTAGAAAAGCAGCATATGAATATTCCAGTAAAGTCGCAGATAAAATACTTCGATTCCAATTCAGAGAATGTGAGAATGAGATTTAAAAAGATGAAAGAAATACGGGTTTCAGATTCTACTGGTAAATGTGATAAAATTACACCAGAAGAAGAATCTTTACAGAAACAACATCACTGTACTCCGCATAAATCTCGGACAACAGACTGTGATTCCAATTCAAGGTCACCTTTTCATTTGCCCAAGCATGCAGTCACAACAGTAAAGAACATGGTACTTAATGCTAAAAGAATTAACAGTCTTAGTGCTTTAAGAAGACATCAGATTGATAAAATTTATTCTGTAGAAAAGAACAGTAATTCTGAGGAACTGACAAATGAAGAACAAAGAATCAACAGTCCTGAAGGAATGACAAATACAGAAGAAGCAGTTGACAGTCCTGACGGAATGACAAATATAAGGGATGTGAAGAGTGCAGACAGTGCTGAAATGATAAGATCAAGTGGGAAAAAATCTGGTATTTTTATATGTTTACTAAATGAAGGCTATTCTTGTTAGTATTAACCAAAGGCTCAGGTGAGCTTTCATCATAGTGATGTGTCTGTTGATTGTCTGGCCATAATCTGTCCATGTGTTTCACTTTCTCATACTTTAACATTTTAAACTTTTTGTTCAGAACCATTGAAGAAATTTTGATGGAAGGTGGTAGGAATGAAGTACTAATTGTCCCCTGCAAGTGTTTTTGTTGTTTTTCAACCACATCCATCAAGCATAGTGACAAAGGTCCCAGAAGCAAACTTCCTTTGAAAAATTTCTGGATACATTGATTAACAAACTAAATGCATCAGAATAATTTAGAAGAGTATCCTAAGAAGTGTTGTTGAATTTGTTCCATTCTGAAATCAAATTATTGATACATTTTTGGAAGCAGATATGGCTCAGTGGATGAGGTGCTCCTGTCGTGACTGAATGGTCCGGGGTTCATCTTCCTTCCTGGGCACACTGGTACTGTCTATTGAATGAGACAGAAAAACAAGGTCCCATGTCTCAGTAGGCATGTTATGTTAAAGATTCCTCACTACTTGGGCAGGTCCGTTGCAAATATATACTTTTGTATGCAATGCATCAGGCAGATGCCATCACCATATAAGTGAAATATATAGTGATAGAGTGGTGTATTAGCAATCAATCAATCAATCCATTGGTGCATTTTTGATATCATTTTGTATTTGGACTTGAATGCATCAGATTGAACTAGAAAGGTCTCTTTTGAAGTGGTGTTGTTTTGGTTTCATTCTGAAATAAAGTTTTGAAGCTTTTTTAATGTTTTTAAGACTTTGTCAGTTTTGCACATTTAAAAACATTTTCTTTGTTATTTATAGTAAATGTATACTTATAATTCAGTAATTTTTATGTATTTCATAAAATTTGATGTACCTTAATATTATTGTGGAGGAATGGAAAAGTTAAAATATTTTAAAGATTTTTAAAAATCCTTCAATAGTAAAGACAGTTTGAGGGAAAAGTTGAGGCCTTCTTAGACCTATTGTTTATTCATTACCTCATACATAGTTATCAGCAATTTGTTTCAAGTTTTAATTTCATTTGATTTTGATTTTATTTCATAGTATGTCATGATAATTTAAGAATCAATTTTATTCTAGACTCTATGATATTCTTTTTAAAGGCAAAATGAAAGTATCTGTAGTAAAAAAGAGTGCTATGGACATACTAATGGCAAATAGGAGCCGCAAGCGACAAGACAATGTTACCCAATTACAAAGAACAGAATTAGAAACAGGAATCAATAGTGAAGGTTCTGAAATCAAAGATGATCAGACTAGAAACACTGGGAAGAGAGGTTGTCCTTTTTACAAAAAGATTCCAGGCAAGATTTCCTTGTACTCCTTTTTGTTTCAGCTAGACTAACATAAGATATTTTGCATTCTCATTTTATTTTCAAATTCAGGGTGTTGTTTATGAGTTGGGTAAGTTTCAAACAGGATGCCTATTTATGCTTAAGATGCCATCGAGTGATTTGGTTAAGAAGTTGGTGTAGATGAAGATGACAGAATGCAGGTACCACATGGAGCACATGTTAGAAACTGAGTAGCTGACATATACATGCTTTGAATGCCAAATTCACATGTAGCTATTATATCCCCTCCCACAAACAGATTTGGGAGGGGGGGTATATAGGAATCACCCTGTCTGTCTGTCCGTCTGTCCACCAAACCTTGTCCCAGCCATAACTTCTCACCCTGTATATGGATTTCAATAATATTTAAAAGAATTGTTGCTTAGGATCCAAGGATGTGTTATGACCTTGAACCAAGGTCATAGGTCAAAGGTCAAGGTCATGATAGACACAATAAGTAAAACATTGTCTGGGCCATAACTTCTGCGTTTGTATACAGATTTCAATAATATTTCACAGAATGTTTGCTTAGCATCGAAGGATGTGTCATGATTTCAAAACAAGGTCATAGGTCAAAGGTCAAGGTCAGAAGACACAATAAGTAAATCTTTGTCCGGGCCATAACTTCTTCCCCTGTACACAGATTTCAGTAACATTTCACAGAATTGTTGCTTAGGATCCAAGCTTGTCATGACCTAATTCAGATGTCAAAGTCACAATAAGCACAATTGATATAACCTTGTCTGGGCCATAACTTCTTCCCCTGTGTATGGATTTCAATAATATTTCACAAAATTGTTGCTTAGGATCCAAGGGTGTGTCATGACCTTGAACCAAGGTCATAGGTCAAAGGTCAAGGTCACAATGGACACAATGGGTAAAACCTTGTTATACATGCTCTGTGGATGCCTCATGGTTGTCATTAAGGGATGAATTAATGCATGTCTCCACTTTGTTGCCACGGGGGGTATTTGTCCCGTTAGGACAGTTCTAGTTTTCTATACTTGGGAGATGTAACAATTCTGAATTCTGAATTTCATATGTAAAAATGAATATCATAATCTTTCTCTGCCCTATATTCATATGCATATGAAGGACTTTCTAATAGTCTTAATAAGTATTTTTCTAGTGAAGAAAATTACTAATCATTTCTGCTGAACCATTCCAAGTTGAATCTGTGATGATGTTGATTTTGTTTAAACAATATTTTGTTCAATAGTTTGGATTTTAGCAACAGAATTCCCTTTATAAGTTCTCTCCATAACACTTGAAATGGTATTGATTTTATCATTTCATAATAAGAGACTGTGATGTATTCATTTATTGTTGTTACAGAGACAGGCTTCACAGTGGATGCCTTCAGCTATGGAATTATTCCGAATTGTACAGGGTATATATTGTCCCACTTTCACTATGACCACTACTGTGGACTGACAAAGAACTTCAACCAACCAATATACTGTAGTCAGGTAATGATACATGTAATACTGTAGTCAAGTACAGGGTACATGTACATGTAATACTGTAGTCAGGTACAGGGTACATGTAATACTGTGGTCAGGTAATGGTACATGTAATACTGTAGTCAGTTAATGATACATGTCATACTGTAGTCAGTTAATAGTACATGTAATAAGTATCCAACAAACAGGTATTTTGAGATATTTTGAAATTTATGACATGAACTCTAAATACAAACTGATTTTTAACATACTCACTTACAGTATCATTTACCAGTATTATCAAATTTGTGATTTATGTTTGACATAAAGTCATATTTATTACCATCATTATAATATATTTTGATATTAACCAGGTCCTCTAAATAATCTGTTGTGAGTATATATGTTGTGTTATAGATAAAACTCTTCAATAAAGATGTATTTTGATGAGATAGGCAGATATGCCAGACTGATTTTAAAATTCAAAAACTATTGGCAACCTTACACTTAGCCTGGTATTGTGGTTATCAGATCTACTTGTATTTACAATGTAATCATTTATACTAGTTTTTAAATGTCTGTCTAAAATTGGAACATTTTATGATATGGTTTTTGTTGTCCTTTTAGATATTGAAGTGTGTCTTTTTGTTTTATTTAATCTTTTTACGTCACACGAGGATTATGACACGTAAATGGTGACAGCATCTGCCCGATGCAATGCACAGTGATTTAGACCTATACAGTAGGGGTGAAATGATTCACCGCGGTGAACCGCGATAAAATTCCTCGATTTGGTGCAGTGCGGTGAATTCCTGATTTTACGGTTCGGTTTTGTATAATAGTTTTAACATCTGTTTGTAACGTGCTCCATCATTGTTAAAAGTAGTAAAAATTAACCAATCAAACAGCGTCTTTGAATGTCGCTAACGACAACAAAGCAAAAGGGCGACTGAATCTGTCAAACTTACGGATGCCCCTGCATATTACCGCTCTCCTGTCTGGAAACATTTGGGCTTCTGAGATTCTAGTAAAAAAGACACTAGTAATTGTAAAATATTTTCTGTGATGTGAGTTACAAGACCGGTAATACGTCTAAAACAAAAACATAATATTTCGTTCGGTGAGGGAGACACGTGCACGTTCGGGAACAGTAAGGCTCAATCCATTGTTGGAACTGGAACTATTCAGACAAAACTGAAAGATACATCATGTAGTATTGTAGCTCCAAAGTTGTCACTATCTAATCACCGCTCAAAATCGATTACATTGGCAATAGCTGGTTTTATTGCACAGGACATGCGACCATATTCTGTTGTCGAAAATACTGGCTTTGGAAATCGTATCCAAGTGTTTGAACCTAGGTATACCATCCCAAGCAGATTTTAGATAGAATTATGATATTGTCAACCATTATTGCTTTATTTCTTAACAAAGCCTTATCGTATCGTGAGGAAAGCGTATCGTTTCACCCCTACTATACAGCAGACCTACCAAAATCAGTGACAGATCTCTTGTGTGTCATGTCTACCATGACACCATGACACAGTGACAGATCTCTTGTGTGTCATGTCTACCATGACACAGTGACAGATCTCTTGTGTGTCATGTCTACCATGACACAGGGTTCTGTCTTCATTGTCTTCTCCATAAAACAGGACACTGACATATTAACAACATGACTCCCATGGGGTACCTCACATTCATGAATCAAGTACTTAACAGATTGAGCTACACTGTCAGTATTGAAGTAAAATTTGGTGTGTATAAAGATCCATATTTTTGCACTCCACCCAATATTATAAGAGTTAATGCCCTTTGATAAAAATCAGTATTCCAGAGATGTTTCCACTATGCTTGGTAATGTGCCCATGGCATATAATTGCCATAATTGTTTTCAAACACAAGCGCTTGAAAGAAAGTTACTGATATGAGTTCAAACCAAACATTATAGTCGTCAGTTAATATTCAAAACTTAAAATGGCTTCGAAACGGACGGTTTTGACTTTAGAGGAATGTGTAAGTGTATTAAAACTTATAGAACAAGGAAAAAGTGCATGGGCTGGGGCATTAGAATATGGCGTAGGAAAAACTCAAGTTGGACAAACGTAGAGCGGAAATTATGGAGGACTATGAGAACAATATGCTTGGACAATCTAAACATAAATGTCAAAAAACAGGGAACGAGGGTGTAAAGGAACTAACATGGGAGTGTTTTAAAGAGGCAATGACAAGACGTATAAATGTGAATGGCTGTTGATACAACAAAGAACTCTAGACTTTTAATGAGAATTGACGATATATTTACAGAAGAGACTATAAAAGCGACAAAACAATCTGATATAAGATTGTTATTTAAGGTTTAAAACTAAAAAAATTCCATAGCATTTATCATTCAATACATTATATAACTATAGTGTGAAGTTGAGAAAATGACAGTTATAAATTACGCACGTTAGTCGAACAATTTTGTTTTGATGATTACACTGCATGCGTGTATATATTAATTCAATAAAGGTTCTTCTGCATGTACATGAACATGTATTTTGTATTTTACGATCGTTTTTGCCAATTTCTATTTAGCGACCGTCTCTGTCTTAAGGGACCATGTTAGATTTTTCCCTAGATTGGTCACTTAATACAGTATTGACTGTACTTTGAGATCTTACAAATTAAACTACACTTTGACTTGATTGGACCCTTTTTACAAGTGTTATTACTCTATAGTAAGTGATAATTTTGATTTGTAGAAAGTTGCTATCTTGAATTTAAGCAATGGGGGTATTTTTCAATGTAGATATTGCGCATTTTTGTTATAGGTAACTGCTAACCTGGTGATATCCAGAATCAAGGTTGATGAGAAATATGTGCATGCAATACCTATGAACACACCATGCCTCATAGATGGTATAGAGATCATAATGCTAGAGGCCAATCAGTAAGTACTGTGCTAGACAAAATACAAAAACCAGCATGTAGGTGTATAGAGGAATTGAATTCTTTGTGATTTGAATAAACTTTCACCATCCATATCAAATAATTTGTCTTTCCATGTCTTTTTCCATCTTTTAACCTTAACCTTAACATTACTATTTTTAAAGATAGAAACATGATATTTTGCATGTTTGATTCATTTGTTAGTCTCACAAGTTCACCACAAATGTTTCTGACTTTCTTACACTAGCCAAGAGTTTCCTTCATAAAGTACATAGTAGCTTGCTTAGACATACAGTTTTACAAAGTCATCTATTGTTGCATTTGAATTTGAAAATTTCACCTTTCAGTTGTCCAGGATCGGTGCTCATTCTTCTAAAACTGAAGAGTGGTCGAATAATTCTACACACAGGAGACTTCAGGGCTGATAAGAGTATGGAAGATTACCCAGAGTTCAAAGGAATCCATGTTTCACAACTTTATTTAGATACCACGTTAGTCTAGAAAATCATTATTTTCAAAATAGTGGGAAACAGTGTCGCAAGCATGAGAGATTTCATTATTTGTTGCATGTTTTTGTATTGATTTGAGCTCTCTGAAATGAGAGTATTTTCTAATTTAAAAGATTGAATACTTATAAGTTTGTTTTTAAATACCCCCGGTAAGTCAAATTCAATAGAAATATTCTGAATTTCAAAGAACAGTATTAGGACCTCTTTGTCCACCAGTTGTTCAATGAAACAATTATGATTTTTTTTTATAATTTACAATTATGTAAGATGACACAAGCCTTTGTCATAGTAGTGTGTAGATAATTAAGGTTTTTAATTTCTTTTGTAGGTACTGTAACCCCTCATATGCATTTCCTCCACAACAAGAAGTTATTGACTTCACTATCAACCTAGTGCAGCAGGAAATAAAGCAGAATGCAAACACTTTAGTTGTATGTGGTTCCTATACTATAGGCAAGGAAAGGATTTTCATTGGTAGGCATCAACTATCAGTATAAGCAAGAATTTAATATATAAGGTGTATTTAAGCTCAGGAGCTCAGCTTTAATATTTCATAAAATGCAACAATGATCAGACCCCATTGTGGCTAAGAGATGGAACAATACCATTAATTTAATATTGATTTTCATGATTTTGAAGAAACTGTGTTCAGTGTATATGTCACAGATTGTTTTCAGCATAAGCTAATGATCTGAATATAAATATTTTTCAGCCATAGCAAAAGCCTTAAGATGTAAAATATGTGTATATCGGGAAAAGAAACAGATTTTGTCGTGTCTGGATGACTCAGATTTAATGCAGCAGATATCTCTCAATTTTAATGATTCACAACTTCATGTGCTGAAATTAGGAAAACTAAATCCACAGGTATATTTAATATTGTGAAGCATTTAAACTAGGAAATGTAGCCATTTTTTTATCTTGACTTCCAATTCATTTGTGATTAGGAAATAAATAAGACTGCTTTCAAGATAAGTACTTGGTGTATACATAGGAGATCTGCTCTGATTAATTGAAATAATTATACTACTTTCATGATTATTAACATCAAATGACAATATACTAAATAAATCCTGTGTCTGTCCAACTTTTCTGTCCCACCTTATATATACGACCTATGGTAGGCATATATTTCTTGTCAAATCTGTCCTTCTGTCTTCCCATCTGTCAATCCATTCCGTTTTATAATTAGCTCCTGTATGAGAAAATAGTAGAAGACATTGTCATGCCACTTCTTACCCAGACTTGGTGAGTGCATGTCATCTGTTATAGTGTTTTTAGCTCACCTGAGCCAAAGGCTCAAGTGAGCTATTGTGATCATTCACCGTCCGTCGTCCATCCGTCGTCTGTCGTCCGTCGTTAACTTTTCACATTTTCGACTTCTTCTCCAGAACCACTGAACAGAATTTGATGAAACTTGATAAGGATGTAGTACTCATGGTCCCCTACAAGTGTTGTTGTTTTTCGTCCGGATTCATCAACAGGTGGCGCCACCACAGGCAAAAGTAGGTCAAAGAGGGTACCCTCCTTTGACAAACTTCTTCTTCAGACCGGGGGCATACAGAGACAAACCGAATGCATAGGAATGATCTAGAGGGATGTGTGAAGAAGTGTTGTTATTTTTGGTTCCATTCCGAAATCAAATTTTTGACGTTTTTTTGTACTTGGTAGTTTTAATGCAGAAAAGAGGTATTTTTTTCTTTTAGTAAACATTGATGCATTAATTTGGTTTAATTTGATCATTTTGATGGTAAGAAATACTACTGCGAAGAAAATTTTTCAATATTTTATGTTTTGGATTTTTTATGAATTTTCTAAGACTTTCAAGAAAAAGGGGGGTGGGATAATTGGTGTAAACATTTCACAGTTTGAACTTTTTCTTCGGAACCACTGGCTGGAATTCAATGAAACTTGGCATGCATCAAATACTCAAGGTCCCCGACAAATGTGGTCATCTTTGTCAGGATCCATGAACAGGTGGCACCACCACAGACAAAAGTAGGTCACAGAGGGTACCCTCCTTTGACAAACTTCTTATTCAGATCGGGTGCATACAGCGACAAACCGACTGCATAGGAATGATTTAGAGGAATATAGGAAGAAGTGTTGATATTTTTGGTTCCATTCTGAAATCAAATTTTTGACGTTTTTTCATTTTTATTTTGGACTTTGTTATTTTAATGCATTAAAGAGTTATTATTTTCTTTTAGTAAACATTGATGCATTCATTTGGTTTCATTTAATCATTTCTATGGTAAGGAATGCTGGTGCGAAGGAATTTTTTCAATATCTCGATTTTTGAATTTTTTATGAATTTTTTAAGACTTCCAAGAAAAGGGGGGGGGGGGGGGGACAATTTTTCATATCTTCAACTTGATCTACAGAATAACTTGAAGGATTGTGATAAAACTGGGTAGGATGCAAGTACTCATAGTCCTTTTCAAAGGTTTTGGTTTTTGTGCGGATCATCCAAATTGGTTAACAGATAATGCCACCATGTCTAAAAGTAGGTCTCACAATGGTACATATACCACTTGGTAATTGAAATATGGAGAGTAGCGGTTCAAATCCAGCTGTGGTCAAAAAATTTTTTTTTTTTTTTTTACACATCTAAATAAGTTTTTAGATGTTTCTCAACACTCAACATATGAAATTAGGAATTTTACGTTTAAGACTTCCAAAAAAAAAAAAAGGGGGGGGGGGGGGTTTGGCCATTTTTCACATTTTCAACTTTTTCTACAAAACTGTTGGAAGGATTTTAATAAATCTTGGTAGAAATAGGTCACTTATATTCCTCTTCAAATTCTGTTGTTTTCGTCCAGACCTCTTTACAGGTGGTGCCACCATAGTCAAGAGTAGGTCACAAAAGAGTTCCCTCGTTTAACAATATTCTTTTTCATACGGGCTGTATACAGAGACAAACAGAATGCATAGAAATGATCTAGAGCGATGAGTGAAGATGTATTGTCATTTTGGTTCCCTTCCAAAATCAAATTTTAGAATTTTTTTCGACATTTCTTTGGACTTGGTGATTCAATGCAGAAAAAAGTGTCATATTTTCTAGTTAATTGATAATGATGATTTCTTATGGACTATTGTGATCATAATTATGGTAAGGATTGTTACCTTGAAAGAATTTTGTCAATATCTCAATTTTTGGATTTTCTATGAATTTTTTAAAGCTTCCAAATGAGGGTGTGTAGGAACAATTCAATCACATTTTTCACTTCTGCTGTTATACCACATGAAAGATTTTAATGAAACATGGAATACATGAAGTACTAAAAGTCTGCTATCAATTTGGTAAATTTCATCCAAATTGGTTAACAGATAATGCCACCATGTCTAAAAAGCAGTTCTCACAATAGTACATATACCACTTGGTAATTGAAATATGGAGAGTAGCGGTTCAAATCCAGCTGTGGTCAAAATTTTTTTTTCATTTCTTTACACATCTAAATAAGTTTTTAGATGTTTCTCAACACTCAACATATGAAATTAGGCAATTTTAAGTTAGATCTGGACAATATTTGAAACAATTGTTGTTCATGACCCAGACTTGAAATCAGTCAACAAAAGGCCCCACCTAAAGAAAATGACTAACTTGTTGCCCTGAATGACTTCTTGCAGAGACAAAGGAAATGCTTAATATCAAAATCACCTGAATGGATGTGCAAAAAAGTGTTGTTTTTTATTCTAGCCTGAAATAAAATTTGATATATTTTCAACATCTGTGTTGACTTAGTCACATTAATGCAAAAATAAATGAATTCCTCCTTCATCCATGACTGATAATCTAGGTACTCAGGTGAGCGATATAGGCCCACTTGGGCCTCTTGTTCAATCTTGAATTTTCTTTGACCTTACTTTTCCAGAATTTTCATTGTAATTCATTTTCATGATTACTTTGATTAACTCCTTCAAACAACTTCACACATGCAAACACTTCAGCTGCACCAGGATATTGTGACCTGGCCTTCCCTTTGACTAAAAATAAGCACTTTCATATAATAATAAATCCCTTTTAAAAAATTTTAAGGTTTGGGACATACATGTTTTCTAATTGTATCTATAATTATGGTAAGATCTGGTTTGTGGTATATTTGTTGGTTTCCTAATGTCTCGCCAGAATTATGTAATGACGGGCAATGTTTAGTGGTTGCCTAATGTCACACCAGAATTATGTAATGAGGGCAGTGTCTAGTGATTGCCTAATGTCACACCAGGATTATGTAATGACAGACAGTGTTTAGTGGTTCCCTAATGTCACACCAGGATTATGAAATGACAGGCAGTGTTTAGTGGTTGCCTAATGTCACACCAGGATTATGTAATGACAGACAGTGTTTAGTGGTTCCCTAATGTCACACCAGGATTATGTAATGACAGGCAGTGTTTAGTGGTTCCCTAATGTCACACCAGAATTATGTAATGAGGGCAGTGTCTAGTGATTGCCTAATGTCACACCAGGATTATGTAATGACAGACAGTGTTTAGTGGTTCCCTAATGTCACACCAGGATTATGAAATGACAGGCAGTGTTTAGTGGTTGCCTAATGTCACACCAGGATTATGTAATGACAGACAGTGTTTAGTGGTTCCCTAATGTCACACCAGGATTATGTAATGACAGGCAGTGTTTAGTGGTTCCCTAATGTCACACCAGGATTATGTAATGGCAGGCAGTGTTTAGTGGTTCCCTAATGTCACACCAGGATTATGTAATGACAGACAGTGCTTAGTGGTTGCCTAATGTCACACCAGGATTATGTAATGACAGACAGTGTTTAGTGGTTCCCTAATGTCACACCAGGATTATGTAATGACAGGCAGTGTTTAGTGGTTCCCTAATGTCACACCAGGATTATGTAATGGCAGGCAGTGTTTAGTGGTTCCCTAATGTCACACCAGGATTATGTAATGACAGACAGTGCTTAGTGGTTGCCTAATGTCACACCAGGATTATGTAATGACAGGCAGTGTTTAGTGGTTGCCTAATGTCACACCAGGATTATGTAATGGCAGGCAGTGTTTAGTGGTTGCCTAATGTCACACCAGGATTATGTAATGGCAGGCAGTGTTTAGTGGTTGCCTAATGTCACACCAGGATTATGCAATGAGGGCAGTGTTCAGTGATTGCCTAATGTCACACCAGGATTATCTAATGACAGACAGTGTTTAGTGGTTCCCTAATGTCACACCATTATTATGTAATGACAGGCAGTGTTTAGTGGTTCCCTAATGTCACACCAGGATTATGTAATGACAGGCAGTGTTTATTGATTCCCTAATGTCACACCAGGATTATGAAATGACAGGCAGTGTTAAGTGGTTGGAGAAAAAAAAGAAAATTCACATTGGCAATGGACTAGACAGAATTAATAGACTATAGTGACATCATCTAAATGATTTCAGTTTAACTAGCTACCTATGACATCTTGATCTTGTGCTTTCAATTTATTTTTTTATTATTAAAATTTTACTACATGTATTCAGTTTGTATTTGGACTTACATGTACTTCTTCTGAAAATTCCTTGACCATGCTGAATTTTGAATGCTTATCTCTCTAATACTTATATATCTTTGATGCATTTTATCATTTATGTCTCTGGTCAATTTATATTTTCCTTTTTAGGGACTCACTAATCATTTGAATTCTTTGAAAACCAAATACTCCAATGTCTTGGCATTAGAACCAACAGGATGGAGCTTCAGCAAAATCAAATCTCTGTATGAAATTCAACCCAAGTACAACAGAAATGGAATCAAGATTTATGGTATGAAGAAAACAATAATTAAATTACAGGTGTAATCAAATTTTAAATAAAAAAAATTTAAAGGTCATTTGAAATTAAGTGATACTTGATCTCCATCAGTATGTCCGTGTGTTAAGTTATAAGTGTTATTTCTCCAATGTGGTCTATTGATTTTGGGATCAAAAGGTCAAAGCTCAAGGTCATAAGGGTTTTTCATAAGGGAATATGGTTTCCAGACTATAATGTATTTGCATTCCACCTATTGTAATGAAACTTCACATACATACCTACCATGAGACAAGGATGCATTAAGATCAAAGATCAAGGTCATAGTGAAAAAAGGTATAAAATTTAGGGTGTGAAAACATTTTGCAACTTAGCATATTGAATCTGTGATGCAACTTTATTATTTCATGATGAAATGGTTATTATGCATACCAAATGTTTATTTGCATATTTGCAGTCAGTATGTAGTGTGAATGTTTTCATTTTATTAGTTCCCTGCCAGTGAAACTAGAGGGGACTATAGTGTTTGTCATTGTCCGTCTGTCCCTTTGTCCGTCTGTCTGTCTAGATGGTTTCCAGACAGTAACTAGAGTCATGAATGACCAGTTTGATTCTAACTTCATACAATGTTAGCTTATATAAAGATCTAATGTGGGATTGATTTTTGGATCAAAAGGTCAACTTGAAGGGTCACTGTTACCCGGTACTAAAAATAGACATTTATCATTGTATTTTAGTTTCCAGATGATAACTTGAGTTAGGAATGATTGATTTCTTTCAAACTTCATATAAGGCTAGCTCTTGTAAAGGTCTAGCGTGGGATTGATTTGGGGTCAAAAGGTCAATTCTAAAAATAGCTGTTGCTAAAAATAGACATTTATCACTGCATCTCATTTAAACTTAATGTAAGACTAGAATATGTAAAGGTGTAGGCAAGATTGATTTTTGGGTCAAAAAATCAATTCTAAGGATCATTGTTGCTAAAAATTGACGAATAATTTATTTCTTTTAAATTTCATACAATGTTAGCTTATGTATAGGTCTAGGGTGGGATAGATTTTGGGGTCAAAAGGTCAACTTTTAGTGTCACTGTTACTAAAAATAGACATCAGCAGAGTTCAGTTGTAGACTTGTCACTGAAAATAGTGATTCATCACAGTTTCAGTTTCCAGATGATGACTGTAGATACTAATGCCAGACATGAATAAAACGAGACTATAATTTTGCTGTCATTTTCATAAGAGCTTGATATAATCTTCACAGAATTCATTGTTATTTCTTTTTAAATCATGCACAAGGTTACCAAGTTTCAATAACTGTTTCATATTGCTAGTAAGGTATTAGTCTATTCGAAGGTACAGGTTGTGGCAGGGGACGAGTGTTGCATGCAACACTGACTGTAAGCTTGTTTCATTATAAATCTTTTAACTATTTTATTAATATGAGACAGAGTTTGGGTGAAGAATGAGGAAGGTAACATTAGAACATATTATACAGCAATATAAATTTTGTAAAGTGTTGAAAGCGTGAAACCATCTGTCGCTGTTTAAGTAGAGATGATTCCCTCCTTGGAAGTCTACATGTTCAAGTGTCTGTGAAGGCCCTTTGAGCTTATGCTTTCATGATTTAGTAATATGGAACACATAGTTTTTGGTCGGAATTGCGTAGCAATTCCAGACCCTAGTCGTTACAATATGCTGTGGTGAACGCGTGGAACGCAGAAAATACCTCCTCGTGTATAAATAGTGCGTCGATATGTAGAAAAAGCGTGATTAGATTTACTTTTAGTACTTATAATTCATATTGTACGAGTCAATACAAGATAAGTTTGATCAGTCTCAAATGAGAAAATAGATGTGCCGTTATTCCATCGATTTAAACGAGTTATATTCATGCGCTGGAGAACATGCAGTCTTACCGAATACTCGACGGAAAGACCCGAATAAGTACGATTGACATTATTGTGTAGCTGTGCCGTAATTTAAGAAGTACACTACTAGTCCGTACTAGTATCTGTTGTATTATAATTAATAAAACTTGAGAATATCGCTTCTTTTTATAGTAGTGGAATTCAAAGTACTCTACAATCTTCTCGTCACATCGATAAAGAAACGTCTTGGTAGATGTTGATGTGTAATGCTACTAAAACTAGACAGTTATTTATAGATCTACATGTGTAGACGTGGTTTTCCCCAAATGTACATGTACAGCGGGAGACTGTCCAGATTGCTAATTCACACTACTGTCAAGATCAAAGGTGATAAGAGAGAATGAGATAACTAGCCTATATAGTACGAGACGGAGACGTACAGGGCGGAGCCGTTGTTTATATGAAAAAGAGCACCTGTGCGCAGACCGTGTTTTTGTCAATACTGATCCTAAACATTACACGCTTGGTGTGTGATGTCTTGGTGGATCACGACTTTATTACCTTTGATGTACTTGCCCATGCAATTCCGACCTTGAGGACTTTCAAGTCCTTTCATTTTTACATAATTTGTATCCAGGTACATGAATTAAATATCATTGGATTATACCTGCCAGATACATTAGTAACAGAATTAGGCATGCTTACGTACAATCTGATTAAAACCATATCTTTAATCCGCTTCTCTATTTGTCCTATTGCGGATAAAGATCTGGCGAAACTCCGTAAGGGGTCATGTTCTGGTGAACTCTGATTTTCAGCCAATCAGTGAATCGGCTACAAATTCCTAGGAATGAAATTAACATCCACAGCGTGCGTGACCCACAAGGTAGTTTTTGAACAGTCTTTGTTACATATTGCGTCACTATCACGTGCCTAGCCGAGTCGTTGATTGGCTATGGGAAATGACGGTTTCGGTGACCATGACCCCTTACGGAGTTTTGCCAGATCTTTATCCGCAATGAGACAAATAGAGAAGCGGAATAACGATATGGTTTTAATCAGATTGGCTTACGTATTACTAACTATAGATTATTTATGATATATTTCATTCTAGGTATACCATATAGTGAGCACAGCAGTTATCTTGAACTGAAGAGATTTGTTCAGTTTATCAGGCCAGATCGAATCTTGCCAACTGTTAACAATGGCAACCCAAATTCACGAAAGAAAATGGAATCTATTTTCAAATCATGGTTCAATGAAATGGAAAAAGGTTCAAGCAATAAAGTGACTGTGAAGCAGTCTGCACTCAGTAAATGGTTCCACTAGACTACATGTCCACTAGATATTTTCTGTGATATACTTAGAACAATCATTGATTGACAGGTTGGTGCTATCTGCATGACATTTGTTCAGTTTTAATTTACCATTATTACATTTGTATATTTCATATTAAATTAACTATTTTTATTTTGACCTTGTTAACTTGTTCATTTGTTTGCTGTTTGCTCCACAGGGAATACTAGTACATGTGCATTTGGATAATTTTATGACCGTGACCTTCCCTTTGATATCACATGATCAGATTTGTGTTGTTTCATTTTCTTGAATACCTTGAAGGAATCCTTTGTACAACTTCATACACAGATGCATCACGGTTAGAGCTTTTCAACTATACGAGAAACCTGGACTTCTCTTTATGTAGGAGTAAATATGTGTGCTATTCTTCAGGGAGGTTTCCTCACAATATTAGTGAGGTAAACTTGGCGTGATGTAAAACGAGAATCCAATACAAGGTGACATCTCCAAATTCTTTCTTCTTTTTGGTAATTCTTCTATGTAGTACATCTCTTAACTGAGGAGAAAATGAAAGCTCATCTTTCATACATAGGTTACTCATAACCCAGGAATGTTTCCTAATACAGAAATTAGGATGTAACACAACTCTGTCAGAATATTTTACTAATCTTGACTTTAGCAACATTTGTCAACCTTGACATTCAAAATTTCGAGTAGATCTATACATATATCACAGCTAATTAAAGATCAATGTTTACTCTCACCTCACCTTTTAGGTAAAATATCTATAGTTAAGCATTCCTCGTAATGTATGAATCATTTCAAAGTAAATATATTTATCTACTAACATATGGTTTACATATGTACCATATTTATGATTTCTATAAGGAGGGGTTCATGAAAGTAAGAAAAAGAGATATCAGATTTGGTTTAGCTAAACTCGCCACAGGTACACAGAGTAAAGAATAACTGATAAAAAGACATCACAAAACTATTCGATTGTAATGTAGTTGCAGTATTGACTTAAGACAGTCAATCAAGTGACAAGCATCAGTCATTTGATGTCGTTAATCTGCTTACGAACCTACCTTCCCACTCACCATAAAAGCAGAATAATCAAAGAGCACTGAACAATATGAAATTTCATTTAATCCTTTACCTTGAACTATAAATCATCGATTAATATTTACTTTTATTATATATGTATATTTTGGTAGACTTGATGTAATCATTAAGCACTGCAAATGCTCTCTATTTCCTGATGGTGCCTCTTTCTGTAAGAGTTGAACAGGTTGCTTACTGCCTGTTTCCATGTTGCAATATGAAAGAAATTTGCCTAAAATCCCTGCTGAAACGAACTATATGTGTATGGGATTTCTAATGAAGTCCAGTAATGCATTCACAGAAATTGTGTACCCCTTTTGATAGCAGTCGAATAACATTATGTCGATCATAATAAAAAAAGTAAGAAAATGTTCGATTTTGCGTAAATTTGGAGTAATTGCCAGGAAGGGGAAGGGATGGGGGTGATACGTATCACTACTGCTATCTATATTATACTTGATCTTATTCTTTTGACATAAATCATAAACTTTATTTTGCTCCCCAAAAAAACGTTCGGGGGAACAAATAGTCGCTGTCATGTCCGTGTGTCTGTCCGTCCGTCCGTCCGAGCCCTTATCTCCTATACCTTTCATCAGAATTTGATCATACTTCACCAAGATATTATTTAGGTTGAGGACTTTGAGGCAAAAGTCACTCAAGATCATTTCTGAAAGGTCAAGGTCACTTATTAACTATGACTTGAAATACGATGAAGTACTTACATCTCCTATACCTTCATCAGAATTTGATCATACTTCACCAAAATGTTATTTAGGTTGAGGGCTTTGGGACAAAGGTCACTCAAAGCTTTTCTGAAAGGTCAAGGTCACTTATTAACTATGACTTAAAGTACCAGGAAGTACTTATATTTCCTATACCTTTCATCAGAATTTGATCATACTTCACCAAAATATTATTTAGGTTAAGGGCTTCTGGACAAAGGTCACTCAAAGTCATTTCTGAAAGATCAAGGTCACTTATTAACTATGACTTAAAGTGCCATGGAGTACTTATATCTCCTACACCTTTCATCAGAATTTGAACATACTTCACCAAAAATGATATTTAGGATAAGGGCTTTTGGACAAAAGTTACTCAAGGTCATTTCTGAAAGGTCAGGTTCAGGATAAAAAGTTTTATTTCATAACTAATCAAGGTCAAGTTTACTCATTTTAATTTAAGATTCTGTGATTAATTGTTGTTCTACAGTTGACTCAATCGGATATCCATATGATACATTGAGATTTGAAATCGTCATCAATTAATACAATGATTTCCTATTTACTGAGTCAATCATTTCCTCCATTATTGCCGTGCTTCTTGGAGCATCCATCAGTTTTACTGCTTTTTTTTTGGTATATGAGTCATCAATTTCCTGCATTATAACTGCCGTTCGGGGAGCATGCATCAGTTTTACTGATACTCTTGTTTGAGATACCACTGCACGATTTGCAAAAGATTTTGTGAAGTCACAAAGGAAAATTACATTTTTATGACAAAAAAATATGTTTTTGGATTTGCCTCTGGCTGTAGGATAGCTGACGTTACGCATTCTGTACGTTGATTGCTTGTATCCGTGTAGCTCAGTCGGTGAGGTGCTTGGTTTGTGACCGAGAGGTCCCGGATTCGAGTCCCACTAGGACCTCCTATGTGTATCGTCTTCCGGATGATAAAATAACTGTCACTATATACGTGACGCGACACTAGAGAATCCCTCACTGCTTTGGATGGATCGTTGCATATTGTGCCGTAACCTCACTTCTGGTCACAGAAAGTTTGGATGTATTTTACGATTTTCAAAAATTGCAACAAAATGTAGGTGGTTAATACTTACCTACATGTACACCTCAAGCACCTCGTATTATTCCGAAGTACATAATTTAAAATTCTATTTCGATTTCGACTACGGTCAATCCAGCTTTATTGTGTATCAGCAATACTTCTTGAGTTAAAGATAAAAAAATACACGATGGCCATTTTATTACAAACATGGTTATGATAAAATAGAGGATAAAGTATTTTCAGTATAAACATAATTAAATGGCACGTTACGTCACCGGGTTTACTACTGTTGCTACAGTCATGACGTATAGGCAGGTAAACACGCTTTACACAACGTTACATCCACATAAACAATAGAAGGATAACTAACTATTTTCTATAAAAAGATACTCAGTTATCGTGCTATCACCGGGTTAGTTTCATAAGACATTAAAGCTTAACGACTAAAGAAACACACTTTCCAATTATCTTTAGGTCTAGGAGTAGGGAATAATGTCAGTTCTGGGTTGTCCGTCAACAATTTCCAATTACAACGCCGACATACTTCAATCGTAAAAATTTTCAATACATTTCTCGCATAGTTTTTGCCTGGGCAGGCTCGAATGCCACCTCCAAAGGAAAGAAAAGCTATGTTTTTTGTTTGTTGATCTTGAAGCCATCTGTCTGGATTAAATTCTAAAGGATCTGACAAGTAGGAGTCGTTCTCATGGGTGTCTCGGATCCCGATTACCAGTCTCCAGTCACGTGGTATGGTGTAGCCCTGTGGAAGAAGAAATCAAAATCAGTGAAATATTAGTGGGATGTAACCGACTTAACCTTCTGGCGCATAAATTGACAACAGGAAACACTCCAAAGCCTAGTTAATGTTTGCTCTTTGTTTTGGTTGCATTGTGATGACACCTGAGCGACAGTATATAAATCAATATTGCATTCATATAAAGTACCAGGGACGTATATATCTAAAGATATATATCTATTTAGATATATACGTCCCTGAAAGTACTAAACGAATATTTGCTCATACAACCACTGAAACAGAAACCATCTTGGGGAGAACGGACCACTCTTCTCACACTTTTCAGCAAGGGCATCAAGGTTTACTGTATATATGGAGCTTCGTTCTTTTTTTGTGCGAAGAAAACGGATCATTTAAAGTTTGAACACCCCAGTCTTCCCTCGCTAAATCCGCTCATGCCATCTTACACGACAAGGAAAATTAAACAGATTTAACGAAAGGCATCATGCTGATCGTGTCTCTCTCTAAATGTACACTGGGAAGATAATTTCGATATTTTTCTTCACATGTATAACTCTAACCTAAGTTTGTCCTCAATTATGAATTTGACGCATATTAGATAATGATTTCTCATTTTGAATGTATATTCACCTTGTAGTCATTTTAATTTATAACGTTACATAAATTGAGATTTTCTTGTCTTTGACAAAACTCAGTACGACAGCTGCCATATCGTATCACGGCCATTTTCTGAAAAGTTATAAATTGTATCAAAATTCAGATAGTACCTCAAGCTTGAATGATTCTATGACCGTACGATAGGTTCCACCAATCGTTGGTACGGCTCTCAGGGTTTCCTTGACGACACAATCTATGTAGCTCAAATTTTGAATATTCACTGATGTGATTGGCTTTTCAGTAGATCTAGATTCTTGGGATATGAAGTCATTTGCCATCAGTTCGCGTTGGACTTTTTTCAACACTTCGGGGTATTTTGCTAAAAGGTATATGATGGACAGTGCTGTACTGCTAACTGTTTCGCTGGCGTTCCATAAAAGTTCTGTAATGGCGTCAAGGAATGTGTCTTCATTGAATTCGGAGAAATCGTCAACGGATGCACCATAAGCCTCCAATATAGTGGAATAGTCTCTTGAGGATTTCCCGCTTTCGTCAACTATTTTCTTGAATATTTGTTTCAACTCGGCTTTTGCTTTGTATGCCTAAATTTAAAAGAACATAAAGGATTTTGTTTATATATTGTTAAAGGTCATGATAATTTTTTTCACTTTATTTCTAGTAGTGAAAGAGGCCTACCGGTACATTAGGCTTCCTCGTACATCAAAATAAGACAACATTGATGATGATCCTAATGGATCCTCTGATTACAAACAACCTATTTGACACACTTCGTTGTGAACTCTATCGCAGTCCAAGGCGATAGAGACAGTTACTGCCATCGTGCTATTTTGATTTTATCGCATTTCTTTTCATGTGCAAATAAGCCTTTTCTTCATTGCAACAAATGTGTCAAGAAGCTAATTAATCGCTGCAGCGTTAGGAAAATCCGATGTAAACAGGATAGAGGTTTATGAAGTACACACGATGTTAACAGTAGTGCTGAGTAAAATGCGTTGTCAGCTAATATTTAACTTTCATCTTTTCATGTTCTTAATACACAAAGTACTTCTGTATTACATGTCTTGATAGAGATACAATGTATGTAAAAGGTCTCGATACCAAACCAAAAAAAAAAAAAAAAACCACACACACACAAAAAATGAAATGAAATAAAAATAAACAAAATTGTTAAAATGATAATAAATGATTAAATAAAATATGAATAAATTACTAAAATCGTTCAGTATTATTGAGATTAAAATCACCATTCTAATAATAATCCTTTTCGTACAATTATTGTTAAATGATTTTGAAACAAACTAAAAGATGTATAACTATATTGTTCGATTAATTATTTCTGTGGTAAAAGCGACAGCACTTTTTTATATATCATATCTCATTTTACATTATATTGCGATATCATCTTAAATTCAAAAGTCATTGTGAAATACAAGTGTTATCCCGAGGGCACTTCTATATCTAGCATTTATCGGTTTTCACTAAGTGACCGTATATTCGATATATTACGATTGAAACAATATTACTTTTTGTGACAGAAAGTTGTAGAAGTTGATCTAATACTGGCGTTGCTTTGTAGTTCTAACAGATACTTCAAATTATTACCACTCAAATAATATCTGTGATATACCAAGGTAGTAGAAAGAAATTCAGTCTTTCATATCTTTCGTTCTTTCTAAATTCACCTAAACCGGCGTGGCCTAGTGCACAGGCACTGTGTTACATGAAGAATGCCTTTTTAAAACTAACTCCCCCCTATATATATCGTCCCATTTCCCTTTCGGGGAAAGGAAAGGAGAGCGAGACGATGTATAAAAGAGGGGGGAGGGGGTTAGTTTTAAAAAGTCACTCTTGATGTAACACAATGCCTGTGCCTAGTGGTATCGCGCTGGCCTCCTGATCGGGAGGCCGGGATTCGAGTCCCGCTCTGGTCATGCCGCAGTAAAAACCGAGGCCCCGTGTCGTGGTATGCATGGCACGTTAAAGATTCCTCACTCCTTTGAGTGGGTCCGTTGCAAAGGTCAAAATTTGTATGCCCCGCATCAGACAGATGCCGTCACCATATACGTGAAATATTCGTTTTGTGACATTAAACAAAAATCAATCAATCAATCAATCTAAATTCACCCAATTTGTCGATATGTGATTCCATTTGGGTGTGTGTATCTGTGTGAGTTGGGTACTCTATGATAATTCCTGTATGATACTCTACGATGTTCAGTTGGGTGTGTGTATCTGTGTGAGTTGGCTATTCTATGATAATTCCTGTATGATACTCTACGATTTTCAGTTGGGTGTGTGTATCTGTGTGACTTGACTATTCTATGATAATTCCTGTATGATACTCAACGATTTTCAGTTGGGTCTGTGTATCTGAGTGAGTTGGGTACTCTATGATAATTCCTTTATGATACTCTACGATTTTCAGTTGGGTGTGTGTGTCTGTGTGAGTTGGCTATTCTGTGTTATAGTTATTGAACATTCTTACGAGTGTATGCAAGTTATTTTGAAGGGGCGGTGACAAGTGCGTAGCACGAGTCTTGCCCCTTCAAAATAACTTGCATACACGAGAGACACGCTGAAACCATGATACAAGATACTCTACATTGCATCATTTTGGTATACTGTCGAGCGCATTTAATGTGTTCTCTGATATCATGACATCCATTCAAAAGCCAAGTGTTGTTTCTGTATATAATTATTAACGTTATACTTTAATAACATTTGTTCTACATTTTTTATAAGTTGGTTCATTCGAATCATTGAAATCGTATTGTAGATTGACGTTCGCGTAAATTCGCTATTTATCTACTAAATAAATCTTATTGACCTTCTAACAAGAATATTGACCCCAGTTAAAGTTCACCTCAGGTATATTACGTCACAAACTTGGATTTGTGGCATAGTTAGGTCACTGCTACGCATCGTTATGCGATAAGGCGAAACACATGAACTTTTATGACCTAGTAACTCTTTAATTTTCTTAATGCTATGTTAACAGAGTGTCAGTGAATGACTTTTAAAAGCATTTGTCTCTAAAATTGACATTTTTAATTAATTTTTATGTGAAATACGATATCAAGATTTATTTCCTTTTAGCTAACTTGAGTCAAGCGAAATAGTAAATAACCATGACAGACTTTGTCCGGCATTCGGCCGTCGTCCGCTAATTTTTCAATTTTATTTAGAGGGGCGCCCCCACCCCCCTTTCACCACATATTTACAAGTAACACTCAAGATTTGGCACCCAAAATGGCTGAGTAGTTTGACTAATACTTGACTGTCATATGTGTCCCCCCCCCTTTCAGAAATCCTGGATCCACCACTGAAAAGAACTGCAGTGATTTTTGTGAAACTTTGCATGGACAAAGTACTCTAGGTCCCTTGTGAGTATTGTGGTTTTTCGGTCAGATCTCGAGTGGGGTGGGGTCATATTCATTTAAGCTGCTGACATAGTGCTGCTTTATGAAAACATTGCATATACTAGACTATGGAATTAAGAACTAAATGCCTAGACAGCAAAATGAAATGACAATGTTGTTAAAGCCAGTGAATCTGGATATACAATGGTAAAAATATTGAAGTGGTTAATTATTTCTGTTATTTGGGCATTGTTCCTAAATAAATTATAATGTTTTCTTTCTTCATATTGAAAAAAAAAAGAAAACAAACAACCCCCCCCCAAAAAAAAAAACAAACAAAAAAAACAAACAAAAAAAGAGTATCAAACCAAAAAACCCCAAACAAACCAAAAAGAAAACCCCAAGACAAGAAACATAAACTAATAAAAAAAAACCAAACAAAAAGGAAAACAAAAACACAAAAAACTCCAAACAAACAAACGAACAATCCCTCCCCTCCAAACAAACGGCCAAACAAAAACAAAAAGAAACTAAAACAGAACACAAAAAATGCATATCAAAGATAAAGATTTGTTTGATATATACATTCAAGTTCCTGATTTAGTGATTAAAACTATATCTTATTCTGCTTCTCTATTTGTCCCATTACATTATCTGGTGAAACCCCGGTGTAGACTGGCAACGCAGTCTAGATCTTAATTTGTATGTATTATCTGTATGCTGAAAATTTTATAGTTTTTGGAAATATTAACAAATATTTCCTTTATCAGCATGTTTTGAAAAAAAATTATAGGTGCAAACTGGCTTACCGTTGAGATAAATGAGCTATCTAAGGTCTTGGTTACATGTGGACATGCCAAGACGTTTTATATTTTGACTTGCATTCATAAAACAAAGAATTATTAAGGTTATTGTATTCAAAATTTAATGGCCGATATAAATAGCTTGCGAAAAGATGCAGTGTATACAAACATCTTACTAAACGTGTATCTTTGCAGTTTTATCATTGTAAACCAATTCTTTTACATTTTAAGAGATATGCCAAGAGAATTCGATTCTCTTCTCTTATTTTTCATTTTAATTTATTACATTATCAAACGTTCAAATAAATTCTCATGCAGAATGTTTTAATTCTGTTAATCAATAGAATAAAACTAAATAAAATTCAAATCCCAGTTATTAATTCATTGATGAACAGAAGAATATGAAATTTTGACTTAAGTATATTCTCAGTTTATGGCGCCAGACCCAGGAAAGGCAAATAATATTTGATAGTGAATGTTTCACCTGTAATAATGAAGTTGGGGACGAGTTTCACTGTTACAGTATTCTGAAATGTTCGGCTCGCAAGTATTGATCTTCGCAAAAGGTATATTATATACACATGTACTTTTGAAATACAGCGTCAGTTTTTGACGTGTGTTGTATAATAGATGCTTTGTTTAATATTACCTCTACTGACGTTCTTAAGTTTGATGATTCAAATTTTACAGTAATGCGTCAGTAGTTAAAGCACAGTTAGTAACAGAATGTATGTATATGCATTTATCAAAGTAGTCACTGTTTGATTGATTAATTAATTGATTGATTGATTATGGTTTTACTTCAAGATTATTTCACATATATGGTGACGTCAAATAACTGATGCACTGCACAGGGTTTTATATCTGTGCAACGAATCCACCCGAAGCAATGACGGATCCCTTACGTGCCACGCTTATCGTGGAATAGGACCTTGGTTTTCACTGTCTTATCCTAAGACAGATTACGGGTATGCCAACGGCGGTAGTCGAACCCGGGATCTTTCGATCACGAGCCTACCACCTCATTCAGTGGGCTACATCGACTCAATCAGTTGTTTGTGAATGATGAATGAGAAATTTGTGCACAGGTGAGAAGTATGGGGCCATTTGGGCTACTTGTTTACTTATTTATATATTTATTTTTAATCCTCTTATTAATTATTTAAACCTTTTAGCTCGTCGGAACCTGGAAGGCTAATGTAAATCTTCATCGTCGTTGGCATTTTTTTTCTTCAAATGAGAATTGCCTTTATACTGTACAAGAACGAGTGTTCATATTTCATAAGCACATTTGTCAGAAGACGATTTTTATTTGGTACAATTTTTCCTTCTGATCTTGACCGTAGAACAAATTTTCAATCTATGGCAATACAAGTAGTAAGTAACGAGGTTTTGATATTTAACAAAAACATATTTTAGCTTTGACATTTTGAATAATGCTATATTTTTATTGGTGTTTATATACAGCGAGTATACTCCTTGGAACTAGGATTTTCGATTTTCTTTTATTTTCTAATTTTGTGACCTAACCTTAACCTTGATCCATTTTCAAAGATTTTAACATGACATACTGCGAGATAGAGTCTATCAATTACTATTACATGTACTATTATTGTTGTTAAAATTATAATTATTATTATTATTGCATGTGTATTATTATTATTATTATCATTATTAAAGCCGGTGTGGCCTAGTGGTATCGCGCCGGACTCCTGATCGGGAGGCCGGGGTTCGAGTGCCGCTCTGGTCATGCCAGTGTCCTGTCTTTCAGATTAGACAGTAAAAACCGAGGCCCCGTGTCATGGTATGCATTGCACGTTAAAGATCCCTCACTGCTTCGGGTGGGTCCGTTGCAAAGGTCAAAATTTGTATGCCCCGCATCAGGCAGATGCCGTCACCATATACGTGAAATATTCGTGGTGTGACGTAAAACAAAAATCAATCAATCAATCAATATTATTATTATTATTACTATTACTATTATTATTATTATTATTATTATTATTATTATTATTATTATTATTATCATCATCATCATCATTTGGCCAAACACCTCTTACAGTAATGAGGTTGATTTGATCATACGTACTTTGTAAAATCCAAATCCGGGAATGTTAAGAGGAAACGTGAAGAGATTGTCGCTGAAAATCTGGAACAATTCCTTCATCCTAACATTGTCTTCGACTCCAATATCCATACTGACAAGGTATTTAGCTGCAAGATCTGTAAAAAGCAGACGACAATTCCTGAGAATGTCGACAGAAGACTGACTGCACCATATTTTTATATGTTCAGCGCAGAGTTCGCTGAAGACGTCCGTGTGTTGCGACAGAAATTCTGGCGACAAAAACCTCATCAGTTGACACTTCTTCCGCTTGTGTTGTTCGCCGGAAGAAATCGTAATGGAGTTTGGCCCAAGGAGTTTTTTAACAGAAGATGGCCAAGAAGATTGAACAATTTTGTTTTCTCCCAGAATAATCTTTTGAACATTGTCTTTGCCGGACACACGCACAGTTGGTTTTCCGAGGAGATGTGTTTTGAATATAGGCCCGTATTCTTGACGTTTTTGTCGAAAAAATTCAGTCTGGAAAAAATATCATGGATTAATGAAAGGTACATGTACAAGGACATTCAAATATAAACTTTATGAATACAAAATTTTGGTTAATATGTTGTAATGTACGTATCAAACACTTTACTCGTACCTACAAATTTACGTAAGACGGCGATAAATTTATAATTGAATTATTAGATGATGCTGAGAGTATGCTTGAACACTACAAAAATACATTATTATTTTCTAGCGCATGCCAGACCGCACCATTTATCTTATGAGCTATATGAAATACCTTTTTGACAATGAAGTGTAAAGTTTCTCCTATCACAGGTATCCCCATTGTCCCCGGAGGTAGAGGTTCACAGATGTCTAAGTCGTCACAGCATTTAGATTGCCCTTTCTTCTGCCTTAAAAACTCTATAGTCAGGCAAACCGCAATAATAATAATGTATAAAACTTCGAACATGTTGCCCTTACAAGATTTATAATCCAGTATCAATACACTTTGCCGATGTTCTTATATATGCTGATTCACTCACGTGGTTACAGCATTGATTACGTAGGTTTTATTGAACGTGCAGTAGCCCGCACTCGTCATAGTTTTTACAAATGGGGGTCAATGGATTCTGAGTTCATGAGAAGATTTTTAAAGGGCAAAAAGTCAAAATGTATTGTGTTATCTACGAACGAACGTCATAAACATAACTGTAATTACATATATCTCAGAACACGTTGTGCTTTCAAAAAGTTATTCTAAATGATGATTAAGGGAGGAAAAATTAGAAAGGTAGGGGGAAAAGATGTAAGAACTAAAGGAAATAGGTTATTATTTTGATTTTAAAATGCAGTGTTCTGTAGTTTTTCATTATTAATACTACATTTGTCCGAAAGTGTTGGATTTCTCGATATCGTAATTACCGGTATGTTTGAAAGGTTATAGTTACCCCCGCCATACATGTCGCGATATAGCCGAAGAATTGTTGAATAAGATGTTAAAGTCTAATCGATTAACCAGCCGAAAATATCAGAGAAAAGAGAAGATCGAGTCTGCAAAACCCTGAAAATGTTAGAGAAAAGAGAAGAGTGTGCAAAACCCTGAAAATGTCAGAGAAAAGGGAAGAGTATGCAAAACCCTGAAAATGTTAGAGAAAAGAGAAGAGTGTGCAAAACCCTGAAAATGTCAGAGAAAAGGGAAGAGTATGCAAAAGCCTGAAATTCATTGCCTACTCATAAAGAATGCATATATTCTTACCTTCTATATGCAGAACGTTACATAAAAATATACTATATAATAGTTAATAAAATTTAATAAAAGGCAGTAAATTAAAAAAAGTGATCATAACCTAAGATACTTCTTCATATCAATTCATGTCAATGAACTTGAACTTCCATTCGACCCCTTAAACACACATTCTCGGTACACTGAAATACAAATGATAGATTAAGGTTACTGGCCAATGGTGTATTCGTTAACCACTGAAACACTTTGTCATCTTTCCAGTTTTTCAGTATAAGTTTCTTTTCTTTGTTGTACTATAAATAAGTTTTTCAATAGCTCGGATTTTTATTTTGTGTCAAATGACGGGGTTGTTCTTCCTGATTATCACCTTTGACATTTAAAGCTTTATATTACTCTCGGTCAATGCTCTACTGACACACTGACCTCCTCGTCTAAGTGATATTTCATTCAAATTCATTGTAGTTGCCGAACTGGTTGAGACACACATAATTTACAAATAATAAAAGTATAGATTTTTATGGGCATTGCCTTCATAACTTATTTAATATTAAAACATTAAATCACAAATTAAATATGCTGTTATAATTTCTTTACATCTAGCAATGAATGAAAAGGGAAAAAGGGGGTAAAGGTCCAAATTCTGGCAATATAATTTTGTAAAGGAAAGAGGATTACCACCCTTTGTGATAATGTTTGACTACCATGATGATGCTTACAACAATGAGTGATGTTATGAAAGCAACCACGACATAGCTTCTACAAATATGTATCAATTTCTTCTTTTTATGGAACCGGTGAAGTTCATTGGATGAGGTGCGCGGTTTCTAACCGAAGGGTCCCGTATTCGACTCCCGCCCCGGATAGACACTGAAAACCAAGGTCTGGTGTTGCGATAGGCGTGACTCGTATAAGATCTCTCATTGCTCCGGGTGGGTCCGTTGCGAAGGTATGAATTTATGTGCAATGTATCAGGCAGATGTCATCACTATATACGTGAAATAATAGTGAAATAACATAAAACAATAATCAGTCAACCTTCAATCAATCAATCTTCTTTTTATGTACATGTACATGTAAAAGTTTGCGGCCTGTGAATATGATAAATTTTTATATAGGAAATTTCGAAATGTCTTTTTATAAAATCAAGGTAGATATTTATGGCAACAAGTTACATTTAATATTGTTTTAATGCCCCGGAATGTGAGATTCGGTGCTGACAGTGACTGTCCTGTTTGGGGAAGGTGGAGGAGTGCTGTGGGTCTATTATTTTGTCACAAAGAAAATATATCACATGTTTATTTTTAAATATGAGTTATTGGGAGATTGAAACTATATATTTTACATTCTCAAGTTTGAGGAGGGATGTCTTCTTCCGATTGCCCTGAGAGTAGCGATAAACCAATGCGTGGTTTGTAAAAAAAAACAAAACAAAAAACAAAAGGCGGGGGACCGAAGTAATTATTTTCAGTTAATCGATATTTGAACTAAATTTGAACCTTAACTTACTAATCTGATCATTTTCTCAATAGGTCTGTTTACAGAATGTTCACTGTATGATGCGTTCATAAACCTTTCGTCATCCTTTGAACTTTGAAGGTAGTGTTGTTTACGGAAAACTTCATGTCAGCGAAAAATCTTTGAATATTGGAAAAGAATTATAATCCGTACATTTATTTATACCATATACGTTATGTAGAATATAGTGATGGAGTCAAGTATAATAATAATTAAGAGGAAGGTATTTCCACAGACAAAAGACTCGGACTGTGCTGGATTTTATATATATAGAGTGGGGTGTAGAAAGATATACATCTTTATGGTTGATGATCGAAGAACCATGTCCTCCTTTTGTGCACTTATCTTCGATACCCTCTTTATATTCTGGATTCACTTCTGTAAAGGTCGTACATGGAGTGAAAACGCATGCCTTCTGTACGACCCTAGGTGCTGGTCATTCACTTATAATCATAGTTACTGAATAATGTGTAGAAAACAGTTGAAGTTAGGGTTCGTATTTTCATAAACAAGCTGGCTATGACCTCCATGTGATGTTTTCACCTTTCACCCTTTGTTTATTCCATTGCATCAAATTATAACATAACAAGATTTTCCTTGATCAATATTGGTGACACTATCCTGAATTCACAATGTTTTCTAGTCTTTATACACATTTCACGAAACGTGGTTTGCATTGAAGGTAAATGAATCGTGCATCTGACACAATACATATCATAATGCGCGATGGGCTGACTGTATAGCACTGAGTTCAATAAGCAAGTTTCAAAGCTGAACTGAGACTATTAGTTCATGTTCCCCCACAATGGGGTGAAATCCCTCTGAAATTCTTCACACCAATTCCCCTTTATCATTGAAAGTTCAATAATTTCCAGTTTAAGAGCTTTAATCTAAACAAAAAAAAAATACATCAAACATATAAATCATCGTTTACATGTACGCAAACTTGGTGGGTTATGTGCACAGATAATACAAGAGGTGCTGAGAAGAATTGTATGTCATGCTCATCTACTTTCGTCCTTACCTGGAATGTTATTATTTTGTAAATTGTAGCTTTTTCATCTGTGCATTGAGAGAGAGAGAGACAGAGAGAGAGAGAGAGAGAGAGAGAGAGAGAGATGCACTTAATGTCGCCCATATCATGAATATGCCAGGAAGGGTATTTATATCCTTTTACCAGCATAAATATATAATGTCAAATTGTGTATCTAGATATTATTGACATTTTCATATCAACTACATGTATATGTTGGTCGTGACAAGCTTGTCTTTTTTATTTCATTAAAGAATCAATATCATGCGTAACACACTAACAGATGCAAATGTTCTTGAATATGGGTGGGAGAATGTTGTGTTTTAATAACTATATATTCGTTCATGAAGGAGTTTTTGTACTTCTTTTCATCGGTTAAGAGCTTCTGTTACGACTGTTTGTCAATTGTCACCTTTCTTTGCTTATCTATAAATTCGCCCCGTCATCGGTTGTTGGCGAAATTATCCAAAGAGAAAATACAATTTTCATATATTTCACCTCCCCCCCCCCCAAAAAAAAACAAAACAAAACAAAAAAAAAAAACAAACAAACAAACAAACAAACAAATAACCAACCAACCCCCCAAACAAACAAAAAAAAAAAACAACAACAACAAACAAACAAACAAACAAAAAATAAATAAACCAATATTTGAGCGGGATGTATTAACCTTCACTTGGTATGTTTCTGACTGTAGCAGTCACATTGCATCAGTTACTTTCAAATTTTACAATGTTCTCATACTTGCATGTTTCTAATTCCTCCACAGTATAAACCTTGCATAACATTCCCCGTGGAGCTAATAAGGGAATAGATATCATTAAATTGTCGATATACTCTTGATTTGATATTGTGTGGGCTGGTAGCGGATGTGGTTAACAAACAGGAGATTTACTCCTCCCAGATACACTGTTTTATTTCTGGTTTCCATGGCTCTCATGAATGTCGTCTGCGGTATGTTGTTTTGAATGCTGCAGTGACATTAGCATGATCCGAAAGTTATACTTTGATGCAATAAATAAGTACAAAACCCCAGTCAAACCATTATTCCATCATATTAAACGTTTTTGGTAAAGAGAGTAGTATTTCAAAGCTTTGATTATACACGGTTATAATCACGCTGTTATCATTTGAAGGGTTGATAAAACTGCCAAAATGGAGAAAACTGAAATTAGTTCAGTGATCAAATATCTATGTAAGAAGAAGATAACTCCCAAGAAAATTCAAGAGGACTTCAAGGAAACTCCTGAGAAGGAGATAACTCCCAAAACAATTCAAGAGGACTTCAAGGAAACTCCTGAGAAGGAGATAACTCCCAAAACAATTCAAGAGGACTTCAAGGAAACTCTTGAGAAGGAGTCACCTACTTATAGTACTGTTAAACAAGGTTTGTTAGAAGAAAACACAGCTCGCTGTATGGGACGTATCTATTAAATATATTATTTTTGAAATATAGGCCTAAGTTCAAGGTCAGGATCACAAGGTCTAAGGTCATGATATCAAATGAAAGCTCTTGTCATGAGGAACTATGTGTGAAGTACCAAATCTCTAACCATATTGGTTCAAAAGATATGGCCCAGGTTAAAGTTTTTAAAAAGTAGGTCAAATTTCAAGGTCAAGGGCACAAGATCAAAAGTCATGGTGACAAATAAAAGCTCTTGTCATGAAAGAACTGTATCATGTGTGAAGTAACAAAGCCTAACCTGTATTGATTCAAAATATATAATCCAGCTTTAAGTTTTTGAAAAATAGGTCAACGTCCAAGGTCAGTAGGTCGAAAGTCATAGTGTCAAATGAAAGCTCTTGTCACGATGAACCTATACGTAAAATATCAAAGATCTACCTCTATTGGTTCAAAATATATAGGCCAATAAAGTTTTTGAAAAATAGGTCATAGTCCAAGGTAAATAGGTCGAAAGTTATAGTGTCAAATGAAAGCTCTTATCATGTGGAACCTATGTGTGAAGTATCAAATCCCCATTTCTTGTGGTTCAAATGATAAAGCCCAGTTTAAAGTTTTTTCTACGGATGCCAACGATGTGGGAGAAGGGATAGAGTGGAGTATGGCATTAGCTTTCCGGCGAGCTGAAAATGGGCTCCTGAATTTAGGAGGAGGTTGAGCGTTAGATATGATGAATGGTCTGGACATTCCAAGGAGGATACGAACAAAACGTTGATATTGTGCACTCTTTTCATGTGTGACAGCCGGCGAATCTTCCGAGATACATGTATATCCAGAGAAGCTGGCATAAGTTATGGGGCTGTTCAACCAATTTTAATCGACTTCTTAGGAATGTCTAAGGTTTCGACCAGATGGGTTACTAGAATATTGACCGAAGATAAATAAAGATTAACAAATATGATGTTTCTGTGCATCATTTGACTCACTATAAGGATGATCATTATGGGTTGAATTGTCACTCAGGATGGAACTCGGGTTCACCATTTTGATCCTGAATCTAGGTATCTAAGTACATGTGGTCAAGAACTTTTTAATCATACTTCCCAAGCACATCAAATAATTTTACTGTACTATAATTAAACAGTCCATTGTTTAACTGCACATGCATACAAAAGATGATAGAAATAGTAAATGACTTGAGAAGAAGTGGGACATTTACAACAGAATTTACTGTACATAACACTAATGAAAAATTATTCACCAATCTGGCACAAAATAAATCAGCCTTAAGACAACTTTTAACAAAAACATGGTCATTGCACCTTTTCACTATAAAAATCGCTATCATCTTTAAACAATAGAGAGGATTTTTGAGGTGTCCATAAGCTTCGTTTCGTATCGTAGTGACAGATTAGGTCTATATATCTCAATTGTCAAATGACATTAATTATGAAAAGAAATGAATACGATTTCCCTTAAGTAAAAACGGGAATATTGAGACTGCAAAAACGAACTCAAGTATGAATATGAATGTACAATATTCTTGTCATGATATATATGCATAACGTAACTGACGACATTGTAGTTATCGGCCATGTAATGATTATGTCACTAATGTAGACTATTATCATCCATTATAATACATGCATCCGTCAGTCCATCCATCCATCCATGCATACAGGTGCTACTGAGCAGAGGGAGATATTATTATCGCACGCACGCACGCACGCGCACACACACACACACACACACACACACACACACACACACACACACACACACACACACACACACACACACACACACACACACACACACACACACACACACACACACTTCTACTACTACTACTAATACTACTGATCAGTAAAACCACTGAGAATCCTGTTTTCCTCTAATGAACTGTGAGAAACTCTGAAAAACAATGCAGTCTGTTCATGAAAACTCTTAAGGACACATAGGTACCACACACGTATGTATGTATGTATGTATGTATATGTGTGTGGGTGTGTATTTGTGTGTGTTTAGCCCATTTCCTGTTAAACATTCATGGTCAATGTCAGAAACCCACGGTCCATCGCACCACAAGAGAGGCGCAGCCGACCATGGTTTCCGACGATGAATTATGGTTTGCTTTTTACTACTCACCCGTTCCAGTTTGTGCTTAACAACCGTAACGATGTGAAACCTGATACGCGATATCTGAAATTTTGTTCAAACTGTTATTGAATTAGTAGGACTTTTCGCGTTCAAACTAAGACGATAGTAACCCATACTCTTGTATCTATGTATAAACTTTACAACATTTTCTATACCCCATACTACAAGTATAATTTGTGAGTTTAAACTACATGTAATTATTTAACACACAAGTCACAGGCATTAAATTCGGTGCTTACCGGGCATTAATATGTGGTGTTACCAAAACTAAGATATGCACATGAATCATTTTATTCATATACCAAGTTTGAGGGTTTTTTTTAAAGAATAAAATGTATTTCCAGTGGCGGATCCAGGATTTCTGAAAAGGGGGCCCAAATCGGTATTAGCCAAACTTCTCACCCATTTTTGGTGCAAAATCTGGATTTTTACTAGTAAATATGTGGCCAAAAGGGGGGTTGGGTCTAAATCCGCCACTGATTTCAGCTCAATTCCTGTAAAACATTCACAGTTTGCTTTTCAATGCTCTTTCAGGCTAGTATGCTCTTAAAACTTGTGATACCAGGGACAGATCAAGGTTTACAAAGCGTACTCGACGCTTTTTGTGGTGTTATCCATGTTTTTTCCATACCTTGATATACTGGTTTTACTAGTATTAGAGTTTGTCATACCTAATTTTCTAATAAACCTGTCTTAGATGCATCGCAAATCCGCCATCATCTCTTTTCTTTTCTGACGTACGTTACTTTTAGTGGACAGCGCTGAAGTCCTAAACCTAGTCGAAATGACTCGGAGGAGTCGAGTAGAAATACGATTACCGAATTCATACTGGTCAGTCGCATAGACAATTAGACATTCTCCCTCCCCAATTACACACACACACACACACACACACACACACACATCCTTTCTCTCTATCTCTCTCTGTTCTGTCTCTCTCTCTCTTCTGTTTTGTTTTGCGGGGACAAACGTTCTCTCCCCTTCCTCTGAATCCGCCACTGGATGCTTGTTACACGATTTCTTAAAGTTTGTCCAACCCGTCATTGAATAAGTAGGACTTTTCATGTTCACATTAAGACGATGTATAGTTACCCATATTCTTGTATCTATGTATAAACATAACTACATTTTCTTTACCCCAAACCATGTATAATTTGTGAATATTAAATTACTATTTTAATGGAAAGACTCTATTGTGGTTGCTGCATTAAAATAAAGATAGGGCGAGCCTGTTTATCTATATAAAGAGGACCTGTCTCGTATACATTATATGTGGTAAAAAAGAAATTGAGCAATACATTGCAAAATACGAAGACAGACACTGTCATACAACACAAGCAGACAAGCACAAAAGCTGATGTATACTTGGATAAGAAAATTGATTGATTGATTGATTGATTGATTTTTGTTTTACGTCACACCACGAATATTTCACGTATATGGTGACGGCATCTGCCTGATGCGGGGCATACAAATTTTGACCTTTGCAACGGACCCACCCGAAGCAGTGAGGGATCTTTAACGTGCCATGCATACCACGACACGGGGCCTCGGTTTTTACTGTCTCATCCGAAAGACAGAACACCGGCATGGCCAGAGCGGGACTCGAACCCCGGCCTCCCGATCAGGAGTCCGACGCGATACCACTAGGCCACGCCGGCTTTGGATAAGAAAAAGGACACAGACTTTGAGTGGTAACGGTCTTATAGTATTTCAGATTTCCTCGAGAAGATTCTGCTGACTTTGGCCTAGTATTCTTGAAACACATAAAGACGACCTTCCACAAGGGTTTTGCATAATTCTAATTGTGATCTTTCACACTAGCGGAAGAAAAAGAAAGTGTGTAGTTTAGTAACTTCATTTATATAATGCAATGCCTTTCAGTTCAAATATCGAATCACGGATTATGTCCATTATAATTGATACGAATATCCACTGAAAACAAGAAACATTTTGATGCAAGCACCCAAGTGTGGGCCGAAATGGGATGTTTGATAAAACTGTAAAGAACTTCAAAAACAGAATAACGTTTAAAAATTTGTATTGTACAGCTATGTGACTGTTAATTAGCAGACATATAAAGACCATGATGATCGACCATAGACGTATAAATCTCCAAAATCAATTCTCTTTCAGCTTATAGTTTATATTTGGGTTTACCCATTCAGTACATAAGGCAATAACGAGTTTACTAGACGTACGGATTAGCCTGCATTTAGTATGACAATGAACTTTTAGAATTACTAGCCATATCATCTACTATTTGTTTTAAGCTGGTGGGCTCAGTGGATGAGGTGACTGAAAGGTCCCGGGTTCGACTCCCGCCGTGGGCATATTGGTGACCTGTCTTTCAGATAGGACAGAAGAAACCGAGGCCCCGTGTCACGGTAGGCGTGACACGTTAAAGATCCACGACTTCTTCAGGAGGGTCCGTTACAAAGGTATAAATATCTATGCAATACATCGGGCAGATACCGTCACCATATACGTGAAATAATCGTGGAGTGACGTGAAACAATAATTAATCTTTTAATCCACTATCTATTTTTAACAACAAAACATGCCGTCACCATATACGTGAAATATTCGTGGTGTGACGTTAAACAAAAATTAATCAGTCAATCAATCAACAAAACATAACCAATTTATAAGCAACTGGCTGTTTGCTGGGGTAAATATCCCTTTACTAGTTAAACTTTTGGTAGTGGTGTGGCCGTACTGGTTGGTAATCTGTTTATTCTCAAGTTTTAATTTGTAAACAATAATTAAGGTTTATCGTCTTGCCAGAAGTAACAATTGTAGAATGTAATTGGTTATGTTGATCCTTCTTTGCATAACATTCTGTATTCTGAAAGTTTAGTAGGACTTACATCACACTATCATTCATTCGTAACAACTCTTCCATTTCCTTACGCAAATAAGAGTTATTTTTGAAATTGGCGATGATGTTCCGATTGGCTATGATTAACCAAAAGCCATTTCGGCAAGCGAATAATAATTTTGCTTATGAAGAAAGCGCGTCAAATATTAAAAAAAGAAAATTAAGGTTACACCCATCCCCCGAAAATATTTCAACATAATTTTCCTCTGCTGTAACATAAATCAGCGAAAGTCTCGAAGATACTACGCTTACATAAATCTATCAAACTGGGTCAACGAGGTGACACATGCTCTCTCCGCAGTGAATATAATCCTAATTTTATCATTGGTGTAGAATCACGGGGGTGTGGCCTAACTGTACCACAGAAACGCATGCAACTTTCCCAAACTTATATCAAAGATTGGGCCGGCCCACAATAAGGTGGTGCAAGTATAACAGCTAGTCTGGTTCCCGGGACCCCTCTGGATTTTTTGCTGTGTTTGCTCTAACACAGCAAAAAATCCAGAGGGGTCCCGGGAACCAGACTAATTTAAAAGCGTGTATGACCGCTATTTGCACCGATGTATTCTTTACAACCATGACCCGTTGTACGTATGAGGTTATGCAGAAATGCAATGGGAACTTTCCGTCATATGCGCAATAAAGAATGACGCAAAGCGTACAACGTAGCAGGGGATCTGGCTTTTGACGAAGACGCAGTTCTATTTCAGCCCAAACATATTCCATTGGCATTTAGATCTGTTTATGTTAGCAAAAGTAAAAAAAAAGATTAGAAACTGTATTTGGTCTTTCTGCTGAAAATATAAGAGATTAAGCTTATGATGGCGCCACTGCAATGACCTTTGAAATGCAAGAGTGTCTAAGTAAAATCAAAGCATTGAACAAACTTGCTGTGTATACTCATCGTAAACGTCATGTGCTCAATCTTAATTAACATTGGTCATGCATGTCAAGTGTAAAAATATTATTGATGAGATAAATTCAACTTTCATGTTCTTCCATGCAGCGATATTTTGAGAGAATATTGTCACAACAGGATACTGAGTCTATCAAGAAACAAGAGGCCAAAGTGGGTCCATATCGCTCACCTGAGTACCTAGATTATCAGTCATGCAGGAAGGAAGAATTCATATAGTTTGTGACTAAGTTAACACAAATGTTGAAATTATGTCTAATTTTATTTCAGACCAGAATAAAAAAACTACACTTTTTTGCACATCCATTCAGGTGATTTTAATATTAAGTGTTTGCTTTGTCTCTGCCAGATATGATTCAGGACAACAAGTTAGTCATTTTCTTTAGGTGGGGCCTTTTTTTGACTGATTTCAAGTCTGGGTCATGAACAACAATTGTTTCAAATATTGTCCAGATCCAACTTAAAATGGCTTAATTTCATATGTTGAGTGTTGAGAAACATCTAAAAACTTATTTAGATGTGTAAAGAAATGAATACAAAATTTTTTACCACAGCTGGATTTGAACCGCTACTCTCCACATTTTAATTACCAAGTGATATATGTACCATTGTGAGACCTACTTTTTAGACATGGTGGCATTATCTGTTGACTGATTTGGATGAAACATACAAAATTGATAGAAGACCTTTAGTACTTCATGTATACCATGTTTCATTAAAATCTTTCATGTGGTATAACAGCAGAAGTTAAAAATGTGAAGAATTGTCACTATACACCCTCATTTGGAAGTCTTAAACAATTCATAGGAAATCCAAAAAGTGAGATATTGACAAAATTATTTCAAATTATCATTCTTTACCATAATTATGAGCACAATAGTCCATAAGAAATCATAATTATCAATTAACTAGGAAATATGACACTTTTCTGCATTGATATCACAAAGTCCAATCAAATGTCCAAAAAAATTCTAAAATTTGATTTTGGAAGGGAACCAAAATGACAATATGTCTTCACTCATCCCTCTAGATCATTCCTATGCATTCTGTTTGTCTCTGTATACAGCCAGTATGAAGAAGAATACTGTTAAAGGAGGGAACTCTTTTGTGACCTACTTTTGTCTATGGTGGCGCCATCTGTAAAGAGGTTTGGACGAAAACAATAGAATTTGAAGGGGATCATAAGTGATTTATTTCTACCAAGATTTATTAAAATCCTTTTTACAGTTTTGCAGAAAAAGATGAAAATGTGAAAAATGGCCAACCCCCCCCCCTTTTTTGGAAGTCTTAAAAAATTCATAATAAATCTACAAATTGAGATATTGACAAAATTCTTTCACAATAATATTCCTTACCACAATTATGATCAAAATAGTCATTAAGAAATCATCAATATCAATTAACTGAAAAAGATGACACTTTTCTGCATTGAAATTACTAAGTCCAGAAACACGCCAAAAAGCCTAAATTTCTATTTGACGGATCTTAACCCCAAACACAATTATTAATAACCCATCTTTATGGATTGTTGAAATGCAATTAGTTTCCCCATTTATGCACTGGTTCTGGAGAAGAAGATTTTTGAAGAGGGGTATCGTTTTGGGCACTTTTGGCCCCGCCCTGGATCCACCCCTGAGGGAATCTGGATCCCGAACACAATTTTAGTAGGGGACCTTGAGTATATCATATATACAAAGTTTGATCCAAATCTGCAATGCAGTTCTAGAGAAGAAGTCGAAAATGTGAAAAAATTAACGACGGACGGAGGAACGACGACGACGACGGACGGCGCACTATGACTATAGCTCACTTGAGCCTTTGGCTCAGGTGAGCTAAAAACCGATAGGCCTTTGTAAAACAAAATGGGTGGAGAGACATACTTGCTTTGACACGTTTAATAACATGTATGCTGGTATTCTCAAATATCTACTACATGTATATGTTATCAATCCTAGTCTAGACGAAAATCTTCCAAAGAATTGGTATTGGGATGCCAACCCCAAAAATATGGCCCAAGGGATTCTGTCTACACTGACATTTTTTTTTTTCTGTTTTCAGGCTGTTCTTGAAACAGTAAAGCCTGTCGCGGCTAAGCTTCAGAAACATGACCTTGATGTTTACCAAACTATAATTACTTTAATTGAAAAACGCATTGGTGTAGGTAAAGATACGCTAACGTACCTCGACCTAGAATTTGAAGGCTGGTTCTCGGAAAGCAAGAAAATGGCAGAAGAACCAGAGATTGATGTGAATGTCCCAGAAGTTGGTGAGCGGCAGACTCGGATAGGTAATGTAGGTCATACTGTATACAGGGAAAATTTCGCCCCGTTTTATTTTCGCCCTCTGATTGGAGGGCGAATTCAAAACGGGGCGAATATGTTTCCAACATTAGTCACAACTGAAAGAATTTCGATGGACATGTTTATTTCATTTTTATTTTAAACATCGATATTTTCAAACATTTATTCCATGTCGATATAAAAGTATGCAGATGTCTAATAGAATTATTTAAAAGACAATTACACAATATAAAATGAATTATAAAAATTGGCAGGTGTGCAATAATGCGTATATTACAGTCATAAAATGCTGGTACAACTAAAATACGAGGCCATGTACTTATGGATAAACACTTGCAAACTCCGCATGCGCATTTGCCAGCCAGTTTTAATGAAAAGATGATGGATAAATCCAAACCATAAGTCTAAAAATCATGAAACCAGAGGACATACAAAATCAGTGAAAATGAAAAACAAGTGGAAAATAACAAAATAGGTCTACTTGAAGAGCATATGTGAACCCCTGTGATGGAGTGAGATCAGGTGCCCGGGGAGAGAGAGCATCTCCTGCTTGCTAGAAACACCCGTCACATAACCCAGTAGAAAGAGTCAAATCGTGTAAATTCCATATGTATTTATATATGGAGAAGTCAAAGTAGGTAACATTCTAGTATAGAAGGTGTAAAATCTTTATAAAATGATCGGAATCGGTCTCAGTCCAGAATATCATTTAAAAGTCTGGATAACGAGATATCATATGGAGTGATAAGAGTCTCGTAACGACCGTAGAACTTCCTCAGTGACGTTGCTAGTCTATCACATATATAACCCTGGTTGTGCAGCTTAACCGAAAGTCGTCTAGCCCTCAGAACAAAGTCATTGTAATTTGAACATGCTCTGGAATAACGTATTAACTGAGATATGAATACGCCGTATGCGGGCGACGATGGAATGTTGCTACTTATGAAAGGAAAGTTTGTGATAGCGAAATTGAAATCGTCACGTTTGTCATAGAGTGAGGTGTTCGATTGACCATTAATGTCGAAAGACAACATAATATCTAAATACGAAGTAGAATTACTACTTTCTGTGGTTTATTTGACCTCCAGTTCACTTGGATAGATGATGCTAAAGTAATCCGCGAATGAAGGATTATTAATTGAAAGCAAGTCATCTATATATCTGTAATTAAAATTGAAGCCAAGAGCCAATTGTTTTTTTCCTTGCGAAAGCAAAGACTGAATGAATTCAGCTTCGTATGAGTAAAGGAATATGTCAGCCAGAAGAGGAGCACAGTTAGTGCCCACTGGAATGCCGACGATTTGTTGAAAAACCTTTCCTCCAAACACCAGAAAAATGTTATCGATAAGAAAGTTCAACATCTGGATGACAGCCGTTTCAGTGTATTTATTTTTGGAATCAGAATTTTCCCCAACAAAGTAAGTTTTATCATGGCCTATAACTATATATTTGAATTTGCGGCTTCCGTTTTTACTAGTAAATGCATTTTGAATAATTTCCGCTAATCTGTCTTTTAATTTCTGATGAGGAATCGTTGTGTAAAGAGTCGAAAAGTCCAAAGACTTGATGGAGTGAATTTTAGTAAAACTTTTTGATTTTAGATGTTCTAACATCTCTTTTGAATTTTTAAGGATCCACATTTGATTAATTCCACTTCTTGAATATACTGTTTCGCAATATCTATGAAGGCCAGATTTTAATTTCTGATAATATTTTTGTAAGTAGCATCGATACAGATTTTGTGGAACACTTCGAGGAACCGGCGATAAATCATTGTTTGTAAGGATTTTTGTGCAATTTTGGAATGCAGTACAAATATGGAAGTTCTAAATTTAATTTATTTGTGTCAATACCAAACGTATTGAGGACAGATTTATGATTCTCAAGTACTTCCGAAACCGAAAAGTTCGTGAGAGTATAAGTAGGATTTCCTGGAGCTGAATTTAATCCTAATTCTTTCACTAGGCTGTCAAAGTAATATTTCTTACAAGTAAATGTATAATTATTAGATGCTTTATCTGCTGGTGTAATAATATAATGTTCTTGGAGGAAGGTAAGTTCTCTGACAACATCAAGATCTTTAAAAATAGATTCGAATCTGGTGTTTACAGAGCCTTGTAATTTTTTAATTTTTGATCTCAGCAGTACTGCAATAGATTTTATCCATTCCGAAAGAGTGTCGACCTGTACTTCCTCTCTTTTTGCCCATCGTGTGGCATATTCCTCGCAGCAGTTCATAATATTCTCAAAAATTTGGCTCCATGTGAATGATCTGGGTTCTCTGTATTTTGGACCTTTAAGTAAAAGTTCTCTTAATGTAGTGTTTTAACAATATCAAGATCACCAGTAATGACATGACCACAAGGAGAATATACAAAATTAGATGAGGAACATGCACACGGTTGAGGATGGCATGCAGAGTTGTTAAGATCAAGACACTGTAGAAACCCTTTGTAATTATAAATTTTGGATGCAACTGAATGCTGATTTTATCAAATCGGAAGTAAGACCACTACATGCATTCTCCAACCACATAGCATGAGTAGGTTTAATAGAAGAAAGACGCAGGGGCTTGGGTCACTTAGCCGTAAATACATTAGAGCGAAAATATGATTTTGAAGGGAGGGGAGGGCGAATTCAAGACGGGGCGAATAAGTTTCAGGTCGTCAAAGGTTGAAAAAAGACTGGGTGAATTCAAAGCTCTCAGGGGATCCGCCTGCGTTTACGTCGGGTAAATTCCTTCACTTTCCGCGGCCGTGTTGTCATGCATGCGATTAGCTAATGATTGGCTATTAAAGCTCCATTTTTGTGGAGCTCGGGTAGCTCTGTCGGTTAGAGGGTCAGATGCATGACAGCTAGGTGGGTTCGAGTCCCAGACGGGGAACGAATATAAGTGAAATATGGGGTGCCTTGTTAGCTGTAGTGTCTTTGTGCTTTATATATATATTTATTTATATATATAACACATTTTAATTAAATACTTTCCCTCCTTTATTTGATAGCTAAAATCCCTCTAACAGTAACTCTTAATTAGTATTTTGGATTTTTCTTTGACCACCCCCATGCCCTTTGCATTACAAGTGCAAATCCTAAATCATATTTTTAAAAGTGAATAAATAGTAGCACGATATAGCTAAGAAAGAACTCTTCTACAGGAAAACAAAGAAAGTGTAAGAACGAAAACAAGGATATGGCGTGTAAATATTTTCTTCTTGTTAGAGATTTTTTGCATGTTTCATCTAGTGTTGGTTAGTTATTGTTGTTGAATTCTGTTTATGTTTATGCCAGTATGATATAACTTTAATGGTAGCCTCTGATCACAATGTTAACATATTGTTACTATCAACACACATGATCATGACATGATTCAAATTAAATCAATCTGATTGATTGATTGATTGATTATTGTTTTACGTCACTCCACGATTATTTCACGTATATGGTGACGGCATCTGCCTGATGCATTGCATACAAATTTAGACCTTTGCAACGGACCCACCCAAAGCAGTGAGGGATCTTTTACGTGCCACGTCTACCGTGACATGGGACCTCGGTTTTTGCTGTCTCATCCGAAAGACAGAACACCAGTGTGCCCCGTATGGGAGTCGAACCCGCGACCTCTCGATCACGAGCCGAGCACCTTATCCACTAGGCCACACCGGCTTAAATCAATCTGATTAAAACCATATTTTATTTCACTGCTCTATTTGCCCCTTGCGGATAAAGATCTGGCGAAACTCCGTAAGGGGTCATGTTCTGGTGAATTATGATTTTCAGCCAATAAGTGGGTCGGCTGCTAATTCCTAGGGATGAAATCAACAATCACAGTGTGCATGACCCACAAGGTACAGGGCTCACACTGGCTTGAAAAAAAGTGTAGCCACTTTTCTCGTGAAATATGTATCGAAGGGGCGCAATATATCTCAGCTAAAATTACCTATTCACAGCTGTTTAACAAATGCATAACACTTTCCTTTGTTTTTATATATTTATTTTCACTAATTATCAAATGATGATACAATGAACAGTTTAAAAAATGCTAAATATAAAATATTATCAAGTAAAATAAGCACAGTAATGAAGTAGCATATATTCAGAATGACTGTCTCACAAAATATACAAACATCAGCACTAGCTTTAAAATGTACTGTGAAACACTCAGTCACTATCTAGTATTTTGGAATCATAATTCTTCTATTTTTCAGAAGAACCCACTTCTTGAATGCACTATCATAATCAAATGAGTCCACTGAATCACTGCACATAGACAGTCTCATAAGGTTTTCCAATGTTTTGTCTTTCAGACTGTTCCTACGTTTTGGTCTTGATAAGGTTCTGTTTGCTAAATCCCCTCTCACAATCAACAGTACTAACAGGAGCAACCAGGAGCCTTTCAACAGAAGCACTGATAAATGGGTACATCTCCCTCTTTCTAAGTGCAAACTGACAGACCTCTGACACACCAGACAAGCCCTTAGCCTTACATTCTCAAAGAAACACTCAAACTCCTGTCTTATACTAGCAGATGTTGACTTAATGATACCATGAGACTCTATGAATTTGGCTACCATTCTTACTGACTGATCATCACCTAAAGTGGAGGGGTCAAATACCTTAGACAAAGCAGCAGCAAAAGTGGCAGCATCACCTTCTTCAGTGAACCTACTCTGTATGTTCTGAATTACATTTGAAACAAAAGACTTACAAGCTGACCTTGCCTCTGACCTTTGACTGGGACCATCCCTGATTACATGACCTTGATATTCAAATGTACACAAACTAGTGGAATCATTACAAGGGACCACAGACAAAGCTCACTGAGATAAGGGCCAGACTGAGACTCTAATTTCTCCAGAACCTTGACTGTAGATCTAAACAAAGGATCCACCTCAGTGAAGTTTAACTCTGACTTCTGTCCATGTTTGAACCCTCTCGCAATATCATTATGGCTACAGTTTGGCTGTTGTAACCTGAAATATATGAATATTTTAAAATATGTTCAATTCATTTATTTAAAGTATACATTAATCCTATGTACAAAAACAAACTGGGCTACAAATCGATTGCCGATTGACTAAAGTGATTCTACGCGCTTGCATGCAACTATGAAATATTTAATTTTAAAATTCATGTCTGTGTAAAATGTTAATATCATTTAAATACCTTTACGGTTCTCATGTTTGTTTATGTTGTCTTTTTTCATCGCAGCGCAGCTATCGGTATATATATGAATTTTGGACGCAAGCTTTTATACATACGTCGCAAAACATAAGGCCTAAAACCGAGTCGTATCTTAACCCACTCGCGATTAAAACGCCAGCTAGGATTAAATTTTCTTACTGAAGGTGATTTACGAACAGAGACATTATCTTTTGTAAATGATTCTGACTTCAACTCGGCATTTTTTACTTTTAAGCCAAAAGCAGAAAGTTTCTGAGATTTACTTGACCGATCGTCCGTCAGTTCTAACTTTCGTTTAACCATGTTATAAAGTTCTCAGTCGCATAAAGAATGATAAAATATTTCATTATCATATTTTGATCAGAAATTAAAAACTAATCACAAACAAATTAGTAATTTAGCTTCTCATCATTAAAACGGTGTTCTTTTAAACTAAGTCCAATCGAAATAGCATACCTATGATCACGGTAATCCTTATGAAAACACATTAATTAATTAACATAATAAACGTGTATACATACCTTGATACCTTCTCAACGAGGTGCTAATGTTGTCTACCACGAATAAAGCCAATCAACCAATTAACTCACCAACTGCTGTTTGGCTACAGCACGCGGACAAAAGACTTCACGCGCCAGTGACTTTTATGTTCAGCCTTAACTTGTTTCAATCAGAGACATATATACACAACATAAGGAAAATTCAAAACACGGGAAATTGGCTTTTGCCAATTCATAATTTCTTTCGCCGATTTTGAACTTCTTTCGCAAATGGCGAAGGGCAGTGCGAGCCCTGAAGGTAGTTTTTGAACAGTGTTTGTTACATATTGCGTCACTATCACGTGCCTAGCCATTGATTGGCTATGGGAAATAACGGTTTCGGTGACTGAAACGTCATCAGAGTTCACCAGAACATGACCCCTAACAGGATTTTGCCAGATCTTTATCCACAATGGGACAAACATCTTCACGAGTCAAGGGGCGTTTTCGTGCTCCTAATCACGATCCAGTGATTCGTCATTTTTAATGTTACTTCTTCACGTCACTATAATTTAGAGTTTTCATGATAAAGAAAAAATAAAAAAGGAAAGAAAAAACCTGACATACACATGATACACTCATTATTTATGATATCAGTAAGTTTACAATGCATTCATTTCATAAAAGAAAAGATTATGATAGGTAGATGTATTTTACTAACCTGTTTTGGTTCTCATATCCTATAGACTGATCAGCTGATTCATCATTTTGAAATTGTGTCTTGTCATGACTGAAATGCAGAGTTTTCATGATGAAAAACCTACAGTACAGTCCAGGTGGAACTTAATTTGCCCACTGGTCACAGTGGGCATTTTTGAGTGGGCATTAAAAATGTCCACTGGACACAGTGGACATTCTTGTAAGAGTCAGTTAGAATTAACATACAGGTAAGTGGACAGCTTGATAGCTCAGGTAAATGTCCACTCCTAATGCCCACTGAAATTTCAGGTCCAACTGTGTCACCAATATCAATTTCACAGGTCTCCTCGCTCTCCTGACTATTACCAGCTTCTTACATACTCCTTAAAATATTTGTCCCGTTTTGTCGACTATATATTTCGTTTCATGGGAACGGCGAAAAAACTTCCTAACTGGGCTTGTCCAGCCATGATTTAAACAAAAGTGAAACCGGATATTGCTAACTAACAAATAAATAGAACCTGTCTGGATTTGAATCATCTAGACGCCTAGTACCGCTTACTCAGTGACGGAATTAAGCATCTAGATGATTCAGATTAGAATTCAACAAGGAAACGGCCGATTTGTCTTGCAGATTTTTCGTTCGCCATGTGGGCGAGTAGGAACTGTTTCTTGGTCGTCCACAACAAATTTTACTCATCTTGGGCGAGTTGGCGAACGTTAAGTTTATTGCCTGGTTTACAGTGATATCAGTGTATAAAAGAAAGGATTATGAGGCCAAAAAAATAAATACAAAAATGTATTCTTTTTCCCCTAACCCGACTGACCCTATTTTTGATCGCTGACTGGATATTTGCTTTTATGATTTTCTCCCAATGTCAATATCCATAAGAAAAGGTCTGTCTTGGGTTTTAATTTATGTGTTTTATGTTAGTTTCTGTAGAGGGGAAAATGGCCAACACGCCGGTTGCTACTTTGATAGCAGATACGATAAAACAATGTGCTCACATGAACACCAAGAAGATCCTTGTCAATGAGAGTCACGGCATGACTCTTAAAGATTTGTTATTTTGGTACTATTAAAAGATTCGAATTGATGTCATAAAGGAAATCAGTTGTACATATGTTATGATTACATTTGTTATAGTAGTGGCATATTTGTTGAAGTATTGAGCATATTTTTAACAAAAGTGAGAGAAAAAATAAAACCCTATCTACAGACCTTATTTTTTCAGGCATATTAAAATTCTTTTAAAAATTTTTAGTCACATGGCCTTTTTCAAGAGAAAATATCATAAATAGTACTAGCACTATGTGATATTCATCTTGACATCATGTATGTATGGATTTTTTGGTTTTTTTTGTTTGGACTGATAGATAGCTGTGCTGTATGATCCCTTTCTCTTTAGCAAAAAGTATCCAAAACGTGGATTGAGAACTCGCGTCCGAATTTTAAAAGGGAGGACGGCTCTGCCCTTCATGAAACACAAGATGTCAAGAGGTAACATTGAGGTTTGATTGTTTAATTACTTGTGCTTCAGAACTGAGGTATCATGTCAAGGTATATATTTGCACTCTAACCTTCCATCATTACATTTTGTACTTTGGGTGGAGCTGTTGCACAGCCTTGGCCAATTGAGGAGTTTAGATATATTGAGTTTATTAATTCACCATTTCATATCAGGCTACGATTATATCACTTATATAGATCAACATTTTCTAATTTTTTTTCAAGTCTTATAAGAAAGAGCTAAAGCTTTGAAAAATGGACAGAGAAATAATATGGGTTCCCTTTAATTCGATTGAAATACAGAAAGCTGTTTGTAACATGAAGCTGTAACATGTATATTACATAAATTAAAAGTTTTGTGAAAGCATTTAACTGCCTGTCTTGAACAGCGTAAAGTTTTCAGATCTTGGATTTGCTCATCAGTGTATATTAAAGTATAAAAGCAAAGCAAGTCTGGTCTATGAATTTGTGAAGTCTGTCTCTCCGTCTGTCTGTCTGGCATCAACAATTTGCGTTTAGCTTGGTCTCTAGCATTCTGTTAATGATACCAACATAAACTTGGTCAGTTTGTGGACATTGAGGTGTTCTTTCTGATGGAGACAAAATTTGGTGACCTTGACCTCTATTTTACACTTCAGTGAACACAGTCTGTTTTTGCATTTAGCTTGATCTCTTGCATATTTTGTTAATAATACCGACTTCAACTTGGTCTGTTTGTAGACATTGATGAGTTCTTCCAGACCGACACAAAATAACGTGACCTTGACCTCAATTTTATGCTTCAGTGAACACAATCTGAATTTGCTTTGCAGTTCTGTCATACCGTCTTTGACGGTTCATTGTCTTTATACATTATGTCATAATCTTTATATATCTTTATACATTTTCTTTTATACATTGAATGCATTGTAAACTAGTGTAAAGGTCATAAATTAAAAGTGTTGGTCAGTTTTTTATTGTGAGAACTTGGTATTACAAAATGTATAGCAGTAATTTCAGAATGACGAATCACGGGATCGGAGATTATGAGCACCAAAACAGGTCCTTAAAACACACCAACCTATCATAATCTTTTGGTTTTTATTATGCTGAATGCACTTTAAATCGTTTGAAAAGTAAAATGTTAACAGACTATGTCACTCTAAATAATGATAACAGTTACAGAACACAAATGTTAAAATTATTAAAAATAACAAATCACTGGAAGGAAATCACGAGTACTAAATTAGGCCCTTAAAGGTATTTTTAACATCCAAAAAGGTTTTATTTGTGTAAATAAAAGACAGTCATTGTCATAAATTGATTAATACAGTGTCATTTTATGTCCGTTTTGGTCTGTTCTGGTGATTCGTCTTACCAAGGATAAGACCTACTGTGAAGGGTTGAGGAGTAGACATATTGTGTAGCTCTTGTGCTCAAAATATAGTTTGGCAAAGTTGCATTACGGTCTAAGATAAACACCAAGTTTATCCCTAGGTCATTCTCGGAATGTTTCGGATATTATCTTCACTTAAATCTTATTGTGATGTATGATGTCATGATGACTTTGAGAATTCAGTGTTCTTCATTACTGCATTCAATAACCAATATATATGGTTGTTTCTTCTTAACCGAGTTTGCTAAAACTTTCCTTAAAATGTCCTGTAAATTCCCAATTCAATGAATATGAAAAACCAGATTTCCAAAATGAAAGAAACTTTTGTATTTTTCTGAATTAACATTTTCTATGTTTTCGGGAAGTTTTCTTTGTTTCTTAGTCATTTTCAAACATTATTTGTAATTTGTTTCTATTTATTGAATACAGAGAAGCAATAAAGCATTTATTTGCATAGTTTTATCTGAATATCTCTATTTCTGGAGTTATTTTAAAGTGTCATGTTAAATTTTTGTTCCTGCACATTTCGTATGATTTTTTTGGTGTTTTTCTGGCATGCTGAAAGTTAGCAGTTCAAATCCTATTTCAGGCAAAAATTTCATCATTTCATTTTGCACTAAAACAAGATTTTCTGTGTTTTGCAGCATTTTAAAAGTCATATTAGAGAAAAAATGACTAACTTAGTCTTTTGCACACATATTTCTGTCTTTTTCTTGATTTTTTAATTTATACAGCAATGAATTATTTACTTGCCAACTTTTAGCAAAAGATATCTTTTTGAAAGTTTATTTTAAATTTTCTTGTTGAAGTTTAATTTTCTTAGATTTTATTATTTTTTTTTTCGAACTTTTGATATAGGCATAGTTCTGGCATGCCGAAGAGAAACAGTTCAAACCCTGCTAAAGGCAAAAATTCATTTTACACAGAAACAGGGTTTTACATATTATTTCAAGACAGAAAAAAATGGAAAAAAGAATTCTGACTTAATCTTTTTCCCATATTGTATCATTGTCTTCAGTATAGAGAAGTAAGTTTACAGTCCTTTGTTAGTTCTCAAAAAACACAATAAGCAAGAAATTATATGTATCTGCAAATTTCTTCAAGCACTCAGTTGTTTGTGAATGAGCAGATTGTGCTCATGTGAGCAATATAATCCCATTTGAGCATCTTGTTTGCTCTTAGAACCCAATCTGTGTTTTTGTCTCTGATCATGCATATTTGTACATAGTAAATAATTAATGTTATTCATTCATTACAGACTCGTACTTCTGATTCCTGAGTAAAAATATGATATAAATGAGCATGCCATGAATTACTCATAAGGCCAAAAAATGATAATAAATAATGCCAGGTTCAGAAAAATATATTCCTTACTCTAAATTCATAAATATTTCTTATTTATGATATTCATCTGAATATCACATTCAACTGGAGAAAAAGGCCAAATTTGTGGGAAACCACAGAGGGCAAACATGTACTAGTACAAAGCCATTAGGGATATTATCACAGATCTGTAAGAAACCTCCCAGAATCCTTAGTTGGTAGAAAATCTAAATCAACTAAATGGTAGGTGGATGGTCCTGGATTCAAATCCTAGTTTTACAAATGTTTTTTTTTTTTCTGAATTGCATTGTTTGTTACCTTACCTTTACACCTTATAAAATATCGCATTTTGTTGTCAGGTTTCCTTTCTGGGAAGGAATGTGGCAAACAGCTCAGATAGCTGAGTTGGTAGAGCATTTGCATAGTAAACAGAGGCTTATAATCTGGTCGTCACTTTTTCACTTACCAGTAGTCTATTACTTTTTTTCTAAATAATTGCAGAACAAACCCAAACAAAAGAAAAGAAAAATACTGATACACATGTTTTACTGAAATCTTAGAATTTAGTGATGGAACAACTTATCTCTTCATTCACATCTGTCAAATGATGTCATTTTAGGGAAAAACAATATTAATTTTCAATTACATGTATCCATGTATTTTGTTGATGCAAAGCATACATGTAGCAATTCTTAATAACGTATTAATTTCATAATGTGTCAAATGACATCATATTAAAATCTAAAGCAATGAAGCAAGTGAGAAATAACAGTGATTCATTTTATATTACATCAAGTATTTACAATAACATCACATACTATTGAATAGGTACATGTACTTTTCTCTTTACAAACTAATTAATTCCTTTTCCTTATATTCTTTAACAAAGGCAATAAGAAGTCATTTTAAACTGGCGATCTCCTACTCTTGTTACACACATAGTAAATAAATTATACTAATTGTTTGACATCTTATGTACATATATTATACATGCATAAGTGTGATTGTATTTAGATATCAAATTTACAATATTTGTGTATTATTTGTAATAAATATAGAACATTTATATACTTTTTTACAGCAGAGATATGAATGATGGCTGATGATACTCGCATTCATCAAGCTGGTACAATCCGGAATTGCACACCAGGTCAGGCAGGAGAACATGGAGCAGACAGTGCTATGGCTCAGCTTTTATTGGCAAGTTCCATGGCTCAAAGAGACATGGAGTTAGAAGAGTCTGCCCATACCAGACCACAGGCCACAGATGATACCTTGCTCCCAGAATCTCCTCAGCCCTCAACATGGCAGTCGTTTGATGACAGAAGGTCTCCTATACAAAGTAACCACGTACCTGTCTCTCCCACTCAATCCTGTAATCCTGATGGCCATGTGATGTCGCCAAAGCATGAACCAAAGAGAGAGAATGTGCAGGAATTCCTCAGGAGTCCTAGACAGTATGATTCTATGGGTATGCAGCATGTGTTTATACGCTCATAAGATGATGTATTATTGTAGCCGTTGTATTCTTTATATTACACAGCCACATGGCATGTGTAAAAGGTAAAACTCCTACATAAGAATGGCAAATCTTAAACTTAATGAAACACAGTTTATATCGAATCTTGATGACATTAATTAGATTATTGTTTATTAGACTTTTTTACGTTAATGTTGCATAGTGTCACTTTCGCTCAGCTTTATAACTGGGTGCCCTATAGTAATCATTCTGTCTGTCCATCTGTCTATCCGTCTGTCATCTGCAAAAAACTTTAGCGTTGGCCTTATCTGATACACTGTCACAGGTAGAGCTTTCATATTTGGCATGTGTATTCCTTATGACCTTTCCATTGATACCAAAATTTTTGATCATGTGACCTCGACAGTGACCTGCATTTGAAAACCTAAAACATTGACCATAGTTATTGAACCATGACAAGTAGGGCTTTCATAATTAGAATTTGTGTTCCTTATGACAAGATCTTTTCCTTGGTACCAAAATTTTTTATCATGTGGCCTTGACAATAACTTTTGACTTGCATTTGAAAAACTTTAACAGTGACCATAACTACAATGTATTGAACTGTTAGAAATACGGCTTTCATATTTGGCATCTGCATTCCTTATGACAAGACCGTTCTGCTGATACCAAATTAAGGTCAAGGTCATGGTGACAGGCATCCTGTGTTGCCCTTCTGACTTGTCAGTTTTCTAGTTACTCTCTAATATGAATTGCTAGAGTGAAACATCTTAGTACTGGTATGTAAAATTTAATTCATGTGTCTGGTGCCTATTTTGACAGTATTGACCAATTTGATTCTGTTTAGTTTTCTGAATGTGTATCTACCAGTATTCTCTCTAAGGTCATCTAGACTGAACTAAAGGTTCAGGCTTTTGTGACCTTCTTAATAACCACTTAATGGATTTTTATTAAAATTGCTAGGAAAGAAAAGAAGTATTTTTTCAAAAACATATCAAAACGATTACCTGAAATGAAAGTCTAAATGGTTCAAAATGATCTAGAAGGATGTTTAAAAAGTGTTCTTGTTTTTGTTTCCACTATTTGATAAAATTTTTGACATTGTGTCCAAGGCATAAGTGAGCTAAAGTCATAGCAGTCTTTCTGATGTCTGCCAATTCATCTGTCTGTCTGTAGACATTTCTTAAACTATTCATATTGAAAACTACTTCTTCAGAACCACTAAAGAGATATTGATGAAACTTTGTAGGGATGAAGTACTCAAAGTTCCCCTATAAGTAGTGTTGATTATTGATCATATCTCTCCAAGGGCGGCTATAGATCCAGGATGGGGGAACATAGGCCCAGAGTGTGTCCTTTACTAAACTTCTTCAAAAGGGCTTCATACATGTTGATCAACAAATCAAATGTAATCAGAGTAACTTAGAAAGTGTTCTCATTTCTGGCTTTTTGACATCTTTTTGCACTTTCTTTTCTTTGCTTATTTTCAGGGAATTTTCTTATCTCATAATAGATTGCTTTTTAGTTCACCTCACAAAATGAGAGGGAGCTTATGCTATCACCCCGTCGTCGGCGTCTGTCCGGGCAATAACTCGAGAACTATTGTAGCTAGGAAGTTTAAACTTATATGGATGATGTGTCTTTATGTGTAAATGTGCATGTCTGTTTCAGATTTTGGTCAAGACCTATATTTTCTGCTCCAGTGCACATAGTCGGAAAATTTGATTAAAATGTTAAAAAGTTTTATTGTTGTATTTGGACAGTAAAGAAGTCCAAACTTGCACAAATGATGTATTTATATATGCCAAAAAAGATGCTGGTTTCAGATTTAGGTAATGACCTATATCATCTGCTCTAGTGCACATATTAGGAAAAATTGAGTAAAATGTTAAAAAGTTTTACTTAAGTTTTACTTTTTTATTTGGACAGTTAAAAAGTCCAAACTTGTACAAATGATGTATCTATAGATGCAAAAATGGATGCTGGTTTCAGATTTAGGTCATGACCTATGTTTTCCGCTCCAATGCACTTGTTAGGAAAATTCAAGCAAAATGTTAAAAAGTTTTATTTAATTTTGATTTGGACATCTAGGAAGTCCAAACTTCCACAAATGATGTATCTATGTATGCAAAGATGGATGCTGGTTTCAGATTAAGGTCATGACCTATATATTCCACTCCAGTGCACTTGTTAGGAAAAGTTGAGCAAAATATTGAAATGTTTTATTTTTTCATTTGGACAGCTAGGAAGTCCAAACTTACACAATTGATGTAATTATGAATGCAAAGATAGATGCTGGTTTCAGATTTAGGTCATGACCTATATTTTCTGCTGCAGTGCACTTGTAAGAAAAATTTGAACAAAATGTTAAAAAGTTTTATTTTTTCATTTGGACATCTAGAAAGTCTAAACTTGCACAAATGCTGTATCTTTGTATGTAGAGATGGATTTAAGTTTCAAGTCTAGGTCAAGACCTATATTTTATGCTTCAATGCACTTGTTGAGAAGAAAGCAACATGTGAAAAAGTTTTATATTTTTTTTTATTTGGACAGCTACCAAAGTTCTTGGTTCTGCTATAGGGATTATATTATGTTTTATTGGCAAATATGCTATTAGGTGAGCTTTGTAATCTTTGATTACTCTATGTTTATGTATTTATTTTGTATATTGTACCTGATTTTTAGGGATAGTTAAGATTAAAAAGGGGAAAGTTGCACTATATGTATGATTAACTAGTATTAAGTTATGATGGATTTCTTCTGCAAGATCAATGGAAAGATTTTATGCAACTTGTCATAAATGAATTGCTCAAAATCCCCTACAAGTACTGATCATCAAAGGGTTTTTTTTTCTTTTTTTGTTGTGTATGTCCTTCAGGCTTTGTCATTGTTGCACAATTTCTGGTAATTTTCTTGAGTTTCTTTTTAAACTTTGTTTAAAATACTGTAATCTGATTTTGTCTAGTACATTTGAATCTGCATTTTGGAAAGTAATGATTATTTTCAAGAACAGGAATGCACAATTAAATGTTAGGACTTGACATGAAAAAAATAATTAATTCTTAGTAAGTAGTTTGGTTTTTTGGCAAGATACAGCAAGTATGGATCCAGGGTGGAGTGGCAAAAGCCACAAATGTATACTCCTCAGACAAACTTCATTTTCAGACCAGCTTCATAGATTTCACATATCCAAAGGTGTCAGAGTGATATAGAATGGTACTAAATTCACATTTTAGATATCTTTTTTGTTTTTGTTTTTTACATTTCAAGGGGAAATTTATCAGATTTTCTTATTAAAGATTGCATTAATTTTGAGTATTTTATATAATTTAAGGATTTGTAGGAATTGAATGTCACTGTAAAGAACTGAAATGCAGAAACTTATCTAAAACTTAAAACAGGAAGGGGTGCACTGTTTGTATGTTATATTGAGCTTTGATGGACTACTTCTTCAGAACTTACGGAAAAATTTTGATAATCGAAGTACTCAAGGTTTCCTATAAGTATTGATGTGTTTCAGGTTGATCAGATTTAGGCAAAACTTTTCATAGATTTTGAAAAGAACATTTTGTTTTGTAAAATGTTAATTCTTTCTTATTTTATCTTGTGCTTAAGAAGCTCAGGTGGTCAATATAGGCCCATTTTGGCAATTTGTTTTTTTCAGTTTGGCACATCATTACATCATGCACATATGTTAATTTTATTTTTGTAAAGGATATCTTTCAGTTACATTCTTTGAGAGTGCAGAAACTGGACTACAGTGAAGTACACAAATATACTTCTTCAAAAGTACATGGTAGAAATGAAGCTCTCAAGGGTACCCTCTTTCTGAATTATCAAAAGTAGGGTTTGCTTAGGCATATGGTCACTGAAGGCCCTTTCAACCCCTTGTTGTGTGAAGTATATACAATACAATAAAATCAGAAATATAGTTTATGTTGTAAGAATGATAATAATATGTGGATGACTTCTGCATTGTGTTGTATCCTTCTCAGATGGTATGGAACATGGAGATGATGCTGCCACGTATTCCTTACCAGATTCCTCTCCAGAGAACTTGTCAGCAGACTCGTTAAGGGATTCTCCCAACAAGGTGTATCACTGTAGACTATGTAGCTTTAGTACTGGTACTTATACACAGCTTCAGCTTCATATGCCTAAACACGGAGGTAAGAAATTGATATCAGTATGCAGAAAACTTGAACTGAAACTGAATGGAATTAGTAAAAATGATACCGGTATTAATGTTTTGAATTATGCTATACATTAATAAACCATTTCATATGTTTCATTTAGATCATGTGGAATTCAAATAAGTAGTATTACAAATTTAGGTTACATCTTCAGGGACAATTATTTGCTATGATATACATGTATACTGTTGGTAAATGTCCTCGAATGTTGAATACCTGGTAATAATTTCTTATTTATTGAATAATTTATATTCATTTATGGTATAAACTTCTATATGAATAAGAGAAAATTTTCTTTAAATATCAAAGATCTTCATGTATTTTGTTCATATATAGCAAAGATTTTCAGTGTTATTTGGTCAAGTATATTTATGCCCTGCAACAAAAGCTGAAGGCTGTATACTGGAATCAGGTTATCTGTCTGGTTGTTTATAGATGTTTTCCTTATTGTTTTAAAAACATACTTTGAGATATTGTGGTGAAACTTGATAGATATTTTTATTAACAACAACTATAGACTAAGTTTAAATTTTACCACAGTCAACCTAATTTTTAAGAATAGGTCACATTGTCTGAAATTAGTTTTCCAGACTTTTTTGACACCTTTGCTAATATACTGGAAGGAAACTTGGCACATCTTTAACACCAAGTGCTACAGTATGAATGTAAAAATTATTGCAGTTGACCTGCTTTTGCTGGAATAAAGTCCCTTTTTCTGAATTTACCAGGCTTTTTTTTGGCAGAAGGTATTTAGTGTTTGCTTTGTCTTTTGGTCCTTCTGCCATTTTGTCACATTTGGTTTCCAGATGATTACTTAAGTACTTTTTATTATATTCAAACCAAATTTGAATATATGTTTACTTATCAAGAGAGGATGAACCTTATGGATCCAAAAAGTCAGAGGTCAAAGTCAAAGCTGATAGAAAAGATAGCTTTCATTCAATCTTTATTTCTGCTTTATAAGAGATTATAAATGTATTACAAGATAATTGAAACATCAGTTAGGAAAGTTTTGTTGCTGCTATGAAATAAGCCCATAGTGGGGGCATATGTTTCACAAACATGCTCTAGTTCTCATTTCCTTTGAGATATTTGATTGAATTTCTTACACATCTTTTTTGTGCAAAACTACAGATGAGTTTGCATTTTGAAATGGTTCACCTATATTTGCAAGGGTTATTGTTGAGGTTATTTTCCACAGGTTTTTTGAACTGCAGTTCATTTGTTTTTCATACAGTAATCATAATACATGCTTACTTGGAAGATAGGCTCTTCATGATGTAGAGTGGCTCCCTATTCTGATTAAAACCATATCTTCATTCCACTTCTCTATTTGTCCTATTATGGATAAAGATCAGGCGAAATCTCGTAAGAGGTCATGTTCTGGTGAACTCTATTGACGTTTCAGTGGCCGAAACCGTTATTTCCCATATCCATTCAATGACTCGACTAGGCATGTGATAGTGATTCAATATGTAACAAAAACACAAACACTGTTCAAAACTACCTTATGGGTCATGCACGCTGGGGATGTCATTCCTAGGAATTTTTAGCAGATCCACTGATTGGAGTTAACCAGAACATGACCCCTTATGGGGTTTTGCCAGAACTTTATCTGCAATGGGATAAATAGAGAAGCAGAATAAAGATACGGTTTTAATCAGATTGGTTTAAGGTCCAAAGGTCAAAGTTACAATACTTTATTACACCAAAAGCTTTTCTGAACTGTAATTCAATGGGTTTTAATCCTTGACTCACAATACTTCACACATACTAGGATGTCAAGTTTGTTACCCATGACAAAATGAGGTGTCATGAATCTGACAGAAACTCATGGTCACTGTTAGCCCATGAACCAAACTGTATGACATTGTCACTGCAGAAGGTATTTCATCAGGACAGTTCTGATTTTAATATGTATGGATTTAATATTTATTCGGTCCTCTCCAGGACACAAGGTAACTTGAAAACTTGCCCAAGTTGTTATAACGGTGTATTATATTTAGTGAATAATGCATCCTTTGTTAATTAAGGACAAAATCTTAGTACTTTATCATTTTACTAAAAAGGTAATCTCAGACCTATACATGTGACAGTACAAAATGTTGGCATTTAAAATCATATTTTACTGTTGCAGGGGTAAAGGCTTTAAAGTGTCCAATGTGTGATTATTCCACCAATGATAAAAGTAATTTTCGACGACACAGACGTCTTCACATGGGAAATAACCCTGTCAGTGTCTTTAAATGTGGCAAATGTTCTTTTTCTACTATCATGATACGGAAGTTTCGTGAACATTGTAGTCAAGTCCACAATGATGACCTGAATAATGTGCCATATGCTCACCAATCTCATGCAACATTTCCTGCTCAGACTTACACTGATGGTTTGGAAAGACACTTTACTCTTAATCCAGCACTTGATCTTCAACATACATCTCATCTGTCGGCTCCCCCTCATGGTAATTTCTCGGCATCTAATGCTCTTCATTCACTTTTAACTGGAATACATCCAGCACCACCAATATATCGTCGCCAGACTTATCCAGCACAAGGTTTTAATCAATATAATAACTATTTGCCTCCCATGCAACATTCTACAGAAGAAAATCACATGGCCTCAAATTACTTGCGTTCTATAGTTTCATCTATCATGAACACTCATCCTCCACCTAGGATTCCTCCGAGCAGTACAATAACATCATCAGGATATTACCTATCCTCAGCAACACATGATCGTCACATGACCACTGCCACACAATCCTCAATGATGTCTGACATATCTAGTAGGGTCAAGGTCAAAGAAGAACCACCAGAGCGTGACAACACTCCTGATGTTTCCAGTTCTGCTTTACCTAATCAGATTCCTTCCGTAACTGGTACTAGTAACACCTTATCATTGAATCCATATCCTAGAAGCCATTCTGCTTCCTCTGACCATCCTCACTCTGCCGATACTAATGCTGCTTCTCAGTCTGTAGATGTAGTCAGAACAAACTCTAATGACTCCGCCCAGTCATCTCAACAAGAAGCACGCTCTAGTGTTGATAATATGGTAAATACTACAGTAAAATCTGAGCTGGTTAGCATCGGAATTCAGTGCTCAGTGCCAAGGATGAAAATGGAGACAGATATAAATAGGAATCATAGTATGTTTAATTCTAGTGTTGATCAGGGTGTGCAATGTGAGTTGATATCAGCTGGTGCTCGAAGAACTAATAGATCATGTTCATTAGGCAGTGAGGAAAGTGAACAGCAGGCCAGCAGGTGTGTGCACTGCGGAGTTACGTTTGATGACGAAGTGTTATACTCAATTCATATTGGTTGCCATAGTCACACAGATCCCTTTGTTTGTAATGTCTGTGGAAAACAGTGTGGCAATAAATACGGATTTTATTCACATATAATGAGGGGGCATCATTACTGAAACACAGATTTTATTTGCATTCAAAGAGGCTCTGTAAGTGCAAAGTTATGGTTTCAACTGAAACAAAGAAAGCCAGTGAATACAAAATGTTACAAATACGATTGCTGACTTTAGTCAGGAAACTGTGTAATAATATCACAGGGTCACAGATTTATATACCTATTAAGATATGGTTTTGCATGATCCTAGAAGACGGACATATTATGGTACAACAAAGTCTGTCTCTGTAACACATAGCCAAAAGTTTTACAGGCTTCATTTAGAATAAGCACATACATGATATAGAAGTGCTTTACAGGAAGGTATTGAGTCATGATCTTCATTTACATTCTTGCTTCCAAAGTCAAGATCACTGGCAGCTTAGAAAATCAAGGATACTCTCTACTAAGATTGTGCTTTGACTTATGAACAAAAATTTTGTATGAGAAAATACAAATCCAACTTGACTTTTGTAGAAAGTTGTTACCTTGAAACAAGTGGTTTGTTGGTTGGATGGTGTTTTACTTCATTTCCAGCAATTTTTCATTTGCATTGCAACATGGAAACAGGAGGTTACCAACCACTTAAACATATTGGTGCAACCCAGGCATTGAACCTTCTTAGCAAGTCAAATACTTAACCATGACACCTGGCCTGCCCCTTAAAACAAGTGTGTTATGCAGCGTTGGCATTGTGTTGAAAGGTGAAAGGTAATGATGAAACTAAGATTTAACACAGAGTTCTCAAGTATTTAGAAAGATGCTCCTAATTAAGATAGTTCAAACAATGAAAATTGAGAAAATAAAAGTATTTACTCTATTTATACATATATTCATCACTGTATACAACTATAATATTCTTTTAATAGTGCTAGCATGATTGAACTTTCTTTACCCAGTATTGCTTTTGTATAGAGCTTGAGTGGAGTCCTTGATAAGTGACAGGGCATTTGGGTATTGGGTGTTAGGGACACTGTGTCATTTACTTCATATTTTATATTGATCTCTGTCAAGATTAAGGTGATTGATTGGGTAAATCATTTCATTGTATGTAACTGAATGATCTTCCACTGTAAAAAGTAACAAATTCACCATGTAAGTCTGTATTTTCTTGGTAGTTACTTATTGTATGACCTTGCAAGCTGAGGATTTTTAGATTTAAGCCAGATAATTACATGTAGGGCCCAGCTTCATAAGCGGGTGCCCTATAGTAATCACTCTGTCTGTCCGTCTGTCTTTCCGCCTCTCTGTCTGTCCATCCATCAGCAGAAACTTTAATATACTGGTATACCATATCTTATACACTGTCACAGCTAGAGTTTTCAAATTTGGCATGTGTATTCATTATGACAAGACCTTTCCGTTGTATTACAATTTTTTATCATGTGACCTTGACATTGACCTTTGACCTGCATTTGAAAAACTTTAACATTGACCATAACTATTGAACCTTTAGAAGTAGGGCTTTCATATTTGGCATCTGCGTTCCTTATGACAAGACCTTTCTGCTGGTACCAAATTAGGGTCAAGGTCTTGGTGACAGGCATCCTGCGAGGCCCTTCTGACTTTGTCAGTTTTCTAGTTTTTATCTGTCTCCCCTGTAAAGAAACTCCTCAGTAGGTCAAGCAGGAAGATGTAACTAATGTTGTTGATTTTACTACTAAACAAGAAATAGGTGAACTTTTTCTTGTGTAGATTTAAACAAACAAGCTATCTGTTGTTAGGTAAATTAAAATGTATAATATTTATACAGTAGCAAACAAACATTTGGGATGTATACAAGAATCACCCATATATATACCCTCTACAAATAAAGTTACTTCTGATACAATAATCTTGGCCGTGAAACATGCTTCCTAAGTCGAGGTCTCTCTGAAAATTTGGTATCCTGTCAATAAAGATTTATATGTAATATTGATATATCTCATAGATAATGTAACCTATGACAGAAAGGGTGTGTCATGACCTTGATCCAAGGTCATATCTCCAACATTAAGGTCACAGTGGGAATAAGACCAAAATTTTTGTTGGTTTCTGAAAACCTGAACTGCAACATGGATCTTTTTTCATTTTACCCATGACATAAGGTTTGTCACAATCTAGATACAAGTTCATATATTCCAAGTTAAGATCAGAGTGAGCTTATGACCAAAATTAATTTCTCTTCCATAAAACCTCAGTAGAAACATGGATCTCCTTCCTACATGTGTTCTTCATGACACAAAATTTCATCACAATCTTCTCACAAAGTCTGTGTCACAAAGAATAAATTCAAGGTCACAGTTACCCTACAGCATCAGCAAAATAGGTGACTACTATGTGTTGAGCTCCTTTCTTGTCACAGAAAATCAAAAATACTTTTTTAGCTGCTATGAAATACTTTGTATTTGTATTGCAAATTAACATGATTTTACCCCGAAGTACATGTTTATTGGTTTGATATGTGGAAACCACTTCTGATAAAAAAAATTGAAATGTCCTTTCAATTGAAATCATTGGGATATAGACAATGGACAAGAGATTGAAGACAAGATGCAGGAATGTTAAATAACAGTCAGTGTTCTGAATTTGTTATTAATTCATGCAAATGACCTACTTAACTCACTTCACTAAAGAATGATCATTTAGTTACCTTGGTTTGGGTCAGTGTTTATTGAACACTGATTTACCTGTTATGAATATTCCACACTCGCCTGATCAGGCTGCTTAAACATATTGAAATTGGGATTCACATAGGAATGATCTTCAGTGGCAGATGGTGCTATAAAAGTCCTGAAGTTTTCAGCTATGAAAAATTTTAATTCTTACGATTTTATATAATTCATAGAATGTATTTTGGGTGCATGCAACCAAGGAATCCACAAAAATTAAATCTGAATGAATAAATAGTACTTAATATTCTAAAATTTTTGAAATACACATATCATATGTTAACAAATGAATCAAACTCATTTTGTCATGTCTTAAAATATGGTCATTTATTGCGTTTAAATCTTTACAGTGGGATGATATATTGTTTTATAATTTTGATAGAAAATTGTATTAAAAAATTGGTGCTGAACTTGAGCATTTTGGATTATTCTATTGCTTGTGATTGGAAAAAATCTAACTTTCCATTGAAAGGTGCCATTCCCTATGGACCTTCCAAGAAACCTTAATAAGCTAGTCATTAACCATTGTGTTAGTTCTTACCTCATAGACCTTCTATCATTTGCAATTTTAATTTGCATGTAATGTTAAATGTCTCATCAAACTTCAATGGAACTGTCACTGTTGATGTCATTTGGAATGAGGGTTTTACTCACAGTAAAATTATTATTCCTTGTACAATAGGAATTTGGCTATTAACATTTTCTTAATATTTTGTTATCAGGGGAAGCTTTTGAAAAAATGCCCATTTGATTAGTTACATTGAAATGCAAGTAACTGTGACCACCTATATTTGTAATGTGCAGAGATAGACAAAATTTTCGACAACAAGAGCAAAGTTAACAGATAGTTATTTATACCACAGCAGTAACATTCATCTGTATGTCATGATATCAGAGGGATAGTGACTTGAAAATCTGTATAAATTTCTTGAAATTTAACAATGTACCACAGAGAATTTGATGATGTGAGGACTGCTGTTATGGTTAACTTGATTTATTTGTTATTCAGATATCAAGCGAATAAAAGGAACAATTGTAACATACAGGTATATCCTGTGAGTGGCGAAAATCTAACACAGGTGTTATCTCTGTATAAGACCTCTTCAGATATGTAAAATTAAACCTGAACTCTCTGGTTCAAGTCTATGAAGAGCCAAAAATACATTATTTCAATTTTTATATTAAATAAAGGAAATTGAAATACTTCACTTTTTATTTTTCATCTGAAATATATTTATCTTCCTTGTTGTTGTGATCTATCTTTTTGTCTCCTACTTGACAAAAACAGTTAAAGAAACTAGTTATCTTGTTCATTTGTCTTTGATATAGTATGGGGTCCTTGTGACAAGACTTTCAAGTGATACCAAAGTAGTAGACCTTATCAGTTTGGCTAGAAATTTGATTTAGTTTTTGAAGACTGTTACATCACCTGCAATGGGATTCATGAAAATAAATCTTCAGTATTTTTATGTTGCAAAGTGACCTTTTATTCTAACTTTCTACCAATATTTTTAATTTCTAAAGTGTGTCCCAATCCTAGTTCACCTGACTGATATTGCAAAACGTAAGTATCATATTATGAAAATAAAAGCTATCACTTTATAGCTACTTTCCTAAAATGTCCTAAATGAAAGACTTAGTTTTCTTGAATTTGTTAGTTTGTATTTTTTACTGATCACTGTTGAATCATGACATTTGTCTGATGCAGAATTTATGTATAGATTTTATACTAATTTTTTGTAATATAAACTACCAATGTTCTTTTATTTTAGCAAAGTGGGTAAAATTATTTTCAGTCAGTGTTATATTGTTATGGAGTACTCAGACATAGCATCTGTCAAACACCTGTTTTGTTTTAGTGATATTTTCTGTTTAACTTATAATATTGTTAATACATTTTTTATATTTACAAACCAAAAAAAAAAAAACTTGCAAGGACAAATTATTATTGATCTCAAAATTTCATATCACATAATAAATGTAGATCTTTTACCCTTCCAGAATTATATTGGAATGATTATATACATGTACTTTGTTAGAATTAGGTTCTTATTCATTATTCTTTTTTACCACAGTAGCAAGGACAATTTATGTGCTTGCACTTCATCAGCTGTAGTGTTTGCACTATTCTTTACTCATGATTTTACATGTATTTTCTATTACAATTCAAACAAATTTTCTCAAGTTTTATGCTTTCTTTGGTAAGTTAACCTGTATTTGCAACAAAAGCTTCAATCTTTCTTTTGTGATGGAAAGTTTAGTTAAGTGTAGGCATATATAATTAAATAAGTTCTGTATTATGTAATAATTTCTTGTCTGATTTTGATTTACATCAGTATTTCTGCATTCTGTTACTCATGTTCAATATGAGTGATGTTTAAACCAGAAACTACTTCATTATACCCAAGAACCCTTTTTCACATTTTATACAAGTAGTATAATATATTGTACAGTAGGTGAAATTGTATGTATCTAATTTTTAAATGTTGTTTCTCATTGCCCCACAATTTTTCCAAATATTTACAACCGATAAAAAAAAAACAAAGAAAAAAAAAAACCCACACAAATTACAGAGCAATTTGTTAAAGCAGTTTTTGATATTTTTATTCCAAGTTATGTGCTCCAATTAAGTGATGATGATATGCTTGATGAGAACAATGATGTCAGCATGTGACATTTATCTACACTTACAGTGAATGCTATGAAATCTCCCTCGTCATTTGCATAGTCCATCCTACACAAGTGGCGTTTCTTTATAAATCCAAGTATCCAAATTTTTTGTAAAAGGGGTGAAAGATAAATTATAGATAAAATTGGTTATCAAACTTTATGCTGCAAATTTTAGCCAAACAAATCCATGCACACTCCTTATTTAGTACTAGATTATTATGGTGTATGAGGAGATGCCATTTTATCTTTGTTGGACTATGTATAGTAATGGTAAATCATACAATGTATGATTTGATGGTCAGATTGCAAGGTGAGCAAATTTAGGCAATGGAATGAAGAAGGTCATATTTCGTCAATGCTAAAATATAATTCATATATATATGATGTACATATATGATTTTTCTACTCAAATCAAATGTTCTGTGCCAGTTTTTAACTCGCATTTCTTGTGACTGCCCCTTTATGTATCATTGTGAGCAATAATGCTTTGCAATCTGGCCTGTCATTGGTCAGTTAATGGTTTACATGGTCCTCTCATTTGCTCAATGTTGCCTATATATTGTCTATAATATATGTATAACATTTGACCCGACTCTGTAGCTAGCTTTAATGGTGCAAAATCCTCTCAATCAAATGTTGTGGTTTGTTTTGTTTAATGTCTATAATTTTATAAAAAAAAAATTTAATTGATATTCATTGAAAATTATAATTTTCTACCAGGCTCAATAAGATATAGAATTTATATTGTTTGTAATGTACTTTGTATGTTTACATCCTTTTGTTTTTTTGCAAATTTATAAAATCCCTTCATTAATTTTATTTGAGCTCTCTTTTTTTACATTCACCATACACAGATGTATATTGTGTAACAAAACAGCTGTTTTTGTTGATTGATTTATTTGTGTTTATAATCTTGTTATCATAACTTTTCATTATATATGACATACAGTCAGGCTATGATGATGTTCATTGTGGAAGACGGGATCTTCAGATTTGATTTAGCAAGATATTTGGATCTAACATTTTAAGCTCCATTTGTATGATTGAAATTATATTTATCATGCATTTTTAATTATGTGCTTATTTCTAAATGCATTAGGTTGAAATGATAAATTAATAAAATTTATTGTTAGTTTAATCCGTTATGAAGTGAATTGAATTATATTTTATTTATTTACGGTTCATTTAATCGTAAAAGACTATCAATTTCTCAACTATTCACAGCTTACTGATGCCTACAGATAAAATACACGTGAAAGAAACAGTTACATGTATTATACAGTATTTGAAAGTTATGTTCTCTGTGTGGTTATATTTCATCTAAGAACAAATGAAAAACAAGATCTCAAACTGATTTTTTTTTGAGTCGGCTTCGGTGAAGCCGTAATCATTGCAATTACTTTCTTTTCAGGGGTTATAACTTTCACTACCGATATAGAGCTTACTACTCCGCTGAAAAATAAAGTGCCGAAAAATTACTGATGTTGTCTTAAAAATTCTTGATCAGCACAATGTACCTTTAGCTCAGTTAATTTAAGCTAAACATAAACTAGTTTCATTAACCCGAAAAAGGAGTTGCAATTATGTGTTCAAATTTCGCGTAATAATATGTAGTTGTGACTACTTTACGATGTGTTTACCACCGACACCGTCGGATGTACTCGATTGTGTAATTCTCCGGACAAAGCATTTGTCTTGATCTTGTATCGCTTGTTTTAATCGAGATATTTCAATTAAAGTTTTCCCCAACATGTTCTGGAACTTCAGTTCTTTTTCACATATATGACAAATTTAATGATCGATCTTCCCGCATTTCCTCTGATAATGAAAATGCAATATAAATATTTAGGTAAATGTTGTATGTTTCTAAATATAAATGATGTCAAAACATTATGAGAATCGTGAATAAGATGATTATTTAATGTCCCACTTGAAGGAATGTCGTTCCTTGGCTCAGCTTCGACTCGTGACAACAATGCAGTAAAACTTGTTGCCATGAAGTTGTCGATTGCACGTTCATTTCGGATACAAGCAATTGCAAACTCTTTGCCGTAAGATAGTATGAAGAGAGCAAATTTTATTAGCATTTTGTACATAGGTATAATGACGATGTAGTTGCAACAAAGACCTAATTTTTGCCCCCCCCCCCATTTTCCTGAAATCCTGAATCCGCCACTAAAATGGTAAAATGATTACATACTTAAAATCAGCAAAGCCGACTCTCAGGACTTTTGAGTCCTTTGATTATTTTTTTATTTTTGGTTATTGCAAAAAAAGATAAATATTTGTATTTTGGCAGATTTTGAAATTTATCTTAGAGTCATAAATCAGATTTGATGAGATGTTCATACTCGATACATAAAAAAATCTCAAATTTGAAATAGTGCCTTCGAAGGTGTCGACATGATTTCATTAAAATGTAGTTTGTAAAAGACTACTCGGGTTGTATCAGAAAACTTTATGTTAAGAGTCTATGTGGATAGGGTTACAGCTCAATCGCTGTCCATTGTACTAATGTGGGAACTTTTTGGTTTTGTTGCCGCATGTCCAATTTGTGTTTCTTTCTAAAATCAAAATAAAACTACATGAGCAAGGTTTGAAACAAGTACATTAAACCACAGATACCTTTTATTATCTTATATACAGGACCATAATTTTAGGTAAGAATCTCCATCCATCATAGACAAACAATTAGTGCCATTAATGATCAAATGTATGTGTAATGCTTTGCCTTGTATGTCTTTTCATGTTTACATCTATGTTTCTATTAGAGGCTTTATATTCTATATACACACATATAATATATATTAGAACAATTATGTTCAGTTTTTTTTTCTAGTTTTCCTTTGACCCCTGTTATTGACGATTTTGTATATTATTGTCAATATTGGCAGCAAACATTACTATACTTATATGTAGTGTATGTATGTCTTTTTTTACTGCTGATGTTATTAAATAAATTTTGCTGTTCATATTGTAATCAGATTTTATCTTGTTATTCTTTGATCTACATATTAGTATGGCTCCGTGATGATGACTCAATAAGTCAAAAGTAAGGATTAATTAATTATACAAAGGCAGAGTCCAAGTACATGTATAGTCAAAAGTGAGAAAGGGATCACAATATTCTATCTTGGAGTGGGAAGCATAATAACCATTTTTTGTCTGAACGCCTGTTTTAAATCAATTCATGAAATTTGATGAATAGAATCTATCGCTAGGGTTTGGTGGCAATAAAAAAATACTTAAACCAAAATTTGTGTGAAGTTAACTGGTCAAACAGAGGTAGTTAACTGTCGGCTGAGTTAATGTTTAAGTGATTTCATAGACACTGAAGCATTATCATGTCTCAAAATAATCAGTATGTGTTGCTTATCATCAGCCAAATATTGATGTTAAATGTGACAACTCTATGAATATGGAAGAATATACTGCCCACAACTGTATATTACCCGAGCTTTGCTACCATGATCTTATCTCGGAGATCAATTTCAGGGGATGTAATGTATAACCAAACTGTGGTACCATAGTACCACTAGCTTTACTGTAGGACCACCACAACATCAATTGTATCAGAGATTTGCTGTATCGCAATTTGTTACAGTACAACTGTGTCATATTCCAACTTTGGCAATCTTATATTTGGTTTCCTTCATCATTTCACTTATCTGTCTTATCCATTGTGCAGGATGTCCACAAGCTGCAGCTAAGGTTCAAATCAAGACCTTTCGGCCCCATGCCAAGCACACAACCAACAGGTGCAAAAATTACCTTTACTTGTAATGATGTCCAATTGTTTATAGGTGGTCTATACTGCTATGTATCTGCTGTATAGTAATTGATTAACCATACAAAAATATACCTTGCATACCATTTTAATTTTTCTACAAAGGCATCCCACAAAACAATAGGCCTAACAGGCCTTATATTGCTCACATGAGCACAATATGCTCGTTCAGAAACAACAAATTGCATGACAAAATTTGCAAATACCTGTATAATCCTCCTTTCTGTGTTTTAGCCAAATGATAAATGACTGTAAACTTAGTTCTCTATATTGAATAAATAGAGACAATGACAAATGAGTGAAAATCGTGAAGTCGGAATTCTTTTCTTTTTTTACCAAATTCACGAAGATGAGCTAAAAAGTACATCTTACAGGTCATGAATAACTAACAATAAATGTTTTCAAGGGTTTATTAAGCACCCTTCTCAACAATGTATTCATCAGTTTTAATGATTCTTACCATATATGCTCACTGGCATCTCACTGCAGTTTGGTAATGGTTTATCTGGATTGAACTTTTTATTTCAACAAATGTTCCTTACACCCATGAGGTGTATAATGGCACCAGTTAAAGGTCACATCATCATACAGTGGACTAAGGTTCTGATTGTTTGTTTGGACCATTGCTCTGCACTGCTTACATATTTCAAGAAAAAAAAAATACCAGTAATGGTTATTTTGTATTGTCTCGGAAGAAAAGCCTTATGAATGGAGTAGGTGTTGTTCTTAACTATCACTGAATTAAGGGCACAGGGCACCAAAGTGGTAGAAATAAACCACCCTTATCCTACTAAAAGAACAGTGTGGAATAAAATTTTGCACCAAATATCGGTGCTTTTCTTTGTGTTGAAACCATACAAAAATAAAAGGGGTGAAGTATTGTCATTAAATTTTAGATAGTCAATTCCTGTAAAAGGAAAATAGGTAAATAATCTGACATAACACAGGCATTTTGTGTTGTTTTATTCACGTTTTACAATGTCAACAAAAACATATGATGAATATACATATATATATATATACAAATACAAATATTTACAATGTAAAGATCCTTCACACAAATAAACCAAAAAACTATTCAGTACATTTTATAATAATGAATTGATTGCAAGGATTAAAATTCTTGAAAAATGAGTTCTAAGATCATTTTTTACATGATTTAAAATTTCTTTTTCCAAAAAATATAATAGCATAAAATAGTCTAAGAACTTCATTAAATAGAGTTTTAAGCATGACCAGTTACATGTTTTAGGTATATTGTGACTAAAAATCATTTCATATTTTTTAAGACTTACTTATAAAATTTTAACTGTTTTTCAAAAGCTTTGCAGTAAGTTCAGATGCTGAACAGTTCAATCTAAACAATCTTAATTGATAAATGAAAGGTTAATAAAGGACTTTCTGTGAATTTTTACTTTTGCTATGAGAGAAAGTTTGCCATTGGGTCATCAGTTCTGCGCTGTTTCAGTCTCCATGCCTCCATCTCTTCCTCAGTCGGTTCTTTTGCCTCATACATACTGTTGTATGGTCGCTTCCTCTCGTCTAAAGACATTAACTCTTTAACATGCTTTTGATGTAATTCTTCTCGTTCTAATGCCTACAAAGACACAGATAAACTTCAATATTATTTAAGCAAGAATAGATGGTGGATAGAAGAATCATATGATTTCAAACACGGTCACAGAAATCTTAAAAACAAAACTGACAATAGATCACTTTACCTTTTTTCCTATGAATTAATATAGACAATTTTAATTAAAATGTTTTGTATAAGAAGACATTACATGTACTGTATAAAATATGAGGATTTTTCTTTGAACCTTAATTCTAATGTGGGATACAGTTATAATAAATACCTCTTTCATTTTACTGTCTTTCACTTTTATTTCATCTTCAGAGTCTGAATCACTACTACTATATTTCTTTTTATGTTTTCTTTTATTTTTCTTTTTTTTCTTCTTCTTTTTCTCCTTTTCCTTCAGTTTTTCCTGATGTTGCTAATAAATAAAGTATAAAGATTTAAAATTCAAGTTCTCAAAGACAAGAAGTCTACAAACCATCACTATGACCTGAATTTGAGATCTTTTGGTTTTAATTTGAATCCCTGTAACCAACCCATCAGAAGTTTTAAGCATTCCATGACAATTACTACTTCTTGTATTAAAGTCAATAGGGTTCATATGTTTTGAATTGCAGCTCTCCAGTTCATGTTAGACCTTTGTATTCAAAATAGGTTATTACTGACAATACTGCTTTTCTTTAATTGTTGTAAATGGAGGAATTATCATTACCAAGAATTTTATAACTCACATTGAATCAGACTAAAAGTCCATGGGCCTTATCAGTCATCTGACTTTGCTAATTGTTAGATTGTAAGCAATCACTGCATTTGTTGTTTTCATACAGACAGACCAATGGACAGGATAAAACATAATGTAGGGCTTGAACAAGGTAGATGTAGGAATGCAATACCATTCTGAATGCTCTTACTACTCAAGTCACCAGCCTTTTCTCAAATGAATATTGTACGCAATCCAGATAGTCATTGAATACATAGAATTTAATTAAAGTTACTTCCCTTGTCCACCATCTTGAAGGTGAAGCTGGAGTGTCTGCTTCCCAGTTACACCATTACATGTATAACTGAATTTTATAAAGAAAATTTACACTTCTTTGAAAAGGTTTTAACACTGTTCAATGGTTTAAATATTGCATAAGAACACCAAAACTTCAAGAAGCATCTTTAGTTTGGAGAAAGCCTTGCATAATTTAGTTGATTTAAGTATAAATTTCCAATCATATACCTCTATGATGATGGAAAAGGGAAGTAACTCTTATAAAATTTTATGCATTTGAAAACAATCTATATAACCATTTTGGGCCTGCACTTTAAGTAAAATCCTTCAGACAGATGTCACAAATTTTACAACTTTGGTAGAAGAATTACCTGTAGGCAAAATAAATAAATGAATATATATATATATATATATATATATATATATATATATATATATTTGTTGAAAATTTTCAGTTGGTAGGTCATTTATTTTTTTTTTTAAGAACTGTGCATATCTCTTGCAAAAAAGATCCCTTATTAAAGATGTAAGTCTGCTTTCATGCTTTGTTTATTCTACTAATATTTCTTCAGTTTATTTTACATTTATCTAGTATAAATAAATTGCATCAGATTCTATCCAGATGTCACATGAAAAACATAAGGCCACATCCAAATTCAAGAATTCAATATTTGGAACCTTTGCCAATCATGTAGATGCTCTACTAAGTTGATAGTCAAGACAGATCAGCGATGATTTTGAAACTTTTTTTTAAATTCAAAATGTTATCAAAGAGAAACAAACTAATGGTACTATAGTTGCCATTCCATATGTTTCTCCATGTCTGCCATTTTGGTTCACTGCAACATTCACTAACCAATCATAAAACAAAAGTCATAAAAAATTTTAGTGTTGAGGAATCAAAATCATGGTCAGTCGGGTTTAAAGAAACATTTATATGGTCTATTTTGCCTTAATTCATCGTCTAAGTATGTATATTGTCTTTCCTCAATAGTAAAGAAATAGAGATGATTTTCCAAGATTAAATGAATGGTCACGAAACGGTTTCTGTCCTTGCCCTAGAGACAGAATCCCTTCACTGGGAGTTATGAATTTCACAATTTAAGTAAAAGACTTTATGCTTTCTCCAACCATGCATATAGTTTTTCTTCACAATACATAGAATTAGAAGACTTTTTAAGACTCAAAATCATATTATTATACGGCTATTTTGACCCCAAACTAGAGACAGTACCTTTGCCTTCAGATTCAAGAATTTCACAATTTTGGTAGGCGAATTTATCCTATTTTAACCATGTACATAGTCATACTTCATATTAAAAAGAGGAAGAGAAAAGATTTTCTACGATGAAATGCATTATCAATAAATGGCCATTTTGGCCCTGCCCTGGAGGCCGTGAAATTTTGGTTTTGGTCACAGGGCTTTCGGGTCGTTGCCCCCCCCTTCAAATACCAGTACACCAATATAATTCTTATAATATTGGTATATTTTAGTTGGGTGGGGCAATGAGCGAAAGCCCTGTAGTTTTGGTAAATGGTTTTATGCTCTTCTTTTTTATGCATTAAGCTTTTTTCTAAGATCGTGCAAGAGTGAAGAATATTTTTTAATAGTATGCAATTTAAAGAAGTTTGGCCTCAACCTTAGAGGCCTACTGGTGAAAGATTCACTGAATAGACCATATTCCGGTTTTGATAATTGCTGTCTTTTTGTCCGAGCTAATACATTTTGGCGTTGTTTTTCATAGAGACGTCATAACGCATGACATAGATTCATTATAACGTCACTATGAAAAACAACGCCAAAAGGTATTAGCTCGGATAAAAAGTCGTCATTTATCAAAACCGGAATATGGTCACAAATTATGTTCTCCTTATCCCATGAAAACTTTACATAAGATATGAAGGCAATTTACCCTGTAGTTTTCAAGTAAAAGTTGATTATTCTAAAATGTTATCACATGACAGACGATGACCAATGAAAATTTACTAAAGTGTAATATCAGTTATCTACCTCCATTAAGGATTTGGGTTCTTCTTCTTCTTCTTCATCTTGAACACTATTTTCTATGGCTAAAATATCATTCTGTTTAAAAAAAGGATTAAACAGTCAGCTACATAGTTCTATTTCAAATGAAATTTAATTAATACCCAAGCAAATTCAACCAAAACAAGCAGATAATTTTTTAATACTAGGACAGTTATACTTTAATTGTATATGACATATCCAAACCTACTGTTACTAGTCATATCAATTTAAACTGAAGTTCATACAAAAAAGTAGGCAAAGCAGAAGAGAATTACACATTTTGAAACAACAGATGAAGATCATGGTTATAAAGAGTTCAAAATTTATACAATATACCAACATTATACTAAAAACTTATCTATTAAATATATTTTCCTATACTAAGGAAAAATTTGAATCAAGCAGTTTTATCTCAGGCATGATGTACATAAAATCTGTGTACATTCCCAATTTTCAGAATTTCTATGAACGCTGACCAATTCTGATTTTGATATCAGTAAAGGCTTGTATCATAACTAAATATATTATACACATTGTATATGTTATGAAATAAAATAATTTGTAGAAATATTTTAATAAATACATGTGTTCATGTATACTAATAGATGCCAAAATTACAGAGGAAAGATCACAGTTTTCCCTAGTGCACAAATTATGTGTGATTGTTGTGACAAAATAGCAAATGACCCCTAAATAAAAATGAATTGTGTTTTAGTGGATGCAAAATAAACACCTAATTGCTTGACAGTAAAAGTTGGTAAATAAAACAGTGAAATACTACTATAGATCTTTTCGTAACCAAACCTGGTCATTCTCCTATGTACACGAGGTATCAACGTTCAAACACTACTACTAAAGCACCCCTAATTTGTTGTTATAGCAACTGAAAATGTCAGAATACATGTACCAATGAGTAGATTAGAGGTAAATTACTGTAGTTATTTCAAACACATGTATAGTGTATGCATATATGGTTTTCCCTCAGAATGCAAATGCACATTATTGATTCAGTACATCTTGTATTTTTATTTAAGTACTAGCAGTCATTTCTCTGATTACTGAAATGTTTACAGTGACAGCATGGCGCAGCAGAGACTGTCAACTTTTATTATATGCCAAAACAAAACAACTATTTTACAGCGAAAAATTAATCACATCTGACTGTGATATCCAATGAAAATCATCTAAGTAAACAAAATTGTGCATTTAACAGCAAGTGGCTGTCCAATATTTATTGGCTTTGATATAAGGATTACAAGAGGATCATGACCTGGATTGTTGTTGTACACAAGTCAACAAAACGCTTTCAAGTGTGGCAGCATACATTTTAGAATTTCAACTCTAATTTGTCACCAAAAATCAAAACCAGACATATTGAACTCATTGACAATCAGATTTTAAAAAGACTGTTGAAAAAGCTGATGCTTGAAAATTAGACAACGTATATTAGTTCTGTAAGAAACAATGACCCCAAAAATTCCAAATGACCCCAAAAATTCCAAATGACCCCATTTTCAATTAAGAAGAGGTCTATTGGATCTTCAATGAAAATTCTAGGGAAGACCCAAAGTGATCCCTATATTTTGTCCTACAAATGAAACAATAAAGTACACATACCTGTGCTACTTCTCTGCCTTTCTCTCCGGTGCAATAAGATTCTTTGATAAAGGAGTAACAACATTTAAAACCCCAACGACCTTCTTTCCAGAAAGATCCCCACACAGTCTGCAAAAGTAAAAACAAAAATATAATTAATGCTATTTGTTCAATTAACCTACCTAACTATAGAATGTAAAATATGAAAGTAAATGATGCAATGTCAAGGTGGCACTAACAACACATGCCAGAGTGATGAGGTCAATTCACACACTTACGTACATGTAGTGTGGTATAAAGGAATATCTGACATAATACCATCTCTAAACAAAATTACGTCATTAACAGATGGATTGACTATTGTTTTATTCATCACTCCACGATTACTTCATGTATATGGTGACAGCATTTGCCTGATGCATTGGATCAAAATTTAACCTTTGTAACGCATCCATCCTGAGCAGTGAGGGATCTTTTATGTGCCATGCCTACCATAACACAGGATCTCAGTATTCAATGTCTCATCTGAGACATGATACTCATGTGTCTATGGTAGGAGTCGAATCTGGGACCGCTTGGTCACAAGCTGAGGCCTCATCCACTCAGCAACATGGACTCCATCATTAACATCAATATTATTCATAAAATAACATAACATTTATAAATACACAATATGTCATGAGTTCATACATTTGAACCTTACATTCTCATCAAATAATTTGTTTTGGACGACATTTTTCAGTCCTTTATTAGTACACATATATATGATGCAGATGAACACTGTTGAAAATAATACACTTTTCCCATTTGAGCTGAATACATAGGAAAGGTGATCACATAATCACCTTCCAAAAAGTACCTTGTTTGGTGATATGGATTACTGTTATATATTATATAAATACAGAGTTTCTTATAAGGAAGGTAGTCCTAAGGCTTTAGCTAAGAAGGTCTCAAAATTTTGCATTAATCTAGTTGTAACATAGAAAACAAAAATCAAACGAAACATCTGACAAATTCAAAAGGAAGACAGATCAGCAATGTGGCTTCTAAAACAGTAAACAGATGTCCAGTGTATTTAACATTTTGAGGGCACAATATTTGACTATAACTACATCAAGCCATTTTCATTGCTGTTGATTCTACTAGTAATTTATCACTTTACATTTACTCTAACCAGATTGGTAAGAATCTCATGCTTACTGTGTGGTTGTTGATATAAACATCTTCCTCATACTTAGATCTTATCACTGCTTTTTCATTTCCTTTGATAACTGAACCATGCCGTGAATATTCAACATAGTTTTCCTGTAAAATGTTTGCATATCGTATAAATTGGACAGGAAGACATAGCAAAGATGAGTTGATTTTGACAGTTCAATCTGAATACTTTTCATAAAGTGTACTAATCATTTGATAGACTGAATGGTTTTTGTTTCATTTTAGTTCATACTTTCAGGAATCAAATTCAATTCAAATTCACATATATTAATACCATGTGTAAGTTTTAACTTACATGTATATAAAGAGAACCTTTCTAATCTTAAATTAGGAATGGTAAATTAAAAGTCAAAGTGGTACATGAAGAGTCAACAAATAAAATATCATATTGAATTGTGATTGTACAAAATTGGATGAAACTATTTAATAAAACCTAACTGTAAAGCTGGAGTGCTCTACTCACTGTCTGTGCCATTAACAATTGTTTTGGAGGAGCTTGTAAGTGTTCCTCTCCACCATATTTCTCTAAAATGCCATCTTTAGCACTCGTTTTAAAGTCATCTTTCCTTTTTTCCACTTCTTTATTCAAAAGCTCTAGCTTAGTTGGATCAGCCTGTAGATGGACATCAGTCCCTCTCTCATAAGCTTCCCATGCAAATACTATAAAGTATATCAAAATAATAATCATAATCTATGTTAATTACTAGCCATGCCAGCAAGTTGCCGAATCTCAAACTAAAATCCAAATCATACACTAGAAAATCTGGCTTGTGATATACAGCATATCGGGAAACACGACAGTAAGAAAGGAATAACACAGCATACTAGCTTATTACACTGAATGTATAATTATAGCTCCCCTGTTATGGTATGTTAAAGTATAGCATATTTCAAGGACCAAACTTTAAATCTCTAGCACATACATAGCTACTTTTTAATATGTTATACCTGCATCATATGACACAGTGCGCACAATAAAACAAAGCTATCAGCAATAACATGGCAGGAGCATTGAACACTTATTATGCTGTATCAACAATGACACAATAGCATACCTAAAACATTATTTTGTTATCATTATAATACCACTGTGCCGGTGTTGTCAAATATCTACACATGCCTATACACAAAGTGCAAGTGGCTACAAGTAACTGTCATGATCTTCTTTTTGTTGTGGACTTTATTTCAACATATGGTAAACAGAAGACAAACAGCTAAACTGACACATGACCATTAAGTTGCCCAGTGAACAACAGCCATAAAGAGCCCCAGGGGATTGCCTGTTTTGACCAAAATTCTGTAGTAGCAATGTCAAACATTAAAATGAAATTTAATGCTGATGAAACAGATGTGCCTTTGCAATACATCACACACCATACATAATCCTGTATGACATAACTGTACATTACTTGATCACTTGAGATATGCCACAGAAATTCACCGAAACATCACACAAAATATATAACAAATGGTGTTAATGTGACAGGACCTTAAATTCATACAAGGTATGTATCATTTCTGGGTTTTTGATCCTTGTAAAGAATTTTCTAAATACATACAGTTGGGTGCAGTCCTAACCTTACATTCAAGTGCACTTAACAAGTGCACTTCAAATTTAGTTTTTCGTCCCGAAAACCAGTCATAAAGTTTAGTCAAGTTTACTTTAAAGTAATTCCGTCTTCAAGTTTACTATCACGTTACACCAAGTTTACTTTTCACGTTTATTTATTACAATTATCCAGTATATGTATAAAACAATAGAAATAATTGTCTTATTATGTACAATTGCATATTTTATATTTAAAATTTGTTTTAATAGAGAAATATAGTCAATGTACATGTATATAGAAAGTAAACTAAACTTGAAGTGCACTTGGAGTAAACTTGGAATCAAGTTTAGTACTAAACTTGGAACCAAGTTTACTACTAAACTTGATTTCAAGTTTACTCTGTTGTCGCCAAGTAAACATGAAAAGCAGTCATAAAGTTAACTTGAAGTGCACTTTATGTAAGGTTAGGACTGCACCTAACTGTACCTTATAAAGCTACTTAAAGAACAAATCAGCTAGCACTTAGGTACATGTGTATATACCTACACCCCTTGCAGTCTACTAACTAAATATCAGCTAGCACTTAAGTATATATACCTACACACCTAAAAGCCTACTAACTAAATATAAGCTAGCATTTAAGTTTATATACCTACACACCTAGCAGCCTACTGACTAAATATTAGCTAGCATTTACGTTTATATGTCAACGTGCCTTCTAACTAAATATTAGCTAGCACTTAGGTTAATATACCTAATGCCTATCAACTAAATATTAGCTAGCACTAAGGTTTATATACCTACATGCCTACTAAGTAAATATTAGCTAGCACTTTGGTTTATATACCTACATGTTTACTAACTTAATATTAGCTAGCACTTAGGTTCATATACCTACATGCCTACTGACTTAATATTAGCTAGCACTTACGTTTATATACCTACATGCCTACTGACTATATATTAGCTCACACTTAGGTTTATATACCTACATGCCTACTGACTTAATATTAGCTAGCAATCAAGCTTACATGCCTACATGCCTATTTAATATTTGACAGCACTCAGGCTTACATGCCTACATGCCTATTAGATATTAGATAGCACTCAGGCTTATATGCCTCTATATCTACTAAATATTAGATAGCACTCAGGCTTACATGCCTACATGCCTATTAAATATTAGATAGTACTCTGGCTTATATGCCTAATTATTATCAGATAGCACTCAGGCTTACATGCCTACATGCCTATTTAATATTAGATAGCACTCAGGTTTACATGCCTACATGCCTATTGAATATTAGATAGTACTTTGGCTTATATGCCTAATTAATATCAGATAGCACTCAGGCTTACATGCCTACATGTCTACAAAATACTAGATAGCACTCAGGCTTACATGCCTACATGCCTATTTAATACATGTATTATATAGCACTCAGGCCTACATGCCTATTAAATGTTAGATAGCACTCAGGCTTACATGTCTAAGAAATATTAACTAGCACTTAGGTTTATGTGATACAAAACATTTCTGAGATCATTACTGTCATTGCTATGAATGGTATACCTTGCTTCTTTGCAAACTCATGTGCATCTCCAGAAAAGCGAACAAAATTGTCTCCCATGTACTTTTCACTGAAAATATAAGTACAATATATATGTTTTGTGAATACTGACTTTTCAAAAAAATTATATATATATAATTGAAGTAAGTGATAGTAGGCATAAAATTTTGAGTCTGATTCCCCGAGTGTTTTAGTAAAAAATGCAGTAGATCATAATGGTATTTGGACAATAAATTAATACTTACGCCATTTCTTTGTTTTGGTTTTTGAAAGGATTTTCCCTCATAGATCTTGTTTTGGGGTCATAGAATGCTGAGTTTGGATCCAAGTTGTATAAGTACTATAAAAAGAAAGCATGTCAAGATATAAATAACGAGTCGATATAATGGAAATCTCAAGAATCTCCATCAAGAATTATTTCTGAAGTGAACCCCCCAAAAAAATAATGAAAAGGAAAACCTTATCAGTTTAATGAATGATACATACCTTGGCTGTGTCTTCTCTGATACGTAAATTTCGGACTGTAATTCTTTGCTTGGTTTCAAACTTCTGCCCTGGCATGGCTACATCATCAGCATATTTATCTTCATCATCATCATCTCCTTTCTACAATATGAAACAATAGCTTAACAATCAATAAAGAAAATAAACTCCATCTGAATTATTTCATTTAAATGTTATACAAACACCTACATGACATATTATTCAGTAAAAGATTATTATTTTAATATCAAGTTTAATTTTCTTCCATTTCATTCTAACAAGAATTAAAAAAATGGCATTAAAAATATCAATAAATTTAGTAAATTATAAGTGAATCAAGATATGTTTGTAAAACGCAAATGACTTCAGCCAAAAAAAATTTAAAATTATTGCTCCGACGGAAAGGTCTGGAAAGGTCTTGTCAAAAAGAATACACATGTGAAACATGATAGCAATACCTCTTACGAATAAAAAGTTTAAATCAATGTTAAAGCTTTAGAAATGTAGGTAAAAAGTCACAGTCAAGGTCACAAGGTCAAAAATTATTGTTCTGATGGAAAGGTCTTGTCACAAGAAACAAGCATGTGAAGTATGGAAACCCTACCTTTTATGAATCAATAGTTATAACAAATGTTAAAGTTGTAGAAATGTAGGGCAAACATCATGGTCAAGTTCTCAAGGTCAAAACTACTACACCAACAGAAAGGTCTTGTCACAAGAAATCAGCATTTAAAAAATGAATGCCTGATTTCTTACCATTCAAAAGTTATAACCAATGTTAAAGTTTTAGAAATGTAGGTCAAAGGTTAGAGTAAAGGTCAAAAAGTAAAAATTATGGCACTGAGGGAAAGGTCTTGTCACATGGAATTTGCATGTGAAATATTAAAGTCTAATCACGTACCATTCAAAAGTTATAGTATGAACTATTTTTTTTCCAAAAGTTAGGTCAAACTCCAATGGCAAGGCCACAAGGTCAAAAATGTTTTGTACTATTAGAAAGATATTCTGTACAACACTGTACAGGTCTACTCAGTATGGGATCACTATCAAATAGAAAGCCTGCTATCTTGTGGTTTGTTCTTAAATCTACTTCTGATTTTAGGGATCTAGTTTAAGTTTAATTTAACCATTTAATTATTGTTTAATTATTGTACAACAAGCTGTGTTTGTGAGACACTAATGCCCCCAACGGCACAAAGTTCAAAAATTCATTCTTAGCATGAAAGTCACTTTCAAGGTCAAAAGGTAATCAACCTTGGTGTCATTTGAAAGGGCTTCATTAGATGAGTACGCATGTGAAATATGACGTCTCTATCTCTCACGGTTCATAAGTTATGGCCAAGGTTAAAGGACAAAAACAATATGCCCCTGATCTATTGATCCGGGAGCATAAAAATAAAGGTCTTCCCACAAGAAATACACATCTAAAATATAAAAGCCCTATCACCTACATTAACAATGTTATGCATCTTTTATTGAAAGTGGGACAGAATGGGATGGAAAAACAGACAGTCAGATGGACAACCCAAACACTATATGCCCCCTTGGTCTACAAGACCAGGACCATAAAAAGCCTACCTTTTCTTCTGCCTCTGTTTCTGCTTGTAGAAAATTTTGTTCTTTCAACATTCGTTTCGCCTAGTAGAGCATAAAGGAAAGGATAAATATCCAAAACAATATATACTACAAATATAGATGAACTGTTAAGTGACAATTTCTTTACATATATCTCAATATGCATATACTAAGTAACTTCCTGTTTTTGCGACAAAAAGTAGCAACACAATTATCAGTCAATCAGCAGTTAAAACTGTCAGTAAATGTTTCATACAATCCTTTAAAAAGACAAAATCAAGGATTTTAAAAACGTCGAAACGTTTCTCTATGAATATTATAACAGATAAAATTTTACCTTGTCATGTCTATTTGTATCTAGGTGTACAAGGGTTTAAAAACAGTGCCGTCTATTTGCAGTTACATGTATCTATATGTATAAGGCTTTAGAGGAAGTGTAGAGGTTTTTACCCTGTCTATTTGTATCCATATGTGTAAGGGTTTAAAGGAAGTGTAGAGGTTTTTACCCTGTCTACTTGTATCTACGTGTGCAAAGGTATAGAGAAAGTGTAGAGGTTTTTACCTTGTCTACGGTATTTGTATCTACACGTATAAGGGTTTAGAGGAAGTGTAGAGGTTTTTACCCTGTCTATTTGTATCTATATGTATGTATAAGGGTTTGGAGGAAGTGAAGAGGTTTTTACCCTGTCTATTTGTATCTACATGTATAAGGGTTTATAGGAAGTGTAGAGGTGTTTACCCTGTCTATTTGTATCTACATGTATAAGGGTTTAGAGGAAGTGTAGAGGTTTTTACCCTGTCTATTTGTATCTACATGTATAAGGCTTTAGAGGAAGTGTAGAGGTTTTTACCCTGTCTATTTGTATCTACATGTATAAGGCTTTAGAGGAAGTGTAGAGGTTTTTACCCTGTCTATTTGTATCTATATGTATAAGGGTTTAGAGGAAGTGTAGAGGTTTTTACCCTGACTATTTGTATCTACATGTATAAGGCTTTAGAGGAAGTGTAGAGGTTTTTACCCTGTCTATTTGTATCTACATGTATAAGGATTTAAAGGAAGTGTAGAGGTTTTTACCCTGTCTATTTGTATCTACATGTATAAGGGTTTAGAGGAAGTGTAGAGGTTTTTACCCTGTCTATTTGTATCTACATGTATAAGGATTTAAAGGAAGTGTAGAGGTTTTTACCCTGTCTATTTGTATCTACATGTATAAGGCTTTAGAGGAAGTGTAGAGGTTTTTACCCTGTCTATTTGTATCTACATGTATAAGGCTTTAGAGGAAGTGTAGAGGTTTTTACCCTGTCTATTTGTATCTATATGTATAAGGGTTTAGAGGAAGTGAAGAGGTTTTTACCCTGTCTATTTGTATCTACATGTATAAGGGTTTAAAGGAAGTGAAAAGGTTTTTACCCTGTCTGTTTGTATCTACATGTATAAGGGTTTAGAGGAAGTGTAGAGGTTTTTACCCTGTCTATTTGTATCTACATGTATAAGGATTTAAAGGAAGTGTAGAGGTTTTTACCCTGTCTATTTGTATCTACATGTATAAGGATTTAAAGGAAGTGTAGAGGTTTTTACTCTATTTGTATCTATATGTATAAGGGTTTAGAGGAAGTGTAGAGGTTTTTACCCTGTCTATTTGTATCTACATGTATAACGGTTCAGAGGAAGTGTAGAGGTTTTTACCCTGTCTATTTGTATCTACATGTATAAGGGTTCAGAGGAAGTGTAGAGGTTTTTACCTTGTCTATTTGTATCTACATGTATAAGGGTTTAGAGGAAGTGTAGAGGTTTTTACCTTGTCTATTTGTATCTACATGTATAAGGGTTTAGAGGAAGTGTAGAGGTTTTTACCCTGTCTATTTGTATCTATATGTATGTATAAGGGTTTGGAGGAAGTGAAGAGGTTTTTTACCCTGTCTATTTGTATCTACATGTATAAGGGTTTATAGGAAGTGTAGAGGTTTTTACCCTGTCTATTTGTATCTACATGTATAAGGGTTTAGAGGAAGTGTAGAGGATTTTACCCTGTCTATTTGTATCTACATGTATAAGGGTTTAGAGGAAGTGTAGAGGTTTTTACCCTGTCTATTTGTATCTACATGTATAAGGGTTTAGAGGAAGTGTAGAGGTTTTTACCCTGTCTATTTGTATCTATATGTATAAGGGTTTAGAGGAAGTGTAGAGGTTTTTACCCTGACTATTTGTATCTACATGTATAAGGCTTTAGAGGAAGAGTAGAGGTTTTACCCTGTCTATTTGTATCTACATGTATAAGGATTTAGAGGAAGTGTAGAGGTTTTTACCCTGTCTATTTGTATCTACAAGTATAAGGGTTTAGAGGAAGTATAGAGGTTTTTACCCTGTCTATTTGTATCTACATGTATAAGGGTTTAAAGGAAGTGTAGAGGTTTTCACCCTGTCTATTTGTATCTACATGTATAAGGCTTTAGAGGAAGTGTAGAGGTTTTTACCCTGTCTATTTGTATCAACAAGTATAAGGGTTTGGAGGAAGTGTAGAGGTTTTTACCTTGTCTATTTGTATCTACAAGTATAAGGGTTTAGAGGAAGTGTAGAGGTTTTTACCCTGTCTATTTGTATCTACATGTATAAGGGTTTAGAGGAAGTGTAGAGGTTTTTACCCTGTCTATTTGTATCTACATGTATAAGGGTTTAGAGGAAGTGTAGAGGTTTTTACCCTGTCTATTTGTATCTGCATGTATAAGGGTTTAGAGGAAGTGTAGAGGTTTTTACCTTGTCTATTTGTATCTACAAGTATAAGGGTTTAGGGGAAGTGTAAAGGTTTTTACCCTGTCTATTTGTATCTATATGTATAAGGGTTTACAGGAAGTGTAGAGGTTTTTACTCAATTTGTATCTATATGTATAAGGGTTTAGAGGAAGTGTAGAGGTTTTTACCCTGTCTATTTGTATCTACATGTATAACGGTTCAGAGGAAGTGTAGAGGTTTTTACCCTGTCTATTTGTATCTACATGTATAAGGGTTCAGAGGAAGTGTAGAGGTTTTTACCCTGTCTATTTGTATCTATATGTATAAAGGTTTAAAGGAAGTGTAGAGGTTTTTACCCTGTCTATTTGTATCTACATGTATAAGGGTTTAAAGGAAGTGAAGAGGTTTTTACCCTGTCTACTTGTATCTACATGTATAATGATTTAGGGAAAGTGTATATATACCTCCCAAACTGTCTATTTGTATCTACATGTATAAGGGTTTAGAGGAAGTGTAGAGGTTTTTACCTTGTCTATTTGTATCTACATGTATAAGGGTTTAAAGGAAGTGTAGAGGTTTTTACCCTGTCTATTTGTATCTACATGTATAAGGGTTTAAAGGAAGTGAAGAGGTTTTTTACCCTGTCTATTTGCAGTTACATGTATAAGGGTTTATAGGAAGTGTAGAGGTTTTTACCCTGTCTATTTGTATCTACATGTATAAGGGTTTAGAGGAAGTGTAGAGGTTTTTACCCTGTCTATTTGTATCTACATGTATAAGGGTTTAGAGGAAGTGTAGAGGTTTTTACCCTGTCTATTTGTATCTACATGTATAAGGGTTTAGAGGAAGTGTAGAGGTTTTTACCCTGTCTATTTGTATCTACATGTATAAGGGTTTAGAGGAAGTGTAGAGGTTTTTACCCTGTCTATTTGTATCTACATGTATAAGGCTTTAGAGGAAGTGTAGAGGTTTTTACCCTGTCTATTTGTATCTACATGTATAAGGATTTAAAGGAAGTGTAGAGGTTTTTACCCTGTCTATTTGTATCTACATGTATAAGGGTTTAGAGGAAGTATAGAGGTTTTTCTGTCTATTTGTATCTACATGTATAAGGGTTTAAAGGAAGTGTAGAGGTTTTCACCCTGTCTATTTGTATCTACATGTATAAGGCTTTAGAGGAAGTGTAGAGGTTTTTACCCTGTCTATTTGTATCAACAAGTATAAGGGTTTGGAGGAAGTGTAGAGGTTTTTACCTTGTCTATTTGTATCTACAAGTATAAGGGTTTAAAGGAAGTGTAGAGGTTTTTACTCTATTTGTATCTATATGTATAAGGGTTTAGAGGAAGTGTAGAGGTTTTTACCCTGTCTATTTGTATCTACATGTATAAGGGTTTAAAGGAAGTGTAGAGGTTTTTACCCTGTCTATTTGTATCTACATGTATAAGGCTTTAGAGGAAGTGTAGAGGTTTTTACCCTGTCTATTTGTATCTATATGTATAAGGGTTTAAAGGAAGTGAAGAGGTTTTTACCCTGTCTATTTGTATCTACATGTATAAGGGTTTAAAGGAAGTGAAAAGGTTTTTACCCTGTCTACTTGTATCTACATGTATAATGATTTAGGGAAAGTGTATATATACCTCCCAAACTTCTTATGCAAGGGGCATAACACTGAGCAAAGGGGTTGATGCCCTAGTCTCTTATAAATCTAGTAAGACATTTGGTATATTCATAGGTTTGATGTTCAATTTCTTTTTTGATATTGACACCATGTCAAGCTTGTATCACTTCATCTTTGCAAGCCACATAATTTGCCCTTCTATAACTGGCTGCCCCAGATCTCATTCATAAAATGGATATCCATAGCGTCCAATCAGAACTGGTGTAACATATTCACATTAGCATATCGAAGCAAACTACAGAAACAAGAGTATCAGTAAAACTGATGGATGCTCCCCGAACAGCAGTTATACTTATAATGCAGAAAACTGATGACTCAATTTATACACAAAAAATCAGTAAAACTGATGATGCTCCAAAAAGCACAGCCAATAATGAAAGAAATGAATGACTTGATATATAGGAAATCATTGCATTAATTGATGAAGATTTCCAATCTCAATGTATCATATAGATATGCAATTGATTCAACTGTAGAACAAGCGATCACAGTATCTTAAACTAAAACAAGTAAGTTTGACCTTGATAAGTTATGAAATAAAACTTTTTATCGTGACCTTTACCTTTCAGAAATGACCTTGAGTGACCTTTGTCCAAAAGCCTTTCTAAATAATATTTTGCTTAAGTATGATCAAATTCTGATGAAAGGTGTAGGAGATATTAGTACTTCATGGTATTTGAAATCATTGCTAGTAAGTGACCTTGACCTTTCAGAAATGACCTTGAGTGACTTTTGTCCCAAAGCCCTTAACCTAAATAATATTTTGGTGAAGTATGATCAAATTCTGATGAAAGGTATAGGAGATATGAGCTCGGACCGACGGACAGATCAACACACACACGGACACGACAGTAGCTATATGCTCCCCCGAAATTTTTCGGAGAGCATAAAAATTATAGACATAATATTGAAATGCCAGTTTTCAAAGAAGAATAGACAGGTAAATTTTGGCAAAACATTTTTCGTTTTCAATCAGTTAATTTAGGTGTAAGATCACTTCTCTACTTCTAATTTTGCCACAGCACTTTAACAACCCATCAATTCATTGGCTGATGATAACGTTTAGAAAGTGCAACTCTCTTTTTGTTCTTATATGGCACTATCATAAATCTGTGTTTCATGAATGTAATCTTCCAATAATTACAAAGAAGCAAAGGTGATCATAACACTTGACTTGCAAAGATGATATCACTTATACATAAGCAGTATGTAGAGATGGAAAAACCAGACTACCTAGAGCAAATCACCCATCTTTAGGAGCAATACTGACACATGACCAAACTAGTTACCAATAAGTTCCAATGTACTGGGTCTTCAAAAACCTAAACTGATATTGTAAAGAAGCTTACACTTTCTATTCTCTCAAATTCATCCTTTACTTGTTGCTGATGGTCTTCTATATCTATTCCATTCCATCTGTCTCGCTTTCCATCAAAGTCAAAGTCTAACTGAGGTTGTATATGCTCATCAGGAGCCATGTCTTCACCCGAGAATTTAGCTCCTATCTTTCTTGGCCTCTGTATGTAAATATAATCATATAATTTAATTCAACTTAATTCAACAATTAGAATATTCCCAGAAGACCACTCAAATACAGAAATATAATCTTCTAACTTTACTGGCTGCACAATCTCGACAAAAAAAAATCACTTTATTAGTATTTTAAAAGAAATTCTCAGTATGAAATTTAGATTGGTAAAAAATGTTGGGAAATTTACAAGTCAAAACAAATAACACCCATAATACACTATCAATATGAAGTATTAAGAAAATGACACAATAACTACAGTGTCCAATACAATAAACAACTGATATGTTCGTCTGTAGATAAGAGCTAATTTGTTTACTTGTTTACATACTGAATCCCTTGAAGAAGGAATTTTTGTGGGTATCCTTTTGAAACTATGCCTAGATGTCCTCTATCATCTATGGAAGGAGGCAATTAAGTTTGAAGAAAATCAGTAAAGATGTTATGCATTTATAATGTGATATGTAAATATTTCACAAAAATTTGACAAACAAAGTCCTATAACTTAGAACAGAATATCAAAATTTAACCAAGAAGTACACAAACCATGGGACTATCACAACAAACAACTAAGTGAAGTTTGAAGTAATTCATAGCAAGCATTTTCAAGATACAGTGGGACACTGATCATGTACAGATGATGGAGGATCACTTGTGTACCATACTACCTCTGTCATAGATGGACATATAAAATATGAGGTCCAAGTGGGCCTATATCACTCACCTGACCTTAATTTGCTTAAGTCATCTGACAGCTTGAAAATTTGCATGTAAACATACATATTCTCTGATATTTATTGCATTGTGACTACATTTTCTACTGAAAACTGAGCGTAAAATTTGAATCATCATTAACATTAAGCAATTGTTTATGCAGGCCAAATTTAAAATTCATAACCTTTAAATCTATAAATCTGTATTAATTTACAGGAAATGAATGCTCACAGAACTGGATGAAAAACATCAACCCTTGCATGAGACCCTGAGCACTTCATTCTTATCAAGTTTTATAAAAGATATTCAATTGGTTTTGAAGAAGTTTAATGAACATGAATGACGTAAAAAAAATGTCAAAAATTTGCTTTCAGAATAGAACCAAAGACAAGAACACTTCTTCAAACATCCCTCTAGATCATTTCTATTATTCAGCTTGTCTTTGTAAGCAGCTGGTCTGAAGAAATAGTTTGTCAAAGGAGGGTACCCTCTATGACATACATGTACTTTTATCTGTGGTGGCATCTGTAGATGGATCTGGACAAAAAATATTACCAGTAACACTTGTAGGGGACCATGAGTACATCATGCCTTCAAGCTTCATCAAAATCCTTCCAGTGGTTCTGAAGAAGAAGTCGAAAATGTGAAAAGTTTATGACAATGGATACCTTTACAATAGTTCACTTGAGCCTTTGGCTCAGGTGAGCTAAAAAGATGGGTTTGCTCCAAATGCATACAAAAGTGCCTCCAAAACAAGTGGTTCATCATCATCAGAAACAATAGGTTTCCTCTAGTGACTGTTTATCAAATTGCTCTTTAACAGAACAAATGATGGTCCACACTGCAATACCATGTCACAGTCTGACTGTTTTAACAGATTATGGAAATTTACAGTAGGTAAAGATCTTCATCATTGCCATCAGAGGCTGACTTTCAGTACATAAATGGTGAAATCGGACCTGCTTTGATTAATCTGGAAACAGAAATTTATAGTTTTCATAACAATTCAAAGCTATCAACAAAGTCTATTGCCTCCTGACATTCCAATAGGTGTTTATTGATGTTACTTCATTGCAGATGAAATTCCAGTTATGTTGAAAAGTGTCAGTCCAAAGGTTTTGATTGACAAAATTTCAATTGGACTAACAAAATTCTGAAATTATTTCTATATATTTTATTGTCCTGACTGAAAAAATTTTCAAAATCATTGAAAATGACTGACAAAATTGAAAACTTTTCAACATCTCTGAAATTCGTTACTGAAAAATGATATATATAAGATGCCATTTGTGTATTTCCTGTCCATTTAAATATTAAATGTACTTTTTAAATATTATATACCGGTAATAAACAAAGACTGAACTTTACATAAAGGTTATAGGTATCAAAATTCCATGGTAACTGATTGTATCAATACCACTTTATAGAGTAAAGAGTAAATTCCAAACATAATTCCTTGTACTGTATATCATAAATCACTTCTAAGGTCGAGATAAAGCAGAAGACTGATTAAATAAAATGATACATAATATTTTCTGCAAAATGTATAAAATCTATACCTCTAAACAGTCCTTTTTCTTATGAGTCATGGCTCCACAATTTTCACATGCCCCCTTTCTATATTTTGTAGCCACAGGTCCCTATTTCAGAAAACAAGAGTATCAGTAAAACTGATGTATGCTCCACGAATGGCAGTTATGATGCGGGAATTTGATGACTCAATTCATATACATTGTACAAAAAATTAGTAAAACCAATGGGTTCTCTAGAAGCACAGCAATAATGAAGGAAATGAATGACTAAGTATATGGAAAATCATTGTATTAATTGATGACGATTTCAAATTTCAGTGTATCATACGGATATCCAATCGAGTCAACTGTAGAACGACGAGTGATCACAGTATCTTCAACTAACATGAGTAAGCTTGACCTTGATTAGTTATGATATCAAACTGTTTGATCGTGACCCTGACCTTTTAGAAATGACCATGAGTGACCTTTGTCGAAAAGTCCTTAACCTAAATAACATTATGGTGAAGTATGATCAAATTCTGATGAAAGGTGTAGGAAATATATGCACTTCATGGTATTTTACCTCATAGTTAATAAATGACCTTGACCTTCCACAAATGACCTTAAGTGACCTCTGTCCAAACTCCTTAAGCTAATGAACATTTTGGTGAAGTATGATCACATTCTGATGAAAGGTATAGGAGATATAAGTACTTCATGTTACTTTAAGTAAAATTTAATAAATGACCTTGACCTTTCAGAAATGACCTTGAGTGACCTTTGTCAAAAAATCCTTAACCTAAATAACATTTTAATGAAGTATGATCAAATTCTGATTAAAGGTATAGGAGATACAAGTACTTCATGTTACTTTAAGTTATAGTTAATAAGTGACCTTGACCTTTCAGAAATGACCTTGAGTGACTTTTGTCCAAAAGCCTATAACCTAAATGATATCTTGGTGAAGTATGATCAAGTTCTGATGAAAGGTATAGGAGATATGAGCTCGGACCGACGGACAGATCAACACACACACGGACACGACAGTGGCTATATGCTCTTAATACTTAATGTTACGTTAATTCATAGTTCTTAAGTGACCTTAACCTTTCACAAATGACCTTGAGTGACTTTTGTCCAAAAGCACTTAAACTAAATAATATTTTAGTGAAGTATGAACAAATTCTGATTAAGGGAGTAGGAGATATACATACTTCATGGTGTTTAATTCATAGTTGATAAGTGACCATGACCATTCAGAAATGACCTTGAGTGACCTTTGTCCCAAAGCCCCTAATCTAAGTAATATTTTGGTGAAGTATGATCAAATTTTGATGAAAGGTATAGGAGATATGATCTCGGAGGAATGGATGAACGGACGGACAGACAGACACGACTGCGATTATATGCTCCCCCGAAAGTTTTCGGGGAGCATAAAAAATTTTCAAAGTTTTCAGAATGAAGTTCAAACTTGTGTGATATTAATCTTATGAACAAAAAGGTTGAGATATTTCTGGTCATTAAACAGTAAACACCATTAGAATTATTGTTTAATGCTACACCAGAATTATCTCTCTTCATACAGTCACTGCAAGTGTTAAGTGGTTTACTGCACTGAAGAACTTGGAGAAGCCAATGACCATCATCAGGTACACTGGCATACCTTCCCACTGACTATCACAAGGTACACTAACACACCTTTCATTGACCATCATCAGGTACACAGGCACACCTTCCTACTGACCATCACCTGGTACACTGTCTTACTGACTATCACCATGCACACTGGTACAATGACCTACTGACCATCACCAGGTACACTGACACACCTTCCTATTGACTTTTACCAGGTACACTAGCATACCTTTCTATTTATCATCACCAGGTACACTGGCACACCTTCCTACTCACCAAATCCAAGTACACTGGCACAATGTCCTACTGACCATCACAAGGTACACTACCCTATTGACCATCACCAGGTACACTGACATACCTTCCTATTGATCATTACCAGGTATAGTGACACACCGTCCTACTAACCATTACCAGGTACACGGGCACACCACACACACCTTCCTATTGATCATTACCAGGTATAGTGACACACCGTCCTACTAACCATTACCAGGTACACTGGCACACCACCCTATTGACCATCACCAGGTACACTGGCACACCTTACTATTGACTATCACCAGGTACACTGGCACACCTTCCTAATAACCATCACCTGGTACATTGGCATACCTTCCTACTGGTCATCACCAGGTACACTGGCACACTGACTTCATCCAGGTACACTTACCACCTGCCTTTTTTTGCATCATATCCAAACCTAAATGAGGTAAGAACTACCTGGTAATACATATACAGCAAGTTCCAAGACCATACCTCGACTCAGATATTCCCTTGTGCCTTTAGTAGAACTTGTTTGATGGTAATTAATGCTTTCAATGATGAAAATGGACAAAATCATTTTAAAACGAACCAAGTACACAGACTGTTTTACTATATTCTTGCAATAGCAATGAGTAATTGTTTCCTCTCAATACAGTAAATGAATGTTTAAGGTAGAGAGCTTTTTTCACTTTCAATTACATGTAATATAAATGTAGATATTTTTTCTATATAACCGGTACATACTTCTTTTACTCCCTTTTTGTACCAGTTTCCCATCTTAGAATATTCCTTGATTTTCTCTGCTTGTTGTCTTTGATGTATGAGAGTAGCTTGTGTGGCATTGTAATACCAAGGAGCCTGCATGATATACTGTGGAATGTGAGGATTGATCTCTCTGAAAACAATAAAACACCACAGTGTCATGAGAGGCCTGTATAACATACTGTGGAATGTGAGGATTGATCTCTCTGAAAACAATAAAACCGCACTGTGTCATATTTTTAAATTTCCGACAAGACTATAAAGGACCAGGGTCACTTACCCCAATCATCAGCCTGGTCATTTTTTCAAATATAACTTTATTTGCAAGTTTCTAAAACAGATGCCAAACCATTACATTACATTAAATATATAAATTCGATAGTGTATAGAATGTATCATCTGATAAGTAAATAACTTAAGTGATTCTACAGTACTTCAGCACAACATTACATTATGTATAAATAAAAGATATTGCCACTTACTTTCCTTGTTCATCTGTCATTGCTGGAGCTGTACCTGCTTTTCTCATCTCCTCCAATTCTTTCTGTTTTCTCCAGTCTTCCCGAGATCTCTTCTTTGGCTCATCTTGCTCTTCTGACTTCACTTGCTTGGCCACCACAGAGGGTGCCAAATTTAGAGTGAATGACATGATTGCTTCAAATCTATCTAACTACAAATAAAAATGTTCCAGTAACTGCTTGAATGCTAGCAATGTACATACACATGTATAAATTCATCAATTTTGAGTGTACAGCAAATCAACACTAATACATTGTATTTCAAAGATCATCAATCCTTAATAATCTGGAAAAGTAGTAAAAGAACACTTATGACATGTAAAGCTTGGGTGCATCTAATATCACATGTATATTCATTTATACTATTTTTCATTTCATGTTATTAGTCTAGTTTACAACCTACAATTTGTTCCAAAATCATAAGGGGTCATACTAATTTAAGCCTAGAGTCTGATTTTAGGCCTAGATGCTCCTAGGGACACCTAGGGCTTTGTGTTATGTTATAATCAAGTCAGTATGATACAGATAAACCTATATTGACTAAATATACATCCTCAATACAATTTTTTTAACAATTAATATGGTTTTTAATACAAGAAATAGTGAAATAATATTCTGCTGCTTGAGTGTTACATCATTAAAGCGCCATCTACAACTTTCCATGTAGAGACACCCACGTAAAACTATAGAAATCCCGATGACTATTATATACTGAAAGAAAAAAGATTCAAAATTGTAACTACTTGAGCTTGACAGCTTAATTCTTTTTAAAAAAAAACTGAGGAAAGAAGTAATTTTAATTTCAAATTTTGAACAATCTACATGTAACCTAATTCGTATCTTGTTTGAATATACTCAATACAGCTCATACTTTGCTTTCCTATTGAAATATTTGTTCGTTTGATAATATTAATTTTTTAATTGAATTAATTAATCAATAATATGGACTCAAGAATTATCCAGTCAGTGTGAGATAGCTTTTTCCTAAATGTGTTGTTATTTGTATTTTATGACTATGAATTTCATTATTAAAATACAACACAAAAACTTGCATTTTCAAAGATCAACATCTGCATACAAAATATTTTATGAATATTTATGCCTATTAAATCTAAATTTGTACATTCATCAACTGAGAAAGTCCTGGGCACTCCTGGGCACGTCTAGGCTTAAAATGTTGCTCTAGGCTTAAATTAGTATGACTTCCCCCCCCCCCAACTGATGATTTTCAAACACTATCTATATCAATTATCAATCATCTCAATGTTCTCTCCTAATTGTAACAATTAACATTTGGTTAAAAGATGTTGGAAATAGTGGAGGTACATGTACTGATGGACACAGAAAAGAAGATAATAAAAGAAGAGATTAGATTGAATAACATACATAGAATCAATTTTATTGACCAAAATCCAGCAATCATTACGTCAAAGAAACAATTTTCAATAACATATAATAAAATAGATAGATTTCTTCATAATATTTTATTACTATCAATATTAATCATACAAATCTCTCTATTCATTTGTACACAAAACATATCACAGAAAGGGCGACTTCACTAATATAGGGCAACTATACTTTACGGCAACTTAACTTTGGGGTGACTTATTAACCGTAGACCGTATGACCACATTTCAAAACTCTAAATTCTGAAACAGACTATGGATAAACACACAAAATGACAGCATCATAACTTGATCTCTTTCCAGACCGAATATTTACAATTTACATGTGCCAGTAGGAGACACATGAGACTGAAACATCAATGGCACATAATTAGTCGACATTGGTAGTCTTCCCTTCTGCAGTTATGACTTTGAATAAATTTATCATTCCCATAAATTTTTACATACGCTTACTACTGTATAGTCGTAATGTTTACATTCTTTGCAGGCCCAACGTTTACTGTTGTACTTCCGGTCGGTGCTATAATTGAAAATATATAATTTATTTACTGAAACGAATTAATGAGTAGGAATGATTCGTCTCGAAATGATTCATATATCAACGCAATATTTATTGCGTTAACTTGATTTCAGTTAACCACACATTTATTATGATATACATGTATCAGGAAATGATTATGATACCTTACCGCTGCTTCAGCACTTCATATATTCCTGGAAAAAACCCCAGAAGACCCAGTTTTGAGGTTTTAAAGCATTCCTATGGCACTTCATGGATACTTCAAAGCATTGAACATTGAAAGCATTGCGAGAATCAATCAATAAAAGCAAGGACTTATGTGTTTATTTATATGTCATTGATAAAACTTATCAAATTTCCTGTACTGTATTTAATACTCATGACAAGTTTATTTGAAATTAAAGTTTTTAAAACAGTACAGTACGTTAATTATTATACATGTAGCACCTTATACATCCATGCAGAGACATATATATATATATATATATACGGCCCACACCAAAACGGCCCAAATCCATTACCAAAAAGGCCCAACTTTTTTTCACTATATATATGATAGATATAAAAACGGCCCAACTTTTTTTTCATTATATATATGATAGATAAAACCAGGGAAGTATGGAGCAGAGTTCTTGAAAACCGCCGGACCTCCGGTCCTGACCGGTAAATTTTGAAAGGGTCCGGCAAAATATTGATAATCGCCGGTCCTATTGTCCGGTGAAAATCGCAGACACATTTATTTTTTTTTACGATAGATCGAAAATTCCCGGGAATTTTTGTTCCGGTGTTGTAAAGTATGCGTTTAGTTATCGCAGTATACTTTCCATTTACCACGCGACTGGTTACAGAAATATAGAAATTGCGCTATAAGATGTCACAGTGGCCCATTAAATGGGTAACAGGTAGCAAAAAACCAAAAACAAGGAGGATATCAATGAAAAATTGAAGAAGAGACAAACATATGAGAAGGAAAAGCGTCCTGAACAAGTTTTCCAGCAGCAATGGACGCATGGTCGACCTTGGCTAATATACGATGAATATAAATAATGTGATGACATGCAGAGTGTGCATTAAATTCAACAAATGAAGTGAGGCTGTGAAGCTAAAGAATTCGTCAAGTTTCCTAATACCCTCATCACAGCTCCAATGCCCTCATCACATCCCTGTTCTGTACCTTATCCAATGCCCTCATCACATCCCTGTTCTGTACCTTATCCAATGCCCTCATCACATTGCTCTTCCACATCCCTCATCACAGCTCCAAAGCCCTCATCACATCACTCTTGAAGATGAATTGGAGCAAAATGAAGAAACCAATTCAATTTTAATTAATAATGTTTTATTTGAAATTGAAAAAGAATATGAATATTAAGATGGGCAAATTAAAGACGTTATTTCAAAATTGTGTATTTTTTTTTTCAGAAAGAACAGTGGGTCCTGCAAAAAGTTGATAGGTCCAGTAAAAATTACCTCCTAGCAAGACCTATTGTCCTGCTTGGTGGTTGAAGTTTTCAAGAATTAACTCTGTGGAGTATGGATTGAATATGTTTTCTTTGTAAATATGATGTATTATGACAATAGAATTCATTTTAAAATTATTTCAATCACTTGTAGTTGTTTAGTTTCATGTGCATATGTCAAAATCAGGAATATAATAACATGCAAATGAGATGTAAAATGGCGATGCCTATGGAACACGCACATTTCAACAGTAATCAGTTCGCTGCGTTGTTAAACATCACCATCCATCCTACGTATAAATTAGAATTTAAACGTTAGTTGTCAATGTGTCTTTTGTACCAATAGTTTAGTAGAAATAATCTGGTAAATATGCAACAAAACACCCTTTCCTATTTTCTCTGCAATGGCAAAGAGGACACATATAAAATGGGTACCAAACTTGAGCTTATATCCTGATCTATTAACTGTGATACAAATTTGGATCACTTTAGGGGAAATTCGTAGAAATAAGCTGGCAAAATATATCCATCAAGTTTTCAGTATGGGGGAAGTGCGGCCAGGCCGGGGGAAAATGCCGTTCGACACTATGGAAACCTTTCCCATTTTCTCGGTAATGGCAAAGAGGACACATAAAATGGGTACCAACCTTTAGCTGATATCCTGATCTATTAGCTGTGATATAAATTTGTGATCGTTTTATTGGAAATTCGTAGGAATAAGCTGGCAAATATCCATCAAATTTTCGGTATGGTGGAAAAGCGGCCAAGAGGAAATGTCCGACCCTATTGAAACCGTTCCAATTTTCTCGGCAATGGCAAAGACGACAAATATAAAATGGGTATTAAAATTTAGTTTATATCCTGATCTGTTAACTGTGATATAACTTTTTGATTGCTGTAAGGAAAATTAGTAGAAATAAGCTGGCAAATATCTACCAAATTTTCGGTATGGCTGAAGTGTGGCCACGGCACGAGTAAATGTTCAACCCTATTGTAAACATTTCCCACTAAAAATGTCGGATATTGATATGCTTCCCTTCTGAAATTTTCACTCAAAATGACAAATTCTGCGCAAAAAATAACATACTGTGCACCTGAGTCCTGATGCATTCAGACGACATAGACTACTTTCAAAGTAGTCTGTGTCTCTGGTTGCATTTAAGTGTGAATTGTTAAAACAACACTTCAATCAATCAACCGGGCAAGTGTGCCTAATGATTTGCCTGTCGGCAAGCTCCAAAGGGTCAACATATAACAACATTTAAAATATGTATTGTAAATAAAACTATAGTTTTTCTTTAAATTTAAATTAAAAGAAAGAACGAAAGCAATGTCTTGTTTATAAGTCCTTGCCATATTTGCAAATTTTGAGGGTGAAAATACAAAAAAAATTATATTAAATTGCGGAAAACTTTTGCGAAGTGGTTTGCAGGCTAGAAAGAAGGGAATTTAACTCTCAAGATTCTCGCCTTATTACGAAATGATCAAGGTCGATATAAACTAAATCAATTCGATATTTTCGTTTTGTAACACGGGATTTCAAATTTCAAAACTTCATTGTTTACTAGTAACGTTATGAATAATTTTTAGGTTTTCAACCAAAAATCCCCTATGGAATGATAAAAAATTTAAACGAAACTGGTAAATTATTGGATATTAAAATCATGTGTTGCTGATTTATGAAACAAAGGTAAATTATTTTAACCTTTCGCAAATATATTCTTATGATTTTCTTTTGTTATACATGTAGGAACAGGTCTGGGGATCACGAATGAAATGATGGGTATTTTTTAAAAGGAGATAATAATAAAGTGCATTGCACTCGAATAAAGCACTTTGTTACTTTAACAACCACAGGTAATCTGAATGTATGTACAATATAACATATAATTTCACATGGGATCAGCATACTGGGAAATGCCTCCTGGCTCGCTCTATAATTTTGGCAAGTTGGGGACTAACAACAATAATATATCCCTCCTCAACTTGTCGCTGGTTTAGATGTATTATACTATTGTAGAGGGCTACAAGATTACTCCATTGAAGTCTTCTATATTTAGGGAATATGATTCACATTCTGCATAAATTTTCAATATTCTCTTTATTGCTGAGCTGTGGAAAACTTTTTAAGTCACTGGTCATTCAGACAGATGGACGGGTGAAATCTATCTGTCCAGATGAAAATCCATATGACCATAGATGTTGTGGGTCATGCGGACTGCTGCTTTGGACATTTCAGCAGACATTGCCATATTCATCGATTTTATCGATGGGACCAGCACTTTTCAGCAGTTCTGTTACTGGATTTAAAAAAAAAAAAAATTTTGTGGGGTAAAAACATATCGGTTCATGTTTAAACTTACCACTTCTTTAGTGTATCCTCTATAAATTTGTGAAAGCCACTTTTCAGTTTTATCAAGTGATTTAATTGATATTATCATCTAAAGTCATTTTGTATGGTGGGAATTTACAATCATGACATCACATTGACATGTTTTTACCAAAGTAATGATGCAAGATGCTACGTCAGCTTGAATGGCCATCATTGGAGTACAAAGAAGATCAGCTAACCTTAGCATAATGTATACAAGCTGATAAACAACAGATTCAAGATATACGTTACCCACAAATTGGAGCTCAAGAAAGACCAGAAGCAGTAACATTCAATCAGGCAGTGGAACACTTTACCTACCTCTACTGTTTCAGTTCCAAGTCTTGACTCTTTCAAGGCTGTCCTTTGTCAGAAAGCTGCCAGTCCTGTTTTTAATCTCACATGTAAATAAACAAGCACAATATACAGATTCTTTATTTTAATGCGCATACACTAACACTAGCATAATAGTCAACAATTTGACGTTGGCCGCTTGCAGGTAGGAGTTGAAACAATAATGAGAGTTTAGAAAATATGTGCTGAATGGAAATTGCATTCCTTCTGTGATGAGTTAAATGGGGCAATCTTTTTGCTTTCCCTGACTAAGTTCTGAAAATATCAAAATAGCAACTAGTCATAGAGGGGTATATTATTGTAGTTAGTTCAGGACAACTACTCAAATGTGAAACAATCACCATAATCAATTACAGTAAATGAGCAGAAATAATTTTGGTAGGTTGAAGTTTTCGTGTTGATAATGAAAATATTGAGAGACATGGGAGGGGTTGGGCTTTTCTAAATATTTTGAAATAATAAGGAAAATTAACTTTTTAGCCAAATTGCTGAACTCGGCTCTTATCTTATGTGGGGTGGGAGGCAGGTGGTGGGCAGTGGGCATCAGCAATTGGTTTCCAGACTCTTAACTCCTACAACTATTTAATTAGGTCAGGACCTTGATGAGTGAAAATGTATTCTGGGCTATAACTGTATTTACATTCCTCCTAATGTTGTGAAACTTCATATACATACTCCCAATTAGTTGTGGATGTGCCTTATTGATTTCCGGATTAAAAGGTCAAAGATCAAAGCCATAAGGCCTTGATAAGTAATTATGGTTTCTGGACAATAACTGCATAATCACTTGTTTTTCAGTTGTATTTTTATGCCTTTAAGATCATAAAATTAGGGTATGAAAATGTTCAACAACTAATGGCATATTGCATCTTTGATGCAATGTTCTTGTTTTAATAAGTAATTTTACAAATATGTGTGTCATTGAATTTACATACTACAAATTGAATTATTCATTTTATAATATTATTTGCCGACATTAAATGATAAATGTCATATAAAGAAACTTTGATAACATCATAGTTACAACGGAACAGAAATGAGAATCAAGCAGTTTGAAGCATACACGTACACTATCCTTTACACTGACAATGAATTACATGTAGCAACCAGGAATTACTAGCTTTTGGATCTTCATCAACAACAATATTTGTATTAGATTAGGAGAACTTGATGAAAAAGCAGCACTGTTCTGTCAAACAGTAATGCAACAAAGTATCAAATTAGTTTGACACCTTTTAATTGAAATGCTATATAATTCAGACAAATTTATGTGAAAAATTTTCCCTTACTTGTAATTTCCTCTATCAGAGCTGGGGGTATATTTATAATGTGAAATAAATGAAATTCTTTTAAATAATGAATGTGTTTATATTTTTTTGTCCAGTGAAGAGCATCGTTCATTAAATACAGAAGACAAACATGGATTATGTGGATTCCCCATTTTTAAGAAAAAAACACAAAACAGACTTACAGAGTGAACTTGAAATGAAATTACGCCAGCGTAGGAAGGATGGTTTAGCAACAGGAATTAGTGATGATGATGAGTTGGCAGAGGAAATAGATGAAGATGATGATAGTGAAGAAGGTAAACTATATACTACTCAAGCTTTATATCAAGATGTAAAAGACAACTGTATTATAATGTACACAGAACATTAACTTAAGACAATACATCTGGAGCAAAAAACAGAGTTACAAATACTTTATATTACTGTATCCTAGCAAGAAAATTTTGTCAGAAATAGCACCTTTTGATGTGAAAATCCTGGAAAATCTTTTGTTTGTATTATTTTCACCTGTTTAGGTCTATTGAAGTATGTTTGCTAAAATTCATGGTTTAAGTTTACCTTTCCTTCAAGAATACATTCACACTGATTTAGCTTGCTATTTCCCCATAGTAACTGATCCATAATATCCTACAGCAATAACTGCATTGATAACTACCTTATTTTCATTTCAGAGTCTTAAATAATTGCTATACTATTTTAGTGGTTCTGTATTTTAATAGTAAAACTCTTGCATTTTGAACTCAAACTTCACTGTAGAAAATGTCAACTGCACCATTGTGGCACATGTTTCATGTCCAGCTTAGTAGTTTTTATACATGTATATACTTGTGCAGAATACATTATATTTATCTTATGTATACCGGTATTAACTGAGGTGGGTTTATAACAACAATGTGTTGTGTAAGGTATGTGTTTGATAACTCTGATTTCAAACTGTGTCCCATGTTACATATTTGAATATATTCCTAGATTACCAAGGTGGGTGAGGTCCTGTACCGGAAGCTACTCAAATAAATTGCAAACTTTTCGCCTTAAATTCATGAAAGTGACATTGCAATAATAAGCGTTTGAAATTAAATAAAAAATTTAACTTAACAATTGAAAAATGGCAGCTCAGAATAAAACCAATATTGTAAGGAAAAGTTAAAAAAAAAAACCCTTACACCTTTCGATTCATTGAAATTTTGCTTTGTTTCAGATGCTTTAGCACAGTATAGAATGGATCTTTCAAAACAAAGACCATCTAACCGTCCAAGTTCTGCAAAACGAAGATCTCCTTCATACCATGAGATGAATGAAATAGCTCTAGGTGACACAATACGTCCAGGTGGTGGAAGCAGATTTATGAAGGACAGAGGAGGAGGAGGTGGAATCGGTGGTATGCCTTCATTATCACCAAAAGGAAGAACATCGCCTGGAATGAATGATAAGGGAAGAGTCTCCCCTGGTATGCCATCTCTTACTTCTCCTAAAATGTCACCTAAGAGCAAGGGAGATGGTGATCTAATGCTTGGAAACCAAAAGGGTAGAAAAAGTCCTCTCATTTCGCAACAGCAACCATTAACAAAAGAAGAACTCATATTTGGTCGAAAAACTCCCACATATGACAATAAGTAAGTATGAAAATTTTAGATGTTGAAAAAACACTCTCTTCAAACTCATATATTATGTATGTGTACCATATATACTTGCCTATAAGTTGGATTTTTGGGAGAAAAATATCAAAGTTGAAATGCACAATCGACTTATAGGCGCGATACTACACGAGAGGAAAAATTTGACCTTGATCAGAAGTCAAACTTTGCTGTTGATGAACAGACAATGCAGACATCACACACCATACTTGTACATGCGATATTCCCCGGTCATTAAGTACTTATAAAGACAATTTTTGACAATAAAATGTATATTGCCTGGCCAACAGTTTCTATACATAAAGCTGTTATATATTGGTGCTTTGTTGTATATTTGATCCAGTTCAATACAATTTACAAACTGATTACCTGTGCAGAAGTGAAAAGTTAACGAGCCATAACAAAAGGCAAACAGATCTTATAGAGAAAGTTTAATGACCTGGGATGAGATAACCATTGATTAAATAACATAACACAAGAGTCCACTGGTGCTGAGGACGAGGACAAGGACATCTTTGATGACATGCCTTTATCGGAACTACTGATCAAGCTGCTGTTTGATGATGAAAATGATGATGGCAGCGACATTGAGTTCGAAGGCTGGGGTTTGGAATATGCCCTTTCATAGTAAATGGCCGTTTTCACGAGCAGACTGCCATTTTAATGGTTACTATATTCTTAGAAAAGAAGCGTAGCTGAAAGCAATTTAAGTGCCCTACTATTGAATGTGTCATTTAAATTCCCGTGTATTGTTAAGTACACACGAGTGATACCGCATGATCATTAGAGCGGAAAGGCTCCGAAGCCATTCATTGAAAGCCATGGAAAAGAAACCATGTGCAAATATAAGCCATTTTACATTCACAATTCAGAACCGACTTATAGAGGAGCCAATGACAAATTCCAAAATTTCAAGCCCTAAAAGTACCAGCCTACTTATAGGCGGAGCGACTTATAGGCACGTATATACAGTATTAAGATATATATACAATCAGTATCAATTGAGATAATCTGTCTTTTGTTTCAAGGCCTCTGAATTCCAGTGGCTGGGGGGTGGCTCATAGTAGTACTCATTCTCTGTGGCAAGCTTGTATTAAAATGAAAAAGACAGTTATTTAATTGAATTATTCTTTTTTTGTATAAGTAGACATTACTTGAGAGAGTCATTAGAATTATGCAATTATGATTGTAACAAAGTTTCAAGGACAGGTCAAAGATCACAGTCACAAACGTCAAAGATCACAGTCACAAACTGAATATGTGACTAAATTGCTATTTTTTCAAATTATGGAATTTTTAGCTGATAATCAGGAGAGCTAGTCATATCCTCAGCTTGGTTGTTGGTTGTAACTTTTTTTTCATTTTGTTGCCACCATTTTTTACTTTATGACGATCGACCGACTTTCAAAACTTTTCTGTTGGATGCCATTCATGGAGCATCAGTTTCACAAACAACTTTTTCAGAGGTAGATCTGATAAAGTTTCAAATGATCCTTATAAATGTAATAAACTGCAGCTCTTTCACTCATGAATGTGAGTGATAAGGCCTGTTGTATTTATTGTTTCATTAAAGAGGCTAGATTATATAAGGTCATATTTTCATGTATTTATTGTAAACATTGTTTGTTGATTGGTTTTCTATTTGTCGGTTTTATAATTGTAGACGCCAAAGTCCAGTAGACAACAAACCATGGCAGCCACCAAATTTCAGGAAAAGTCCAGTGCCAGAACAAATGGATCAAGGACAGAGGGCTCCTTCTCCTGGTCCTGGTATGTAGATACTTGTCTATTTAATATGCATTCTCTTTTACCTCATGCTGTACTCATGTGTTTCAACTAATCTTATCTGGAAAAGCTTATAATTTTGGTTGGTGAATCAAACATCTTAACAGAAATGATTGTTTTTGAACCTTGCTTTGTATGTATGCCTGATGGCTGAAACCAACATGTGCCAAGAATTGTCAGAAGTACTAGATTGAGGACAGAATTGAAATTTGTACAAGTATTGTCATAATATGATTGAAGAATTTCTGAAAGGAAGCTTAAAACAAAACAGAATTTAAAAAAAAACTACAGGAAGAATAGATTTCAATTTGTGTTACCTCACACCTTCCAGTCATTGAAGTCTGCCGACTGCCCTTCCTGAAGCAAAACAAGTTCTATTGTTCTTACTCAAGAAAATACCATTCTTTTTTGAGGCAAATATTGTATAACTTTTTATGATAACAAAGGAGTTCAATGAAAATTTCTTCTTTAGGTTTACATGGGCGTAAGACTCCATCGCAAGAGCCGCTATTACAACCAATAAGTGAATCTAATACTCCTAGATCTAGATTCAGTCCAAAACCAGACAGAAAATCTCCAACAGGCAAAGATTTTCAAGGGTATTTAAGTCTACTGAAAAATTTGTAACTTATTTTTATTAGGGCCCCGCTTCATAAGAGGGTGCTCTATAGTAATCACTCTGTCAGTCTGTCTGTCTGTTCGTCAGCAAAAAACTTTAACAGTGGCCATATCTAGTAAACTGTCACAGGTAGAGCTTTCATATTTGGTACCAAAATTTTGATCATGTAGCCTTGACGGTGACCTTTGACCTGCATTTGAAAAACTTTAACATTGACCATAACTATTGAACCGTTAGAAGTAGGGCTTTCATATTTGGCATCTACATTCCTTATGACAAGTCCTTTTTGCTGGTACCAAATTAAGATCAAGGTAATGGTGACAGGCATCCTGCATTGTCTTTCTGACTGTCAGTTTTCTTGTTATCAAAATGAAAAATATCTGTTGAACGACCAAAGATATTTTGATGATTCTATGAAGAGCAAAACAAATGTAAATTAAAGTAAAACAGTTTAAAGTGTAAAAAAAAAAGATAATAAAATTAGGTTTTATCATTGTAAAAATAAAATCTTATTGTAAAATTATTTGTTTCTATGGTGTAATTTTGAATAAGATATTATTCTGCAGACGACAACTTACAAATGGGTCTGAGGTACCAAAACCCAAACCACGACATAAAACGGATATATTTGGAAAGACAACACAGGAAGACTTTGATTTGGAGATAGATTCACCATCTAGTCAGCCACGGTTTATGAGGAAAACCCAAACACAGGTAACTAAGAAGCAATGTATTTCAAATTATTGAAACAACTAGATAATCAAAATATGATTCAAAATTCATTTTTATCTGTGAAACTTTTCTTGCATTATCTAATAGGTGGAATTAATTTTGTTTGGAATAACGTTTTGTCTCATTTGATAACTTTTATTGCATTTCACTTGTATTCAGAACAGAATACTTTATACAAGATGCATGATCTTATTTGGTAAATTCCTAGGGTTTACAAGGAAGAAAAACTCCCACAAATACAGACTCAACTGGAAGAAAAACTCCTACAAATTCAGACTCATTTGGCCGTAATACAACTGGTAGGAAGAGTCCTGGCCCCAGTGCAAACAAAGAGGAGACATCGAAAAAAACTAAGAAGGAAGAAGTGAAGAAGCAGCCTTCTTTGTTTGACTTTTTGGGAGGAGATACTGAAGAGCCTAAAAAGAATATATTCAAAAAAGAAGAAAAGAAGACAAAATTGTTGAAGAAAGACTATACAGAAGACTCTGTCACAGATGAAACAAATATACGTGAAGATTTATTAATGGAGTCAAAAACTCCAAGTTCAAAGGCAAAGGATAAACATAGACAAAGCAGTCAAAAGGTAGCAGATAGGGATAAAGAAATTCCTGATGACAGCTCAATGTGTGAAGAGTTTGAAAAGGATCCTTATGGTCGTTCATTTAAGACTAAAGAATCAACCAGGTAAATTGTTGTAAAGATGTTTTTTCATTGCAAAATTTTGGGGAAGCATATACATGTATGATATAGTAATAGTTCTGTCCATCTGAGCTCCTATCTCCCGAACTGTTAATTAAAACTTTATCATATTTCTCACAAATGCTCCTTGGTACAAGGATTTTTGGATACAATGCACTCATGGTTAACTCTGTAAGGTCAAGGTCACTCAGCACATATCTCCAAAGTATTGGGAAAGGCCTCATATCACTCTAACTATTATCTTCAAAATTAAATCATATTTCACAGAAACATGTTTTGGACGAGACTATCTCAAGTTCATTTTCTGTTAAGTCAAAGTCACTCAGCACATATTCAAAATATTGTGAAAGACCTAATGTCCCTTAAACCATTCATCAGAATTGTATCATAATTCACATAATCCTTGGGTCAGAGACTTTGGGACAAAGGTCAATTAAGGTCAATACTGCAAAGTCCCGGTCACTCAGCATATATCCCTTAAGTATTTGGAAAGACCTCATATCTCTTGGTTGCGATATTGCGATATTCTCACATCAATTATTGCATTTCTCTTGCTTGTCGAGCCAAAAAATCACATACATCCTTTGCAACAATCGCACTGGGGTCGATATAACACGATAGAACAAGTAGTTTTGTCTTTCATCTTCAACTTTTCAACCTTTTGTTGTCAGCATTCAGTTCTATCCACAAGAACCAAGCGGGCTTAGACAACTGTATACATGTATATATACAGCTTTATACACTTATGCAGTTGTCCAAGTGATTTTGGCCCCTGTGGTCCAATCTATGTCAATCAGAAGCTTGATTTAAGTCGCACTATTCACACGGTGTATGCAAGCACAGAGCTAACCGTGATGAAAGCACTGTAACTAGTAAAACAATACCGGGTTCATGAATCCAGACAATACATGGTCCTTAACGAGCTGCTTTTTAAGCGTACATATACTGTAATGGGTGAGAAAATCTTGATTGTTAATAGACATAGTTCATAATAACCTTCAGCATTACAATGTGTGACATGGTTCTCTGCTTAAGCCATTTTGAAAGAATCAATATTTGTACTTTTTAAAATTGTTAAAAGAATCCGTTTGCACAGCATGCAGCACAAGTTCTGCATTTTTGTATAATTATTTTTTTTTTGTATTTTTTTTCCAAACTAATAATTCAAAATCTCATTGAAATTGAAAAAATCTCATTGTTTTTGAGCAAATGAGATTTTTATCTCATCACTCTGAGAGGCTAGTGTGATCCCTGCAGAATTGTATCATATTTCACAGAAATATTCTTTGGGACAGAGACTCTTGGAGTTAGGTCACTCAAGGTCATTTCTGGAAGATCGAGGTCACTTAGCTTATCCCTGAAATATTGGTAAAAGCCTCTACTCCAGCATATTTCATTGACCATTTATCAGAATTGTATCATATTTTACACAAATGTTCCTTGGGACACTTGAGGCCACAACCTTAAATATAAGGAAAGGCCTTTATTTCAGGAATTTACCAATATTTCATTATAATTCTACGGACAAATTGTAATTGGTTTGATGCAGTTAGGGGAGCATGCACCAGTTTACTGATATTCTTGTTTTCCCATTGAGAAGGGAAGGGAGGGGGAATATTAACTTATATAAAGTTTGCTTGTTTTTATTCATGTTGCAGTGTAAGTTTTGCAGACATGTGATATATTCATACAAGCAGCAGTAAGTAATCATATATACATGTACCCTAATAATACTTTCAGAGTGGATAAGAAGCAAACAGAGAGCAAAAATGCCAGTGATGTCATTGACCAAGTAGCTCTAGAACAGGACAAACCAAGCACCATGAAGCCTATCAGTCCAAACAAATCCTTGAGAAAGTAAGACATTCAACAAGTAAAATTACAAATCTACTGGTAACTTGGTAACCAAGGAAACATTGAGAGCAGAGCATGATTATAATTAACTTCTCCCTATGTATGGGAGAATGTTGTTGAAATGCTAACTTTTTGTCATAAAACAACACTTGTAAATTTTTCACGTGAAATTTCCTTTGTAGGGAATTTCTTGCTTGTTAACTAATATGATTTAATGTCATTGAACTTGAAACTTTCATATTACAAGGTTTTCTGACTTTTCCCCCTTATTTATATATATGAGTTAATCAGAACTTTGTTGCTGAAATGCATGTAGAACATATAAATAAATTAAACATTCAGTTTATTTTTAAGTTATTGTAAACTCATTTTTTGAAAATAGAACTCTAAATAAAAAGTAGATTTGAATAACTCTTTTTATCATGCTACCTTTTTGAGATACATTTGTATAGCTTAATGAAATGTTCATACAGAATGTTTTCAATCTGTTGTCAGAGATGATAAAATTCACAAGCCCAAGCCTCGTCATTCTCTTCCTGGTGTGCCACCTACAACATCTACTTCAGAGATGTCTTTTAATGACACAATGTCAATACGTCAGGCTGTGTATGAGGAATGGAGACAGCAGAGAATCAAGTCAGCTAAAGAACAAATCAGAGAGAAAAAGAAAAAAGAAGAAGAAGAGGAAAAAAAGAAAGAAGAGGTAAAAGACTTTGACATGTGTCCAGATTAGCACTGTCATTTTACATGATATTATTAAGCCCAGCAGGGCCTTGTGATGAAAGAGTTCAACTCCCAATTAAAAGGTCAGAAAATTGAATTTTATACGATCCATGGTCATGTTTATTGTACATTTGATGACTGGAAATAGATACTGTTGTTTATGTAATGGAGAAATAGAGATATAAAGTCCCTAATTGTTCAAGGTCAAGGTTCTGGGAAACAAGTCACAATTTGAACAGTGCACAAGCTGGTAGTGTCACCACAGTATAAATGAAAATTCTCTAAAGTTGAAAATAGCCACAAGCTGAATATATTGGAATATTTTGAATTTATTTCAAGTAATATTGTGATTCAAATTTTGCAAATATGTAGCAATTTATTTCACAATAACATCGTAACACATGATTTCTCATACCTACACATAAGTATTCAGTATTCAATTTTTAATTAAACAAAAACAAATTTTGAATTGAAGTTTATATTTTAGAACAATTATCCAAGATAAATTTAACTGATAATTTTGTTCTCTTTCTGTTATTTTGAAAAAGAAAATTACTAGGGTATTTTTAGATGATACTGAAGGATCACTGCCTAAAATCATGAATAGTAAAAGAAACTTGAAACCATTTTTAAAACTCTTTCAATTAATTTTATCAAATATTCCAAGAAAGATACAATTTTCCTACTGAGAAATTAATAAAATGAAAAGAAATTTTATTATGTAAATTTTTGCTTTAATTTCCTAAATGAGTCATAACCACTTTTTATTTGCGTTTATTTAAATCTTTTTTTCTGCTGTGATTTCTTAAATTTGAGTAACATGACTTTTTATTATGAACAGTTCAATATCATTTTACCCCCCACAAACAAAGTTTGGGGGGGGGGGGGGGGTATATAGGAATCACCCCGTCTGTCCATCAATCTTTGTCCGGGGCATAACTTTTTTATTCTTTATCATAGGATGATCATACTTGGTACATTTGTTCCTTTGGAGATGCCGGTGTGTCATGACCCTGAACCAAGATCGTGGGTCAAAGGTCAAGGTCACTGTTCACTCTATTGTAAAAATCTTGTCCGGGCTATTTCTTTTAGTTGTATGAATGGATAATGTTCATACTGGGTCGTTGGTCAAAGGCCAAGTCACTTGTCTTTTTTTTTGGAAAAACTTTAACTTTGACGGTAAAGTATAGTCATAGAGAGATAGGGAGTCCAATTTACATGTGTGTATTTTGTATGACAAGTCCTGTACACTAATACAAGAAGAATTTACACTACCGCCTTGACCTTCACCTTCTTCTCCAAAACTTAAATATTGGTCATATATATAGTTCTATGCCCTGTTTTGAATTTTGGTGCCGCGGGGGGTATTTGTCCCGTGAGGACAGTTCTAGTTTAAAAACTAACACCTACACATTTACTTATATGTATTAAAGAACATCTCATTTCTGTTGAGTATTTTAGGTAAATATTCAATCATAAAGTATTCTTGTAAGTAAAGTTAAGTAAAGTTCATCTGACAGTTATGTTGTAATTTTCATTGTATAACTTCTAGGTAAAGAAAGAGAAATTCTTAGAAAATGAAAGTTCATATCGTGAATGGCTGAAAAAGAAGAAGGAAGTACATGATCCAGAAGTAAAGAAAAAGAAACTAAAGGAGGAGGAAAAGAAACTAGAACAAGAGAAAGAAAAAGAACAAAAGAAGAAGGAAGCTGAAAAGGTTTGTTTAATTTTAGATGTTGCATAAAGAAAAAGTAAGAAAACTTTTTAAGTTCGGTTTTGACTTATGAAGTTCTGCAGGTTGAATAGTTTTCAATAATAAGAAACAAACTTTAATTCCTATCATTTGTTATACTCTCTCACTATCTGTCATTTTTAAGCCATGCCCTTTACGTTTATTCTTATTCATATCAGGCAGTCTCTCCTTAGTTGGATGACTTAATACACTGGTGAATCGCCTATTTACACCTTTACAAAGACTTGCTTAAGATTATTTTGCTGAAACAAATGATTTTATTTGTATAGTTGTAGATATTTACTTGTATTTTGAGTGACAAAAGAGGGCTGAATCCCATTGTTAAAGCATATCATCTTTACAGGAAAGAAAATATACTGAAATTTTTGATATCATTTCAACAAAATGTTACTGAAATGAAGAATGATGAATGGTCTTTTAATATTTCACAATGTCACAGTTTCTGTGTTGCCTTCAAAACATAATGATACCTGGGTATCACTTTGTCCATTTATTTGTTTATCTGTCTGTCTGTATCTTCAATATAAGTCTCTTTGAATATTCTTGTTTAAAATTTACTTTGATTTTTAGCTCACCTGAGCCAAAGTCATAGTGCGCCGTCCGTCTGTCGTTTTCTTTTTCACATTTTCGACTTCTTCTCTAGTACTACATTGCAGATTTGGATCAAACTTTGTATAAATGATGTAATCAAGGTCCCCTACTAAAATTGTGTTTGGTATCCGTATTCCCTCAGGGGCGGATCCAGGACAGGGCCAAAAGTGCCCAAAATGGTCCCCCTCTTCTTTTCCAGAACCAGTACATAAACGGGAAAACTAATTGCATTTCAGCAATCTATAGAGATGGGTTATCAAAAATTGTGTTCGGGGTTAAGATCCGTCAAATAGAAATTTTTTTGACATGTTTCTGGACAGTAATTTCTGTGCAGAAAAGTGTCATGTTTTTCAGTTAATTGATATTGATGATTTCTTAATGACTACATTTTGTATTTTGATCATAATTGTGGTAAGGAAAATTATTGTGAAAGAATTTTGTCAATATCTCAATTTTTGGATTTTTTATGAATTTTTTAACACTTCCAAAAAAAGGGGGGTTGGCCATTTTTCACATTTTCAACTTTTTCTGCAAAACTGTTCAAAGGATTTTAATAAATCTTGGTAAAAATAAATCACTTATGATTCTCTTCAAACTTTGTTGTTTTCGTCCAGACCTCTTCACAGGTGGCGCCACCATAGTCAAAAGTAGGTCACAAAAGAGTACCCTACTTTGACAATATTCTTCTTCATACGGGCTGTATACAGAGACAAACAGAATGCATAGAAATGATCTAGAGGGATGAATGAAGACGTTTTGTCATTTTGGTTCCCTTCCAAAATAAAATTTTATAATTTTTTTTCAACGTTTGTTTGGACTTGGTGATTTCAATGCAGAAAAGTGTCATATTTCCTAGTTAATTGATAATGATGATTTCTTATGGTGTATTGTGATCATAATTATGATAAGGAATGTTACTTTGAAAGAATTCTGTCAATATCTCAATTTTTGGATTTTCTATGAATTATTTAAGACTTCCAAATGAGGTTGTATAGGAACAATTCTTCACATTTTTAACTTCTGCTGTTATACCACATGAAAGATTTTATTGAAACATGGAATACATGAAGTACTAAAAGTCCTCTATCAATTTGGTAAATTTCATCCAAATTGGTTAACAGATAATGCCACCATGTCTAAAAAGTAGGTCTCACAATGGTACATTTACCACTTAGTACGGTAATTAAAATATGGAGAGTAGCTGTTCAAATCCAGCTGTGGTCAAAAATATTTTTTTCATTTCTTTACACATCTAAATAAATTTTTAGATGTTTCTCAACACTCTGCATATGAAATTAGGCAATTTTAAGTTAGATCTGGACAATATTTTTAACAATTGTTGTTCATGGCCCAGACTTGAAATCAGTCAACAAAAGGCCCCACCTAAAGAAAATGACCAACTTGTTGTCCTGAATCACATCTTGCAGAGACAAAGCAAATGCATGATATCAAAATCACCTGAATGGATGTGCAAAAAAGTGTTGTTTTTTATTCTGGTCTGAAATAAAATTTGACATCTTTTCAACATTTGTGTTGACGTAGTCACAGTAATGCAAAAATAAATGAATTCTTCCTTCCTGCATGACTGATCATCTAGGTACTCAGGGCCACTTGGGCCTCTTGTTTTTTAACCTCGGGATCGAATTTTTTTGTGGTTGCTTGCACCCATAAATTTATGTCCCACAAATTATAATTTCATAAATACAATTAATTAAATATGAATTACCTATATTTAATTTAATATTGTTTAATAAACACTGACCCATACCAAGACTACAGAATGACCTTTGATTGGTGAAATGAATTTAGCAGGGCAATTAAGTAATGATAAATTCAAATCACCATTATTCTGAGGTGCTACATCTTGTAATCAGCCATTTTGTGCATTGCATAAATCTAAGGATGTTGCACGACCAGATATTTTATTTTATTTACCATCAAAATAACAAACCCAACAGCCTGTATTTTGTGGTAAATCCAAAAAAACTGAAATGCACAAAAATAAAGAATCTCACAATTTATGTGATAATACCTTTGATTTTTACAGAATTTCAACCTATGGAAAGAAGAAAAAGAAATCCGGCTTAAAGATAAAGTAAGAGAGGAGAGAATGAAGAAATTGAGTGAAGAAAGAAGTGTTGAAGAGAAAAGGAGAGAAAAAGAAAAAGAAAATATGACAGCTATGAGAGGATGGTAAATGAAATATTTGTATAGTAAATCATACTGTAATGGTATTTGATTCAAGGCTTTATTGTAAGTTTTGTCTGAGCTTAAGTGCTGAGATGATCAGTTTGGAGGAGATACTGAAATTTTGGTTTATACTTGTGCATGTTAAAGCAGTCCTGGCAATGTGTTATGATGTTAGTATTATAGATAGGTGGAATGAGGGTATTGTATCAAATAAAACTGTTCATAAAAATTTTATTATGTTAACATTAAAGAAAAAACTGATTTATTTCATGTACAAATGTATCCACATTGTAATATAAATTGTTATACTTTTAATACAAACCTGATTAAAGTTTAATGAAAGAACATGATTTAAGCCAGTGTATCATTCAATTATAGTCTCACATGCTGTCTCATACAAGTGAAGGAGGAGGTATTTATCCTCTGCTTTGTTTCATCAAAGATGATGCTAAGGTAGTACATAATTTATAAATACATATATATATATATACAGGCAAAGAAAGAAAGAGGAAGAATTAAGACAAAAGGCAAAAGAACAAAAAAATCAAACAAAAGAAACAATAAAAATTGAGGAAACTCAGAAAAAAGTACGGGAAAAAGAGGCAGCTAAATTATATGAGGACTGGTTAAAACGAAAGGTACTTTGTATTTCATTATTTTAGTGCATGTTTACTATTGAAATATCATGCTTGAAATTTGCTGTGATGTCGTCAGTAGACATATCTAATTTATTTGCACAGCATGCTTATATTTCAAATTATGCTGCTATTGATTGAGAATCAAGGTATTCCCACTCTAATTAAACTATGTATAGTCCTCACTTACCATTTACATCATATTACATGGATATAACAAAAGTTGACGATGGTCCGATTGGGAAATTTCCTACTCAAAACTTCATAAAATTAAAATTTTTGAGAAAAACCACAATAATGTGTCTTTTTTGAAAAGGTGTTTTTGAGACGGTCATTTTTTAATTTGTTTGAAGAAACTAGAAAGTATTGAACAAAAAGAACTTTGATGACCAAACATTTGTAATTTTGTATGATTTGATTTCTTAGCTTTTAATTTGAATATTTTAGTCGTGCTTGATATTGAATGACTCAGAATGAAATACCGAAAGTGAAAATGGAAAGAAAATGCCAAAAGGTATTGAAATAAAGAAGCTGAAATGTTCAGATACGTTTGTGGGCACAACACAGGCTTGACGAATGTTGCCGAATACACATATAGCATTAGCATATCAGTATATGTCCGCACACACCCACATTTTAAGCAGAAGTAGGCAGTTAGGGTGGGAATACCTTAATCTTATACATGTTTTAGTAAGTGGAAAAAATGAGTATATCTATATTCATTATATCTATGCTTCGAAGAAGGAGGGGAAGATTGGTTTGCTGCTGTCGGTCGTTAGGTCGGTCAGTCCATTTACAGTTTCCACTCATTATCTCTGGAACCAATTAAGATATTGAATTGATATTTGGTATACAGATACATCTCAAGGATATCTAGGTCAGGTTTAAACTTGGTTATTGTTTGATAATTTTTATCATAGTTATCCTCCTTGGACTTAGAAAATTTCTTAAAATTAGCAGTTTCCACTCATTATCTCAGGAATGGATAGGGATACTGAATTGATATTATGCATACAAATACATCTTAAGTTTATCTAGGTCAAATTTAAATTTGGTTATGGTTCAATAAGTCTTTTGAGAGTTATTCCCCTTGGACTTAGATAATTTCTTAAAATTAGCAATTTCCTCTTATTATCTCAATTTCCTCTTATTATGCTTCGAAGAAGGAGGGGAAGATTGGTTTGCTGCTGTCGGTCGGTCGGTCAGTCAGTCCATTTACAGTTTCCACTCATTATCTCTGGAACCAATTAAGATATTGAATTGATATTTTGCATACAGATACATCTTAAGAATATCTAGGTCAAGTTAATAAGTTATAATTAGGATACCTGTCTTTGGCATATTTATTTTGATTTTGTTATTTGTCGGTTAATACTGATGTCTAAATTAAAAGAAGACAAGTGACATACTTTTTAATCATTAGACACAAACTTTTGAATGAAAATTTTGTTTGTGGGTGATTATGAGGAGTAGATGACCTTTAATGTGGTCATGTTAGTTATGCCCATGTTACAAAAATAACCAGGGGGGCATATGACAGTTGGCATTGCTTTCGTTATGTTTTGAAATGTATTTCTTCAGAAGATTTAATATTCTACAATTTCTCTCTAGAAATCACACAAATAATATTTATTCCTGTAGGATCAAACAATGAAAAAAGAAAAGAGGAGAAAATATGGTTCAACAGAATACATAGAGGAGAGGCCAGCATGGAGTCCTGCGAGTAAAACTATTCCTTTTGGTAGATGAGAGATAGTGATGATGAAACACATTCTGCTGAGTTTCTTTACTTGTCATATGCTAGTTACCATGTATATAACAACATGAAACAATACGTACTGAATTAAGGAATGCTTATAGCAGTAGGAATTGCCTTCCAACTATCATTTCAAAGAAGATCACCATCTACAGATATGCAAGCTGTGAACTCATCAACATGACCTCTTGATTACTAAAAAGGTTGCTCTTGATTGTTCTGAACAATTTGGATGGGAAGTTTTTTAACCATCAAAATCTACAACTCTGTAATTGGTGTATCAGTAGAATCGTTACATATGAAATGTAAAGTGGAGTATGTTCAGAGCATAAGTTGCCTACACAATCTTCATACATCAGTCACTATTTACATCTTCACATATTTTGTTAGTCTTGAATTGTCTGATGGTAAATTTAACAAGTCATTGATAAGTCAGAAGAAAATGCTATTTAATAACTTTAAAGAAGTGTTACACTTTTAAGCCACCATACAAAGTGTTATAACTTGTTTTATTTACTGTATTTACTCTAATATAATATACACTTTTTTGCCAATTTGACCCCTCATTTTCTCATTGTGTATTATACATAGGGTTAGAAATCTGGAACCTTTTTTCCACGCTTTTAAGCTTCAGTGGCGGATTTAGAGGGGTGTGTGTGTCCGTTAAAGTATCTAAAGCTGTCAATCAAACCCACGAGGCTATTGATTGTCGGTATACTGTCTGCTTTCCGTAGTAAATGCCCAAGGCGATAACAGGAGTAGTGTCTACAGTGTGCCATTCAATGAACACGATACAATACTTCCGCTGTGTTATTTAGCAATGGTTTCTGATTAGCAGATTGTACCGGTGATATAATGATTTATCCTCAATTGGTTAATCGATAATTACGCAACAGGTGAAACTACTTGACCGTAACGGCATGAGCATCGACACTTTGGATAACACTCATTCATTCACTCTTTATATATTTTGTCTTCACAAATATTTGCGATTTCCGTGTAAAGTTCACGTAGTATAGTAGACCTGCACGTTCATTCTAACGAGAGAGAAAAAAATGAAGCGATTGTTTGGGACGAGGGTACCAGTTAAAACATTTGGAGTGTATGCAAGTTTGATTGTAAATGAAATGACAAAAAGAGAGAAAAGCGTTGATATCACACGATGAATAAAGGCTGGTCGTTCTGTGCCGCTTTTGATAACAATACACGTTACGCGATTACACTGTAAAAAGTATATGGCAAAGCAAATTCAGCTTGCGGTCTTGCTGTTTCAACACGAAATTGACATCTTGTTTTGGATTTTTCCCCTGCATATTATACATGGGGTTAGATGTTTTTACATGATTTTCGAGGTCATTTTAAGGGGTGCGTATTATACTCGGGTGCGTATGATATTCGAGTAAATATGGTATTTTGTTGTGAAATATTGATTTGTAATTATCACGTTGTGTATAGATTCCGTCCTAGTATTCTGTATGGTTAATCTTTACATTTTTTTTACCAGTGAATCACTAAGTATTGAATTTTTATACAATATTGCTTTTTTATACTCAAAATATTTAATTTGAAGAGAAAAAAAAATCACCTGAACAAAATTATCACAGAATGTTTCTCTCAAAAAGGAAAAAATATAATAATTGAAAAAAGAAAATGCCATATTATTACTACATAGATTAAATATAATTTAAAAAAATCATCTTTAGGTTTGAGTGAATATTTAAATGAACATAGACTTTTATTCATTGTTGTGAATCATTTGTTACTTGTCACTTTTATATTTTCCTGTTTTTGTTATAATGTACAAAATCTGTCCTTTTTTATTTATCGTTGTATTTTCATTGTTATGTTGTTTCATTCCTATGTATTTAAAAGAAAGTTGTTCCATTCCTATATATTTGAAAGGAAGTTTTATTATAGATTTGTACATACATGGATAACTAAAACATGGTAGAGATTAGAGAAGACTTAATTGCATGCATTTATGAGATAAAAAAAAAAAAAGAGTTCAAGAGAAAAATATAGCCAGATTTTAGACAAACTTGATTTATTTTATTAATAATTCATTAAGTTTTAGGGTAAATTATAGTTTAATAACCTACTTTTTTTTTGTATACTTCTGTTCTGGGAAAAGCAGAGTTTGTTTATTTAGTTTAAGGAATTTATCTTCTTTGTTTATACATTTTGGAGCTTTATATAATTTCAAATGAGAAAAAAAGGAATAATTATTTCAGCTTATATGTTTCCCACTGATCAGTTTTTATTCATTCACATTTTAAGAATTGAAAGATTAGTTTTACTGCAAGATATTCTGAATCAGGGAACTTGACTGGCACCAATACCAGTTGAGTGTTATACATTGTAGTAAATAGATTTGTGGAAAGTTGTAGTGGTTTGAATTCACTGCATGCACGGATACAGAGGGGGGGGTTAGGGGGGTCTGGACCCCCCCTGGAATCCGAAAATTTTACCAAAAAAAGGTAATATTTGGGCATTTTTGGGGTTGGACCCCCCCTCGTCTAAGAGAAAAATTTACCTTTTTTGGTTGGACCCCCTCTGACAAAAAATTCGGGATCCGCGCATGCACTGTCAGAATATTCATCTCAGTAAAAGGGAACAGAAAATGTAATGTGTAGCAGCCCTATAGATAAAAAATACTCTTATTGGATAGAATACTTGCACCATTAACCTTTCCACATAGTAGAATGTCACAGGTCATTGTGAATAAGTAGAAGAAAATGTGTAGAAGGATCCAAATAAATCAACAACTTATAACTGATTTTCTGTATGTTTTAGAGTTAATCCTTGAGCAGTCTACATGGGAGAGCTTATACCTCACACCCTAACATGACTCTGTCGCTCATTTGTTCAGGAATGCAAATGTGTAAAATACAGAGATATATTACTGGGTAAATGTGGGAAAATAAGGCTCAGTGAAACTGTAGACGAAACAAGATGTCTTTATAACACTATGCCCCCAAGGGCAACAGTACTCTTGATGAGTAATGTTGATACTGATTGATGTTTTTATGTCACTCCACGATTATTTCTTGCATATCGCTATCACATCTGTCTGATGCATTATTCAGAAATTTATATCTTTGCAACGAACCCACCCAAAACAGTAAGAGTCTTTTTACATGTCTGTCTGAGACACTTTGGATTTGTTTTTGCAACCACTGACGTTACTGACTTGATATTTTGGTATGTAACTTTATATCAATAAGTTACAGATCAAGTTCAAGTTTGGTCATGGCTAACTTATTTGTGGAAGAGTTACAGCCCTTGGACTAAGTAAATATATGGAAACCAGTTGCTTCATCAATACTCAATATGTTTGTTAAGATCGGGTTAAATGCAAGTCAAACTTGACAGTCAAGGTTACAAATTCATAAATTAAAATATCAATGGAAAGGTAAGGCTGCCATGAACACACATGTAAAATATAAAACACTCTTGCTCCTATGGTTGAAAAGTTACAGCCAAAGATTACAAATTCATAAATTATAGCATCCAGCAAATGGACCAAAAAAGTGACTGGCAGTTTAGATACATGTACTTGTCTTTACACTGTTAATAAGGAGATATACTAACCTGAGGTGAAAATTATGCCAAAATACATTTACCATGAGTACTAATTCTGTAATGTACAAGAACTAAAACAAAAACAGACTCCAACCAAAGATTTCATAAAAATGAAATTAACATTTTTTCTTCAACATAAAGCTCTGGATAACAACTGTATACTATACATGTATATCAATGCAGACGGAAGGAATAGCCAAGAAGGTAAATTGTATCCGAGTCTTCAGCTCCGTCTATGTCATATTAACTTATATCACCACATCGTTCATGTTACATTATGCAAGAATTATCACAGGACTGTAACAGCCAGTCTTGCCTGCTCAGATCCTGACTAAAAACAGCAGCCAAAAAATAAAATTGCTATTTCTGGTCATTTCTGCTTTTTCATTTTTTGTTTCATTTTTTTGGGGGGGGGGGGAGGTATGATGTTCAACATTTTCTCACACGTTTGTTTATCTATGATCATTGAAGCTTTTGTACTAATTGAGTTCTTGATGTTTCCATTTGGTGGTTTCCTCTTAAGCTTTTGCATGCAGTGATCACATGGTGAATGACTACTGTTACAAAAGGGAAAGGAGAGACATCCGACTTAGCTGTAGGGCAGAAGTTGCCATGGAGATGTACAATAAAACTTGGTAAAAAGTAATGAAATGATATTACAAAAATATTGATTGTACGACAGATGCGATACTGACTTAGGAAAGTCAATTGACAAACAGTACTCAACTGGTGTGGTTAACTGGTTTACAGGCCCATCTTTCCTTTCATTGCAAATGCAGTACAATCAAAAGACACGCATTTGAAAATTTATAATTCTCTATATAGAGAAATGACAGAACCTTGTTTTTTGGTTTAGTTTGGAAGTTGAATTTTACCAAAAATGGCAAGATTAACAGTATGATAGACAGAGACAAAATGGCCTATATAAGGCCTATTCAGATTTGCAGGTGACATAATATTACCATTAATCATAAATGCAAGATAAGAACTGAACTCACAGTTGTTAGATTTTCTACCTTTCGATGTTTGTCTCATAGCCATCCATTATTCCAAATTTGAAGTGATGGAATATTAATATTTGTATGCTTTCTATTAAATCTTTCTACTTGCATGAGCATTTATTTTTGTACATAAATCTTATCAGTGTAGAAGAAAACCATACATCCACTTGTATCAATTTAATATTCAAAAAACGTAAAACATATCATTTATTACAATCTTCAACCAATAAACTTTGACCAAATGGTTATTGTTCATGCAATAGACAAGTTTTCTTCATTAAAAATAGTACTATATAAGTATTCTCTTAACGAATATTAAATGCCATCCAATACATGTATATTTGCAAGAGTTCATTGGTTTACATTGTGATGTCGTAATTTTGTAATCAATACATTCCACTTATTTTTCCAGTGTTGTAAGCTATTGTCATCAACTTTTTCCCAGGGGATAGTATTCTGGCCAGGTTGTTCCCACCTACAATGATATGTTATTTTTTAGTTTGAAGTATGATTTCTATATAACTGTATATGATTACATAACTGAATTTATCATGATTAGAATTTGTATATTTTTGGCAGTTTTGGCCTGGAGCATTATTGAAGAGACAGAAGTTGTTGAAATGCACATATGGCACAATAAATTAAAACAGGTAAATATGTTCTTATAGTTAATACATGTATCATAAAAAACCACAAAGATTCAGACAGTGTAATTAATATATACATATATATATATTTACAATATGTAAAAGACCTATACAACCTTTTAGCAGAAGTGAATTCAAATTGTTCGTAGTTACTATGAATTTGTAACTTTGTTAAATCACACCATGATTATTTCATTTCTATGGTAATGGTCAGTGCTTAGAGATGAGGAAACCTTTAACATTCAACAGATACAATGACAGTCTTGACCACTTTTACCAAACATAGACTGGACAGAAAAGGCTACAATGAGCTTCAATACAACATTTTAGTCCATTTGAAATATGAAGCCCCATGAAAATGCTATAAGCCACGACAGAGGTTTCATTATGACACATGTATTTGCCTGTACCCATTATTCTCTCCAAAGAATGTGATTCATTTCATTGTCATGAAAATAAAACATCTTACGAAAATATTTTGTAAACTATGATAGTGCTAGAATTTCTTATACATCAAAAGGGTACTTCAAGATAATGCAGAGTTAGATTCCTTTAGAAATGCTTAAATATTTTTGGTTTTACCATTCACAGACTCTCTCAGTTACATTTCCACATTTTTGCAAAATTTTCTCAGATTTTTCAAGTCTTGATTGAATAATAGGTATAATAGTTTTCAACATTTTTTTGTCTTGCTCTTCAACTGCTGAACACAGATCTGTAATATATGAAGCATATAGAAAGGAATTTTGAGAAAGTAAACTACTCATTTGTAAAACTTTAAGTGGTTCATTTATCAATGCCAGAGAACTGGTACAAATGTGAGTATGGTCAAGCTTTGATATCTTGAATTATGATATGCATAATATCCGAATATCATTTCGGAAGTTGACTTCAATAATGTGTGCAAGTTTCAATTCAAGTACAAAATGGTTTAATCTATATCATTTTCAAAAGCTTAGTTGATAGATGCACTGATCCAAAGACCCACAGAAAGACAGATATACTGTACCATAATATAATATATCTGTGCTATGCAATAAGACTTGCCGACATTTAGACATTTAATGCACTGTGCAGTGAACATACCTCATTCAAATTTACATGGCCTTAGTAATCATAAAATTATTTTATTCATTACTATGATCTTAACACGCTGAAAGGACTCTTAAACATATACTGAAACTAAAGCAGTACTTCTAGTTACATTATATAGTCTAAAACTATAAAATGCCATGAAACAGTCTTAAAAATGTAAGTGCAATTTCTAAAACATTTTCTAATCAGTGTTACATGTATTGTATAATCAACAATTAAAGATCTTAATATATTCTATATACCATACCTTGTAGAATACCCAAACCTTCCTGGTTTGCTGACTGGTTTTGTATCTGCATTTTATGATCTCCAATGGAATCACATTCTTGTCTCATATCAAGACACAACTGTAGTAAGCTTTCTGGTGCCTGATTAAATACATGCAACTGACTATTACTTAAAAATATTTAGTATCCAGTTTTATTTGAAGATTTTCAGTATAATGTTATGCCATACTTTATCAAACAAATTATTACTCAAATACGATACAAAGAACATAAAGTACCAGGAAATTAAGAACAAGAGCAACACCTAGCATGGCATAATATGCCCACCACTTAGTTTAAAAGGATCTAATTTGAAAGTATGGAAACATTCCCCCTTTGTCTATTATTCAGGACTTCAAGATGACTCATACTTTGGCCATGGGCAATAGCCCTGTAAAATATTATGGAAATCCATGAAGGCAATAAGAAGTTGTGGCAAAGAGAAGAATTTAACTCTCTTCCTTCTTTTTTTTCTGTGTCAAAAACATAAGAGTACAGAAGAAATAAAAACCTGTAGTATATATTTAAGTTCATACATAACTCAAGCACCAGTTTAAATTTGAAAGAATTTGAATGAGAAAGCAATTTCTTATAATTTCACAATAAAAACAAGAGCAATGCCTAGTGTGGCATAATACGCGTGTTGCTTAGTTTGATGGAAAAAAATTGTAAAGTGTGGAGGCTCCTCCCCTCAACTATTCAGGACTCAATATAATGCATGCTTTGGCCCAGGGCAACAATCCTGCGTAATATTAGTGAAATCGAAATTGAAAGACAGTAAGAAGTTATGGCCAAGGAAAGAGTCAACCCCTCCTCCTTTTTTTCTTCTATGTCAAAAATGTAAGAAAACAGAAGAAATAAAAACCAGTAATATATATCTATACTAAAGTTCATATATAATTCTAGCACAAATTTAAATTTGAAAGACACTGAGTGAGAGAAGAAATTTTCTTAATTTTCTAAAACTTTTTCAAAAATAAACAAAATTAAAGACCCATAACTCTGTACTGACAAAGGGGATATTTTCAAAATCAAAAGGCATATTCTTTTATTTTATCAGAGTATTCTGCAAAAGTTTTACGAAAATCAATTCATGATCACTGAAGTTACTATATCCCATACAAACTGCCATTATGCTATCAAAGCAAAAACAAAAAATTCTAAGTTCAAGGGCCATAACTCTGGCAAAACCAAGTCAATCACACTGAAATGCATTCTGGCACTTACCCTCATTGATATAAAGCTATATACCAAGTTTCAATCCAATAACTTGAAAGACTGCAGAAAAAAGTCCTGAAAACTTTAAAATTCTTGAAATGTTCTAAGTTCAAGGGCCATAACTCTGGCAAAGCCAAGTCAATCATACCGAAATGCAAACTAGTACCTACCCTAAATGATATAAAGTTATATGCCAAGTTTCAATCCAATACCTTGAAAGATTGCAGAAAAAAGTCAGGAAAACATGACCTTGGATGGACAGACAGACAATGCCATAACATAATATGTCCCATCTATGACGGGCGTATAAAAATCAAAGACCCATACTGTGTACCAACAAAGGAAATTTTTTCAAAATCGAAAGGCATTTCCTATTTTATCAGAGTATTCTGTGTAAGTTTTATGAAAATCCATTCATGATTACTAAAGTTATTGTGTCCCATAGAAACTACCATTATTCCATTCATGAAAACAAGCTTACAGTCAGTGTTGCATGCAACATTCGTCCCCTGCCACAACCTGTACCTTTGAATTGACTAATACCTTATTAGTGACATGAAATAGTTATATGAACTTGGTAACCTTTTGCATGATATAATAAGAAATAACATTGAATTCTGTGAAGTTTAGATCAAATTCAGGTGAAATTGACAGCAAAGATATAGCATCGTTTTATTCATATCTGGCATCAGTATCTAAAGGCATCATCTGGAAACTAAAACAGTGATGAAGTCTACAACTGAACTACGCTGATGTTTATTTTTAGTAACAGAGACCCTTAAAGTTGACCTTTTGATCCAAAAATCTATCCCGACCCTAGACCTATACATAAGCTAGCATTGAAGTTTACAAGAAATCAATTACTCTTAACTCAAGTTATTATCTGGCAACCGAAATGCAGTGATAAATGTCTTTTTTTTTGTAACAGTGATCTTTAGAATTGACCTTTTGACCCCAAAATCAATCTCACCCTACACCTTTACATAAGCTAGTCTGACATGAAGTTTAAAAGAAATCAATCATTCTTAACTCAAGTTATTATCAAGCAAATAAAATGCAGTGATAAATGTTTAGTTTCAGTATCAGTGATTTTTAGAATTGACCTTTTGACCCCAAAATCAATCCCATCCTAGACCTTTACAAGAGTTAGCCTTATATGAAGTTTGAAAGAAATCAATCATTCTTAACTCAATTTATCATCTGGGAACCGAAAAACAATAGTGACCCTTAGAGTTGACCTAATGACCCCTAAATCAATCCCACATTAGATCTTTATATAAGCTAATATTGTATGAAGTTTGAATCAAATTGGTCATTCCTCACTGAAGTTATTGTCTGGAATCAATCCAGACAGACAGACAGACGGACAGACAGACAACGATAAACACTATAGTCCCCTCCAGTTTCACTGGCAGGAGACAAAATTAATCAAAGTCCCATAACTCCGTAATGACAAGGCAGTTTTTTTTTCCAAAATTAAAGGGCTCTTCCTCTATGCTATTTAAGCATTCTGTATAAGTTTCATGAAAAACCACTGACGTTTACTAAAGTTATCTTGTCCAATAGCAGACGGACAGACATACGGACAACACTAAACCATAATACGTCCTGTCTATGATGGTGGTATAAGAAACTAAACCTCAACGTACCAGAAACCTTGGAAACTGAATATCATCTAACACCTTCTGAAGAGACTGTCTTACAGTGATTGATGTTGGATGACTTAAATGATGTATTGATAAGTCCATCACTGCTACTTTAAGAGCACTACAAAGTAAAGTATACATGCAAAACAGAAATACATAATTAATAGTGATCAATAAGAATTGTTACCAATAATGAACTATAGGCCCACTGGACTGTATATAAACAACGGTCCATGTTGTGAATCATACTTTCAATTTCTGAGCTTTTCCTGATTATGCAGACACTTCATAACCACAATTAAAGTGTTCAGAACCCCCTTCCATTTTTTATCCTAAACCAATACCCAGATGTCATCAATATCATAACTTAGATATACTGCAACAACACACAGGAGTAATGGGGAAATTTACAAAAAATATATACATTTTCACTATGTAACTACCGGTAACTGTGTCCAATCCTTGAACCTAAACCCTTGACCCTGGGGTCATGAATTTCACAATTTCAGTATGGAGCGTTTCACTTTTCAAAACTATTAACATATGGCACCAGAGAAAAGAAGTAGATTTTTAAAGAGTTACTTTGTTTTGACTATACAGCCATATATTCCCTACTCTAGTGTCTAATCTTCTAAACCAAATTTCAAAATTTAGGTAAGATGTTTCATTCTCTTTATAATCATATACAGTTTATCATCACAATGCACAGAAATACGACTCTACACAGATTCTCTAAGATTTAAAACATTTCACAAGGTAGCAATAAAGGCTTTATCTAGCCCTACCCCAGAAGTCTCAAATGTCACTATTATAAGTAGAAAGGTTCATGCTCTATTTATGCATACCGATTTTCTTGTAAATGTGCAAAAGTAGAAAAAAGGTTTTTCTTTTTAAGACTGGGCTATATTCAGCAATCTGAGCCTTTACTTAAAATCCTATGGGTGCTGAGAGCATAAAAGGGGTGTTGGGATAATAAAATTCATGCTTTATGTTCCTCTTACCCTAAAGACACCACAGTGAAATATGATGACATTTGTTATTTAAATGTTCATTTATAAATGGAAAATGATGGAGAAAGACCAATGGCTGAGTCACATAGGTCAAATAAAAATTCTATATTTTCGATCTATATGATTGTATTTAAAAAGGAAAATAGACTTGTACATTGAAATCTAAAGATAATGAGTTCTTTGTCAATAATTGAAATTGACCAGTTTTAAAATGGTGGATTTCAGAAGAGTTGCAATGATGCAGATGTCTCCTGATACATGACCATGTTACACAGCATCTTTAAACTGAGATCTATCTTTGATATAATGTCTATCAGTGACGATCAGTATCTAACAAATTTTCATTCACTGGATTATAGGTTGCAAGTTTGCTTTGCAAATGCTTATTTTGTCACCAGAGACTTGTACATCGTGATACTAGCTGGTATTGCTGAAATTCCAACTTTTGATGAACAAAGTCTCTCTGACCCTCTCCCACAAACCCCTGATAGCAAAAGTGGGAGAAGGGCAGAGAATCTCAGACTAACTAAATGCATGTCATTCAAAACTTTAGATTTCATCATTATGACCTTTGACAAGGAGTGTATATACCCTGTCATAATACAAGTCATTAAATGTTATCATGCCATACATATATATCAGATACTGTTAGTTATAGTAATTGAATGTAAGCAAAATTTTCACAATTCTGTTGTTGAAGTAAACATGAATAATTACCTATTTTCTGATTCTGTGAACATAAGATATGGGAGAAGAAGTGATGAGAACTTAGTGATCTCTGTACTGATATTACCATGCAGTCCAGTCTTTAAGCTCCGTACCTCTGTCTGATGTACTGACATAGACCTTTTACAATATTCCAATATCTAGACCAATAACAAATTTGTTGGTAATAATTGTAAAAATAGTTTAGTTGTTTAAAGGATATTTGTTTACTACATAAATTACAAAATATACTGATCAATCATATTTATATAATGTTGTTGCTGTTTGCAGTGACTATGCCAAAATAGTTGTCAGCATGGGAGGCATAGCACACGACCTGAAGCAACAATATTGTTATTCTCATTCTGACTGTTACTTTATGGCGAAAAAAGACAAATCAAAATTAGATTCAAAACAGACTATATCAATAGTAAACAAGAGCAACGCCAAGGTAGCATATGCCCCCCCTGGTTATTTTTGTAACGTAGTCATAACTCACATGACCACATTAGAGACCATCTACTCCTCATAATCACCCACAAACAAAATTTTTCCATTCAAAAGTTCGTGTCTAATGATTAACAGATATGTAACCTGTCTTCATTTAATTTAGACATCAGGATAAACTGACACAAAACAAAATCAAAATAAATATGCCAAAGAGAGGTATCCTAATTATAACTTATCAACTTGACCTAGATATCCCTAATATGTATCGGTATACCAAATATCAATTCAATATATCAAGCTGTTCCTGAGATAATGAGCGGAAACTGCTAATTCTAAGACATTTTCTATGTCCAAGGAGATAACTCTCACAAAAATGATCAAACCATTACCAAATTTGAACTTCACCGAAATATTCTTTGGATGTATCAGTATATCAAATATCAATTCATTATCTCTATCCATTCCTGAGATAATGAGCAGAAACTGCTAATTTTAAGAAATTTTCTTAGTCCAAGAGGGATAACTATCACAAAAATTATCGAACAATAGCCAAGTTTGAACTTGACCTAGATATCCTTGAGATGTATCTGTATACCAAATATCAATTCAATATCTTCATTGGTCCCAGAGATAATGAGCGGAAACTGTAAATGGACTGACTAAAAGCAGCAAAAACAATATGCCCCTCCTTCTTTAAAGGGGGGCATAAATATCACCAAAATTCAACATACAGATACACGCTTGAATAACCTATGATTCTGATAGGCATCTATAAAATATATAGAGAATTCTGATCACACCTCGACAATTGACAGACTTCAATAATTAATGAACACCCCAATTAGTGATGAAAAGAAGTTTTGTACATGACCAGAATATCATCTTGGTACATTAAATCAAACACTGGTGGATTTTTCACAGCTTCACAACCTATCCAGTAATCCTAAAAACAACATAGAAGTAAAACCGATTTACAAACTGTATAATCCGCAAAGCGGATTATACAAAGTTTGTAAATTGGTTTCACTTCTATACCTCCATAGAAAAATAAATTATTAGTTTCATTCCTTATAATTTAATTATTTCCATTCATATAAACAAAAGTTTTGATGAAATTTGAAATATTTATTGTAAATAAGGAATTTTAAATTTAGCACATTGATAGCCATGCCAACCAATCAAAATTAACAGCTTATCACAGAAGGTCTAACGATAGGCATGGCCAATTATCACATGACATTTTTCACTTCCATCGAGGTATAAACGAAATTTTTTTATGTACGGTTAAATACGCTTTATACAGTGTTTGCCTCTGAAATTAAATTATCATGGAATATTACGGAAACCATGTTTTTATACAAAAATACACAGTGTATTCTGGTGTGTTCCATTATTAACATGCAGCAAGTATACCTATCAGGACAGAAATATCCTATCATTACCTCTTGCTTTTGTACATCCATTCTGGTTTTTGCATTCATATTTTGCTTCACCAGCACTCTTATTAGCTGTTGTTTCCTGTCCTGCAAATTATAAGAAGTTACTCAATCACAAAAGAATTAAAGTTCAATGCTGTTTTCATATGAAAAAATTACCTAAACATGAAAAAAAAAGCAGAGTCAAGGATTATGTATTTTACAATCCACTGATTCAAGATATAATTTTGGTTTTCATACTTTTTCCCTCATTTTTTGAAATACAATCAATCAAACAGATGGACAGACAAAAAGAGGCTAAGTGATCTATATGTGTTGCTAAGTTTTACACAAATAGAGATTCACTGTTCACCAAATTCACCAGGAACAATATACCACAAAAAAAAATTCTTTTTTTCACTGATTTCATGATAAAAATCTGCACATTACGCCATTTTTTCTTTGCCAAATTTCAATTATATTAATAGAACTAAAAGCACCTATACTTAGTAATTCAGCTATGAAATATTTTCTATCATACAAATCTTGATTTTTGTCACTCATACTGAAAACATAGCCAATTTTAATATTAGTATTTTTTATAAATATACATGTACTCGGTAATACGTTATTACATAAAGCATTATAAATAAGTTTGAACCATTACATACACTATAAAATATGTATTTTGTATGAATAGTAAGAGACATTACATAAAAACCTATTAAAGAAAATGTGACGTTTTATACTAGTAAAAAACAGCCCATGGTTCTAACATTCTACGGAGAATGCTATGCCTGAAATGGAACATGGAAAAGAATGACATTACCTGAACCCCTGCAAAATAACCAAGTAGTTTCAAAAAATTATATAGCTTTGAAATACATGTAGTACTAGATGACTATACAAAAGACTGCAAGGTCACAATAAGGCGAAACATAACATCATATATCATTACTTGCACTTAGGAGTAACTAGTGTTGAACCATCTCCCTAGCTAGAACTTACAGCAATCTCTTGAAAATCATGAATTTTTCTATATTTAGACATCAACATTTCCTGTTGTTGTTGTGACTGTACAATGGTTTCACGAAGCTCTGTTGTCTCTTCATGCACACAATGTAATGCAGCTCTTTTGCCAGCAAGAAGAATTTTGTCATCAATGAATGATCTATTTTAAAACACAGAAACTCTGGTCAACAAAACTGTTTAATAATTTATAAATATTTGAGATTTGATGACTTAAACATTGAGAATACCTAACATTTATGAAACCTTTAACTGTAGTTTGAATCAATTTGTAAAGGTATTCTTATTCTATAACTCAAAAGATCTTAAAAATCTAAATACCTTTATCAGTGATTTAGAATTTTTTAAAAATTTTACTACATAATCATTTTTGTAAGTCTTATTAGAATTTTTATATATAATTATTACATGTATATATCAAAATTTTCAATCATAGTTCAAATGAATTCCTGTTGAAAGAGTACTCTGGGACCATATGAAATAGATGATATATATGATTTCATAAAAAATTTTACAAAAAGTTAGTCAAGGTATTTTATAGCATGTATTTATTTACCTAATCAGCTTAACATCTTCACGTTTTGGAAACAGCGCATGTAGTTTTTCATCAATCTGCTGACTAAGTTTTTCAAAATTTTCCTCCATTTTACATGATTCATTTTTATATTTTTCTGTTTCTATAAGTCGCTGACATTGTTGGAAGTAATTTTCCTAAAATATGCATTGCTACATATTGAAGAAACATGATTGTGCTAAGTCATAATGCATTAAAGTAAGATGAAAAAGAAAAAAATAAAGATACTGTAATGTTCCAAGGAAAACATGTGCATGTGACAATATCCTAAAATTGTATGAACAAACTGATGACATAAATAATTCGGAAAATAAGATTGCACACAAAAATCAAAAATGTGAATCAAGACTAATGTGAATGGTCAACCTTGACATTTGACCAATTTGGTTTGAATGTGATGTATAGTATTTGTGTCTTCATCCAGATACCTTGTTTATATCATATTTCACTCTATTTTCTGATGAAGTGATCTTGATAATTCACTTTTTACCTAAAAATCATCTTCTTCAGCTGGCACTAGACTAAAACAATATTTTTATTATTGCTAGCCTAAGTATTATAAATATTTTAACACTTACAAAGTTTACTTCAAGTCATTTTAATACTCAACTAAATTTATTGTTGAACATAATCTTCAGCCTTGTCACAATTCACATGATCTTTTAACCATTATATATTCCTGACCTGTAAAAGTTGATTGACACTGCTAAGTAATGATGGAGAGGAAGAGATATCCTTTAATTCCCCAGTCTTCTCAAATTTGAACCTTAAAAACATTACAGGATACCTCATGTTGAAATTAAGGCAAGTCAAGAAAGTTAATTACTCCTACAAATATTTGTTTCAAGTAACATGCGAAATACAAGAAAGCTGAGAAAACACAAATATTTCAAACCATAACTGTAAAACAAATTCTGGAATACTGATTTACATCAGATGGCATTTATTCAAACTTCATTTGTAGTAGCTCATAATAAAGATACACATTAAGTTTCAGTACAATACCCTACAGGAAAACTGAAGACATTCTGGAATACTAATTTTCATCAAATAGCAATTACACCCATAAAATGGGGCCAGTTGTAACAAAAGTTGAACTTCATATGTACAACCTCATACCTAACATACACAGCAAGTTATCTTTCAATATCTCAAAGAAGAGATGAAAAATTTCTGGAATACAGATTTTCATCAAAGGGTAATAACTTTTGTAAAATTAAGTCAATTGTGACAAAAATCAAACCTGATGTGATACTAAACATACATACTACCGGCGAACTTTGATAACTCAAAGAGCTCGGGACTTAAAAAATCACTTTGAGTTTCGGTAGGTTCGAGTTATCGAAGTTGTGGAAATCCGCTGGAAATTAGACGGGGAAAGATAAAATTTTATTACCTACATATCTTTTATACTACTGTAATACTAAAAATAATATAAAGACGATGCAATATTCTCAATTTATTTAATTCAAATGTATATCATGTCAAATATCATCCAAGTATTTAATAAAACTTATGAGCAATATTTAACATGGAGATCTGCCCTTATAAAGCCATTCTATCAGCCTTGACACTGTTTAACAATGTTGAGGGTGTGGCCCAATATCTTAGATGAAGTTCATTAATGTCAATAACTGTTTAAAGTTTGCAGCTTGTATAATTCAAGACTATTTTCATTATTAGCAGTTTTTAATAACATTCTTCCATAATTACACCAGTTAAAATTAAAATGAATCATCTATAGATACTATCGATGATACCCTACTTGATTTATTACTAATTATTAATGTGGATGAAACATGTAATTTATGATCCCATAGACAACAAATCCGTTGATCCGTTAAGCTTGGATGCATACAACCATGTATTTTTAATCGCAGTGTAAACAAGCCAGTTACTATCTATCCTGTTATTTGCTTTGAGTTTCCAATGGTAAAATGCTTCAAGTTTTGGAAGGTGAAATTAAGTACAAATTGGTCATGGGCTTCAAGTTTCTGACGGTAAAATGCTTCGAGTTTTGGAAGGTGAAATTAAGTACAAAACTGTCATTGGGACTTGAAAATTACTTCGAGTTTTCAGGGGTATTCGTGTTTCAAAAGTTTGAGTTTGAGAAGGCAAATAACATTAAAATATTTGAAATGTTCTCGGGACCATAGGATGACCTCGAGTTTCTAGGGGTTTATGAGTTTTCGACGTTCAAGCTATCGAAGTTCGACTGTACTTTCAATTCAATATCTTAAAGATCTTGGACAGAAAGTACCATTACTAACTACAATAACGCACCCACCTCAACTCCTTGCTATTTTGATATTCTTAGTCAGTTTGTCAGTTAGAATATATCTTTAAAACTTTTTTCAACTTTGGTGTTATTTACCAATGGAATGGAAAACAAACGGAATATGAGGCGGTCATGTATTGAGTAAATCGGTTTCATTCATAATCACTCGATCACAGATATCCTAACCCTCGTGTCAAATATCTTGTTCTTCCACCACTTGGCAAACCTCATCATGGAGGAACACGATATTTGACACTCGGTTTAGGATATCTCTGTCCATCATTGATAGTGGTGATAGATTTTATTATTCCCAATTAATTCAAATATGGAATTGGTAGTATGAGTTATAACCAGCAGTTCCCATGGTTAAGTGACTTTTGAAGATGATAATTTCAAATTGCCTGATAAAACTGGAATATGCAAGATTTCATGGGTTTTGTTTAAGGTGAATACTATGTGTAGTCTACGAACAAGTTTATAAAAAAAAAGAATCAAATAATTGGAATTAGTTACAGAGAGAGGAATTTTAAAGATTTCACAAAGATTTTTCAAGAAAAAAACTTAATACATTTCATAAAAATAAGCATCACTATTTTTGAAATTTTGTAACATTTTGATTTTTATGAAATGATTTCATATGCATGAGTATGCCACAACTGCATAAACTAAGCAGGACTATAGCATACCCTTCCTTAGTACTATCTCATTACATGTGTCAGAACAATATACGTTTCAAAGATGTTGTTTATTTGATGTAATACAAGATGAGTTTCATTTTTTGAAAACATTCTAAAGTACATGTATTTTCTTTACATATTTTGAACAAATTTGATTATGTTTGTCATATTGATAATAATATGATCACATAGATGAAGTGAGAATTTTACTTCAGTAACTTAAAAATAAATTCAAAATAAATCTCTCCTCTCTCTTAAAAATTTAAAACCACACACATTAAATATATATTTGACTATATAAACATTAATGACAGAACAGAAACTTATACTTTAGGAGTATACCTGAGTTTTTCTGCATCTTTCCTGATGTCTAAGGCAGAGGACATTTCTCTCACCACTTGTGTGGCATCCTGGGAGTTGACTACCAATGCCTCATTGACCTGCTGTACAGAGAAGCCATTGAGGATTGTCTCCACATCCTGCCAAACCACTTGCTTCTTCTGACTTCTGTTACAGTAATGATTCTTTATGTTAAAATGGCTTAAGGACATTAAAAATTTTAAGTTCTAATTTCATCATTTCAAACAAAAATTTATCAGGTAAGATTTTAAATGCTGTCACCTCTATAGTGTCAAAATAGCAAGGGAAACATTTAAATGTCAAGTAATGAAATATGCACATGCAAGACAAAAGAATTTTTTTTTATTTCATAATAACATTTATGGGATTTAATACACCGATATCAAAGATACACTTAAATGTATATTAGAAAATTCAATTATAAATTTTAAATACTTTACAGAATCACTATCTCTAAGGTCGGCAATTTACTTAGTTTGAATATTGGTTGGTTGAATGGTGTTTTACGTCGCTTTCAACAATATTTCAGTTATATCTTGACATGGAAGCAGGAGGTTACCAACCTCTGAAACATAGTGGCGCAACCTGGGAATTGAACCCAGATCGTCGGTGCTGCAAGCCAAGCACTTAACCACTACATCAAGCCTACCCTGAGTTTGAATGCCAAAAACTAAGATCAAAGTATTATAGAAACATGATATAATTCAACATAAGCATCTCAGTGCATCAAAAGTCAACCACAGGGAAAATGTTGATGAAAACCATGCTATTTTTCATTAAAATGTCAAAGTTCTAAAAGATGTAAAAAAAAAAAAAATAGTCAAAAATTATGTTTATCCCATTTCAACTAAGTGAACTAACTTGAAACATACATTATTCTCAATCATTCAGATGCCATTAGTTTTATGATCCAGACAATGGTTCTTGCAAAGGTTTTCAAAGAATGTTACCCCCCTGAGACTTACTTTTAGTTGTGGTGGTGCCACCTGTCAATGAATTTGGATGAAATACACAAATCTGATAGAGGACCTATAGCACTTCATGTATACCAAGTTTCATTAAAATCCATAGGGTCATTCCAGAGTGAAATTTAAAAAGCAATATGGACACCTAAATGATGATGTACCTCTCATAAAGTGGTTTCAACATAACCTGTGAGATATCAATTTACTCACATTAGGTTCCGGTCTGTACCATACTCCCCTTGAAGTACTTGTAGCAGAAATGTTCCGAGCTGTGCACATGATCTTCTTACTCCTCTCTGCAAAAAAAAATCATTAAGAAAAGATATTCATCCTCGTAAAACTGTTAATTATATTTGTTATTGTTCAGTTCTTTCACCTACCAGAATAGAATGGCTGCAACTATAATGTAATATTTGACTGAAAAAATTGCAGAATCAATTGAAAACTTATCAACCTTCAGCAGGCACATTTACACTGCATTTGAAATATTATCCAAATTTGGTTTCTGGAATATTCACACTGTATCTGGAATTCAATCCACAGAATTTAAAGGATATTCACAACTTATCAACATAAATTGAAGAAATACTCAAACTGTATCTGGACCTTAATCCATACAAGTCTAAGGTATACTTACACTATAAATGTAATTCAATCCACACAAGTAGAAGAATACTTGGATTGTAGCTGAAACTTAATCCACACAAGTCTAAGGAATACTTACACAGTAAGTACAACTGCAACTTAATCCACATAATTCTACTCTACACCTTACTCTAATATACATGAGTCTAAGGAGTACTTAGACTGTATCTGGAATCGAATGCAAATGAATCTGAACATGAATCACACTGTAAATGGAAACTAATCCACATGCTCTGAGGAATACTTTCATTCTGACAGGAACTGAATCTATATGATTCTTAGGAATACTAACACTTAAAATGGAATCTGATCCTCATGATTCTAAGGAATACTTTCACTTAAACTGGAATCTGATCAACATGATTCTAAGGAATACTAAAGCTTCTTAGGAATACTCACACTTAAACTTGAATTTGATATCTGATCCAGATGATTCTCAGGAATACTAACACTTAAACTGGAATCTGATCAACATGATTCTTAGGAATACTCACACTTAAACTGGAATCTGATCAACATGATTCTTAGGAATACTAACACTTAAACTGGAATCTGATCAACATGATTCTTAGGAATACTAACACTTAAACTGGAATCTGATCCACATGATTCTAAGAAATACTAATGCTTAAACTAGAATCTGATCTACATGATTCTAAGAAATACTAATGCTTAAACTAGAATCTTATCAACATGATTCTAAGAAGTACTAACACTTAAACTGGAATCTGATCAACATGATTCTAAGGAATTCTCACGTTGCAAATGGAATTAAATCCACATGAATCTGTGGCATACTCATTTGTTTTGTTGATTTTTATATATCATGAAATCATTTGTTTGATGCATTGCATAGAGATTCTGACCAATGCAAGGGACACATGAGATACTGAGCTCCATTATATTTGCACTCTAACTGAGATGAGTCTCGCAATACATACACAACATTTGGACTCTAATCCAGCTGATTCTGTATAATGGTCATCGTCTGTTGAACTTTTCTTTCTACTGTAATACTCTTCAGTTTCTGCACCTCTCCTTTATTAATGACCAATGCTTAGTATGAAATGTTTTATATGAAAAGAGATTTCTAAACAACATTATGGTATATTACATCACTTTAAGGAGTATTTCTTAAATTTAACAGACACACTTTTATTTATGCACATTGTAACTATGAATGACAAATTAATTTCTTAATTTTAACTAACACACTGTTATTTATATAACTAACACACTGTTATTTATATACTATGAATGATGCATAATTATCTCATAGCTTTAACTTTGTACAATGTATTTAAAATTCACTGATGATGTAACTTTAACGTAATAATTTGTTGGAATCTGATGAACGAAGCTAAGAGAGTTTATTTTCCTCCCAAGTTTGATTAAACAATTAAAGTAGATACTGTAGTTCCTTACTTGGCTCTATCAACAACTTGACTGAGTTTCCTCTGCATCTGATTAATGTATTCTTTGTACTGCAGTATTAGATTCTGATTTTGCATGGAATAATTGTCCAAGAGAACTTGCTTTCTCTGTGTTGAATTGATGTTTTCCTTTTTGTCTTCCTGATCTTTTTCTAATTTCATATTTTAATCAAAATTTCATTACAGAAAATACTTCAGAAAATTATTAATAAGTCATTTTTGCATACATGATTATATTAATAATCAAATATAGTAAATGCTAGAATGTAATACAGTATCGTGACCTATGAACTGTACACTTTTGTTTTATCAATTAAGAATGAAAATATGAAATGCAGCATATTTTCCTGATATAAGTTTATGTCAAATCATCAGCCCCTGGCATTGGTCCATACTGGGGCTATATAATATAGTATCTTCCCATGAATTGTGGTTCTTTTTTTCGCATATTTCTTTTATAAACTTGCATAAAAATTTTCAGCCCAAGAGGTAGAGACAATTATGGCAGCAAGGCATTCCCTTGAACATACACCAAATATGAAGGAATATTAACTTGTGATTTTTTAACACCCTTGCCCCTATTCAAGGGTAATTAAACCAATCTTATCTTAAACAAGTGATCTTGCCTGTTTGAGACAATTCTTGTTCCAACCTTCCTAGGTCATTTTCGAGGTGATGAATGTCAGACTCTAGTGATTTTCTCTCTTGTATCAGTTTGGCCTTTTTATCCATCAAACCTTGCAGTGTAGCATTATACTTGCTATCACTTTTATATGTCACCTTGTAGGAGGAATCTGTGCTTCGTTTTCTGTGTGTACTTAAGGAAAAACTTAAAAGTGAACTCTAGATATAATGTGACATTTAATCTTGTTCAATGATTTGACATCATAAAGAGGTAGAGAACTGTTTTGTGATAGTAAATTCTGTAATTGATTTATGGATATTACACACAATGTACCAATATACACATAAAAGATAAATTTCATAGGATGTTTCACAATTTATACATATTTGTCTTTATTTTCTTTTAGGTCAATAAAACTGTATTAAAAGATATCATCTCCAGATCATATGTAAGTTATATATGGATATATGAAAAGAATACTATATACATGTACATGTATAGGGCAACTGTTGTCATTTTCATTGTAACGCATGCACATTGTAAAATGTATGTATTTTATTACCATTTATCACATTACAAAGGATACAATGCAAGATTTCCCTTCACTTTCTTGACAGTTCTGCAAAATATGAAATCACTATGAACATACATGTATGATTAAGCTTTGGTCAAGAAAGTCTCAACTTGAATAACCCAAAGATATTAAAACACAGGGCATGCAATATGAAATAGACATGAAATATCAAAATTATTAAAACACAGGGCATGAAATATGGAATAGACATGAAATATCAAAGATAATAAAACACAGGGCATGCAATATGGAATAGACATGAAATAACCCAAAGATATTAAAACACAGGGCATGCAATATGAAATAGACATGAAATAACCCAAAGATATTAAAACACAGGGCATGCAATATGGAATAGACATGAAATATCAAAGATATTAAAACACAGGGCATGCAATATGGAATAGACATGAAATATCAAAGATATTAAAACACAGGGCATGCAATATGAAATAGACATGAAATATCAAAGATATTAAAACACAGGGCATGCAATATGGAATAGACAAGAAATATCAAAGATATTAAAACACAGGACATGCAATATGGAATAGACATGAAATATCAAAGATATTAAAACACAGGGCATGCAATATGGAATAGACATGAAATAACCCAAAGATATTAAAACACAGAGCATGCAATATGGAATAGACATGAAATATCAAAGATATTAAAACACAGGGCATGCAATATGGAATAGACATGAAATAACCCAAAGATATTAAAACACAGGGCATGCAATATGGAATAGACATGAAATATCCCAAAAATGTTAAAACACAGGGCATGCAATATGGAATAGACATGAAATATCCCAAAGATATTAAAACACAGGGCATGCAATATGGAATAGACATGAAATAACCCAAAGATATTAAAACACAGAGCATGCAATATGGAATAGACATGAAATATCCCAAAGATATTAAAACACAGGACATGCAATATGGAATAGACATGAAATATCAAAGATATTAAAACACAGGGCATGCAATATGGAATAGACATGAAATAACCCAAATATATTAAAACACAGAGCATGCAATATGGAATAGACATGAAATATCAAAGACATTAAAACACAGGGCATGCAATATGTAATAAACATGAAATAACCCAAAGATATTAAAACACAGGGCATGCAATATGGAATAGACATGAAATATCCCAAAAATGTTAAAACACAGGGCATGAAATATGGAATAGACATGAAATATCCCAAAGGCATCCCCAAGGGCATGCAATATGGAATAGACATGAAATAACCCAAAGATATTAAAACACAGGGCATGCAATATGAAATAGACATGAAATAACCCAAAGATATTAAAACACAGGGCATGCAATATGGAATAGACATGAAATATCAAAGATATTAAAACACAGGGCATGCAATATGGAATAGACATGAAATATCAAAGATATTAAAACACAGGGCATGCAATATGGAATAGACATGAAATATCAAAGATATTAAAACACAGGGCATGCAATATGGAATAGACAAGAAATATCAAAGATATTAAAACACAGGACATGCAATATGGAATAGACATGAAATATCAAAGATATTAAAACACAGGGCATGCAATATGGAATAGACATGAAATAACCCAAAGATATTAAAACACAGAGCATGCAATATGGAATAGACATGAAATATCAAAGATATTAAAACACAGGGCATGCAATATGGAATAAACATGAAATAACCCAAAGATATTAAAACACAGGGCATGCAATATGGAATAGACATGAAATATCCCAAAAATGTTAAAACACAGGGCATGCAATATGGAATTGACATGAAATATCCCAAAGATATTAAAACACAGGGCATGCAATATGGAATAGACATGAAATAACCCAAAGATATTAAAACACAGAGCATGCAATATGGAATAGACATGAAATATCCCAAAGATATTAAAACACAGGACATGCAATATGGAATAGACATGAAATATCAAAAATATTAAAACACAGGGCATGCAATATGGAATAGACATGAAATAACCCAAATATATTAAAACACAGAGCATGCAATATGGAATAGACATGAAATATCAAAGACATTAAAACACAGGGCATGCAATATGTAATAAACATGAAATAACCCAAAGATATTAAAACACAGGGCATGCAATATGGAATAGACATGAAATATCCCAAAAATGTTAAAACACAGGGCATGAAATATGGAATAGACATGAAATATCCCAAAGATATTAAAACACAGGGCATGCAATATGGAATAGACATGAAATAACCCAAAGATATTAAAACACAGAGCATGCAATATGGAATAGACATGAAATATCCCAAAGATATTAAAACACAGGACATGCAATATGGAATAGACATTAAATATCAAAGATATTAAAACACAGGGCATGCAATATGGAATAGACATGAAATAACCCAAATATATTAAAACACAGAGCATGCAATATGGAATAGACATGAAATATCAAAGACATTAAAACACAGGGCATGCAATATGGAATAAACATGAAATAACCCAAAGATATTAAAACACAGAGCATGCAATATGGAATAGACATGAAATATCCCAAAGATATTAAAACACAGGGCATGCAATATGGAATAGACATGAAATATCAAAGATATTAAAATACAGGGCATGCAATATGGAATAGACATGAAATAACCCAAAGATATTAAAACACAGAGCATGCAATATGGAATAGACAAGAAATATCAAAGATATTAAAATACAGGGCATGCAATATGGAATAGACATGAAATATCAAAGATATTAAAACACAGAGCATCCAATATGAAATAAACATGAAATAACCCAAAGATATTAAAACACAGGGCATGCAATATGGAATAGACATGAAATATCAAAGATATTAAAACACCGGGCATGCAATATGGAATAGACATGAAATATCCCAAAGATATTAAAACACAGGGCATGCAATATGGAATAGACATGAAATATCCCAAAGATATTAAAACACAGGGCATGCAATATGGAATAGACATGAAATATCAAAGATATTAAAATACAGAGCATGCAATATGGAATAAACATGAAATAACCCAAAGATATTAAAACACAGGGCATGCAGTATGGAATAGACATGAAATATCCCAAAGATATTAAAACACAGGGCATGCAATATGGAATAGATATGAAATATCAAAGATATTAAAATACAGAGCATGCAATATGGAATAGACATGAAATATCAAAGATATTAAAACACAGAGCATGCAATATGGAATAAACATGAAATAACCCAAAGACATTAAAACACAGAGCATGCAATATGGAATAGACAAGAAATATCAAAGATATTAAAACACGGAGCATGCAATATGGAATAAACATGAAATAACCCAAAGATAATAAAACACAGGGCATGCAATATGGAATAGATATGAAATATCAAAGATATTAAAATACAGAGCATGCAATATGGAATAGACATGAAATAACCCAAAGATTTTAAAACACAGAGCATGCAATATGGAATAGACATGAAATATCAAAGATATTAAAACACAGAGCATGCAATATGGAATAAACATGAAATAACCCAAAGACATTAAAACACAGGGCATGCAATATGGAATAGACATGAAATATCCCAAAGATATTAAAACACAGGGCATGCAATATGGAATAGACATGAAATATCCCAAAGATATTAAAACACAGGGTATGCAATATGGAATAGACATGAAATATCCCAAAGATATTAAAACACAGGGCATGCAATATGGAATAGACATGAAATAACCCAAAGATATTAAAACACAGAGCATGCAATATGGAATAGACATGAAATATCCCAAAGATATTAAAACACAGGACATGCAATATGGAATAGACATGAAATAACCCAAAGATATTAAAACACAGAGCATGCAATATGGAATAGACATGAAATATCCCAAAGATATTAAAACACAGGGCATGCAATATGGAATAGACATGAAATATCCCAAAGATATTAAAACACAGAGCATGCAATATGGAATAGACAAGAAATATCAAAGATATTAAAATACAGGGCATGCAATATGGAATAGACAAGAAATATCAAAGATATTAAAATACAGGGCATGCAATATGGAATAGACATGAAATATCAAAGATATTAAAACACAGGGCATGCAATATGGAATAAACATGAAATAACCCAAAGATATTAAAACACAGGGCATGCAATATGGAATAGACATGAAATATCCCAAAGATATTAAAACACAGGGCATGCAATATGGAATAGACATGAAATATCAAAGATATTAAAACACAGGGCATGCAATATGGAATAGACATGAAATAACCCAAAGATATTAAAACACAGGGCATGCAATATGGAATAGACAAGAAATATCAAAGATATTAAAATACAGGGAATGCAATATGGAATAGACATGAAATATCAAAGATATTAAAACACAGGGCATGCAATATGGAATAAACATGAAATAACCCAAAGATATTAAAACACAGGGCATGCAATATGGAATAGACATGAAATATCCCAAAGATATTAAAACACAGGGCATGCAATATGGAATAGACATGAAATATCAAAGATATTAAAACACAGAGCATGCAATATGGAATAAACATGAAATAACCCAAAGATATTAAAACACAGAGCATGCAGTATGGAATAGACATGAAATATCCCAAAGATATTAAAACACAGGGCATGCAATATGGAATAGACATGAAATATCAAAGATATTAAAACACAGGGCATGCAATATGGAATAAACATGAAATAACCCAAAGATATTAAAACACAGGGCATGCAGTAAGGAATAGACATGAAATATCCCAAAGATATTAAAACACAGGGAATGCAATATGGAATAGACATGAAATAACCCAAAGATATTAAAACACAGGGCATGCAATATGGAATAAACATGAAATAACCCAAAGATATTAAAACACAGGGCATGCAATATGGAATAGACATGAAATATCCCAAAGATATTAAAACACAGGGCATGCAATATGGAATAGACATGAAATATCCCAAAGATATTAAAACACAGGGCATGCAATATGGAATAGACATGAAATAACCCAAAGATATTAAAACACAGAGCATGCAATATGAAATAGACATGAAATATCAAAGATATTAAAACACAGGGCATGCAATATGGAATAGACATGAAATAACCCAAAGATATTAAAACACAGGGCATGCAATATGGAATAGACATGAAATATCACAGATATTAAAACACAGGGCATGCAATATGGAATAGACATGAAATAACCCAAAGATATTAAAACACAGGGCATGCAATATGGAAGAGACATGAAATATCCCAAAGATATTAAAACACAGGGCATGCAATATGGAATAGACATGAAATATCAAAGATATTAAAACACGGCATGCAATATGGAATAGACATGAAATATCCCAAAGATATTAAAACACAGGGCATGCAATAAGGAATAGACATGAAATATCCCAAAGATATTAAAACACAGGGCATGCAATATGGAATAGACATGAAATATCCCAAAGATATTAAAACACAGAGCATGCAATATGGAATAGACATGAAATAACCCAAAGATTTTAAAACACAGGGTACGGAATAGACATGAAATATCAAAGATATTAAAACACAGGGTATGCAATATGAAATATCAAAGACCTAACATGAACAGATTAGAAGTTACAGGCAAACCTATGCAGACAGACAGATACAAACTGACAAAGTGATCCTTAAGTACCAACAGACAAAGTTATCCCTAAGTATCAACAGACAAAGTGATCCCTAAGTATCAACAGACAAAGTGATTCCTAAGTATCAACAGACAAAGTGATCCCTATGTATCAACAGACAAAGTAATCCCTAATTATTAACAGACAAAGTGATCCCTAAGTATCATCAGACAAAGTGATCCATAAGTAAAAAGAGACAAAGTGATCCCTAAGTATCAACAAAGTGATCCCTAAGTATAAACAGACAAAGTGATCCCTAAGTATCAAATGACAAAGTGATCCCTAAGTATCAACAGACAAAGTGATCCCTAAGTATCAACAGACAAAGTGATCCCTAAGCATAAACAAAGTGATCCCTAAGTATCAACAGACAAAGTGATCCCTAAGTATCAACAGACAAAGTGATCCCTAAGTATCAACAGACAAAGTGATACTTAAGTATCAAATGACAAAGAGATTCCTAAATATAAACAAAGTGATCCCCAAGTATCAACAGACAAAGTGATCCCTAATAATCAACAGACAAAATGATTCCTAAGTATCAACAGACAAAGTGATCCCTAAGTATCAACAGACAAAGTGATCCCTAATAATCAACAGACAAAATGATTCCTAAGTATAAAGAGACAAGATGGTCCCTAAGTATCAACAGACAAAGTGATCCCTAAGTAGAAACAGACAAAGTGATCCAGAAGTATCAAATGACAATGTGATTCCTAAGTATTAACAGACAAAGTGATCCCTAAGTATTAACAGACAAAGTGATCCCTAAGCATAAACAAAGTGATCCCTAAGTATAAATAAACAAAGAGATCCCTAAGTATAAACAAATAAAGTGATTCCTAAGTATCAACAGACAAAGTGATTCCTAAGTACCAACAGACAAAGCGATCCCTAAGAATAAACAAAGTGATCCCTAAGCATAAACAAACAAAGAAATCCCTAAGTATCAACAAACAAAGTGATTCCAAAGTATCAACAGACAAAGTGATTCCTAAGTACCAACGGACAAAGTGATCCCTAAGCATAAACAGAGTGATCCCTAAGCATAAACAAAGAAAGAGATCCCTAAGTATCAACAGACAAAGTGATTCCTAAGTACCAACAGACAAAGTGATCCCTAAGCATAAACAAAGTGATCCCTTAGCATAAACAAACAAAGAGATCCCTAAGTATCAACAAACAAAGTGATTCATAAGTACCAACAGACAAAGTGATCCCTAAGCATAAACAAAGTGATCCCTAAGTATCAACAAACAAAGAGATCCCTAAGTATCAACAGACAAAGTGATTCCTAAGTACCAACAAACAAAGAGATCCCTAAGTATCAACAGACAAAGTGATTCCTAAGTACCAACAGACAAAGTGATCCCTAAGCATAAACAAAGTGATCCCTAAGTATAAACAAAGAAAGAGATCCCTAAGTATCAACAAACAAAGTGATTCCTAAGTATCAACAGACAAAGTGATCCCTAAGTACCAACAGACAAAGTGATTTCTAAGTACCAACAGACAAAGTGATCCCTAAGCATAAACAAACAAAGAGATCCCTAAGTATCAACAAACAAAGTGATTCATAAGTACCAACAGACAAAGTGATCCCTAAGCATAAACAAAGTGATCCCTAAGCATAAACAAACAAAGTGATCCCTAAGCATAAACAAAGTGATCCCTAAGCATAAACAAACAAAGAGATCCCTAAGCATAAACAGACAAAGTGATCCATAAGCAACACCTTGCCTTTTATTCTTGTTTTACATCATGCCAATATTATTTCACTGCTATTGTGATGCCAATGGGTATCTGCTTAATGCATTGAACAGAAATTTCAAATTTTCAAAGCAGAGTGTGACCTTTCTACCTTTCATGTGCTTATGTCTCTCATGTCAGTTTTTACTGTGTAATAAAAAAGACAGAACACTAATATACACGTACTGCCAGTGTAACTGCAGCCTCGAACCATCTCAGCTCTAAGCCAATCATGCTACCAACTGAGCTATACCCTCTTAAAACCAAACAGGATTCATGTCTTCAAATTTCTAAGTAAAACAACATGCTCTTGATACAACTGTGTTTATGAACAAGAACAATGTCTACCATGCAAAATATGCTTGTCTCTCAATTTCATTTTTAAGTCATCACCTTTGTATGAATTGCAAAATTATTATAAACTAAAGGGCTATAATACTTTGTTACTTGTACGATAGTTGTCAAAGGGGTCAATTGCTAAAAAAGTACCTTCCAATTTGCCCCACCTGTAAGTTCCAGCATATGTCTTTAGTCCACTTAGCTACAAATATCTCCACTTAATGGTCCTAGATAGTCACATTGATTGACTGATTCTGTTATTTACAGTTATAAATCCAACAATGTTTGAATGGGAATATTGGATCTTTGCATTGCAATTTGAAAATCTGGAGTAGATAATTTGTGGCTTTGCTTGAAATGATCTATCAATGCATTATACTGACAGTAAGGTTCAGGGAAAGATATGCCAACTGTATAGCCAAGAAACCGCAATGCCCTCATCATGGAAATACTACAAATATCAAGACAACTTTTTATTTTTTATAGTTTTACTAATTTGAAATCATATATTAAAAGGATTTTTAAAAATTTATATCTTTTAAACTATGTTCACAGTCACATACAATAAACAAACAGCAGGGTGTTTAGTGTTTACTGCATGCAAAGTGATAGCTTTTGTGAATCACTAGACACAGAAGGATTCACTGGTAGACCTTTCATACCAGAGGTGTCCTATCTGTCACACTGTTGCAAGAATCTGCAGCATAAAGGCAACACATAAGCCAATTTAACGTATGACCTCTTTTTCTACAGTAAATCTTGAAATGAAAATTCCAAGTTTTATATAATTCATTCATTAAACAAGTTCAATATAACTCACCATAGTAAGTCATGTAAGAGAGATCAAAGTTCAAACTTCATGATATGATATATGAATATATATAATATTTTACTGCATGTGGACCACTTTATTTTATTGTTTACTTTTTCATAGCTCAAGATTCCACAAATGACAATGATAAAGCTGCATACTGTGTTTATAGTAGCAATAAACTTTGTAATACATGTATCTTCACTAAAACTTGTATCACATTGTTCATTAGAATTCTGAACTTAAGTCTCTTCTTAAGACAGATAGTTGTGAATGACATTAAATGTAATATGAAACTACATGTACATTGCCAGTGTGCAAAATTAACGGTGAACCGATAGACAATGTCTATAGTAAATCCTGTTGGTCTATAACAATCAAAAGAGTGACAGACTGACTGGTTTGTACATATAGGAGATTTGACTGATTCATACAACATATGTCATATGTAACTTCAATTAATGAAAACACCAGTGAAACACTCATTTGATTCTGTCAATACATCCCTCTTAGAGACAAAAGCAACGCCTAGTGTGGCTTTATAAGCCCGTTGCTTGTTTTAGACGGGATCAATGTGAACGTATGGTTTTATTACCCCCAAACTTGGGTCTCTTTGGTAATACTTTTATGAAATATTGAAAGCCAAAAGTGGCTTCCCCTACACTAATTGAGCATTCTGTATAAGTTTCATGAAAAAAACTGAAGTTTACTTAAGTTATCGCGTTACATAGCATCTCCATAGCATCTTACAGTAAAAATCCAAGTTCCATAACTCTGTAACGACAAAACAGAATTTGCTCAAAAACAAAACGCCGCTTCCCCTACCCTATTTAAGAATTCTGTATTAGTTTCATGAAAAACAGCTGACATGTACTAAAGTTATTGCGTTCCATATCATCATACTATAGCAATAATAAAATCCAAGTCCCATAACTCTGGAACGACATAACAGAATTCGCTAAAAATCGAAAGGCGGTTTCCTCTACATTATCGAAGCATTTTGTATGAGTTTCATGAAAAACAAGTGACGTTTATTTAAGTTATTGAGTTCCATAGCATCTTTTCATTGTAAAAATTTAATCCAAATCCCATAACTCCGGAACGATAATATGAAATTTGCTCAAAATCGAAAGGCGGCTTCCTCTACATTGTCTAAGCATTCTGTATGAGTTTCATGAAAAACAAGTGACGTTTATTTAAGTTATTGCGATCCATAGCATCTTTTTATTGTAAAAATTAAATCCAAGTCCCATAACTCTGGAATGACAAAACGGAATTTGCTCAAATTCGAAAGGCGGCTTCCTCTACACTATTTAAGCATTCTTTATGAGTTTCATGATATACTGCTGACGTTTACTAAAGTTATTGTGTTCCATAGTGGACAGACAGACAGACAGACGGACGGACATCGCCATACCATAACGCGTCCTGTCTTTTTACGGGCATATAAAAAAATGTTCCCAACATCCAATGATAAAATTGAATTGAAATCTTTAATTGTAACCAGATGAAGGAATCATGGTCTTCATCAATCTACTGGTTTTAATTTTGTTTTCACCAGTGTCCTATGTAACCCAGCCGAATGTCTCTCTTCAACTGTTAATATATGTAAAGGGTGTGTGCCCATGTATATGTATGCAGCGAAAAAAAGAACTTAAAATGTATGCAACGCAAAACAGAAGTAAGTGTTCTGTTAGCAAAATTTGCTAAGCTATGGATATCCGGAACTCAGTTTTAAGATTGATTCCTTGAAGATGCTTGAAGTATCTAAATCCCACATCAATAGTTGCAGAACTCCCTGGACAATGTGATCTAGTTTAACGAAATGTGTATATTTTTGCCTTAAAATGAAATTTGCATGCACATTTTAGTGCCTTTTTATTTTTGTCTATACAAAATTGTTGTGGTCTATAGGAAATTAAATTACTGTGGACAAAAGTTCAATTTAAAAGTTAGTTTTGTACACTGCATTGCCATTGCCAAGCATTCTTTGTGATACATGTAATGACATTGAAAAATCAAGAAATTTCAGTGCACAAAATCAAAAGCCAAGATATGTAATGGAAACAAGAGGCCCAATTGAGACTATATCACTCACCTGAGTATTTAGATTATCAGTCATGCAGGAAGGAAGAATTCATTTATTTTTGCATTACTGTGACTAAGTCAACACAAATGTTGAAAATATGTCAAACTTTATTTCAGACCAGAATAAGAAAACAACAACTGTGTTTTGCACATCCGTTGTGGTGATTTTGATACTAAGCATTTGCTTTATCTCTGCAAGATATGATTCAGGGCAACAAGTTAGTCATTTTCTTTGGGTGGGGCCTTTTGTTGACTGATTTCAAGTCTGGGTCATGAACAACAAGTGTTTCAAATATTGTCCAGATCCAACTTAAAATGACCTAATTTCATATGTTGAGTGTTGAGAAACATCTAAAAACTTTTTAGATGTGTAAAGAAATGAAAATAAAATTTTGATCACAGCTGGATTTGAACCGCTACTCTCCATATTTTAATTACCAAGTGGTATATATACCATTGTAAGACCTATGTTTTAGACATGAAGGCACCATCTGTTGACGAGTTTGGATGAAATGTAAAATGTTTATAGAGGACCTATAGTACTTCATGTATACCATGTTTCATTAAAATCTTTCATTTGGTATAACAGCAGAAGTTAAAAATGTGAAGAATTGTCCTTATACACCCTCATTTGGAAGTCTATAAAATTCATGGAAAATCCAAAAAATGGGATATTGACAAAACTCTTTCAAAATAACAATCCTTACCATAATTATGATCAAAATAGACCATAAGAAATCGTCATTATCAATTAACTAGGAAATATGACACTTTTCTGCATTGAAATCATCAAGTCAAAAAAGTGTCGAAAAAACTTCTGAAATTTGATTTTGGAAGGGAACCAAAATGACAATACTTCTTCACTCAACCCTCTAGATCATTACAAAATTCTTTCACAATAATATTCCTTACCATAATCATGATCAAAATAGTCATTAAGAAATCATCAATATCAATTAACTGAAAAACATGAAACTTTTCTGCACTGAAATTACTAAGTCCCAAAAAAATTTGAAAAAACTTCAAAAATTTGATTTCGGAAAAGAACCAAAAATAACAATACTTCTTCACACAACCCTCTAGATCATTCCTATGCATTCAGTTTGTCTCTGTATGCACCAGGTCTGGAGAAGAAGTTTGTCAAAGGAGGATACCTTCTGTGATCTACTTTTGCCTTTGGGGCACCACCTGTTGACAGATTGGGACAAAAAACAATACATGTACTTGTAGGGGACAATGAGTACTTTATTCCTATCAAGTTTGATAGAAATCTAAAAGAAATAACACAAACACTCTTTGCCGCAAATTTTCGGCCTCCTGGCTTTTATCAAGCAATAGTTAGAATAGTACAGATTCTGTACTGTACTATTCTAACTATTGCTTGATAAAGGCCAGGAGGCCGAAAATTTATGGCAAAGAGTGTTTGTGATATTTCTTTTAGTATATTTTACTTCCCTTTGGAGGACTACTTATTCTATCCTTTGATAGAAATCTGTTCAGTGGTTCTTAAGAAGAAGAAATCGAAAATGTGAAAAGTTTACGATGGACGGACGGTGCGCTATGACTATAGCTCACTTGAGCTTTTGGCTCAGGTGAGCTAAAAAAGACAATAAAACCATAAATGTATGCACAAATTTGAGGCACCAAAAGTGGAATAATAATTTTGTGACTGAGCTGTGATTGTGCTCTCTACAATCATCAAAAGTAAGGTGGGTAATGAGCAAGGAATCAAGAGGACATTTTCGCAACAGATATAATTCTAATTTTCAACTTACTGTGCTGAATAGATATGACTTAAAACAAAGGTCCATATGTCTACCATCACTGGACCTCTCGATATTCTGAAAAGAAAGGGACATTAATGTAATCATTGTTTATATTACTTCTTTAACAGGCTACCGGTAGCAGAGCATCAGATGAAAACAATGAATAATGCAAATTAAAAAGTGAATAAATATTATGTTGCAAAACCTGAAGATGTTGTAGTTCTATTGGTCAAGTCATTTAGATGTACTACTTCTACATCCTACTTCATGATATACTACAAGTTTAAAGTTTCAAATTAGTCCTATATGTACATGTAAACTTGCATTCATAAGAGCACTCTAATGTAGAAATCATTACACACAAGTGGGTTGCCAATGTACCGGTAAATGGAAGAATGGGAGCTGTGGAGGGGTAGAGACATGTACAGGTAAAACTAGATTACTATATCTAATTCACAGATTTTTGACACTGGTATATAAAAGAATTTTTCATTCCATAAGGGGACAAACATTTGATTCTGAGTGGCGGGGGTGGAAAGCAAATTTGGTTGAGTCAGATTATTTATTTTCAGATCTTTGAAGGATAGAATATTTATTTCATTGATATTCTTGGCCAGATTATTTATCTTCTTGACTTTTTTGTTCGAATTAGAATTGTATTGTGATATATGCCATTAACACAATGCATGGTAAAATCAAAATAAACTCAACAATAAAATGCAAACACTACTTTAACTGCATAGGTCTTTATACTACTACCGGTACTACTAATTTCTATAGTGAAGTGTATAATCTCTCTCATCTCTCTCAGTCTATGTTATCCAGGGAAAGAATTTCCATTTATTACAATAGAAGAATGTATGAGGAAGACTTAGTGTCTGAATGATAATATTTTAGTCCTTTTTACACTAATTTGAACCACATCATTTTAATGCAACAAAGCATTTCATAAATATTTTTGTAAATTTGATATATTATTTTTCACATTATTAAATTTCACTACTTCTAGACTGAATCTGAGAAAACATGGTAGATATTAAGATGTTCCTGTACAATTTTACATGTTTTAAAAGTTTTCAATAAAACTTAAAAGGAATGAAACACTGTCTACAAATATGGCCACCATAAATTTTGAAATGCACATGATTTAATTTAAACATCAACTTTGCATATGTGCTCTAGTGAGAGATGAAGCGAATTCAATTAAGATCCCTTTTGGCCACTCATTTTAACGTTAACATATCGGTTTGCCTAGCATATAGGCAGACAACAAGAGGGGAAATCGGGGAAAGGGATTGGAAATACGCAGCAAGGGGATGTGAATGACACTATTCCTCACAAGAATCTGAAGAGAAAAGCTCTCTAAAAAGCAGATGGTAGAGCCCTTGTCCCCTGTCTGCCCCTCAAATTGGATACAGTACACTCCGGGCGGAACTTAATTCGCCCACTGGTCACAGTGGGCATTTTTAGATTGGGCATTAAAAATGTCCACTGGACACAGTGGACATTCTTGTAAGAGTCAGTTAGAATTAACATACAGGCAAGAGGGCAGCTTGATAGCTCAGGTAAATGTCCACTCCTAATGCCCACTGAAATTTCAGGTGGACTGCCCACTGTGGACAGTGGGCATTCAAAGTTCCACCCGGACTGTACTGTATGCAAATATATTTTTTAAAAAGCAACAATTCTATTAAGTTTTGTTAAACATATTGAATAGCATGATTTGTCCAATGCTACATGTATAAATTCAACTGAAATGCAAGTTATACAGTTTGTGAAATATTGACTGAAGAAAATTAAATGATAATTTTCATCTGAAAATATGACTATACCATAAGTAATGTTCTGTAAAAGATTATGAAATATTCTCAAAAATAATCATATTCATGGTTGGGTTGTACTCTTAAAACGCTACTTCTGGTACCTATTAATATGTAAAGGTATATATGCAAGTAGCACTAACCAAAATGTGCTTTCAGTGCTTAATGCACTGTTTTTGGTAAATAACCGTGTTTTAAATAATTCGTAGCAGAGCTCTAGATAATTTTTGAGTCCTAAGGGTATTTACCCCCTGATTTCAAGTTCAATGCTGATTTTCAAACTTTCATGTGGTATTTTCATTCTCAGTTTGTTTTTATTTGTTTGGATTTTTTTCTGCAATGCTGAAAAGGGGGTTACTGTTTTGGAGCGATTTGGCTAATATTGGTATCTTTGAAATATAATTTCTGTCGTAATTTACAATGTACTGTTACTAGTAATATTATACTGCCAACAACTGTTTGCATAGCGATCTTCCAGTGTACTATATTACACTAGACACACAAAATGCTTTTGCAGGTATGATTAGGTATCATGCTTCAAAAATATGAAGAAGGCTTCCTGATAGATGCATATACCTTTCAGACTCTGCTCATACTTATCTAATGCAGAATTAATTATAATTTGAATTAGCCCTTTAATAAATGCTGTACTACCACTCTGTTGTTTAGTAAAATATTTCAAAATGCCTGGCGTGGCACCTGCTGGCATTCTCAAAGTTGGACATCCGGGTATTTGAGAGCAAGTATTCGGAAGATTTGGGTAAAGCATCAAACTTTATCATAGAATTCAATGTGTATTCTGGGAGTAAAAAGGAATAATCAAAATATTTTGTCATTCAGACAAGTAAATTTTAAATACATGTTTTGCACATTTCCGATTGTATTTTATAAGAAAACCCCTGAAGAATTGATACAGAAGAGCTTCAAGTTGTATTAATGTTAGCGATAAACCCCGAGTTTTACCACAAGTGTCATAGCCAGACTTCTCAGGTGTCTATGTAGACCAATAAAGACAGTGACGTCACGCCGACTTCAAGAATCTATGTAGAGCAATAGAGACAGTGTTGTCATGCTGACTTCGAGAATATGTGATTTCTTTTTTAATCTGCCAGGCTTACTAGCGCACCCATGCTTAAATTTCTATAAATAGCATATGGGAAAGTCATGATCTGGCTGTTCTGAACGCCTTAATTTCACAAGGTAAAAATCAGAACAAATCTGATTGTGAGGCAGTTTTACTTTTGTTTTAATGCTGACAATCCTGTATGCAGTGCTTTGGACATCTAATGCGTAACGTGTAAATGCGTATTTTTATGCTCTGTATATTTTTTCCAAAGCATTTTTAACAATTTTCAATGCATAATTATGCATTTACATGTCTTATCTGTAGCCCTGTCATAGATCCGGTTGTCCCCTAATTTCTATTGAAACAGTTCAGCTCATACTTCGATGAGCTGAACCCTTTCGATAGAAATTTAGTTGTCCACAACCTGTTAACGTTGTGGGACTAAAAGAAATATTTGTGCTGTAACCCTAAATAGATACTAACTCAGTGAGATGTTGTTGTGTAGGTAATGGTGTATTGACATGATGACCTTGTGGCACGAACTTCATCTCTTGGCTCATCCATTGATGGAGAGATTCTGGTAAAGATTTGTCAGTCATTTCAGTTTCGTTGGGGATTTGATCACCTTACATGAAATATGTTCAGGAATCCTATGTTCATTCTACTTTGTTTAAACGGACATTTTCATTGATCAATCATCCATACATTTTATCTACCATCATCTAATTACTGCTTTAGCTTTGAAGTATTTAGTTGAATTTGTTAACGTAGTGTAGTGTTTACACTTGCCGCCATTGATTTTTTTACAGGACATATCGATCGATGTTAAAATAACAAATTGATACTTCGTTATGACAAAAAGGTGATTTTTTAGAGATTTTTTTATTTTTACAGAGGTACCACACATTAATTTAATATCATTTTGATTATGCTTGTTCATCCTGGTAAAACAGCTAAGGTTTTACCATACATGTTTTTTTCCGAGGATTTTCCCCAAATAGACCTTTTTCCAACTTTTTAAAAATGATGCAAGGGAAATTTGTACAGGAAAACCACCTTTTGTCGGAATTTAATTTTGACGTTTTTGCTTGGATTTCGACTTCTTCAGAACCAATTTAATGATTTTGATGAAACTTGGTATATATATATATATATATATATATATATATATATATATATATATATATATATATATATATATATATATATATATATATATATATATATATATATATATATATGTTAAATCGGTCGGCAAGTGGCGTCATCTTGGCTAAAAGGAGCTCTCAGAGGGTACCTCTCTTTGAAAATCTTCTTCTCCAGAACCAATAAATGGATAGTGAATTTAATGGCATCTGAGTGATTCAGAAGGATGCATGTTTCAAGTTTGTTCATTTCGTTGAAATGGGATAAATAATTTTTACGCTTTTATTTCTTTTTTTTTTTCTTTAACTTTTTGGGGGAATTTCATATTTTCAATCAAAATAGCATAATTTCATTCATATTTTCCCTATGGTTGACTTCTTAACCTTTTGCTCTGGGAAGACTATTGAACGCCCATTTGAACAAAATGGGTTTTGATTTAACTTAATGGGAATAGATAATTATAGGTCCCCTACATTTGTAATTGTGTTTCTACCAGAGATGTCAACAAGTGGCACACCATAGCCAAAAGTATGTCTTACACAGTACCCTCCGTTGACAAACTTCTGTTTCAGAAATACCGCAGTCAGAGACAAACTGAATCAGTGAACGTTTTAGAGTGATATAGAAGGATGTGTGAAGAAGTGTTGCTATTTTGCATTCAAGCTGAATGGTAATATTTTATTCGTTTTTGACCTACTTTTGGACTGTGTCATTTTAATGAAAAAAAAATCACGTTTTCTCTACGGTTGATTTTTGACGCACTTAATTTCTGTATTTCAGCCAGAATTCATTAAAGGAATGCTTTTGTCAAAGAATGACTTCAATTTTTGAAGACTGCAAAATGACAGGGGTGTAACTTTTCATATTTTCAACTTTTTCTTCACTACTTCTAGATTGATTTTAAGGAAACATGGTAGGAATTTTAGTAAAGATGGTCATGCACTACATGAATTTTAGATGTTTTAGAAGTTTTTAAGAAACTGAAGACTTATAACCTACAATCATTTTTGTTAGCCTAAATATCATTATGTGCAATGTTTTCTAAGTTTCAAGTGAGCAATACAGGCCCATTTCGGCCCATTGTTTAAAACATATTTGCATGTCCATTTTGAGGGGCGGACAGGGAATAAGGACTCTGCCATCTGCTTTTTGAGAGATTTTCTTTTCGGGTTCTCGTTTGGAACAATGGTGTCCAATTTCCAGACCTTTTCCCCGACTCCCTCTGGTGCTGTCATCCCCTCCATATACGCCAGGCACACCGATATGTTATGTTTAAACGAGTGGCCAATATGGGTCTCAATGGAATTTGTCTAATCTCTCACCTGAGCACATATTACAAAGTCGATGTTCAAATAAAATGACGTGCATTTCAATATTTATGGTAGCAATATAATTGACAATGTTTCATTCCTGTTAAACCTCATTCAAATCAGTGCAACAAAAATATGTCAAATAATTTTAACACATTTATTCAAATGTAAGATAAAAACAAACATAACTTTAAGATGAAAACAAAAGTAAAACCAACAAATAGAACGTGCACATTCTCCTAACATACATAATAACAAAAGTAAAAACAACAAAATGTGTATCTTCACGTAATATTAACTGAAATCAAAATACTTATCTATAAAATACCCGTATTTCAAATGACAAATCAGTTTAAAACTTTAATTTCTGAAAGAGTATTCAACATGAGCACTTTACAATATGAAGCACTGGCATATATAAATCATTTTGATATCAATCTGTCTGATATATCAAAATATTAGTGTACATAACATTAATTAACGGTTACGACAACTTGAGGGAGTATCACAGTGAAGGGACAGGCTTGAAAAGGAAAGTGATAAATGGAAATCCTTCCCTTGAATACCAGAGAGATTAGAAACTACTAGTAGTATCAGCTATTGGATGAAACTCTGCTCTGGAAATCAATCAAAATACTGTTCAATTTTATATAGATTGATGTACTGTAAATATAACAATGGTGTTGAATTTAACTGGTTAAAAAATGTTAAAACTATTTTGGAGCATTGTGGACTGAGTTATCTTTGGTAAAAAGGCATTGTGTTTGATGAATAGTATGTTAAAAATCATATAAAACAAATATTAAAAGATCAATTTCAACAAACGTGGGAAATGAATTGTAATAACTCATCAAAAGGTTTAACATATAAATTATTTACAGATAATATTCATGAATGTCAAAACAATATAACATCCCCGATTAGAAATCACCAAAAAATTATTATGGCCAGATTTCGTTGTACCAACAATAGATTACCAATTGAAACAGGAAGATGGCAAAATATAGAAATATGTAATAGATTATGTAATTATTGTCATCTAGATATTGGAGATGAATTTCATTATATATTTAATTGTACATTATTAAATGATATAAGACATTTATTTATACCGTATTATTTTACAAACTATCCCAATGTACTAAAGTTAAACGAATTATTTGCAACCACAAATATCAAACTGCTTCAGAACCTTTCAACTTTTATTACCTTTATAAACAAGAGAGTTAACCCTCCAAGTTAACTTCCTATCTTTTCAGTTATAAATGTATTATAATAATTTCATTATGATGTATTATACTATGCTGTACTATTATATTATATTATATTATATTATATTATATTATATTATATTATATTATATTATATTATATTATATTATATTATATTATATTATATTATATTATATTATATTATATTATATTATATTATATTTGCGCATGTCATTTATGAAATTTAGTATATATTGTATAATATATACTCTCAATGTTGTAAAACAACCATGAGATGAAATAAAAACTTGAAACTTGAAACTATAAAGACTAACGCGATTAAAGTGGTGTTTGCACATTAATTGTTGAGGGTTTTTTTTTATATTAGCATGTGTTTCGTTAATGATATGTATTTACCGTGCAATTCTAATAAGCATTTATTGAGAACGAAAACGTTTCTGCATTTGTATCCATCTGTTTGGTATTGATGTAATACATGTAAAATAATAAACAAAATCGGGTCTTTGTCCGTGAAAGGGGAAATAAATGATACAATGATATGATAACTTTTAAACTACGGAAGACATTACCTTCTTTAATTTTGTCAGGGGCATGGACGTGGAGAATAATTGGTTAGCAGGGAATAAAAAGCTTTTTTTCATATTTTCTATATATTATAGTAAATGTGTTTTGGTAAAGTAGGTGTAAAGAAATTCAAAAGATGTTGGTACACCAGACAAGATTTAATATTAATCTTTTTTTCTGTTTAAAAGAATGTACTTATACTTACATATAATATCTATAATTTATAGTACTATATGATGATGATGACGACGACGATAATAATAATGATAACAATAATAGTAATAATCATAATAATAATAGTAATACAGTTTGTTATAGTAATGAAACAAACATTTGTGATTTTCCTCAACAAAATGAAGATGTTCCTTTGAGCACTGCTAGCACAAATTCGCTCTGAATTCCATATAACCTATATAGACGCTGAAAATGTCCTCAAACCGATTGATTGCACGTATAAGATAGATAAGAGTGACTTAAATTCGACCTGGTTTAACAACCATCAATAAAATTAAAATAAAATGCTAATCCTTAGTTTATGAGATTGTAAACAGCTCATTTACTGCTGGGTAAACGATAATAAATCTACACCATACATCAAGTATCTATCTTGACTCGAGAGCAGGAGAACAACATTTGACATACACAGATTGTATTCGTACAAATGGGGAACTTTGGTTTGACAAGTTTGGAGATACTTTGTTTTTTAATTAGAACCTTATACGCTTTAGGTAAGTTTTATTTTATAGAACAAAATTTGATGCAGAAGTTTTCAATGTTAAACTATATATGAAGGTACTATGTGGATGTTGCGTTTTATTTTGCATTTTATGTCTTTAGGAATTCTGTTTTTCTTTTTTTCTCATACGGATAACACATTGATTTAATTCTAAGGTACAGAATGTGGTAATGTTGCCTTAAATAGTGTCAGAGGTCAACCTTCTTAATCACCTTTCGTTTTCTAAATTTGGAAACCCTTGGTAAGACAGGTTGCCCCACTCCCAAAGAAACTATCATATCTAGTCTTATGGTATTATGTAGCTGCATTAACTGATAGACAAACCGGTGTACGCTAGTTTGGATTAATCATTATCTCAAGGCAACATATCATGTCGAAAGAAAATACGTTACAGAAAAGCAAGGATGAATGTGTGTGTGTGTGTGTGTGTGTGTGTGTGTGTGTGTGTGTGTGAGAGAGAGAGAGAGAGAGAGAGAGAGAGAGAGAGAGAGGATTTTCTTCAAAACAAACGTGTAAAAACACCACAATCACCCAACAACAAGGCCTATCATGAATACATCTACAACTTTATCTCTCTGGACAGTACTAACAATATATAACCTTTCTAGGGATAAATCAATATCCAATAGCCAAATTCTATGACCTAGGAAAAGCATCACTAAACCGCCTGACTGTATGATATACTCTGATCTTACTTCCAAACCATCTTCTCTCGCCTGTTTTCACAGTAGTTCTTCAAGGAAAATTGGGAAAAGTAACGCCACAAGCACACTTACAACAACAAAGGGAGTGCTTCAAATGCTCCAGATCCACAAAGCATCTGAACCTGATAGTATTCTTATCAGACTGTCGAGACAACTACTGTAACATCAGAACTCCATACACTATGATATTCATAGTTTTGTTTTGTTTTTTACAACGCATCCATTTTACAGAATTATGTGCAGCATAGGTGTAAAAGTAGTCAATCTCTTAAATCCCATGTCATCATTACACTCCAGGACATGTCGGAAATCCTTTACTCCAGAGAAATGACGAAATTAATCCCGTAAGACTTTTAATAAGCCGTCGACAAGGTACCACACAAAAGTTTGCCATACAAGATTAAGTATAGAGGAGTTGGAGGTAGCACACAGATTGAACAGTGACTTCCTTGGAGACAGGAACTGCAAGTAATTCTGGACGGAATTACATCAAGCAATGACCAGTAATATGGACAGCATTGTTAACCCCTTATTACATTTATTTGCATTGTACATCCTGGACCTCCCTTACTATATGGCAAACAACTTCACAGTAATGTCTTATTAATTAAACAAGTGTATGAAAAAAAATCAAAATATTAAATTTCCTTTCAATTCAGAACAATACGTAAAATTACTCGACATATTTTATTACGATGACACATTGATGACACTAGATGGCACTACAATATTATATAAGTACGCGTCCATAACCTCAAATTAATTACTTTATGATACTATTTTCTTAAAAGTATTTAGTTTGTAAATATAGCATTTTTTTAAAATGTAGATAACGTTTCACTGATGAAGAACGCCACTATGAGTACAAGATACAACGATAAATGGGTTGCAGGTAAAGCTGTGGACGGTAATACCGATCAGAACATAATCACAGGTGATTCCTGTGTCCACACAGAAAGGCGCAAAAAGGAAGCCTGGTGGAGAGTAGATCTGGGTGCTGTAAAGAACATAGCCTACGTCACTATTTGTTATAGAACAGATTACTGGTATATCACTGATGCAGGTATTATCATATATCATAGATTGCATATGACTTGATCATTCACTGAAAATATATACAATAACTGTCTATGTTCACATATTGTTGACGTCTACGGTTAGGATGGCTATATCAATTTGTCAGAAAATTAACATTTTGTACGGTATTAATTCCACTTGTCAGAAAATGCTCTGGACTTATATGAATATATACCTAGTCGATATAAATATCTGTCAAATTGACAGGATTATTTGACAGGTCGAGGTAAAGGTCTATCAAACTGACATCACGTAACTCGCCACTCCTCGAATGAATATGTCTTATAAGTATGTACCAAATAGGTGTCACTACTATGTCAGTAGGGTTATGAGACCATGTATCAGACAGATGTCGCCACTATGTAAGTGGGGCTATGAGACCATGTACCAGACAGATGTCACCGCTCTGTAAGTAGGATTTTGAGACCTTGTACCAGACAGATATCACCACTATGTAAATAGGATTATGAGACCTTGTACTAGATAGATGTCACCACTATGTAAATAGGATTATGTGACCATGTACCAGACAAATGTCACCACTATGTAAGTAGGATTATGAAACCTTGTACTAGACAAATGTCACCACTATGTAAATAGGATTATGAGACCTTGTACTAGATAGATGTCACCACTATGTAAATAGGATTATGTGACCATGTACCAGACAAATGTCACCACTATGTAAGTAGGATTATGAAACCTTGTACTAGACAGATGTCACCAATATGTAAGTAAGAATATAAGACCATGTACCAGACAAATGTTACCACTATGTAAATAGGATTATGAGACCTTGTACTAGACAAATGTCACCACTATGTGAATAGGATTATGAGACCATGTACCAGACAGATGTCACCACTATGTAAGTAGGATTATGTGACCATGTACCAGACAAATGTCACCACTATTTAAGTAGGATCATGAGACCATGTACCAGAAAGATGTCACCACTATGTAAGTAAGATTATGAGACCATGTACCAGACAGATGTCACCACTATGTAAGTAAGATTGTGAGACCATGTACTAGAAAGATGTCACCACTATGGAAGTAAGATTATGAGACCATGTTCCAGACAAATGTCACCACTATTTAAGTAGGATCATGAGAACTTGTACTAGACAGATGTCATCACTTTGTAAGTAAGATTAAGAGACCATGTACCAGACAAATGTCACCACTATGTAAGTAGGATCATGAGACCATGTACCAGACAGATGTCACCACTATGTAAGTAGGATTATGAGACCGTGTACCAGCCAGATGTCACCACTATGTAAGTAGGATTATGAGACCATGTACTAGACAGATGTCACCACTATGTAAGTAAGATTATGAGACCATGTACCAGACAAATGTCACCACTATGTAAGTAGGATTATGAGACCATGTTCCAGACAAATGTCACCATTATGTAAGTAGGATTATGAGACCTTGTACCAGACAGATATCACCACTATGTAAGTAGGATTATGTGACCATGTACCAGACAAATGTCACCACTATTTAAGTAGGATTATGAGACCATGTACCAGATATGTCACCACTATGTAAGTAGTATTATGAGACCTTGTACTAGACAGATGTCACCACTATTTAAGTAGGATCATGAGAACTTGTACTAGACAGATGTCATCACTTTGTAAGTAAGATTAAGAGACCATGTACCAGACAAATGTCACCACTATGTAAGTAGGATCATGAGACCATGTACCAGACAGATGTCACCACTATGTAAGTAGGATTATGAGACCATGTACTAGACAGATGTCACCACTATGTAAGTAGGATTATGAGACCATGTTCCAGACAAATGTCACCACTATGTAAGTAGGATTATGAGACCGTGTACCAGCCAGATGTCACCACTATGTAAGTAGGATTATGAGACCATGTACTAGACAGATGTCACCACTATGGAAGTAAGATTATGAGACCATGTTCCAGACAAATGTCACCACTATGTAAGTAGGATTATGAGACCGTGTACCAGACAGATGTCACCATAATGTATGTAGGATCATGAGACCCTGTACTAGACAGATGTCACCACTATGTAAGTAAGATTATGAGACCATGTACCAGACAAATGTCACCACTATGTAAGTAGGATTATGAGACCATGTTCCAGACAAATGTCACCATTATGTAAGTAGGATTATGAGACCTTGTACCAGACAGATATCACCACTATGTAAGTAGGATTATGAGACCATGTATCAGACAGATGTCACCATTATGTAAGTAAGATTATGAGACCATGTACTAGACAGATGTCACAACTATGTAAGTAAGATTATGAGACCATGTACCAGACAAATGTCACCACTATGTAAGTAGGATTATGAGACCATGTACCAGACAGATATCACCACTATGTAAGTAGGATTATGTGACCATGTTCCAGACAAATGTCACCACTATGTAAGTAGGATTATGAGACCTTGTACCAGACAGATGTCACCACTATGTAAGTAGTATTATGAGACCATGTACCAGACAGATATCACCACTATGTAAGTAGGATCATGATACCTTGTACTAGACAGATGTCACCACTATGTAAGTAGGATTATGAGACCATGTACCAGACAGATGTCACCACTATGTAAGTAGGGTTATGAGACCATGTATCAGACAGATGTCGCCAGTATGTAAGAAGGGCTATGAAACCATGTACCAGCCAGATGTCACCACTATGTAAGTAGGATCATGAGACCATGTACCAGAAAGATGTCACCACTATGTAAGTAAGATTATGAGACCATGTACCAGACAGATGTCACCACTATGTAAGTAAGATTGTGAGACCATGTACTAGAAAGATGTCACCACTATGGAAGTAAGATTATGAGACCATGTTCCAGACAAATGTCACCACTATGTTAGTAGGATTATGAGACCGTGTACCAGACAAATGTCACCACTATGTAAGTGGGATTATGAGACCATGTACCAGACAGATATCACCACTATGTAAGTATGATTATGAGACCTTATACCAGACAGATGTCACCACTATGTAAGTAGGATTATGAGACCATGTACCAGACAGATGTCACCCACTATGTAAGTAGGATTATGAAACCTTGTACTAGACAGATGTCACCAATATGTAAGTAAGAATATAAGACCATGTACCAGACAAATGTCACCACTATGTAAATAGGATTATGAGACCATGTACCAGACAGATATCACCACTATGTAAGTAGGATTATGTGACCATGTACCAGACAGATGTCACCACTATGTAAGTAGGATTATGAGACCTTGTACCAGACAGATATCACCACTATGTATGTAGGATCATGAGACCTTGTACTAGACAGATGTCACCATTATGTAAGTAAGATTATGAGACCATATACTAGACAGATGTCACAACTATGTAAGTAAGATTATGAGACCATGTACCAGACAAATGTCACCACTATGTAAGTAGGATTATGAGACCATGTACCAGACAGATATCACCACTATGTAAGTAGGATTATGTGACCATGTTCCAGACAAATGTCACCACTATGTAAGTAGGATTATGAGACCTTGTACCAGACAGATGTCACCACTATGTAAGTAGTATTATGAGACCATGTACCAGACAGATATCACCACTATGTAAGTAGGATCATGATACCTTGTACTAGACAGATGTCACCACTATGTAAGTAGGATTATGAGACCATGTACCAGACAGATGTCACCACTAGGTAAGTAGGGTTATGAGACCATGTATCAGACAGATGTCGCCAGTATGTAAGAAGGGCTATGAAACCATGTACCAGCCAGATGTCACCACTATGTAAGTAGGATCATGAGACCATGTACCAGAAAGATGTCACCACTATGTAAGTAAGATTATGAGACCATGTACCAGACAGATGTCACCACTATGTAAGTAAGATTGTGAGACCATGTACTAGAAAGATGTCACCACTATGGAAGTAAGATTATGAGACCATGTTCCAGACAAATGTCACCACTATGTTAGTAGGATTATGAGACCGTGTACCAGACAAATGTCACCACTATGTAAGTGGGATTATGAGACCATGTACCAGACAGATATCACCACTATGTAAGTATGATTATGAGACCTTATACCAGACAGATGTCACCACTATGTAAGTAGGATTATGAGACCATGTACCAGACAGATGTCACCCACTATGTAAGTAAGATTATGAGACCATGTACTAGACAGATGTCACCAATATGTAAGTAAGATTATGAGACCATGTACCAGACAAATGTCAGCACTATGTAAGTGGGATTATGAGACCATGTACCAGACAGATATCACCACTATGTAAGTAGGATTATGTGACCATGTACCAGACAGATGTCACCACTATGTAAGTAGGATTATGAGACCTTGTACCAGACAGATATCACCACTATGTATGTAGGATCATGAGACCTTGTACTAGACAGATGTCACCACTATGTAAGTAGGATTATGAAACCATGTACTAGACAGATGTCACCACTATGTAAATAGGATTATGAGACCATGTACCAGACAGATGTCACCACTATGTAAGTAGGGTTATGAGACCATGTATCAGACAGATGTCGCCAGTATGTAAGAAGGGCTATGAAACCATGTACCAGCCAGATGTCACCGCTATGTAAATAGGATTATGAGACCGTGTACCAGGCAGATGTCACCACTATGTAAGTAGGAGTATGAGGCCATGTACCAGACAGATGTCACCACTATGTAAGTAAGATTATGAGACCGTGTAGCAGACGGATGTCATCACTCTGTAAGTAGGATCATGGGACCTTTTACTAGACAGATGTCACCACTATACAAGTAGGATTATGAGACCGTGTACCAGGCAGATGTCACCACAATGTAAGTGAAATAATTCTGTGGCTGGTAAAAATGGTTTTCCTTTGTTACGCTTTGCTTAATCTTTTCGAAAGGCTTAAGATCTTGTTAGTTCTATCATGCTTTATTTTTCGTACTAACCATCCACAAGTTAATTACACAACATGCAGCTATATCAATCATTTGAGTACAATTTGCTCATTCATTAACAATTGATTTTGTATTGTTTATTGTGTCTTCACTATTAACAAATTACTGGAAAATTTGAATATTCAACATTAATTTTGCTAGAACAGACAATATATATATATATATATATATATATATATATATATATATATATATATATATATATATATTATATATATATATATATATATATATATATATATATATATATATATATATATATATATATATATATATAAATAATTAAATAAATAAAATAATAAATAAAAAAATAAAAAAGAAAAAAATACTTGAAGAAAACAAAATTAGGAAACAAAATTTTCAGATTACCTTTGAATTTCATAGAGTTTCATAATTTACAGTAGGTGAATGCTTTACAAGCTGTTCTGGTGCAAAATGAAATGAATGAACGAATTCTCTATGTTGAATACATTGAATGTAACCAAAATCAACACCATGTCCTTAGTCGCTCTTTTAAAAGGGAAAGGGGAAGACATCTGACTTAACTGTAGGATAGAAGAACAGAAGTACAATAAGGCTTCTTTACAAGCAATACAATACATTAATTGATTGATTATTGTTTTATGACACTCCACGATTATTAAACATGTATGGTGACGACATCTGCCTGATGCGTAGAAATTGCTACCTTTGCAACGGACCCACCCGTAGCAATGAGGGATCTTTTACGTGCCAGGTCTACCGTGACACGGGACCTCGATTTTTACTGTCTCATCCGCATGACAGAACACCGGTGTGCCCAGGGCGGGAATTGAACCCAGGACGTCCAGGTCATGAGCCGAGCACCTTATCCTTTGGGCCACATCGGCTTAATAAAGCAATGTATGCAATGGCATAACAAAAATACTGATTGTACGACAGATGTGATATCGACTTAGGACGGTCAATTGAGTAACAAACTGTACTCAATTGGTGTGGTTAATCTGTTTACGGGCCAACCGTGCCGCTCATCGCAAAGGCAGTGCAATCGAAGGATACACAAATCACATTGGCGTATTCGATTTGTCGATCTATGCGATCAATCTGAACAAGAAGTTTGGCAAAGGAGGATATGTCACCCTCCCTTGATCCACTACTTGACGGATATGGTAGAACAACAGCAAAAGTTGGGTTGGATGGAGGAACAGTAACTTTAGTACTTTGTTTCAAGTACAAAGTTTCAATAAAACCCTAACAGTACCCTTAAGTGCTGGAGAATAAATCTATCAGGGCTTATTATTACATACAAATAGTATATCCACTTCCTTTATTCTGACGATTTTTTGTTGATATTCGATATAACAAATATCAAATATTGAAAATAAGGCAATGAATACACATTATATATAAATCACCACACATAGATATAAAATGAATGTAGGTGCTTCTGCTTACGAAAAATGTCTAAAGTCATATTTTTGTGTGCCATTTCTTTCCTATTACAAAAAGGGAATACATACAAAATTTATGCATTATAAGCTACCTACCATAAAAAAAACCCCCAAGTTTAAAGAATCATTTGAAAATGTGCAAAACGAAAACACACACATACATACATTCTCGTTGATTCTGGAGACGGGATATACCCATCAACATCGGCATTAAATCTTTACTGTTTTGATTTCTTTCCAGTCTGAGTATTGCTCGAAAAGTTCGAGATTTGCCTTGTCGTTGATGTGGGTGTCGTGATCCTGTCTTTACTACATCTTTAAAGTTTAAGAATGATTACGATTTGCTCATTATATATATATATATATATATATATATATATATATATATATATATATATATATATATATATATATATATATATATATATATGATCGCAGGAATTTCAAAGAAATATCTTGAAAACACCAGGGTCTTTTATATTTTCAGGTTTTAATCACTATGATTACTTCATCAGATGATAATGGAGTTGTCAATCTGATTAAAATTCTTCCATTTTGAATCATGGACCGACCTGTGTTCATTATAGTTGAATAACGTACATTGCTATTCCAGCTGGAAATTACACCGGTTCTCGGTACAGATACCAGGGATTTTCACTTTATGTGTCTGATACACCTGAATGGACAACATCACAGCCCTGCTTCCACCACCAGAACAACACGTGGTTACCGTGGCCAGAACCCTTCTCCTACGACTGTAAAACCAGTGGTCGTTACGTCACATTCTATAACATGAGGAATAATTCTACCTCGATGTACAACACATATTCAGACGAGGCTGTCATTGACGTCTGCGAGGTCCAAGTTATGGGTATTGATATTATTGAATAGATAATGAAGGTTATATAGATATAACTTTTTGCTGTAATTTTCGACCTATAAATTTTTGATTCATTTGTGGCGTATGTAAAAGTGATACACCAAAGCATAATGCTATTTGATAAGATTGGTCAAACAATAAATAAACCCTTATATAACTATATGCATTGCGCATTAAAATACAAAAAGTTGAAAAAGAACTTCTATACGTACAGGTCAGTGTATCATTTTTTCTGAAAGGACACGAGAAATCTTACTCAACTAAATGATTTTATGTGTTTGATATGAAATGTCCCATTCAAGTACTTAAAATGTAAATATTTTATTATATTCTGTGAAATATAGTGAAGAAATATTTTAATGAACGTTATAAGAAAGAAATAAGAATGAACCAAATATCAGTTATGCGTACATTTGTTTTAATCGAGAGCTTGCTGATAATTTTGCATGTGATCTCTGATAATTGGAAAAAAAAAACCAACAGTTAATACCTATATAAAATGCCCAATATTTCAATCTTTCACAAATTTGATACCATATAAAGGAATTATAAAAACTGTAAAAATTCTCATGGATACTCACTATGCAACCCTTTTAGCAGAACTATTTTATATAGCTACGAAAAAGTGGACAACAGTGCTTCTGTGGGCAACAACTGTACCTTACTCATGACTGACTTACCGTAAATGAGAGAAATGTTGCGCGTCAATGCACTCTTGCGTTTCATATATTTGCACAGTAATCCATACATTTTAAACAAAATTACCAATGAAAGAATTAGTACTCGGGCTCAGTGTCAAAGGGAGATCGACATTGGCATATATGAATAACTCATTTCTTCGAAAGTAAAGCCACTCAATGAAACAAGTAATTTGTACTAATGATAAACATTTTTATCGATAAAACTGTGTTAAAATACCAGTGACACAACATTACCATTAATAATATAAATACTATTGATTGACTGTTGGTTCCTGAGAATAATCATATACCTACTTTTCAGTGCTTCTGTACTGACTCAGTAAACATTAAACATGTACATCTGCTTTATACATAGAGTTGTACTTAAATTGGTGTTTTGGCGATAACTTTTATGCGCGTGTCTACTGGGGTGTATGAATGGCTGGCTTGATGCTATAGACGTAAGTCGGAATTCGGAATGAAAAATAAAACACTACAATATGTTCGGAAAACTTCTTTTAGATAAAAATATTTCACTAATCTGTTAATGGAGTCTACTAAATTTGAATTTCTTTATCTTTATATTCAAGCTATAGTTTTGCTTTTCAAGTATGTATATTTTGAATTTCCACAGTTTCTTACTTGAGTATCACTGAAGAGACATTAGTTGTCGAATATGGTGCACTAGATTATTATATGTATATATCTCTTAGTATTTATCAAAGTAAAGGAGGGGACAGGCGTGGTGTAGTGGTTAAGCGCTTGGCTTGCGGCGCCGACGATCCGGGTTAGATTCCCGGGTTGCGCCACTATGTTTAAGAGGTTGGTAACGTCCTGCTTCCATGTCGCTATATAACTGAAATATTGTTGAAAGTGACTTAAAACACCAATTAACCAACCAACCAACGTAAAGGAATGTATTCACATAAAACGAGCATATTTTGTCTGTTTCGAAAACAACTACATCAGTTATCCCCGCTTATTTACCCAATTTCAGCGTTCTTTAAACGCTCATGCCAAGATTAAGACTAATTTCTTCCCCGTTTTGTAGCTTTTCGGCCATACCCGGAAGTAAATACAATTGTCTTATGTACTGAATAAGTGTTTAACAATGCAAGCCAGAAGTTTCTATGATGTAAATGCATTTTTACAAAAATATTTTGCGAATTCACTACATTTCCGAAATCGTTAAAAATTATTTGACAGCAAAATTTTCCAGATTCGCAGTATCTCTTTACTAATACGAAGCTGAATGCATAAATTTAGCCTTTTCTCATTTCTCCCCATTCTGCCCATAAAGAAAAGCAATTAACAATTAACGTTGGTATTTGTGACGTATTTATGTACCCTCCATCTAGACGTCTGGGAACCCATCTAATTGCTTTGACAATTTATTGGTAAATCAAGATTTTGGAAATTACACTTACTATAACAATAACCATAGAATAATATATACATTGCGTTTTCTAAATAGAACGTTTGGAATTTAAAACCAATATGGTGCACTAAATTAATAGGTATATATGATAATTGATGATTTGCCTGAAATTTTATTTGCGAATAAAACCAATTAAAATAAAGTAAGACTTTTGAATTTGTTCTACACGGTCACAAAACACTGCAATACATTTTGAAAGGAGCTGTTTTTAATACCCTTTCTTAAGAGTATTTAAATAGTTTTAACACGAATATAATGGTAGCACAGTAAATATATGACGCTTAATGAGATAACAATCAATAATCAGTTTCCGTAGAGAATTCTTCCGTTCCACAGTATTAATTTTTGTACAGATGTTCTTAATTATTCTCATTGAACAAGATAACAACATGAATATCACACTGAAAACATTTTAAATTAGATATTTTATGTCTCCATATTTTGATTACTTTAGAATTAAAGGAAAGAGAACATTATATTTGTGGTTATAAGAAAAGTGGTCAGTGTATCTGGTTTATTTTGGAATAAGGCTGTGGTGTTACTCATTACGGAGACGACTGTCAATCGGAATGTACAAACTGTAAAGGTGGAAGATGTTACATTAATAATGGTACCTGCTTTAATGGTTGTAACCCAGGTTATCAAGGACCAAAGTGTGATACTGGTAAGTGCCTGTATATAACACTGAAATGTAATTAGATATCAAAAAGTATACAATCTTAATAATCAACGTCATAAGGAAATGATAATGGAACATGTATGCATAAAACGAAAGATTTTGTCAGTAGATCAAATAGCTGAAGCCAGTAGAGAAAAAAAGTCATCAAAACTTATGAGGAATGATGCATGCCGACTCACAAATAACTGCATTAAAATGGATAGAGAATACATGAAAAAAATCCCGGTGTTTAAACAAATGAATTACTTTTGATAAAAGAAACATGATTTTGAAATCTAAAAAACTGTTTTAAAATGAAAAAGTATGACATGGTATGAACAATAACAAACAATAAATTTAGTGGTGCTTGCTTTAGGATTCAGTATTTCGATATTTTGATACACACTTCCATGGGACCCGTATCATATACTTAATTTGACAAAGGCCAAACAAATGATGTGGTTAACCAGTTTACGGCCCACCTTCCCACTTACCGTAACAGCAGAACAATCAAAGGACGTACATTTAAAAATTTATAAATAATCCTCCATGTAAAGAACATGGGTCAACAGGTATCGCATATTGAGAGGTCATAAAAATATAAACAAATGTAAAATAATGATATAAAATATATGCTACATCAACATGATAAACCGTGCTCTGACAGTCTGAAGACATCTAGATTAACAATATTATACAAACTAAGACGTCTTAAAAGAATACACAGATTACAATATTATACAAGAATTTTTCATCTACTTTAGAATGTGTAGCAGGAACATATGGGGAACAGTGTTCACAGCGATGTTCTGGTAACTGTAATACCGATAATGACAAGAACGACTGTGACCACGTCAATGGGACGTGTCTTCAGGGGTGTTCGAATGGCTGGCTTGATGATAAATGTGATAGACGTAAGTCTGAATTCGGAATGTAAAACAATACACCATGGTGTGTACAGAAAAGACATCTAGATTAACAATATTATACTAATCTGTTAATGGAGTATTTAATCTGCTTAATCTGAATTTCCTTATTTTAATGTTCAAACTGTTAGTTTGTTCTATAAATATTTGTACTTTGTATGTCAACAGTGTGGGCTTTGAATATCACTGAAGAGACATTAGTTGTCGAAATGCGCATATGATGCACTAAGTTATATATATGTATATTTATATTTATAATTATTATTAAGAATGTTTTAGAATGTGAGATGGTATACTATGTTCAGTGCAAATTAATACACCATAAACAACTATCATCCTCATGTAACAAGAAGCACTGAAAAAGAAATTATGTATACGATTAAAAGTTTTTTCGCAGTTACCTCTTTTATTTGGTCACCTAATAATAAAAGTAATTATTGCATAATAAATCTGTGTATAAGGGATAACTGTGTGTAAATATCATTTTATCGCTTTTAAGAATTCACTCTACTTAATAAGTGCCTTTTATATACAGCTTTAACAAAGTTAACAAAGTTTATACTTGTATGTTTTAACAGCATGTGACAGAGGATTTTATGGACAAAATTGCTTGCAGCAATGTAGTGGTAACTGTTGGGAGGATGGCGATAACTGTACCAACACAGACGGAGCTTGTAGAAGTGGATGTATGGAAGGCTGGAAAGGATTCCATTGCAGCGATGGTTGGTTGTACTTGATAGTATGAGAAGGAACCTTTACCTGATTCCTTTTCATAGTTACAAATATGGTTGTCAATTTAGGAGATTTTTTTCATCAAAGATACAAATGAACATTTATAGAATAAAAAGAATGATATGAATTTCAAGGGTAAATGAACATAGTTTACTGTGTGTGGACTACAATAAAATACAACCATTTACTTCGTATATGAATATTCAAATGTTATACATGCCATTTATTCCGAAAAGGTCAGGCTTGTAAGACAACTCTTTATTAGAAATATGTTTTGTTGGTAAGAAAAGGGGATTATCGTACTGAATAAATACGTGCGGGTATACAAATACACTTACACACACACACGTACACACAATGACACACATACATTTTAACACAAGATTAATTAAGACAATTATTGTATGTCCGTTCGGTGAGATTTGTATTTACTTGCTAGGTTAGCATTACATTTGTTACTTCACATGATAGGCCTTCCAGTAATTATTATTATTATTATTATTATTATTATTATTATTATTATTATTATTATTATTATTATTATTATTATTATTATTATTATCATTATTATTGTTGTTATTGCTGCTGTTGTGTTTATTAAAAATAATCAGCTGCTCAAAATATATTTGCCCTTGTTTATTTGCTTTGTTCAATCGTAAATTACTTTTTCAAGTATGTGATCCTGGGACGTTTGGTCGGAATTGTGACACTTCTTGTAGTAACTGCCGTGGAGGTGTTTCATGTGACCGTTTTAATGGCACATGTCACAATGGATGCAGTCCGGGATGGAGAGAACATGATTGTTTAACAGGTAAGTACCGTAGTTTGATATGATGACACGTGTAGGATTGTATGCAGTCTGGCATGGAGAGAACATAACTGTGTAGTCTGATTTAATGGCACATGCAAGACTAGATGTAGTTCGGGATGGAGAGAACAGAATTTTGAACAGGTACAGATTTGATGTAACATTTTGTCAAGTTTTAAACACAAAAGCTTAGAAAGTTATTTTCAGTAGTAAGTGTAGCAGCTAATGCTGCTTTAATCACACCAATTAAGTAACGTTTTCAGAGGAGACAAGGACCTGATCCTCGTCCCCTCTCACTTTTAGTCGGGGCTCCTATTGATCAAGGATCTGAGCTCGATTTCAGACGGGCAGAGCACGGTTTACTCATGCTGATATCGACTTATTTTTGATAGCAACATTATTCTATTAACTTTTCGTGTGTAATAAAAGTTTTAGCACCTCTCTTCTTGAGAAGTAAAGATGATGGATAAATCCAAACCACAAGTCCAAAAATCATAAAACCAGAGGACATACAAAATCAGTGAAAATGAAAAACAAATGGAAAATAACAAAATATGTCTACTTGAAGAGCATATGTGAACCCCTGTGATGGAGTGAGATCAGGTGCCCGGGAGAAACCTGTTGATCCTTTTCTCTATATGGAGGATTGTTAATAAATTTTTAAATGTGTGTCCTTTGATTGTGCTGCTTTTGCGGTGAGTGGAAAGGTGGATGCCCGTAAACCGGTTAACCACACCAATTGAGTGACGTTTGTTACTTAAATTGACCGTCCTAAGTCGGTATCGTAATCGCAGCACAATCGAATTATTTGGTATTGTTGTTTTCCCGTGTATATTCTAGTATTATCTTTTTTTTTGAGTGCATGCTCTTGGTGATTTGTGTCATACAGCTTTGTCAGATGTCCTCTGTTTTCTCTTTTACTTTAATTGACCCTCTATCTATGTTGGTATCGTAACCGCAGCACAACCGAATATTTTTGTAATGTCCTTTTTCCGTGTATATTTTTGTATGATTTATGTATGATTTGTGTCATACAGCTTTGTCAGATGTCTTCTGTTTTCTCTCTTTATTTATTTTGACTTTTTTCGTATGAATGTCTTAGCTATATAAACCTAGTTGACGATGCACAATTGTATATACTTTTTAAATTCAGAGTGTGATCCAGGGTCCTATGGTGAATTCTGCCAACAAAACTGCAGTGAAAACTGTTACTATGGCAATAAGCAGTGTCACCATACCGATGGTGAATGCGAGGATGGATGTAAGACAGGATGGCTTACCCCATATTGTGCCACTCCTCTAGGTAAAGAGTGCAATGATGTGTGTTGTTGTTTTAAACACATTTTTCTTTCTCACCCCATTTATCATTTCAATAGCCTTTCGCATGTCTTTTGTGAGCTATGGTCATAGCACGTTAGCACGTAGCAAGGTAGTGTCAATGGTCCGTCAAGAATTCGTTCATCGTCTCTGTGTATTTCATATTGTAAATTCTTCTATAGAGCAGTTAAATTGATTCTGATGAGCCTCTGTAAAGATACTTAAGGTCCCCTATATGTGTATAACCTAGAAAAGGATAAGTCTAGGTGGGGTGACACAGACCCAAAAGGCAAACTCAGTTCTTAAGCGTGTCATTCAAACTAACAGTAAATAACAACAAATAGAATTCATCAGCTTAATCAAGAATATGATTTAGTAATTGTTGTATTTTCTGAATTCACTCCGGAATGTTTTGGACGCAGTAATTTTTCAGATGGTTTCACTGATTTTACTAGATTTTTGATGATTCCTATAATGCATCATTTCTACCCATTTTATCAGAATTCAAAGGAAACAAATGCCATTGTAAAGAAATGAAATGAAAAAAAGGCTCGAATTTTAAAGAATTTAGAACTCTGAAGTGTCAATACCATAAAATAGGAAGGGTTGCTCTATAGCGTATCATATTGAACTTTGTTGGAAAGATTTATATGTTCATGCATATCTTGAAGGAAGAACGAAGCATACAAGTATTATTGCTTTTCCATGAGATCTTCCCCCAGAAGTGGGTCATCGGTGTAGCAAAATAGATACAAGGAGATACAACATTTTACAAAGAAATTTTTTTTTAGTCAGACAAGCTACATTCAAGAATCATCAATGATTCCATGTATTTTAGGACGTTGTTTTCAATTTGATTCTGAAATAAACTTCTAACAAAGAAGACTCTTATTTGATAAAATTATTACACTTTTTTTTTATTTTGGCTTGCAGTCAAGATGTTCAAGTGTTGTGTCTCCTTGAATTAATCCTTTAAACCATATATAATATTGTTTTTCAGTATTAGTTTCATTTTCATTTGATCATCACCAAGACCCGAAGTCTTTTATTGAATTATCTATAATCATATGTAAATTTTCTTTTGAACATTTCACTGTGATCAACAGGGCTGTATGGACTCTATGACGGGCCTTGTTTTAAAATTTCAGTGGTCCTAAACCTCGTTGTCCTACAGATCAGCAGGCATTTTCACAAAGAATCATACATAATTTCTTTTACATACGTACTCAATAAATCCTCAAGTCATTTTCATTAAAGATGGTAAGTAAAAATTTCCTTATGGAAAATCCTTGACTTCAAGGACATGTAAAAGCTGTCGTAACTCTTTAAGAAATCTCTTTGGGTTTGTGAAAATGACTTAAGGATTTATGTAAGGAAACCGTATGTGTGCATGTCCTTGGTGATTTTTGTCATACAACTTCGTTAGATGTCTTCAGTTTTCTCTTGTAAAACACGGAAAAACTTACCATTTTTTTGAAAATGCTTGCATGAATTTAAACTTGTTTTCAGACTATCAGAGCATTGTTGGCTCCTGTTGATGTCACTTTACAATCTTTATATTGGAATTTCTTCCATAATACTATCTGTGTCATATACGATCTCTGTTTTTAAAAACCTGTTGATAAATTTTCTATATATGCCGGTGTCATATAGTAGATCATCTCCTATAGCAGATCGTCCTCCTGTACCAGCTTCTATATTGTAAAACTTTCCCCTGAGGGGACGTCTCACTATATAGCTGATCTTCCTTCATGCAGGCCATAGTAGATCTTCCACTTGTACCGTTACCGGTCTGGAGTTTAAACAAGCTTAAGCATCATAACACAAGGAAGGAAAAGGGTGGTTTGCTATATATTGTTATTATTATTGTTTTGTACATTCATATGATAACAAATGATAAACAAGGTTGTCAATTCTATTAAAACAAAAAGTAATTATATAATTATTATACGACATAGTAACGTCACCTGAAACATTAAAATGTATTATGTGGTTTTATGAAGCATAAATTAATCTGAAGAAAACAAGTATCTTTTCTGTTAGTTGCAGAATGTTTAAGAAAAAAAGGTAGTTACAGCAACACTTTGTTTTAGTATTTTGTGTTTTTGCATTCCTTTACTTTACTTGAATAAAATACTTTTCATCTTTTTAAAGTTAATGTAGTGAAAGACTACACACTTGAGGCATCCATTGGAGTCGGAGGGGCATTCCTGTTTATAGCACTTTTGATTGGTTTCATCTGTTGGAGAAAGCAAGTAGAACATTTTATTTCTTTATTTATGTGGGTTTATAAATGCATTACAATGTTGCGGATGCCACAATTAGAAACCCGAGTTTCTTTGGAATGTATTGTGTTGCTATGGAGAAACTTCATATTAAACGCCATTTAAACTGCCCTCCTCGACCACTAAACCTACCACCTCGATTTGGACTTAGTCACATGACTGTGTCAGATCTCTTAATAACATTTGCAGCGATTTTATATTAATAAAAGTGATTTGTTATGTTCTTAATTTTATCTTCATGTATTTATATTTCAAATGAATTACTGCAGGTTTATTATGAAAACTGCATTTCGTGTGATATCTTCTTGTGAAATATCGGTAAAGAATTAAATGATTTAGTTGCAGAATGTATAATGTTTATCTTTTTATTTTGTTTAAACCTTATATATTAAAACTATAAGTTGTGTTATCTGTTTTAAATATATTCTAATTAAACGTTCCAGGCGAAGATCTCCATCAAAACGATTTGCATCACCATCAATGCGAGGACAAAGTATTAATTTCGGATACGATAACGAAACGACATCGAAAAGAAATTCTTTGGGTAATTATGCAGAACCTTTTGAATGTGTGATGTTCGGTGGCATGTTATCTATTAGATGATTTATAATTAGATTCTTTTATATCAAAGCATATTTCTCAAGCTGATGTTCACTTTTTTTTATCGGAAATAGTAATAATTATCTAATTTAGAACTAAATGTCATTAGTTTCAGCTAAACGACCTTCAGTAATCACTACAGATGAAATTTCTCAAGAAAAACCAAAAGAAGCATGTTCTTCTATTCATGACAACATAGAACATGACTATGATAATGTCAGCACTATACAAGAGCACAATATTGAAATCAGGAATTTTGAAAATGAGTTCAATAAGAGGTCCCAGAACTCCAACCAAATTTTCATCGATGAATATCAGGTATTTCTACGATGTATTTGTACATAGATTTTATACTGTACTATTCGTTTTTTAGATTTTCATTTCATGATAGTTTTGTTTCTTTCATTTAAAGACCTTTTACTTTCCATTACAGAGTTTGCCATATGGCGAAAAACAAAGCAGCGATACAGCAAAGTTACCACATAATATAACCAAAAACAGATTCAAAAACAGCCATGCATGTAAGTAAAATTAGTAAATTTCGTTAACTATTTGCCCATTACCAGAATTCACACTATTAATCTCTTACGTGTTAATATAATTATTTGTTATTTATGCAGACAGTTCATTCAATGGTACATATGTATACAAATATAAGTTGAGTAAAATATTTTCCAAAAATATTCAAAGGCATTCGAAAGCGATTTTGAAAGCGATTTAATAAGGAATATGTTTGAAAAATATACAGACATGAGCAATAATGAAAATTGAGTTAATAAAAAGAAAATATGGACAAAGTTGTTAGCCTGGGAGAAAAGAGGGTGTGTTAAGTAAACACGAAGTAGTACTTTTGGATTTATCAAATTTCAAAGTTCTACAAAGAATAATGAATTTTATGGTTCCACATCGAGACGAATTCGAACCCCAATTATAGTAATTAATCTGAAACTAGGTGCACATGAAAGGTGAACGTCTCTTGAACCATGTCACAAATGATGTGTAGAGGACTGTCACATTCAGTTATTACATTATTATTGTAGAATTCGGTATGATAAAAAACGATAAAGGCGATCTCTTCATATGATCAGATTTCAAAATATCGGTTTTTATTTTGGAAAAGAGAGACCTTAAGTTGAATGTGTACATCTATACAATATGTGTGTGAAGTTTAGAGAATTATAACCACTGTCAATTAATCAATAACACCTAAATCACAGAGATTGAAAAATCCATAAAGAAACAAGAAAGACGCCCGACACAAAAATCCCAAATATATATATCATTGAAATGCTTAACGGAATGTGTCATCTGGTTAATCTGTGGTTTTACATTTCGAAGGAAGTACCGTTAATTGATCTTGACGATTCTGCAAAGAATTTTGACATCAAATACTTTTGCCACTACAGAAGGTCATGAAATATAATCAAGTAAAGCTTGGAGGTCCACTTTTATTGCAAATATCAAATAGGAAGATAATGTAGTGCATGACGGAGATATAATTCCTACTTTTACAGTAATTCATGAATTCTATTGCAGTACACTTCTCGAATAATTCGTCAACACTTTCTTCCATGTTTCTGATTAATTTTGTAAATAATTCCTTTTGGTTTTAGGAGAATTGATGGAAATTTGAGATAGAAACATACATGTATGAACTATATTGTTAATACCATTTGATGTGCAATGTTCTGTGAAATCCACTTACATTCAAACGAGTTTAAAGGTTTATTGGTTTCATTGCAGTTGACCATTCAAGAGTTATATTGGAAAGAAATGAATACTCGGAATCAGATTATATAAATGCAAATTACATCAAGGTATGCATATAAATAACATATCATTCTGATGTATAATTCCCCCCCTAACGGACATTGAACGAAGTACATTGTTTTGATTTGAAGGTCAATACATTGCAAATGCATAGGAGGCAACTTAAAAGTGGACATGAAGAAAAATGTAATATCAGTGTAAAGCGGAGATTAATTTTCCTTGTGGCTTATCTTTAAGGTTAGCAAAACTGAAAGAACGCCCCCCCCCCCCCCCCCACCCCGAAACCCCCCCCCCCCCAAAAAAAAACCCCGGGAAGAGGGAAGGTGAAAAGGGGGGGGGGAGAAGAGTGTGTGACTGCCTTAGCACTTTGACGAATGTTTTTGAGCTTTTTACGTAGTCAAGGTCTGATTCGATTGTATATCAATGTGAAGGTATAACTATTGTTGTCATCGTCAACAGAAAAAAGTTTCAAATACGAAAGTAAACTGTAAATTCTAGCACAGCGAAAATTCATAGACTCCTGAAAACTGAACGGGCGAAATTAAGTATCTGGGAAAAATAATCGTCTCCTTTTTGGTTATCTACACCCACAGTGAGTATTAAACATACAGTCATCACAAATATTTTCTAAATGGATTCATCAGATGAATGTAGAATAATATAAAACTTCTGGGGATAGCTTTATTACGAAGGAAAAGATAAAAGCATCGGACTCAATCGCATGACGGAAGTCACCGCGGAAATGCACTGTTGATAATACTATAATTTGAAAAAAAAACACGCAACAACATCACATTTTTATTACGCGCACAACAATTAGTTTTCTTATCTCAAAGTGATGATTTTCTGTAAGAAATCCTAAGTATTGTTTCACGAATTTTAATATGGCAACAAGATCAACAACTTTAATTATTTAAAATAAGAAGGAAATTGATTTGTATTTCTTTGAATGATACGTGTATATGAAGAAGACATTTTATAAAGACATAAATCGAGAAAGTTGAATATGTTCATTGCATTATGTTATTGACATTTGGATTTATATGATAATTCTATGTAACTAGCTTAGACAAATTGTAATGAAAGATTAATTTTGCAGAATGCGTCAAGTGTACCCAAATACATTGCAACACAAGGTAAGACAACACGACACGAAAATCATTATGAAAAAAATGATACTAAAACATACATACAATCAGAAATAAATGATTACTTTGTATGCAATTTATACGAGAATTGTAAAGAGAGATAAAAAATCATTTGCGATAAATGTCTTTTTATCTTATGTTTGTACTTTGAAATTGTAACATGCGTAAAAGTTTCTATGTTTCCTTCAGGTCCAAAAGAGGAAACCATAATTGACTTTTGGCAAATGATTTGGCAAGAAAAGATATCAATCATCGTCATGCTCACTAACCTGAAAGAAAATGGAAAGGTATGAGAAAAAAATTGATAAACTTCTTTTAATAATAATGCATTCCATCATAAATATATCAATAATATCTATATCCATAATAAAAGAATGAAAGTGAAAAACCAAGAAGTACCGAAGGGTAAACCAAATCGCATAGTCCATGAAGCAAAGGGACAATATCGTGTATAGTGTCATATTCAGACAAATGCGAACCCCAATAAAATCGAGGTAAGACCAGGTGCCTGGGAGGAGTAAGCGTTCCCTAGTTGCACGCAACACCAGTCGCAAAAGTCCTGCAACAACTTTTCAAGTCTAAGAAGTAAATACTCAAACATACACGCACTAACACATGAAGGAGACAAGAAAACGAAGTCAAATTTTTCTATGCAAGGCATGAAATGTTGTTTAACTGAAATTCTGGCGTCGGAAATGCACGTGAACAAATGCCTGTATATACACGTATTATATCAAATCAAGTATAGTCAAAAAGTTAAGATGGTTACATATGTATTGTATTTGTATTGTCTGCTATATGTATTGTCTCCTATAATATTCAGACAAAATGTGCCCAATATTGGCCTCGGTTTGGAGCAACTATGAAGAAGGGATGTTTTGTCATGACATTGATAGAAGAAAAAGAATACAGCTTTTATACTATTCGGAGAGTTTCTGTCCATCATTCTGAGGTAACACAATAATGTCATATAAACTTTATGTAAGAGGGAACACAGAAAATAAAATAAATAATCTATTATCTTAAACTAAAAGTTAATTATGTAACTGTTTGATTAATGTTATATATCTTTCGTTGCATAAGATATTTAGAATATGAACAATGACATACTTATTGATTATTGTATAGCACTACATATGTAATTTTTATATTGACATTGTATCTCATATCTAAATTCAATATGCATCGAAAATAGCAGTTGATCTACATTACTAAAATTTACGTAATTATTTGAATTACATTGTAGACGAAGTTGTCGATAAAAGTGCAACATTTTCTATTTACTAACTGGCCCGACCATGGCACTGTTGATTCTCTTCAATTGCTTCTCTTTCACAACAAGGTCCGAAAGGCAATGCTTGGAAGACAAGACAAAACGTCAAAGCTAATAGTGCATTGCAGGTATTGTAAATATAATGAGGTACATAGACATTATTTCTGATTGTTGACATTTATATAGTCCTTGTAACATAAAATTGAATATTGAAATTCTAACTATACATATAGATCTCATATTATCAATTTAGTCTTTGGTAAAATGACATGGCTTAAAGTTCTGTTCACTAGTGTAAACTCATTACATAAGTAAAATATATAAAAACTAGATTTTAATATTTGAAAAACAAATTAAAAATGAGCAACACTTACGTTTCATAATATGTCGGTTCAGTTCAGAGAATCAACTTTCTTTTAAGAGCAGTAACTTTTAGAATTAAAAATATTTGAACTGACCGACCTTAAAAAATCATCAAAGTTGACACTGTACTGTAACTATAAATTACTAATTTCGGTCAAGGTTCTCAAGGTCAATTCACATAGTTCTGCTGAGGCTAAACCAGAAAATTCGACCTGTGTTGTAAGTAATTAAGAATGAAATTTTTTAAGTCCGGACAACAAAATTTCATCTGAAATCAAGACCATACAAAACATATGTCAACTTCGCGCTAATGTGAAGTATGTTGTTCTCGCACGCACGGCACTTTACAGCACACTCGTTTGCATTAATGCGACATGAACTCAAAATCGCATTCACGCTCCTGACTGCCGAGTTAAGGCGGTTAAAAGTTTCGAATTCGAAGACTTTGTCATTTCTTCAAGAACAAACACTATTCTACATTTTGTGACCATTGTCGTTAGAGAACTTTCTGGACTAAACGAATATTTCATTATTGCTCCTGCTGACAAGACAGCTAACAATTACACATTCGTATGTAAGGCATATGATATTAAAGAAGAATTCCAAGGATTTTCTAGAGCTTTTAAAATCTCCTATTTTCAATAATGTCACTAACACGAATTCTTTTGACTTTTCGACTCCTTATATAACCATTCCTCATCAAAAACTTAAGAATAGAATACAGTAAAACACGAATACAACGAACACGTATACTACGAATTCATGCTTATAACGAAGTCATGTGAAATCCCCGGCATACTTCCTTCATATTCATACCAAGATATGAGGGTTTTAGCGAACACGGTTATTGCAAATTCACAGATATTTTGAAGCATTTTCTAAGTCCCCAAACGTAAAATTGTTTATAACCGCCATCTTTATAGCGAAGTAGATAATTACAGACAAAACAATCACGTAAATTGAATACCGATGATTACCGAACTCACTTATACTATGTTTGTTTTGACAACAGGTGAAGTACGTGGCTATGGGTATGATTAGTAATTAATTATTTGAAATGAAAAGGAATATAGTCACTTGTACACGATGTCCGGGCTCAAAGGGAAGGCGATCTCAGTCGAAACAAAATATAAAATTATACAGGCCGTTGATAAAGGGGACCGACAAAAGAAAGAAATCGATGCATTATTTGACATATTACCGAGTTCTCTTAGTACAGTTCTTAAAAATAGAGAAAACATTATTAAAATCTACGAAACCTCTACTGTATATCCGTCTCGGAAGCGACATCGCTCCGGACAACATGATTCCATGAAATCTGCCGTATTTAAGTGGTTTACAGAAAAACGTTTTGTAAACATACCAATATCTGGACTTACTGACTTTACTGACATCAATTATTAATAACGCCTTCTTCAACAAAAAAAAGGAATTCGCCGGTATAAGTATCTCGTTTAAGGCCACAACGACACATATTTTGTAAAGAAACAGTCTGATTCCAGCAGCAAGTATACAGAAAAAGAGATCATTCAAATGTTAGAATTTATTATAGATAATATTTTTGTGATATTTGGTGGGAAGTGTTCCAACACTATGTTAGCATTCCGATGGGTACTAATTGCGCGTCTCCTCTGGCCGACATATTTTTGTATTCTTACGAAGCAGAATTCATACAATCTCTGCTCTCCACATGCAATGAACAATTAGCATCTCGTTTCAATTTTACATACAGATCATATCGTTTTGTCGATTAACAAACCTGTATTTAAGGAACACCTTAACATGATATATCCAAAGGAACTCGAGATAAAAGATACAACTGAGAGCGCATCTTCTGCTTCATACGTCGATATACTCCTATCAATTAGTGAAGTGAAGATGGTTCATTAGTAACCTCTCTCTATGACAAACGTGACGATTTCAATTTCATTATTACCAACTTTCCTTTTCTGAATAACAACATACCTTCCTCTCCCGCATATGGCGTCTTCATTTCAGAACTTATACGCTGTGCCAGGGCATGCTCTAAATACGAAAATGTCATCCTGAGAACGAGGCTTCTTGCCTCGAAACTACTCTCACAAGGATATATTGTGGAACGTTTTAAATTATCACGGAGGAAGTTCTATTATCGATATAGAGAGATTTAGTGCAATTTCATGTTCCTCTTTAAAGAATGTTAACCGATATTTTGGGACCTGACCATACAAAATAACCATCTTAACGTTTTGACTATACATGAAATACATTGACTATACATAATACGTATATATACAGACATTTGTTCACGTGCATTTCCGACGCTGGAATTTCATTTAAACAACATATCATTCCTTGAATAGGAAAATTTGACTTCGTGCTCTTGTCTCCTTCATGTGTTCATACGTATATTTATGCATTTACTTCCTTGACTTGAAAAGTTTTTGTAGGACTTTTGCGACGGGTGTTGCATGTAACCAGGGGACACTTTCTCCTCCCGGGCACCTGGTCTCACCTCGATTTTATTGTGGTTCGCATTTGTCTGAATATGAAAATCACTATACATGATATTGGCCTTTTATTCATTGTACTATAAGATATGTTTACCCTTCAGTACTTCTTCGTTTTTTTACTCTAGAGGGATATACTGTTGTTTTTCTTTGATTCGTTAATGAATAACAATAAGGGCATCCATTCTTGCATTAATTGTTTGGTATCATATGAACAGTTCAACAACTAATGTCTCTTCAGTGATGCTCAAGACAGAAATTCCAAATTGTTTAAGAGCTAACTTATTACCAAACTGACCTAAATGTATTTGCAAAATCCCCATCTAAATACAGAGTTATGCCAGAGGAAGATACCTTTAACGTTAAGACATTTTAAGATACTCTTTACAGTAAATCTAGAAGTATACAGTTTGGATCAAAACAGAAGCAATAAAACAATCTGACGAAAGATACTCTTATTTGAGAAGTTTCGCATGTTTTCATGTGCTTGGTATCTTAAGTCTTCACTACATTTCAAACGTGACAATTTCAATGTTTTTATAATCATTCTATGTAGTAATATTCCTTTGTCACCTGCGTAGAGTTTCCATGTGTTTCAACTGATCCGATATGCTAGTGCTTCTTCAGACTATGGGCCTTCCATTTACCGAGGCAAGCTAGTGAGTGGAAAATAACATCATACGGATACGAAAAACCATATTTTGAAGTCTACATTCCGTACACTTTTATAAAGACTTCCTCTGCGATTACCAGAAATTATTTCCTGTCATATTGACTTCTATATTTGATCGTTGTTATTGTTAAACCGTTTTTGATTATCACACTATATTACTTATGACTTTACCGGGTATGGCGACGCTTATACTGCAACCACTTAATGTGACTACGAGTTTTACTAGTTTGCATATTCCTATTGTTACACGGCGGATGTGACCGGTTAGCAGGGTATGTTTTCTTCTTCAAGGTACCTGGTACCAAGTCTGTTTCTTCCAGGGGTCTGTGATAGCCAATACCTCTATTTTGTCTGGTAAAATAAATGTCCCTTATTAACCACTGCTCGGTATTTTGTGATTTTTACCTAAGCACATTTATACGAAGCCGTTTTCGTGCGATTTTAAAGAAGAAAATTTTTTGATCTCTTTCCAACAAGAAAAAAATCTCGTTCCAACGAGAAAAAATCTCGTTTCAACAAGAAATTATCTCGTTCCAACGAGAGAAATTATCTCGTTCCAACGAGAGAAATTATCTTGTTCCAACGAGATTTTTACTCGTTCCAACGAGATAATTTCTAATATTCTCGTTCGAACGAGAAACTATCATGTGCCATAGTCTGCAGTGTAAGTTTTATTATAAACCGATAAAAAGAAATGGAATATCGGACATCAATATTTTTTTTGTATTTTCTAACAATTTCCTTGGTAGCGGATGTTCGATCGTTTAAGGACAGATCCCGGTTATTCAATTTTCAGATATCTTTCTATCAATTTTGAGGTGCTGTATTAAACTTGAGCATTATTGAGTTTCATTGTAACCTTTGATATGGCTACCAATAAACATTTTGAGATTTTCCAACTTCCTGATTTGACAGAACATGGAATTTCTTCATTGCCTCATATAGGCAGAAATACACAATTCACAATAAAAAAAATTCTAGCAGATAGTTTCTGTTCAGAATTCAAATACAAGATCTCTGAAATACATATTTCGAAATAAAGACAGGAACTTAGGACCTTTCCCTTCTACCTTTTATGAAATTGGCACTGGGAAAGTGACACTTGCATTTATTCTGTAAACCATAAATAAAAGTTATCTCTCTTGATGATATAGTCTTGCCAGCACAACGCTCAGTACCTATAATATGCATTGCAGTCTTTGCAAAAACGCATAAAAGAGTATGCATGAAGAATATAAAATCCCTATTAGGCAATTCCAAGAAAATGATTGGAAATATTTGCCTCACTTTCTTCTTCAGATTCCCTTTGAACAGGGGTTTCAATTGATTCATTTCCTTTCCTTGGAGAATTATAATGACTACTCAGGTTATGAATCCTGATTTATATGAGCATTGAAGTGTGACTAACAATGGGATTGACTAACATGGGATTGACTCAAGTGTTATTATGCTTTTTGCCGCGGGCAAAGAAAAGTACGGAGTCAAAACGGAACTTCTGTCGGTTATCGTACACGGGCGAGGTGGAACTCTTCAACGCGGAGATATAAAAAATTTGACTCCCGCCACTGTCCTTAAATAATTACATAAGCAAGAGCTATATTTGGTCGTGTTTGGTCTGAATTTAGTTGAGATATATTATACGTATTATTTCAGTCTATCAAATGGCAGATCTGAAGTATGTTTGCAACATTTGATTTGGATCCTTTTTATCCTTTTTATATTCATGCTTTAAGCCGCTGGATTCAACTTAACTTGGCTCAGTAACTTCACCAATTAATATTAATCATTAATGAAATAACAATTTCTGATTATAAGTATTTTACTGTATATCAGTAAGTACCATTCAGTTTATATTTCATTTCTAAAATTTATAAATCATTCTTAATAGCTATTATAATACTTTTAATTACAAGAGGAGGGCAGAATATTTCTAATGGCATAATACCCCACATCTTTGTTTTCCTCGCATTCATCTTCTTCTTCGCAGTGTAATAAATTATACTTTAACTCCAGTATTTCCTTTCTGTTGGTAATCTGTGTGTTTTAGAATAAACATGCATATGTACATTGTGTTTGTAAGTGTGAAGTGGGTCTAGATTTTTATGAATTTTAAAGGGACATAGTCCGAGACTGGAAAATTTTAGCATGAAAAGGATAAATTACGACAATATCTTATTTTTCCTGTATTACATAAATTACAAACTTTGTGTTAATTGCAAAATTTAAAACTAAAATCCCTCAATGTTTTCGTAGAATAAAGGTAATTGAGTCGAATTAAATTCGGCTGGTATCAATTCCCCAAATAAGGCGATGCTCCGCCCATATCATGCGCATGCGCGGATATTCACTGTAGAAAACAACAAAAATGGTTCACATAAAGGGATACGAGCACGAGAAAAGCAAAAGTGTGGTAGAAAATAACTATACACAAACTCAGAGGCCAAAAACAGAAAAGTGGAACAAATTTTAGAATCGGATAAAGCTCGAGTTTCATTGTCACGTGATTTCCTCTGACCGACCTCATCAATATTCAAGGAGTTGGCCTGGTTATGTTGCAAATTTAAAACGGGCATATCTCGTTAAGTACATCGACTTTGGTAACGATACGTTTTACACATCTTAGATAATATACTAGCAATCGATTGCCGTTTAAGAAATCCGTTTACATTTTTTTTTATACTTTTCCCGACTTCAATCGGACCGTGCCCCTTTAAGTTGAAATATATGCCATTATGCATATATAAATGCATCACTGTGTGTATCAATTGAATAAATTCCTAATCATACTGTTTTTGAATAACCAAACACCTTAATTCATATATGATAGTTTCTCGTTCGAACGAGGTACAATGTGTTTTCTTCTTTAAAATGACACAATAACGGCTATGTACATTTGGGATTTTAATGAGAGATAATGTGGCCGATATCATTTACATCTAGGACATGAAGCTCATTCTATTCCTTTAAATCTCGGAAATTAATATGTAGAAAATAGTATTTATTTAGTTACTTATTTAATGAATATGAAGTGGAATCTTCTTTGGAATTTTTTAAATTTTAATGATCCTGCAGGAATTTCCATAAAGAATTATATGTAATTTCTTTTGCATGTGTATAGAATAAATCCTTATGTCATTTTCACTAAAGATCGTAGATAAAATTAACCTTACGGAAAGTCATTAACTTTAAGGACACGTAAAAACTGTCGTAACTCTTTAGGAAATTCTTTATGTTTGTGAAAAGGGCTTAAGGATTTACGTAAAATACTTATGGAAAACCTACGATTCTTTGTGAATCAAGTCAAGCAAAATACAGAGATTATTCACTATTAATGCAAAATTTAAGGGTAACTAAAAAGTATCGTTTAATTCCGATTATTGAAATGGCTGTTTGTTATTATGCTATGTCAGCGCTGGAGTGGGTCGCACTGGGACCTTTATTGCAGTGGATGCCTTAATAGAGGAAATGAAGAATTCTACAGTTAATATTTTCCAGTATGTGAAGTCCATGCGGCAGGATAGGATGAACATGATTCAAACACAGGTTAGAAATTAATTGAAAATACAACAAAACTGTGCTTTTTATATATATTTAAACATATGATGTAATAGAGTGATATATCACTTGTATTTCTTTGTACCATTAAGTCTATACCATTCATAATTGATCTACATTTTATCACTACTGGATACATTAATGTAGTAAAAACTTTTACAAACATTGTTTATTTTAAATTTCATTTGTATTTCACACTATTAACAAGAGTGTACTGTGATTTCCAATACTATGGTAAAATTTGATTTTTAGAATATATTGTATGACAGATGTCCTCTTTCACTGTTAAAGATTTTGTTTTACAACTGTATGCTGTACTATGTCGGTATTTGGATGCCTTATATTTTATGATAAAATATGTAATACTCAAAACAGACGATTATTTCGAATATCCCTTATTTGGTGACGGTTATTTTTAATATTGGGTTATTATTGGATACACATTACTATTTATAAAGGTGTTTAACATTTAAAACGTGCACAGTTCTTTTAAATAAATTCCCCTTTTTATCTTATGGTGCATTTTGTTTACATTAACTCATTAGATATCTGCTATATCTAAAATTAACATTCAAAGATTGAAAACCTTTCTGGATGCAATTTCCTAGGATCAATATATTGTGGTATACAAAACACTGATGGAGAGTATGCGTACAGATTTTCATCCCCTTACTATGTCAGAATTCATTAATCAAGTAAAAGGAGATAAACATGATGATTCTGCTGGCAGGATGAATATCACTCAGCAGTTCAAGGTATCAAATGTTTTATTATGCTCAGGTGGTGAAAACGTATTCGAGGTTCTGGGGTTGAATCATAGATATGATAGAATTTAAATTTAGATATTTTACGCTGAAATTATAATTATATTTGCGTGTCGTTTCTGGTAACATATCTGGAAAATACGCAACCTGCTTCTATACAGATACTATGATATATATCTAAAAATATATCTGTTATCTACACAGTATGAACAAAGTTCTAATTTTAATGTTATCAAACGATTCAGCTGCTCTCATTTTAGAAATGAAACTCTCATCACAGGGAATTAGTAGTCTAGGCAATGAATCCTTGTCGAAAAGTTGACGTTCCTGACTCGATTTTCATGTATTAATCATCTTTCTTATTTGATACCTCAATCAATTCAACCACATTGACTTATATTTCCACGATTTATACTTTTGTAAGTATTTTGAAATATTTTCTTTTCTCAGGATTTACAAAGACTGAAAGTAAGATACACGGATGATGATTGCAAAGATGGAAGAACAAATGCGAGTCTAAATGTCGATCAAGAAATATTACCAGGTGAGCATTACACATTTAATATGATAGGACAGAAATACAAATAAGCATTTAATTTATATCGAAAAATCAAAATGAATATTATTGTTATATTGCAGTTGATAAGTACAGGCTGTACCTGAGTAGCTATATCGCTGGTAGATCAGATTACATCAATGCAGTGTTAATAGAGGTGTGTCTTCATATTCATAAGTAACAAGACGTATAAATCAGATGAATACATAATCATGCATGTATTATGACTTATTGGTTTATTTTACTAATCATAAGAATCGGTGTTGCTAGAATGTAGGAGATGCTTCTCTTCCCGAATATTAATCGTACTTATTTTCGGGAGATTCTCCTATGTTCCCAATTAGATCCTCTTAGTTTGTTTCTGTCTGCATTCCTTTTTTTCCTGATTTTTGTACGCCTTTTGGTATATTTGTATTCTGTTTTGCTGATTATATATGCCTTTTGGTATATTTGCATTCCTTTTTCTGGTTTTGTATGCCTTTGGTATATATGTATTCTTTTTGCTGTTTTATATACCTGTTGGTATATTTGTATTCGTTTTTCTGGTTTTGTATGCCTTTGGTATATATGTATTCTTTTTGCTGTTTTATATACCTGTTGGCATATTTGCATTCCTTTTTCTGGTTTTGTATGCCTTTGGTATATATGTATTCTTTTTGCTGTTTTATATACCTGTTGGCATATTTGCATTCCTTTTTCTGGTTTTGTATGCCTTTGGTATATATGTATTCTTTTTGCTGTTTTATATACCTGTTGGTATATTTGCATTCCATTTTGCTGATTTTTCATGCCTTTGGATATATCTATATTCCTTTATGCTGATTTTGTATACCGTGTGATATATTTAGACTACTTAGTAGGTTTTATTCATCATCTTATCAATATAAATAATAGTATATTTACAGCTCATGGAAGCATATAGTATTTCAAACATCTATAATCCATATTTTGTACCTTAATTTTCGACGCATAACGGTTTATCTTATAAATATTTATTATATAAATTAATGTGTCAAATACTTCTGTATTTATTATATTTGAAAGAATTTTATGCGTTTATGCATTTTACTATGCACACTTTAATATGACAATTCTGATTAGTCATTTACAAAGGCAAACGGATTTTTCATTACCAATTTACCAATTGAAACAACAGTGTTGGATTTCTTACGGCTATTGGTCGACCATGATGTCTCAGGGGTTGTTATATTAAGAAATGGTGATACAGTAGTTCAGGTATGTATTGCTATTGAGGATATTGATTATATACTTTATTATTGTTATCTATTTCTTAAATTATATGTACAATATGATAGGGTACTTTCATTGATTTGATATTAAAATAATCAAAATATGGATATGTTGAATTTTGCAGTATTGTTTACTTTTTAGGACAAATTATGGCTACCAGAGGAAGGCTGTGAAGTAGAAAAACTTCCTTTTAAAATCACCAGAGAAAGACTAATAAAACGAAGCATGGGAGTAGAGGAGTCTGATATTTTCATTCATAATATGGTAAATTGTGTACTTGATATACTTATTCTCTTATTCTTATTGGGGTTTTCGATATTGCTTGATATCATCTATATAATTCAATGCTTGACTATGGTCTGTTTAAGTGGCAATTTGTTCCTTTTGAGATTTTGAGCTTAAAGCTATATAAGTGTCCCAAACTGTTTTTATTCTATTACAGTCAAAACCTAAATGATATTGCATCATCAAAAAAGGGCACCTGGTATCACCTCGATTCTATCGAGGTTCGCATTTGTCTGAATATTACACTATACACGAGATTGTCCTTTTATTCCTTGGACTATGAGATATGGTGATATAGTTTACCCTTCAGAACTTTTATGTTCTTTACCTTCTGAAACCCAGATAAAACATGTACATTTACATAAGTGGGGGAAATTGTTTTTCTATATGAAATATGATCTATCTTTTAAAACAAATGAAAAACCATATATACAGAAATAGCCTTCGAAGAGGGTAAATTTTCTGTGTAGAAAAATTTTGGGGTGGAAGGTGATTATCTTTTGCAGAATCTTTATTGTATGATATCTGTTATAAACGAAATATAAACGTTTTAATCAATTACGAAAAACAATTTAAAGATAAGAACATTTATATGTGTATCAATGTAGCATCATATGTACAATTCGATAAGATTTTATCAGTTATGCTCAAGGCTAAAATCCAAAGTATGGATATTTGAAAGAGCGAACCAATTACCATTACGCCAAAATATAAGTCAAATAACAAATTTAATAAGGACAGAGATATGGATGAGGAAGATACTCATTAGATTTAAGTAATTTACAAAGTTTTATCATAGTAAATCTGAGGTATATATTACGGGTCAGTACAGAAACACGAAAAACTGTGCTTATAATGTCCTTCTACAGTCCACCAGCAACAATATCGATCCAGTGGTAATAATAAAGATAAGAACTTATAAAAGTGTATTAATTAAGTGCAGCAGATGAATAATTCGACAACTCATAGCTCTCAGTAATGGCCGAAATATGTATCAGAAAGACAGTACATATTCATAAAATTTTATTGGCACATTTGTTCTTGTAAGCCAATGGAATCTGAGCAGGACTTTAAAATACAGAATAAATATATACATAACAAAACTTTATCAACAAAAACTGCAAACACAACGTTTGATAAAAAATAAAGTGTGTGCTATATATTATCTCATGTTTAATATCATATATTTAAAATTCAGGATGATGACAAGACTCAGCATGTAAGACTCTTCCATGCTCAGTCATGGCCAATTGATTGTGATTCCACAACAGTTGCTATAGTGATCAATATGATATGTCGTATAATGTCTTGGAGAAAAGAAAATAAACCTGGAAATATCGTTGTCGCCAGCAGGTATTGTAAACCCATGTGAAGAAGTAAATCCTATAATCACGAAATGTTAATAGTTTCATGTATTGAAATGAAAATAATGTTAACATGGACGTAATAATCCTGAATTATATATTCTTAATCCTTCATTTCAGTCGCGTTTCATTCATGCTTTTCGTACTTGTGAATATATACCAGATGATTGTACGTGTTAAATATCCCGTATTACTTAGTATTATCATTATACTAAGATTGTTCGGTATATTGACACCTGAAACCAAATTGGCTGCTGTTATCACCCAGCAGTTGTTTATATATGTATATGAAACTGCACTCTAGACTTTCGTTTTAGTGATGGCTGTACTGGATGTGACATATTTTGTGCAGTTCATAATGCTCTGGAGCAGCTTCAGTTGGATGACGAAGTAGATATCTACAACATTGTCAGGCAATTACAAATCAGGCGTCCACAATTCTTTAAATCATTGGTAAAGTGTAATCTTGCCTATATTATTTCTTTGACACACATTGTGCATTTTACTTATTTTTTACCAACAATGTGGTATAATGCTAATATATATATATTTGGACGTAAGTCAAAATTTACACGATTTGACTCTTTCTACTAGGTATATGTGACGGGTGTTGCTAGCAAGCAGGAGATGCTCACTCTCCCCGGGCACCTGATCTCACTCCATCACAGGGGTTCACATATGCTCTTCAAGTAGACATATTTTGTTATTTTCCATTTGTTTTTCATTTTCACTGATTTTGTATGTCCTCTGGTTTCATGATTTTTGGACTTGTGGTTTGGATTTATCCATCATCTTTACATATAACAATAAAGCGACAATCTACAATATTTCTATTGTAGGAAACCTATAAACTATGTTATGATGCAGTAGCAGACTACCTTGGAAGAGATACCACATACGCAAATATATGAGACTGCTTCTATCAAACAGTGCCTTTCGTCTATACACATAATCAAATGTCTATTAAGTTTTGTTTTTCTCTATGTGTGTCTACTTTCAAATTTTCTCCGCTAGAAATATTCAGAAACGATGAATAATTACAAGATGATATATATATATTTAATGTTAAATGATATATCCTATTGTATCTACTACAGCTTTAATTTATATACCTATTGGTCAATTACCTTAAGATTCGAAACTAAATCAATGTCCTCAGAGGTTTTACCATATGTCCCATACATTTCGTTTGAGTGTATCCCATACGCCATTGTGTTGTTTTTTCATAGAGCTGTTGCTCATTTATTTTTTTTTTTTGTCAATTTATGACAGATTTAGACTCAAACATCCTTTATAAGTACTCAAATCTCATTTTAGTCATGGAAATCCCCTTGATTTTGTAAATATTAGACTGATTCAGTCTCTGTTTACTACCGTTTGTGTTATGTCGCTGAAACAAAAACGGAATCCGTTTAGGCTCATTCCGTGTCGATAGCAGTCAATTTGAACACGGTGAATTTACAGTCGATATTCATGCAATTTTTACAATAATTTAACTTACACAACTATATTTCATACATATCTTCCTACTTCAAGTCGTGTTAATACCAAAAATGTTATTTTCATCCCTTTTCCCTGCTACAAATATCAATTCGTTGACCAGATCGAAAGTGATACATTCAAGTAAGACAACCAATCAGGTTTGTAGCTTTTTGTTTCCCGCAATCTGATTGTTTGTCTTATTTGAATGTATCACTTTCGATATAACACAAACGGGAGCAAACAGAGACAGAATTATTCAGTCTAGATAAATATATTCTGATTCAGTAGTCAGATAAATTCAGTCTAGATAAATATATTCTGATTCAGTAGTCAGATAAATTCAGTCTAGATAAATATATTTTGATTCAGTAGTCGCTGACCAGATCGAAAGTGATACATGTAAGTAAGACAACCAATCAGGTTTGTAGTTTCTTGTTTCCCGCAGTCTGATTGCTTGTCTTATTTGAATGTATCACTTCCGACATAACACAAACAGGAGCAAACAGAGACAGAATTAAGTTATGATTATATCATACCTTCTTTTTGCAGAGAACCAAAAGATAGTGTGCCTTCGTTAAAACTATTTTAATTTGGAGTTTATATTTGTCCTAAACCAAATTATAACGTACATGGGACAATGGACAATTTGAAAAAAAAAACATTAGTGAAGGAAGTCAGAATTTTCTTTACTGAGATTTCATGGCACAAATTTATCAGGAATCATTATATTATTTATGAAATTTATCATATTAAAATGTAAAATTACTTGAGCTTTGTGTGTATGTTTTGTGCTTTTAAATATAGTTTCGTTTCGTAAACGTCTTAAACACACTTACACAAAATAAACGGTAACAATGTGTGTTGTTTTCTCGTTTGGCTCACCTGAGCTGAAAACTTTTCTGATTACATTTTGTTTGTCTTTTCTCAGCCCTCTGTTAACTGTTCACATTTACATTCTCATCCGTCATCGCCTGACGAATTTTGATCTAACTTGGTTTACCTGTATTACTAGTGGATCTCTTTTTACAGTTAATGTCCTGTCCTGTCATTCCATCATTCCGAAACCTTGTCATCGCAACTCCTCCCGAATCGTTCATCAGAATTTCACCAAACTTCACTTAGTAGGGCAGCATATGTAGATGTGCATGAAGGGAGGCAACTCTGCTCTGAAATTTTTTCAGGAGTTATGGGACTTTGAATTTAGATACTGTGCATTGCATATGGCTGAACTTTGTCATCACAACTCCTCCTAAACTGTTCATCAGAATTCACCAAACTTCACATGTAGGTAGGGCAGCATATGTAGATGTGCATGAAGGGAGGCATGGGACTTTGAAATTAGAAAATGTGCATTGCATATGGCTGATTCTTGTTTGAATTTTCAAATATTAGGTCTGTCGCAATTATATTTCACTACCTTAGCTACTATTCTAGTTCTAGTTTCATTTAGATCTGTTGACAGGTGACACCACCATAGACAGAAGTATGATCAAGAGTTTCTCTGAATTTAAAAACTACTGACATCAGAGAGATTTAGAAGAATGTAAAATTATTCAAATTGAAAAAAGAATTCTTATCATCTATTTGGACTCTCTTGTTACATTTATTCAGTTGCTTGTGAATGAGCAAATTGTGCCTCAAGAGAGCGATATATAGCCCATTTGGGCCTTGTTTATTTTTCGTACTCTTTTTGTCATCAAAGATTTGGAAGGAGTATATTATTGTCAGCCTTCTATCAATGCACCGCATTTGCTGCAATGACGTAACGTCACGTCATATTAATTGATGACGTCATTTCTCGCTATAACTTCAAACTGGTTGGCCGCAGTCACAGGATGAAATATTGGAAAATGAACGTGTATATTTTCTCTTCGTTTCTCCATTTTAGATGACATTTCAATATATAAAATTTTACACTTCCCGAACAGACCATAATATGTTACACTGTTTGGAGACGTACGAACATTCGGCCATAGTAATATGTCTCACAACTGATTTTCAGACCCTAGTTATCATATTTTCTACCTTATAGAACATTATATAAAATTTTGCATTGCATTTACAAGGTAATGTATTTTAACACCATCTTTTATTTTGAAGATAATTAGAGGCTGATATTATTGAGTAAGAAAACATATGCCTTGCCGTTTTAAACGATTTTATGACGATATTACGTCATTTTTACACTGAAGATTATACTTGCGACAAAAACTTAGAGGTAAGAGGAGGTCGAGGCATACGTAAAGTTACGACTAATGTAGTCTTATCTTGAGTTTAAGAATCTTTCTGAATACGGTCAAACTCTTAAGTTTACACTTACGACAAATTTTAGTCGTAAGTTCTTTTGTGAATAAGGCTACAGGTGCCCCAAATGTGTAAGCCTCCCCTGTTTGCATGCAACACCCGTCGTAGCAAATGTCCTGCAAAAAGTTTTCAAGACCAGGAAGTAAATAATATATACACATGAGCACAAGAAAGAGACAAGGACACTAAGTCAAATTATCCCATTCAAGGTATGAACTGCTTAAACTGAAGCGTCAGAAATGCACGTGAACAAATGTCTGTATGTATACATATAATGTCAAATCAAGTATAGTCAAAAAGCTCAAGATGTTAAGTTTATATGATCAAATCCTAAAAATGTTGGTTAACTTTCTCGAAAGTCGGTTCGCCAATTGCACCAAATTCCTATTTCAGATCCCTATATATAAAAAAATTGTTAAATTTAATAATATTTATTAGAATATAATAACTTCATAAGTGTTGTTTTCTTTCAAATAATTTTTGTCATGCATGTACATAAATATCATAAACGGATAAAATATCACTTGAAATACTAATACGTATACTAGAATGGGTTTATATATAAAATTATCCATAGATTTATTGCATTTGATTGAGAGGTAGATACATTTTGTTACTCATGGTCGACTGTGTGTGTCGATTGTTAATTTCCCGTCTTTCGGATGAAATATATGCAGATATATGGTTAATGCATCGCGGAAAAAATTTATTCCTTTGCAACGGACCGTCCAAGAGCAGTAAGGAATCCGTGCCAAGCCTATAGTGACACAGGACTCTCGGTTTTCACTGACTTATTCAAAAGATAGAACACCAGTGCACGAATCAGGGCGTCTCGGTCACGAGCGGAGCATCTCATCTACTGGTCTACACCGACTAAAAGAAGGAAAAGAAGACGAAAGTATCACTTGCAGTTACTGTCATCATTTGAATTTATCGCAATATAAAAGAAGAAACAAACCAATGTACACTGACGTTACAGTTTGTTTTGTTCTTGACATGATATATACATCTTTTTATTTAACTTTTGGGAAAATAGTAATAAGTTCTTAACAAAATCTAAGGAATTGCGTATGGAGTGGAAAGGAAACTAAACAATTGATATTTAAATTTAGAATGTCCACTAACAATAAGAACATGTACAGCGGCATTATCTTTTTGCATCAGATGTGCATTTCAACGATTTAAGTCTCTTCAGCAATGCTAGAGGCCGAACTTATGGATGTCCAAAATGTAGCTAGATCCAACAAATTATGTTTTTGACCTGACCGGGAGATACACCTAGAAAGAGATATACATGAGGGATATATACTTACAATGAATTATATTATTGACCTTACAGGGAGAGCCAAATACATCTAGATAGAGACTTGCATGTTTTAAAGCTGCAATTATCAAAGTTGTCTAAATAATAATTTAATTTGGACTTTCACGCTAATTTGACATTCAGAACTTATACAGAAAGCATAAAGCATTTATAAATCCAAGTAAATTGGAATAACATATAGATATATATATAAATATATATAAATAATATAAGTCAAACTTTTTGTCGGTAAGTTTTAGCTTCTTTGAATAATATCAGTATAGCGAATAAAAGACAATATATAATTGACTATCATATAATGACAATTAAAGTGCACAGAAAAGAGTTGCATTACACGCTATATTTTTTATTTTCTTAAAGTTCATCAGACCCAGGGCTGATGTAAACATGAGTCATTGATATTTTTTCTGGCTACATACAATAGAAGATGTATAATCTGTGAAGAATGTTGTTCTCTGTACAACATTTGGAATTAACAATCCACAAATATAAAATCTGTAATCAAGTGAAAAAATGCAGTTCGTGATTTAGGATTACAGACGTAAACAGGATAATGTCGATGCAATGATAGTATTGTAAACAAATGAAAGAGATATACCTATATTAAACTCATACGTTGCCTTCAAAACTACACACTCACCTTTTCGGACACATCCTCTACCCACCTACACTCACGCCCTCCAATTAGCGATACAATACAGTATCTGTTTCATACAACTAGTGCCAGATTAGGTACATCAATATTTAATGATATCTGAAATAAGAAAAAATAAATAATGATATGTCGTCTCGTATGTTCTTTTTCTAGTTTTCGTATATGTCAGTTGATTTATTTATCATACGACTAAGTAGTATATCTTTTCCTTCTTTTTATGAATCGATATATTTTATCATAATGATATGTTCTGAAAATCAACCAACTTCCGTTAATCATATTTTACAAATTATGTTACATTAAACGATTTCTTTTAGAAATAGTTTACATTTCACCGGTTTTCCATAAACTTTTATATCGTAACGGTAAAGAAATTTAAAACAGTAATAAAAATCCCTTATGCAATGCTTGACTTAAGACCGAAACGCCTCAGGTTCGAGGCTACCACGTCCAGTCATAGGAGAGTAAAACCCGAATTACCGTGATACAGTGGATATGGCGCGTTGAAAATCTTTTCGTGCTACGTGTAGGTTTGTTGTATAGGTCTATATTTCTTTGCATTACATCAGGCAGGTGTCGTCACCTTACAAGTGCAACAATCTCGGTGTTACGTAAAATTTAAAACAACAGATCAACCAAGAAAGGGGAGAAGGGATGCATATGTTTGAAAACTAATGGTATCTTAATGTTGAAAGATGTAAGATTCAAATGTTTAAGGTTTTTCGTTTAAATCGAGTTTGGTTTTTTTTTGACTTTGTCTTTCAGGCCTATTTTCGGATACTTTATTTGATTTTCTCTTTGATGGTTACTTGTAGGACATTGATGGCATCTCAACTGATTAATAAAATGTTATTTGACTTTGACTTAAGTGTTATTATACCCTTTTTCCTGATGTTATGTGGCTGTGACACTTTCTACACAGTGTTTGTTCACATCCATGTATATATACAGTGCTGTATTATATTGTTACGTCTGTATGTCGGGGTATTCACGGCGGGTGTGGCTAGTCAACAGGAGGCACTCACTCCTCCCGGGCACCTGGCCTCACCTCTGAATATCAGGGGTCTGTGAATGTCCACTGTGGTACATTGTTGTTAGTGCCATAGACATGTGACACCAGTTACTTTCGCATTTGACTTGAAAGGGAGTTAAAACTTGCAAGCACTCATTAAATAAATGAATATCATAAAATAAATGAATAAAAACAATTGACAAGCAAATAAAATAAATACCTGTCTTTGGCTACTTTTTATCACTAGTTTTATAACAAAAAGTTGTAAATCCTTAACATTGGCGGATCCAGGATTTCCGAAAAGGGGTGGGGGGAGGGGCACATATGTATTAGCCAAACTACTCAGTCATTTTGGTGCCAAATCTGGATTTGTACTTGTAAATATGTGGCGAAAAGGGGCCCCACCCCTCTAAATCCGCCACTGCAAGTTACTATGTATAAACTTGCATGCACAGGTAGAAGTGAGACACTTTCCCTCCCACCCTCGTTTTACGCATCTGATAACAATATTGTGCATTGATGCTTCATATAAGAAATCCACATCCGTACACCTTAAACACATATCAAAATTAGATAAGAAAGTTTAATGTAATGAATTTCTCTTTATTATTTAAAGTTTCACTCCAGAGTCTACCCCAAGACAACACTGTATCTTTCTACAACACTGTTTTAATTCTAGCGTATGATATCTGAAGTTTCTCTTCAGAAAAAGATTATCATCCTGGTTCATCTCTGTCCTTACCTTGTAACAGATCTAACAAAATACAACATTATAAGGGACCAGGCGGACTTATTCCCGTTAAGTTCATAAGAAATCATTTGTCAATAGATTTGAAAAGTAAGAAGTATATCAAAATATATAGAGCTGTCCGAACGGGACAAATATCCCCGCGGCAAGTTGAAACATGCAATAATTCAAGATCCAATATACATCACTGGTATAAGTGTAACAGATGTCCCACTTGTACATTTTGAGGTAAAATCAATGAAAGCATGAATTCTGGTATGTATGTTTAATATGTTTAAACATTATTATAACAAAGATTGTTATAATAATGTTTAAAAATATTAAATGTTTTAAATTTTAGTGTAACGTATGCACTAAGAACTTGACCTTCTAGATTTGACCTAGGTTCAAGGTCATGACACACCCTTGGGTCATGGACAATAATTGTGTAAAATATGATCTCCCTCCAACGTACAAGGAAGAAGCTATGGCCCGAACAGGAATTCTGGGGGTTTTTTTGTGCACTGTGACCTGGAAAATGTGATCTTAGTTCAAGGTAATGAAAAACCCTTGAGTCATGGACAACAATTGTGAGAAATATATAATTTCCCTCCAACGTAACAAGAGGAACTTACAATCCGAACAAACATTCTGCCTATGTGTGTACTGTGATACGACTTTGGTTCAACATCATAACACACTCCTTGGTCATGGACAAAAATTGTGTAAAATATAATCTCCCTGTAAAATAACAGGAAGAAGTTGTGGGTCAGATAAGTATTCTGGCTGTGGCTGTGTGTGCACTGTGACCTTGACCTTGTAGATTTGACCTTGGTTCAAGGTCATGGCACAGCCTGGAGTCATGGACAACAATTGTGTAAAATATAATTTCCCATCAATGTAACAGGAACAAGTTACTACACAGACAAAAATTCTGACTTTGTGTGCACCCTCACCTTGACCTGGTAGATATGACTTTGGTTCAAGGTCATGGCAGAACCTTGGGTCATTAACAAAATCTGTGAGAAAATTGTGAAAAATATATAATTTCCCTCCAACGTAACAGGAAGAACTTACAACCCGAACAAAAATTCTGCCTATGTGTGTACTGTGATATGACTTTGTTTCAACATCATGGCATACTCCTTGGTCATGGAAAAAAAACTGTGTAAACTATAATCACTCTGTAAAATAACAGGAGGAAGTTGTGGGTCAGATAAGTATTCTGGCTGTGGCTGTGTGTGCACTGTGACCTTGACCTTGTAGATTTGACCTTGGTTCAAGGTCATGACACACCCTGGAGTCATGGACAACAATTGTGTAAAATATAATTTCCCTCCAACTTAACAGGAACAAGTTATGACACAGACAAGAATTCTGACTTTGTGTGCACAATGACCTTGACCTGGTAAATATGACATTTGTTCAAGGTCATGACAAAACCTTGGGTCATTAACAAAATTTGTGAGAAAATTGTGAGAAATATATAATTTCCCTCCGACGTAACAGGAAGAACTTACAACCCGAACAAGAGTTCTGCCTATGTGTGCACTGTAACATTGAACTTGTGATCTTGGTTCAAGATCATGACACACTCCGTGGTCATGGACAACAATTGTGTAAAATATAATCTCCCTGTAACATAACAGGAAGAAGGTTTGGCCCGGACAAGAATTCTGGGACAAGAATTGTTTAAAATATAATTTCCCTCCGACATAACAGGAAGAAATTATGACACACCCATGGGGCATGGACAAAACTTGTGTAAAATATAATCTACCTGCAATGAAATAGAAGGACGTTTTGGCATGGACAATAATTCTGGCTATATGTGCACCGTGACCTTGATGTTGTAGATATGACCTTGGTTTAAGGTCTTGACACATCACTGAGTCATGGACAACAATTGTGTAAAATATAATTTCCCCACAAGTTATGACCAAGAAAAAAATTCTGGCTGTGTGTGCACTGTGATCTTAACCTGGTAGATATGTTCTTGGTTCAAACTTATGACACACTCTTGAGTCATGTACAATTATTGTATAAAATAAAAGGAAGAATTTATGACCCGGACAAGAATTCTGGCCGTGTGTGCTCTGTAACCTTGACCTTGTAGATATGACCTGGTTTCAAGGTCATGACACACCCCTGGGTCATGTACAACAGTTGGGTAAAATACCGTCTCCCTCCACAGTAACGGGAAGAATTTATGGCCCGGACAATATTGATGGACAGACAGATAGACATACAGACATAGACGAACGGACAGACAGACAGACGCCCGGGGTGTTTGCGGAGGTATAAATATAAGCTGCATCAATGGTCATCTCTCTCTCCTTTTTATTCTATTTCATTCTACTCGTTAAGATTGCTTTTGTAATCTAATACTAATTTCCTAGGATCAACCCCCCCCCCCAAAAAAAAACAATAAAAAAAAAAATAAACCAAAAAAAAAAAAAAAAAAAAAAAAACAACAACAAACCTAAACATAATACACGAGAGTATATTATTTCTTGCCAGTAAATACCGAAAAATTTGCATTATTTTTGAGGACTTTGATTACCTCTTTTATGCCAAGTTTCATCACAATCTCTGCAGAGCTTCTGATTGATTGATTGATTGATTTTTGTTTTACGTCACACCACGAATATTTCACGTATATGGTGACGGCATCTGCCTAATGCGGGGCATACAAATTTTGACCTTTGCAACGGACCCACCCGAAGCAGTGAGGGATCTTTTACGTGCCATGCATACCACGACACGGGGCCTCGGTTTTTACTGTCTCATCCGAAAGACAGGACACCGGCATGGCCAGAGCGGGAATCGAACCCCGGCCTCCCGATCAGGAGTCCGAAGCGATACCTCTAGGCCACGCCGGCTTCAGAGCTTCTGAGGTAGTCCGAAGTGTTAAAAGTTTAAGGAAAACGACCAGCGGACGACGTACTGTGCGCACCTGCAGCTTTCTGCGAGCTTAAACACGCAAATGAATGTTTCTGATTTTTCAATGGATGGACTCTTTCAGTATTATGATATAATACTTGACGGTTGACACTGTGGACTTCATTGGTCTCAAAGATTCCTGATAATACATTTGAACTGAAGATGAATGCCACCTCTTATTATATCCAGAGACACAGACTGCTTTCTAATACTTAGTCTATGTCTCAATTATATCTCTATATTTATATCCCCCACCGCAAACAAAGTTTGGGAGGGAGTATATTGGTATAACATTGTCTGCCTGTCCGTCTGTTTGATATTTGTCCAGGTCATGACTTCTTACCACCTTGTCGGATCTGGATAATATTTCACACAACTGTTGTACATCACCCAAGAATGTGTCTTGACCTTGACCTATGGTTATATCTTCAAGTTCAAGGTCCCAGCGCACACATACAAGAGTTCTTGTCCGGGCCATAACTTCTTACTCCCTTGTCGGATCTGGATAACATTTCACACAATAGTTGTCCACGACCCAAGGGTGTGTTATGATCTTGACTCAAGATCATATCTCCAAGGTCAAGGTCACAGTGCACACATAGCCAAAATCCTTGTCCGGGCCATAATTTCTTACTGCCAAGTTGGATCACTATCCACGATAATATTTCACACAATTGTTGTCCATGACCCATTGGTGAGTCATGACCTTGACTCAAGATCATATCTCGAAGGTCAAAGTCACAGTGCACACATGGTCAAAATCCTTGTCTAGGCCATAATTTCCTACTGGCAAGACGAATTAGGATAATATATCAGGCAATTAATGTCCATGACCCAAGGGTGTGTCATGACCTTGACTCAAGATCGTAAATCCAAGGTCAAGGTCACGGTGCACGAATTGTCAAACGTCTTGTACGACTCATAGCTCCTTACTGCTATGTTGGATCTGGATAATACTTCACATAATTGTTTTCCATGATCCAAAGGTGTATATCACATTGTACTTAGCATGTTGTCCGTTTGCCTGTCCAAAAATTGTCCGGGTCATAACCCCTTCCTGTTACTTTGGAGGGAGATAATATTTTACACAAGTGTTGTCCATGACCCAAAGTTGTGTCATGACCTTGAACCAAAGTCATATCTACAAGGTTATGGTCACAGTGCATACATAGACAGAATTCTTGTCTGAGTCGTGACTTCTTCCCTTTAATTTGGAAGGAGATAATATTTTACACAATTGTTGTCCATGACATAGGGGTGTGTCATGACCTTGAACAAAAGGTTACAGTGCACACATAGCCAGAATTTTTGTCTGGGCTATAACTTCTTCCTATTAAGTTGCTGGAAGATAATATTTACTCCATTGTTGTCCATGACCCAAGGATGTGTAATGATCTTGAAACAAGGTCATATCTACAAGGTCAAGGTCAGAGTGCACACAAACTATATTGTTTTCAATGATTATACCTCAAAATGTACAAGTGGGACAATCATTACACTTATACCAGTGATGTGTCTTGGGATGAATTATTATTGTATATTTCATCTTTGTTGACGCGGGGGTATTTGTCCCGTTAGGATGATCTAGTTCAATTCAATATCAGTATTATTGGTATCATTTTAAAAAGCCGGCGTGGCATAGTGGCATCGCGTCGGACTCCTAATCGAGAGGCCGGGAATCGAGTCCCGCTCTGGTCATGCCGGTGTCATGTCTTTTGGATGAGACAGTGAAAACCGAGGCCCCGTGTCGTGATATGCATGGCACGTTAAAGATCCTTCACTGCTTCGGGTGGGTCCTTTGCAATGGTCAAAATTTGTATGCTTCGCATCAGGCAGATGCCGTCACCATATACGTGAAATATTCGTGGTGTGACGTAAAACATAAATCAATCAATCAATCAATTATCATTTTAGAAATTCAGTTTTGATTATGTATATTCTATATGTTACTCGCTTAGGTAGTTTTCCGCCCCCTTTTTTGACAAGATAAATACTCATATGTTGTCCATCGATTTATCCTTTTAAGGTCTTTGTGTTGATCAGATTTTTTATGTCAAATATTGTTCAAGGTGCACATAATCTGAGGAATACTTTCCTCATGTGCAAGTACTAAAATGAAAACTGGAAACATTGTTCGTTCTTCGGTTTGGTGATATTTCTGTTTCCCAATCTCAAAAAAAAAAAAAAAAAAAATGAAAAGAGTACCCTCTATGTACATAATGATCATTGTCGATGGATGAAAGCTTATTGCCATCAGCCCGTAGCCCTTTTTTATTCATCTTCGATCATCGGCTTAAGTCGTGCCACCTTAATTCAGACAACTATGTGTGTAATATTATCGGTAGCCTTAATTAAACCAGGCTCGTTAGATTATCACTAGCCTCAATAGGTCCATTTTCGAGTTATCGATAATAACCGTTGCGACTCTGTGTTTACGCACTTCTCACTGTGTGACGTAACGAAAAGTCAACCGCGTCTACTTTCGGTTTCTTTAGAGATTTGTAAACAGTGGGAAGTACAAAGTTTAAAACAATCTATTACATTTTTATGGGGTTAATATTACCGTTATCATGTGGGAAAAGTGTGTAGTGGAAGGTTGTACAAGTGACGGGAGGAAGAGAGGGAGGTATGGATATATGTCAGGCATCAATTTTTTCCCATTTCCTACGGTGAATCGTGCCCCAAAAGAGCGTAGGAAGATTATGAACACACATAATCTCATAGAGTGTACTCTCTTCACTTTGTTGATGGCCAGACAAACCAAGACAATCCTTATCCCACCCTTTTTGCGTATAACAACCTCAAATTGAGCAGGACCCAAAGCAGCGACAAGGCCATTTTGAAGAGGGCATACAAAGAAAAAAGCTCAGACCCCGAGACTGACAGGTAGATAGACTTGACCGACCATGAGTTGGCATCAGAGGTAAGAAATTAATATCTTCATTTCTGTAACGCTTACATAATATATATAATGTGTGTGTATATTCAAATGGATAAAGATGTTCAAATTGCTGCCATGGAAGAGATCAGACAGGAAACATAATACATTGGAAGGAAATTTATGTAAGTATTATGAATTTGTAAATTTGATCTTGATATCATCTACATGTAAAATGGATCCTGAAGTACAAATAATGGCCCAATTTTGCAATAAGACAGAGGGAAGAGGTACACATTTTATAAAATGTAACATATAAATGTAATGATATAAATATTATTGTTGGAAAAAAAGTGGAATAGGTATACCATGTAATTATTGTATATGAAAATCTATTTTAGGTCATATTGGTATATCTGTTGATCACAACTACTTAAGGGAAAAAATATGTTCCAGCGTTCCAAAGTGAAGGTACCCAAACAGTTACTACCATGTCAGACATGAAACTGTATGATGAGCGCATGAATAATACTATGACACTGAGAGAACTTCTCGTAGCCATGGTGACAAAAACTGATAGAAGTGTTCAGCAATACTTAGGAGTACCATCAGTTATTCTTCTTCTGGTCTATTTAGTAATAAAAACATTTTGATACTTAAAATACATTTTTTTCACATATAAAATTTTATTTTTACCAAATGTATCTATATAAATATGGCCTCTAATTCATCATAAAATAATTTTCATTTATTTTAAAGCGACATTAAGAAGGTACAGGCTATTTGATATACTAAATATTATACATGTATTTCAACATTTCTTGAGCAAGTTCTGCCAGTTCTTAAGTACTGGAAAGGAGAAATCAAAGGACTCAAAAGTCCTGAGAGTCGGCTTTGCTGATTTTAAGTATGTAATCATTTTACCATTTTGGTGGCGGATTCAGGATTTCAGGAAAATGGGGGGGGGGGGGGGTAGGGGGAAATTAGGTCTTTGTTGCAACTACATCGTCATTATACCTATGTACAAAATGCTAAGAAAATTTGCTCTCTTCATACTATCTTACGCAAAGAGTTTGCAATTGCTTGTATCCGAAATGAACGTGCAATCGATAACTTCATGGCAACAAGTTTTACGGGTTCTACTACTTACCGAAATTACCCGGAATTACCGAAATGACTTATTATTTACCGAACTGACTCATAAGTTACCGAAATGGCCCGTTTTTCATTTTTATTTCACCTGATATTGATAGAAGTGTGACTGTTACATGTTATAGATGACTTTTCATGCAAATACTACCTTGCAATAGATAATACCGATGGCTAGAATTTCCTCTGTTGCGTCCAATACGTAAAGAGGGACAACCCCAAGTTCTTGGGGTCATTTTCGGTAACTTATTGAGTCATTTCGGTAATTCCGGGTAATTTCGGTAAGTAGTAGAACCGAGTTTTACTGCATTGTTGTCACGAGTCTAAGCTGAGCCAAGGAACGACATTCCTTCAAGTGGGACATTAAATAACCATCTTATTCACGATTCTCATAATGTTTTAACATCATTTATATTTAGAAACATACAACATTTACCTAAATATTTATATTGCATTTTCATTATCAGAGGAAATGAGGGAAGATCGATCTTTAAATTTGTCATATATGTGAAAAAGAACTATAAAGTTCCAGAACATGTTGGGGAAAACTTTAATTGAAATATCTCGATAAAAACAAGCGATACAAGATCAAGACAAATGCTTTGTCCGGAGAATTACACAATCGAGTACATCCGACGGTGTCGGTGGTAAACACATCGTAAAGTACAGTTAGGTGCAGTCCTAACCTTACATAAAGTGCACTTCAAGTTAACTTTATGACTGCTTTTCAAGTTTACTTGGTGACAACAGAGTAAACCTGGAATCAAGTTTAGTAGTAAACTTGATTCCAAGTTTACTCCAAGTGCACTTCAAGTTTAGTTTACTTTCTATACGCTTGTACATTTACTATATTTTTCTATTAAAACAATTTTTTATATAAAATATGCAATTATACAGAATAAGACAATTATATCTATCGTGTTATACGAAACTGGATAATTGTAATAAACAAACGTGAAAAGTAAACTTGGTGTCACATGATAGTAAACCTGAAGACGGGATTACTTTAAAGTAAACTTGAAATCAAGTGCACTTGACTAAACTTTATGACTGGTTTTCAGGACGAAAAATTAAACTTGAAGTGCAATTGTCAAGTGCACTTGAATGTAAGGTTAGGACTGCACCAAACTATAGTCACAACTACATATTATTACGCGAAATTTGAAAACATTATTGCAACTCCTTTTTCGAGTTATTGAAACTAGTTTATGTTTAGCTTAAATTAACTGAGCTAAAGGTACATTGTGCTGATCAAGAATTTTTAAGACAACATCAGTAATTTTTCGGCACTTTATTTTTTAGCGGCGTAGTAAGCTCTATATCGTTAGTGAAAGTTATAACCCCTGAAAAGAAAGTGATTGCAATGAGTGCGGCTTCACCGAAGCCGACTCAAAAAAGGAACACCAAATGAGACTAAGTATCAGGAAGGAAGCACAAAGAAAACTGGACCTGCAAGGAAGTTGTCAAAATTACAAGAATTTGTATTGACACTTTTGAGGATAAATTAAGATCGGGACTTCCTTGTTTTATGTTGGCAAATTTATTTGGAACATCTTTTGCAAGAGTGTTTCATATCTGTACAGCATGGGTTAACCTTATGTATTCTGTTTTTGTGCCATTACTCAAATTGCAAAACTCAGACAAAATAAAAAAGCACTTGCCTCCTGGCTTTAGAGTATTTCCTAAAACCACATGTGTCATTGATTGTACTGAATTTGCCATAGAAAGACCCTCAACACCCACAGCACAGGCTTTTACATACAGTACATTTAAGCATAAAAATACCTTCTAGGCACTTGTAGTAATAACACCAAATGGTGCATTTTCATATGTATCCAGTTTGTGGGATGGAAATGTATCAGATAGGTACATCACTGAACATTGTGGTTTCTTGGATCCTATACGCCCAGGGAATTAAGTGATGGCAGACAGGGTTTGTGTCATCAGAGATCTTCTTTTAAAGAGAAAGGCCACTTTAAACGTTCAACCTTTCACCAAGAAATGTTCATGAGGTAAAGGTAAAAGATTAAATTCCCAAGATATTAAACAAACAAGGCCAGACTTAGAATACATGTCGAGAGAGATATTGGGCATCTCAAGAATTACAAGGTACTGTCCAACACAATACCATTGGCTCTGAAACCTGTATCAAATCAAATTTTGAAATTAAGGGTTTTTCTTTGTAACTTGCAAGTAAAATACGAAAAAAAAAAAATAAAAATGCTGTAACCTGATTGTGGCACTAACAACAATGTAGCACAGTAGACATTCACGGACCCCTGAAATTCAGAGGTGAGACCAGGTGCCCGGGAGGAGTGAGCGTCTCCTCTTTGGCTAGCCACACACCCGCCGTGAATGCCCTGACACAGAAGAAACAATATAATTCAGCACTGTATATATACATGAATATGAACACTGTGTAGAAGGTGTCAGAGCCACATAACATCAGGAAAAGGGTATAATAACACTTAAGTCAAACCCTTGCAAGAAACTTTAGTTCACAAGAAAAAAGAGGAGTTACCGGCTCAGTTATGTGGCAGAAGTCACCATGGAGCTATACAATACATGAAAATAAATAATATAATAGAACATTTAACACATTACAAAAATATTTGATTGTAGTGCAATTACGATACCGACTTAGGACGGTCATTTAATTTGACAAAAGCCAAACAAATGGTGTGGTTAACCGGTTTACGGGCCCACCTTCCCACTCACCGTAACAGCAGAACAATCAAAGGACGTACATTTAAAAATTTATAAATAATCCTCCATGTAAAGAACAAGGGTCAACAGGTATCGCATATTGAGAGGTCATAAAAATATAAACACGTAAGGTATTGTAAAAAACATAATGGTATAAAAATATATGCAACATCAACATGATAAACCGTGCTCTGCCAGTCTGAAAGTGAGCTAAGACCCTAGATCTGTAGGAGTCCCGATTAACAGTCAGAGGGGACGAGGTTCAGGACCATGTCTCCTCTGAAAGAGGTTTGGACAAGGCCCATCATATAGTCCCCACCGCCCTGTTAGTCAGCGTGCAACGTTCAAGTAAAAGTCTTCATAAGGCTGTAGAGGGGCCAAATACAAGACCTATAGTCTTTTTGATGATCTCAATATCATATTGTCTATTTAGGAGACGTTTGACTATTTTATTACATGATAAAATAACGTTATCGGAGCCTTTTACTTTCCTTAGTTTATATACGAGATCACCGTTAAAATTAGGATGGGAAATTCCATTGGATACATACTGTTGAAAAAAAATATTTCCAAATTTAGATAGAAGTTCTGAATAAGATCTGAAGAATTTGCCGAATGTTTTTCTTAGCTTGTGATATCTGTAACCCTGAGTTAAAAGTTTAGTAGTAATTTGTAAATTTCGTTTATGAAAGTCCAAAACATCGGTGCAGCCTCTGACAAATCGAACTAATTGAGATATATAGATACCATATGATGGGAGTCGAGGGACATCGCCATCCAAGTAAGGGAAATTTACAATAGGAAATCCAAAATCCTCACGTTTATCATAAATATTAGTATATATTAGGTTGTTGATAATTTTGATGTTTAAATCTAAGAAAGGTGTAGATTTATCTCAAGTATTAACTTTATTCAATGTGAGCTCTGGTGGATATATTTCTGATATTAATTGTTCGAATTCAGGGTTGTCGATAACCAAAATGTCATCCAGATATCTGCAATTATTATTAAATTTGTCAATGAGGTCAAAACGTGTAGAGTTTTGAATAGAAACCATAAAATCCCTCTCATAACAATAAAGAAATAAATCTGCTATCAGAGGCGCGCAGTTAGTACCCATAGGAATCCCAACTATTTGTTGATATATCTTGCCATCAAAGTAGTATTTTATTGAATGTAAAACTAGTTTCATTGCTCATAGTTTATTGAATATTATCTAATGATACATGTAATAAATTTAAATTTTTGTTACATTTTAAAAGATGGCATTACATACAATTCAAAGAATTTCTTTGACTTTTTCACAATTTCTTGATACATTTCCTTGACAAAGTGAATTCTGTCAATAATGATTCCTTTTTTTGTAATAAAATAAAGTCACAATACTATAATATACATACACCCATCTGTCCTTGAATTTGTACATACCAAGGTGATGACTGCTTCAACTTAATAACCCCAGTGTCATCTTTTTGAATGTGGTAATGGTTATCTTCACAAACTGTATTAGGTGTTTTATTTTGAAATGTATAGCTGCATTTGACCTCAGCTAATCCTGTGCCACAACATTTACATGATACAACTGCAGCTGGAGATGCCCCATGAAGGGGTAATCTTTATCAGTAAAAATACCACATATCTCAACTTTGAAAGACTTCTGATTTTTCTTTTTTTCTTCACTGTATAATTGGCGAGTAATACATACAAGTATAACGTTATAAGTTTAGGTAACCTATGCAACACACGTACATCCTCCACAATGCACCTTACCATTGTTGCACAAGCAAATCCAAGTTTTATAAGGATTATCACTTCGTCTGGTTTCCGGTATGCAACTAGATTATATATATGTGTGTAGTAATTTTGGCAAGCTTGCCATTTTCACATCACTAACGTGATGTGCCTGTAATAACTTGTAGCCATTTTCATTTCTGTATTGTTTAAGTCTTTCTTCTGTCTATCCACATGCCTTAAGTAGATAAATCATGATATCACATGATTCTGTTCATGGTATATTTTCAAGTTTTTTGTCCAATTCTCTTCCAACTAATTCAAATCTGGCAAATCAACTTGGTGCCCATCCACTGTTACTATTTTCTTCTCAGGTGTAATGATGTCATCTGCAAAAGTGAATCAGATCACATTGACATACCGGTATACCCTTTCATTAACATTTCATGAAAAGAATGCTGATCAACCTCTCTTGTGAATACTATTACTATGTGGGATTTACTGTCGGTTTGTATGAAGAATCCGATATTTAGACATGTCAGTATTTCAAATTGTAGTCATATCGAATTTTAAGAGGTCAATCTTCATGAGATTCCTCAATTAGTTTTGGAAATTTTATTACTGAAATAGCTCTTGTGTTCAAAGTACGATTCAGCAAATTTGCATAATGGTCTAAGATAACACTTAAATGCTCACTGGATGATGATGAAGATGCAGAGTCTGATACTGCACAATGAATCAGAGAATGTTAACAGTGTAGCTGAGACAGTAGGTTATATATAGTATATTGCCGGCATTAGGTAATTTGTTTTCAAATTTTCGTTAAGTTATAAAGACTGTGTCATGACCTGAAAATGTTACCTTTTCTTCCAATACTTTCTAATTGAAGTTCTTCGGCCAACCTACACAGACGAACTAAATGCTTTTTTTTATTATACAGATGATATGTAACTCCCCTAAACTGAAGAAACCTTTTAAATCTGGGACTTTCCAAGTTGGAAAGCGATCGTGTCCATGTTGGTCAAAGCATGGTAATTCCATTTCCCAAAGGGTCCCATGTTAAATTACCAAACTTCCAGCAATATTTACACAACATCTTACATTTAAGCTATATACAATCCATATATCAAAATGTTTGTCAGACCGCCCCTATCAGAATTTTAACAGTTTACCATAGGTTATCTTCTTTTATTTCGAGAAAATACTGTTGGAATGGGGTCACCCCGAAAAATTTGCCAAAATTCAAATGTAAACAACAACCCCTTTTTAGGTCATAACATTTTTACATTATCGAAATGAGAGAAAAATTCATGATTTTACAGCAGAATCAATCTTTATTTATAGCTTGATCAAATAATTTCATCCCATCACAATCCCTGAAAGATAATTCCAAACCATAAGTCCGAAAATCATGAAACCAGAGGACATACAAAATAAGTGAAAATCAAGACCATGTGGAAAATGACAAAATATAACTACTTGGAGAGCATATGTGAACCCCTATGATGGAGTAGTAGTCCCTCTCTCCTTACATCACATCAGCCAATCACGATTCACGTTAATTACTATTCTTTGACCTATAGAGGCATTCAGCTACTTTATCAAACTAGGAAAGCCCCCATCACACAAAAGTGTGTTGATTTCTGAATAAAATGACACAAATTTCGTGAAAACCCATGCAGTATTTCAAAAGGAATGCTACTTTAAAGTGCCTACCCCCATCTGGAGTGTACTGAAAATCGGCACAAATTTAGATTAGGGGTCACTTCAATGGGGCCTGTAAATTGATAACACATTATGACTTTTACCTTGTTTAGCCTTTCGGTTTTGTTCATTATACATTGAACAAACATGTTTAAATAAACTTTTAATCATTTTTTAAAAGTTATATTGATTTTTGAATAATACCTTTGAAAGTTAAATATGCCCTTTTCTGTACAAAAATACAGACATTCCATGATGTTATTATTTCATATAGAAATTTGGAGGTAAATGATGTTATACAAATTTCGGCTTAATTAGGTGTGACTTGTACTGAGAATATTATATGATAATTTTCATCGAAAATAAACAAAAATTTACATCGAATTGCCTACTTTTACAAATTCATATTTCACAGTCCACAATGTAAAAAATACACAAATTTCAAAAACTGAGGTAAAGCTCTATAGATACTGTTTCAAATGTCTTAAATATCCCGTACGATGAAAACAAATCGGTCGTCGATGCAAAATACACAAAATTAATGGGTTAAAATTTTGGAAATTTAAACCCTCCCCCCCATCTCTTTTTTCATGATGTATGATTTTACAACAGAACCCATCTTCATTTATAGATTGATCGAATAATTTCATCCAATCACAGCCCCTGATACATTAAAATAGTAGTCCCTCTCTCCTTACATCATATCAGCCAATCACGACTCTCGTTAATTACTGTTCTTTGACCACAATCAGTTCGATTAAATTTAATTCAAGCAGTAAGTAAACACGATTGAGCCCCAGTATATACGTAGACAGGTAATGTAGTGCAGTGCTTCCGAAATATCACAGTCCATGCCTTTTATATTTTCATAATTTCTATACATTTCTAGATTCTATAATGTTCAAGTGATTTCCAATGTAGAAACATCTAGATTCATAAGAATTTGCAAGAACATTCACAAATTGTTATGCAAGAAAACAAATTATAAAACGTACAATTACAGAAGATTACAGTAGTTAAGACAACATTCAATAATATATACAAACAATAAATAAATAAATAGATAAATAACAAATAAATAAATGACACTTATAACACACTTTCTACAGAGTGCTGGTTCACATTCATTTGCTGAGTTGCACTTGTTTCTTCTGTATGTAAGGCTGGTGTGACTAGCCAAACAGGAGACGCTCACTCCTCACAGGTTCCTGATCTCCTGCCTTGTCTTTTATATCTACTCTTATTCGCGGTTGGAATGTCGAGTCTGTAAAAGATTCACCACGGCCGGTGTTTCAAGCGCTATGATTCAACTCTTAGGAAACTGGCGTAGTTCTGTGGGAGTTTCCCCTATATAAGATTTTGAATTAAGGTTATATTGTGATATATATTTGTCATATTAATTTTCAATGTATGTTATTTGTATTCGTTGTAAATACCCTTATTGTAGCCTCACTCGTCAAGTACGGCTAGAATAATCAATTTCCCTTTAAGCGCCCTTTTTTACCCGTGTATATCTGTGGTATAGTTTTTTTCTTTACTCGCCTTGTGTGAATAAGGTTTTTTCCAAGTCAGTTTGGGTGTTGGTCCCTTGTAGGAAACACGTTATACAGGTTCCAACATTTTACAACTATTACATAGCAGATAAATTTCCAAATCTTAGTGCATTATTGGCATTACTATGGTTTGTCGCTTCATGGCAGTCTGATAGTCATGTATTGGGTAAGTCGACTTTACTTTTAGTAATTTATCCCTAAAACTGTCATATTTTATTTTCTAAAGTAACTGTAATGAATACTTGCATGTTTCTATTGAATACATTATAAAGTATGTAAATGGTGTATGAAGTGTTTGGGTCATATTATTACATGTGATCTTAATTGTATTTCTGAAAAATATCTAAGTTCGATTTTTAATAAAGGGACAAAGTATATATTACCTTCCTGGATCGATTTTAATAAATGCCAGGATATTGTTAAAGAAGCACTTAACACTTTTAATCATATTATCATTGTTTAAACGATATACTATATTACAGTTCTTAAAACTGAATTGAACTCTACTTCTACGTATGTTGAAACCCCATAATCTGTCCTTAGATAGATTCTTTGGTTCACTTTTTGGTCATTTTGTTTTCAACACTGCTCTTCAAATATTTATATATTTTGAGAATTCCAATCATTCGGCCACAAACATCACTGACGAGACGTAAGTTGTCGAAATGCGCATATGGTGAACAAATTAAAAGGTATATATGTTCTATATTTATTATAACTACTAGGCCGGTGTCACTGCAGGTGGACTGATAGTTCCCGAGGGCATCATAAGTCTAGTTTTCAGTGCTTTTGTACTGACATGAAATATATATTTTAAATTTTCAGTCATCAAATTAAGTAAATCACTCTAAAACTAAGGAGTATCTCCCTCATGCATAGCTCTGTCCTTAGATAAATTTGTTGGTTCACTTTTCGATCATATTGTTTTCAACACTGCTCTTCAAATATTTATATATTTTGAGAATTCCAATCATTCGGCCACGAGCATCACTGAAGAGACATAAGTTGTCGAAATGCGCATATGGTGCACAAAATTAAAAGGTATATATGTTCTATATTTATTTAAGGACAAGAATCTACCTGACCATTGTAAATCTATGTGTGAATTAAATTTAAGCATTGATAAAAACGATCTTCCAACAATGTGTTGGCTTCCTAAATTACACAAAAATCCATATAAATCATATTGTTTTGTCAATTTTTTAATCAAAATATATTGTTTTATATTAAATTCTAGTCATTTTTCTTCAAATGTGCTCTCTACACATATTAATTCCGCTCTTACTGCAGGTAAAGTTCTTGTTATCAAGTATTGTAATGCTGTTTTTAACAATTATAAAGTCAATTACTTTTGGTGTATCAAAAATTCTAACGAAGGAATTGAAATATTCTGTTTGAAAAATCTTAAGGTTATTAAGGTTTCCACTTTTGATTTTTCGACACTATATACCCCTCTACCTCATGATTTAATCAAAACCAAATTGTTGTCTCTCATACAACAGAGAGTCTAAATCATATCTCTGTACCTCAGTTACATCTGAATTTTTCTCAAACAGAATGAAAATTATAAATATTGGACTTGTGCTGAGTTGTCTGATGCAATCACATTTTTGATGGATAATATTCGATGGTAATTTTTATCAACAGATCATTGGGATTTCTATGGGCACCAACTGCTAATGGAATTCTTATTGCTCTAGGATCTGAGCTCGCTCACAGACGGGTAAAGCACGCTTTATTTATGTTGATGTCGCATTACATATTTTTGATACCAATATATTATTCTTTAAATGTTTCGTGCGTAGAAAAATTTATGACTTCTCCTCTTGATAAACCTGTTGATCCTTACTCTCTATATGGAGAATTCATTTATAAATTTTTAAAATGTGTCCTTTGATTGTGCTGCTTTTGTGGTGAGTGGAAATGTGGGTGCCCGTAAACTAGTTAACCACACCAATTGAGTGACGTTTGTTACTTTACAAGAAAAAAAGAGGAGTTACTGGCTCAGTTATGTGGCAGAAGTCACCATGAACTATACAATAAATGAATATAAATAATATACTAGAACATATAACACATTACAAAAATATTTGATTGTAGTGCAATTACGATACCGATTTAGGACGGTCATTTAATTTGACAAAAGCCAAACAAATGGTGTGGTTAACCGGTTTACGGGCTAACCTTCCCACTCACCGTAACAGCAGAACAATCAAAGGACGTACATTTAAAAATTTATAAATAATCCTCCATGTAAAGAACAAGGGTCAACAGGTATCGCATATTGAGAGGTCATAAAAATATAAACACGTAAGGTATTGTAAAACACATAATGGTATGAAAATATATGCGACATCAACATGATAAACCATGCTCTGTCAGTCTGAAAGCGAGCTAAGACCATAGATCTGTAGGAGTCCCGACTAACAGTCAAAGGGGACGAGGTTCAGGACCATGTCTCCTCTGAAAAAGGTTTGGACAAGGCCCGTCATATAGTCCCCACCGCCCTGTTAGTCAGCGTGCAACGTTCAAGTAAAAGTCTGCATAAGGCTGTAGAGGGGCCAAATACAAGACCTATAGTCTTTTTGATGATCTCAATATCATATTGTCTATTTAGAAGACGTTTGACTATTTTATTACATGTTAAAATAACGTTATCTGAGTCTTTTACTTTCCTTAGTTTATATACGAGATCACCGTAAAAATTAGGATGGGAAATACCATTGGATACATACTGTTGAAAAGAAATATTTCCAAATTTAGATAGAAGTTCTGAATAAAATCTGAAGAATTTGCCTAATGTTTTTCTTAGCTTGTGATATCTGTAACCCTGAGTTAAAGGTTTAGTAGTACTTTGTAAATTTCGTTTATGAAAGTCCAAAACATCGTCGTAGCCTCTGACAAATCGAACTAATTGAGATATATAGATACCATATGATGGGAGTCGAGGGACATCGCCATCCAAGTTAGGGAAATTTACAATAGGAAATCCAAAATCTCACGTTTATCATAAATACTAGTATATATTAGGTGGTTGATAATTTTGATGTTTAAATCTAAGAAAGGTGTAGATTTATCTCAGGTATTAGCTTTATTCAATGTAAGCTATGGTGGATATATTTCTGATATAAATTGTTCGAATTCAGGGTTGTCGATAACCAAAATGTCATCCAGATATCTGCAAGAATTATTAAATTTGTCAATGAGGTTTTTTTGAGGATTTTTGAATAGAAGCAATAAAATCACTCTCATAACAATAAAGAAATAAATCTGCTATCAGAGGTGCGCAGTTAGTACACATAGGAATCCCAACTATTTGTTGATATATCTTGCCATCAAATTGCACAAAAATATTATTCATGAGAAAATCTAGTGCTTTACATAATTCCTTGCAAGTCCAGTATTTATATGAAGGACATTGTTTGTTTGAAAAGAAGCCGGAGTTATTGGAAGTACATATCTACGTTTTATATTCTCTTTGAAAACACCATTGAATAAGAGACAGCAACTTGCTTTTAATCAAATCATGAGGCAGAGATGTATAAAGTGTAGAAAAATCAAATGTAAAAATTTGAGTCGCTTTGAAATTTAGCGAAAGAAGTTTGTCTATAACTTCATGAGAATTTTTAATCGACCAAAAGTAATTGATGTTACTATTATGAAATGCGACATCACAATATTTGATAATATGATCTTTTATAGCAGTTAGAGCAGACGTAATATGCTTCGATAGTACCGTAGTAGAGCAGTGGCTAGAATTAGATATGAAACGTGATGTATATGGACTTTTATTTAGTTTTGGGAGCCAATATATGGTTGGTAGATCAGATTTTTAAGTTTTAATTTTGAAGTCGGACATGCTCATGAGGTGATCGTGCAAGGTGCTGTCTGTTGACGTAGGGCGTTCCACATTTAATTCCTTTTTCAGTACTTCAGTATAATATAGTTTTCAAACAACTATTATGTTATTACCTGCTTTATCAGCAGGAACAAAGACATATTAAGCATGTAAGTCAGCTATCTTCTTTTTAATAAAATTTGCCGTCAATGTAGAAGGCTGTTGAAATAAATGAGGATTTTCCGCAAAGTTCTTAATACGGATATCGACAATTCTTAAAATCTCGTATTTCCAATCATTAAGAGCATGACCCTTTACCTGTTCTTTTTTACACCAAGGTTTACAATATGTAGTTAAAGCATCTTCTATAACGTCACGGCATTTATTGAAATCTATCCTGGACGGTAACCTATATTTAGGTCCTTTTCTAAAAAGGGTGCGCAATTTCTTGTCCGAAATACAGTTTAGGTCACCAGTAATAACATGACCTGCCGGTTTATAAAAATATTTAGAACTTTCACAAGAACACAACGAAGGAATAGAGTCTGAAACATCAGGGTTAGATGTAACTTTATTATAATTTAAAATAAGATTTCTTATAGGCTTTTTGTACTGGTAACAAATAAGTGGAGGTTCTAAATTCTCAACATATTGGGGGATTTTAGATGTCGCTCTATGATCACGGAAAATATTAGAAATGTTAAGTAGATCGAAGCCTTTATTAATAAATTTAATTTTGAGAAATTGCGGCTTGGGTGGAAGAGACGGAATACTAACCAACCGTCTAACTATACTTAACTAACCGTCTAAGTCGATATCCTAACCGCAGCACAATCGAATATTTTTGTAATTCCGTTATTCTTTGTATATTTTACTATTATCATATTTTGTGTGCATATCTTTGGTGACTTGTGTCATACAGCTTTGTCCGATGTATTCTGTTTTCGAAATATGCGCATATGGTGAACAAAATTAAAAGGTATATATGTTCTATATGTATTTCTTTCTATGACATTGTCTAAATCAATATTTTCGAGGGAATGGTCTTGTTTTGAAAAGTTTTAGCTTTTGATGAGGAGATATATCTCTAACTCCAAAACAAGGATATTGTTTCAGTTTTACTCAAGGGAGATAAACTTTGTGAATATTCAAAAATTAATGAACAAACAGTAAAATATAATCTGTGGTTTGATAATAATGTTCAATTGTTTTCCATTTTTTGTTGCATACAAATGTAGTAATAAGAGGTATTTTGCATGCAGCCTTGTATTATTTTACATCAATATATCCTCCCCCTCTCAACAAATATTTCAATTAAACATTTATTCCCCAAGCAGATACAGTTTGATGGAGTCATAAACTTACATACGAGTGCACTTCAAATTTGGTTTTTTTTACCCTAAAACAAGTCATAAAGTATAATCAAGTGCATTTGATGTCAAGTTCACTTTAAAGTAATTCCGTCTTCAAGTTTACTGTCACGTGACACCATATTTACTTTTCACTTTCAGTTATTACAATTACAGTTATTATCCAGTTTCGTATAACACGATAGAAATATTTATTTTATGGTGTACAATTAAATATTTTATAAAAAATAATAATTCAGTAGAAAAATATATGGTAAATGTTTAGTAACAATTAGCAATTAGTACTAAAGTTGATTCTAAGTTTGTTGTTTTGTCGCCGAGTAAACTTAATAGCAGTCATAAAGTAAACTTGAAGTGCACTTTATGTAAGGTTAGGAATGCATCCAACTGGTAAAAGGATTGTTTAATAATTGAAAAATCCAGGGAAAATAAAAACGTAAACAGCATTAGAGGAAATGAAAACAAAATGTCGGTTAAATATATAATTCTTTAGGTATCAAGGTGTCACCATTGTAATGTCAATGTCTCAATAGCTACTTTCATGGTTAAAGGGTTTATTAACCCCAATTGTCATGGAAGCTTGGAAACAATTTTAACAAAGACCAAAGCGTCACTTAGGTTTAGTGATGATCCCAAAATATTTCACTTCTTATACACATAATAACGTGATTGTTTGCGAGCTAGCTACAATGTCATATAAAAATGCAAGCTGGAATTTCTGCATGTACATTGTTAATTTTGATAGCATGAAGTTAGAGCTACTGCAATAAGCTGGACCCAGATTAGTTCATTTCAAAAATTTGCACTGCGGTTCTCGTACCTATTTACATATTATCTACAGCACTGATTGTTCTGTAATGAATTGAATTACACTATATTGTATTATAGCATAGAGGTACGACATTAAACTCACAAAATTACTCGGATATACAGTCGTTGATGAATTGTGAAAGTCTGTTGAAGCACGCAAAAATACTCCATTAATATAATTAATCTCTTTATCAATGACCATAATAGTAAAGAAGTCATAGAGGAGAAAAATATCCCGCCCTCCTCCGCAGAAAAAAAGATCACAGATTGCCACTACTGTGTTGTCCTAATGGAATTTTCAAGGATAAGTTCTCATTAAATTACAGGATTACCCAAAATAGAGCAAGTATATTGATCTTTGGTCAGGTTTGCGATGACAATTACATGTCAGTATTTTTTTTGCACTTATTAGATACTTTGTTCATTTTTAATGAAAAGATCAATCTCACTATAAAATGCGCTGCCATGGGTATTTACTTAAAACAATTTTAAGAAAGGTGCTTAATCGTGGAATTATTGTTTGAAAGGTATCGTTACTTGTCCACTTTAGTACATTGATGTTAGTGCCATAGTCATGTGATACCAGTTATTTTCGTATTTTACATAAACGTCACACTTCTTTCCTTTGCAGTTTGGAGCTCGTAAAACAGTTCGCAGAGGGTTTGACTTAAGTGTTATAATACCCATTTTCCTGATGTTATGTGGCTTGGGCACTTTCTACACAGTGTTTGTTCACATTCATATATATATATACAGTACTGAATTATATTGTTTCGTCTGTATGTCAGGGCATTCATGGCCGGTGCGGCTAGCCAAACAGGAGACGCTCGCTCCTCCCGGGCACCTGGTATCACCTCTGAATTTCAGGGGTCCGTGAATGTCCACTGTGATACATTGTTGTTAGTGCCATAGTGATACCAGTAATTTTCGTATTTTAGTATCTAGTGCGATCGAGTCTGATTGAAAGGATGGCGTGTTCGAACCTCACTGGATGCTAATCAATATCGTTCTACCTCGCTAGTCGTACATTTTATCATGGTAATCTGTCAGTGCTCTGGATGACAAATAAATGTATTTGACTGCATTAAGTTGTTCCGAAATATTTAAATAGATATTAAAAGACATATATACCATGATATATAAATTTTTTATTTTTATACCATTATTTCGACTTTGCAGCTTCCTTAACACAATCTTTCAAATTGGTTCTGTCCTTTCGCCACATACAGTTCCCGTCAATTTTCCTTCTTTCATTTACACAAGCCGCATACTTGAAGTAGCATTGATCTATCAATTGATTTTGGTGTGAAGTTTTACCTTTTGGTATATTACAAGAATTCTGAAAATATAAATATGCATTACCTGTAACTAATTATTCATATTTCTCATTGACAAAATAGAGAAATTTTACTGAGGTGAGATAAGTGAATAGTGAAATGGCTAAGAGTAAGATATCATCCGATTAAAAGAGGTTTTTAGTATTTAATTGAAAGATATGAAAGACGTACATGATCGGCAGTTGTATGTTATTTTGTCTAATAAAATGGTAAATAGAGAGTCCACGGATTGAATCTGAATGTTTAATATCTCAAACCAAATTTGTCACAGTCTCTTTCTGAAGAATTGGATTCGAAGCATTATTCTAAGAACTGTAGAGAAAGTAAAGTGTTTATAAACTTTAAATTTCTCACTAAGTTACACACAGAGTACTAAGTAAACTGTTCTTATGTTGAAGCCTGTAATTATTATTCGCATTGGGTAACAATGGACATGCATTAAATAAAGAGGTCATTCTAAACTTAGTTAAGTCATTGCAAACAGTACTACGTGTACAGCATTACCTGACAGTTACAATTATCAACATATGTCCCAAATCTGAAGGCATCTCTTTGATAGACGGTAACACTTCTCCATACGGCATTCCAATAACACATGCCAAAATACATCTTTCCATCCTTATAATAGCCTGTTCATGTAAATAAAAGCATTAGACATAAAACGAGCATAATTTGAAATATAAATGCATATGTAATAAATAAATTAGCATTTCTATTAATAATTGAAGAAAAATGAAGAGAAGGGACTTGACTTAATTGCATGAGAATTTTGCAAAATATCACAAATATGAGATTTATTTAAGCTACCTGAGATTGTTTTCAGAAGGCAGCGCACAATAATAAGGTAATAGAAATAGGAAATGCTTATTATTACATGTCTTAGTGTCGATTGTACATACTATTGAGGAAGATAATTTATTGTATTCCTATAGTATTATATCATAATATTATTATCAACAATGGTACTGATTGTAGTTAACGTAAATACCTGATAGAATCCATTCAGTTGTTTTATCTGGGAGTATATTTTTGGCACCAAGGCATTGGAATGTGGGATTGTATATATACGTTTCCTTTGTTGTACCTTTTACAAATGGTATTTTACTTGTACCCTGTAAAACATGCACATAAGAAAGAACACGGATTATGCCAGTAGGAAAATATTCGTATATTGAAATACAATACATGAATTAACTAATAAGTACTCGATTCAAATGTTCAGGAATCTATCAGGAAACTGCTTCAGTGTGGTTGAGCTGTCATGGCCCCCTGAGGAAGTAAGCGAATTGACATAAGGGGATTAGATGCCATGCGACAGATAACCGGTTAGCAACCGTATTTCATTAATAACCCTTGACAAATTACCGCATTTTTATTTTTCTATCTACTATACGCAGCTGATTAAATACCTATTTATTTCAATTACAGGTGTTCCTGCTGGATCTCTGCATGACCTTTCTTTTGCTATTTCACTTAATATACTATGGGATGACAAACCTGTGTCATTCGAAGTTTACTTTTCCCGGGGACTGGGATATTACGCATAGCCCGAATCACTGGTCAAATATGGAGATCATGGAATCTTATTTGGACAATGTTTTATTTCCGTATACAGTGCAGGTGAAGGATCGTCTGGATTCGCCCCTGGCTCAATAGACCTCAGTAATATTTGATGTGTTTAGGACACGAATCACAGAAGACTTCAAAATTAAATTCCGTTCCATACATTGTTACTATATCGCCATGCTGCAGCAATAAATTGCAGCTAATCGATTTGTCCGTGAATTAAATGTTCCAGGACCAAATGAAGCACAAGTTTCAAATGTGGTACAGTGACCAAGTCATGCAACATCTGACAGACGTCGGTGGTTGTCAGCTCGATTCGAGTAAAACTGATCTCGGCGTTTGTACATTAAACACCATTAAGGCAAAATGGCTTTGTAAGGTAAAGATGATGGATTAAACCAAGCCTTAAGTCCGAATATCATGAAACCCAAACACATACAAAATCAGAAATCCAACCTTATCATTAGCGGTTTTAGAGAAGTGGGAATTATTGACCACTTGAGCGATTTCACAAACAATGAAGTCCAATCCTCCTACTGATTTGAATGTGAATCTAATCATTTTTATTTATTTATTTATCATTTATTTATTTCTTTTTTGATTTATTTATTCATTTATTTATTTATTTTGTTCGTTTGTTTGCGTGAAACGATAAATTTAAGTTTCAGTGATTTTGTGTACAGTCTATTCGATTTAAACATCATGACAAATGTATTTTATTTGAATAAAATTCGATAGAACTTCATTAGTATTGAATTAATTCAGTAAATGTTAAGAACAATGCTGATATACCTATGGTTTATAGTCTGGATTAGTGATATTTCAGCTACTTGGTATTTACATCTACGTACGAATTACGTAAATTAACGATGTAAATGCAATTCAGATAATCCAGTACATCTTATGTATTATAAATTTGGCGCATGTTTTTGGAAATCCGCATGCAAATTTTAGAAGCGCCAAATTTTCCATTGTCTATTTTAGAGCGAATTCCTCAAAATTTCCAGACGCCAAAATAACCCGATATACGGTAAACGAATATACCTGAAGGAAAATAACTAAACACGACGTGGATGAATTCGTTGGGATATACCGTATGTAGGTAGATACCAACATTATTACCATTTATCGATAAAAATTTTGTATTGTCTATCGAAACCTCAACATTATTACCATTTATGGATAAACTGTCAGTATTATATATCGAAACGTAGACCCTAAGGCAATTGTCAGTTGCTTCATGCTTCGATTATGAAATACTTTATGCATTCTTCTCTTAAACCGGGAAACATAAGCTACTAATTATGGACATTAATGTCAGTGAATGCTGACAGTCTGCTCCAAAAACTATATAGATGATGTCAATGACGAATTTTGAGATTTTTTTATATCGAATTCAATATACATGCAATTATCTCTAAAATGACAGCGATTCTATTGTTGTGTACGTCATAGTTATTGACAATAAGGTAGGGGTACTAGCGAGATTTCTTAGTGAAGACGTCATTTTCAATAATGTCATATATATGAAATAAAAATGATATAAACTAATATTCAGTTTTTGTAATTACGACAACACAGAAATCCAAAAGTCATAGAACCGAAAGATATAAAATAATAATAATAATAATAATAATAATAATAATAATAATAATAATAATAATAATAATAATATTAATCATAATCATAATAATAATAATCATAATAATAAATAGATATAAAATGGAAAATCAAAAACAAAAGAGACAGAAAACATACACTAGATAAGATAAGTGAAAATCCAAAAAGAAAGTAAAATCAAGTGCTCGGTGAGAGTGATCTCCTATTTTCTAATAAAGAAAGTCAAGAAAGACCAGTAGAAATTATCGAATCAGGTGAATGCCAAATATTGGTTTGAAACTCTGTGTTTAAATGATTAGTACCGGTCGTCTCAATTCAGATTATTTAAAACACTCTAGATAACGAGATGTCGGTGAAGTAGTAAGTTAAAAAAAAGACCAAGAGAAACATAATTTTACTGGAACTGAGGGAAATATCAATTAATTATCGGATTTTCAAAAATTCCTTTAGGCACTCTATATGGATTGTAAAAATTAAATACTTCACCTTAAAGTGTACCATCACTTCGATTTTGTATCTGATATTTCCATTTTTCATCACATCTGATCTGTCTTTTACACGTCCTGTAATGACTGTACATAAAAATAAAAAATGTAAAAATACAATAATTGTGCAGAAGTAAGTTTAATTAATGATCAGTATGTTTGAGATACGTTTGTCTTGGTCAGTATATGAAACTAGGACACTCACACCAACGCACTTAATGCATTTCCCCACAAATGTATTGGATACCATAATTTCCTATTTTATCATTACAGTACATATCAGTTTCTACTACAGTGAGATTTTTTTTTCTTTTTTTATTTTTGGCATCAGCAATTTCAGTACAGTATATTGTATATAAAATTACAACATAAAAATAATTTATTTACTCCAATCTGCCTTGCACAATTGTTTTTGAGGATTGGAAGTAGCACAGGTACATTTCGGAGTGGGACCAATACTGCCCGCACAAAAAGAACTGAAAATCACGATGATGGCCAGCACAACTCTTAGTAACACCATCTGAAATATGAATAATATCATATTCGTCACTTACACACAGAATTTATTTTCTTTGATAAAATTTAGATAAGTTGGTGAGTTTTTTTTCAAGTTAGGACTTAGTGTTTTAAATACTGTAAAATAGCCATATGTTACACAATGTTATTAAGATTATGAATTGAATAAATAAACTTTATCGTTGTCGCACGTTAAAGTAACATTCAGCAATCTGCTACTTAAGGTCATTTATATTTATTCATCCAACTACCATTGTATGTTGTCATATTCAGTACAGTTAAAATTTAGATGAATAAATTACGACTCAAACCAAGCTAATGAAATGACTATGGTTTGGTAAATGAATATCAAATAATGGATACTTAAGAAAACTAAATTAATTTAGATGTTATTTTACATTGCTTCATTTCGTCTCATATACATTTCTTTTGTTAGTGAGGCCCATCGCAAATGGCTAAGTTCAAATTAATCAAAATGCGGTGTTTGCAATTTTGGCATCAATAATTTATCGGGAAATATTTTTAACATGTAAATCAAAATCATATTATTAGAATATTCATTTTGTTTTCTTCTCATTTCTCAAATTTCATCTCATTTGGAGTAGAAATAAAGAAATTAGGGCAATTTAAAAATAGCTAAAATGATTAAAATATCTAACGATACCGCAGCGGTACAGCGAGATGTTTATTTTGCCTTATAATTGACGGCGCGCTTAGAATCAATGAGCATAAAAGCGGTATGTTCACTGGCGTTGTTCGGGGTCACAGTTGTATCAAATCCAGTGAGGTGAGGTTTTTCAGGTAGATACGTCCATTACCTTTAAAGAGCTGATCGCCGAAGCGAAAACGATGTGCGATGCGGGCACACGTAAGTTTTATATATATATATAATTTTCAGTTTTTAATTTATTTCTACCGGCCCATAATATGCGATAAGTATGTTTCCCCCGATTCATTTGATACCATTTTTATGAAAATATACCTAGAAATGACTACAAACATTTGAAAATAAAAAGATAGCGTCTTCCTCTTTGCCAAAAACAACGGTCCGCCATATTGTTTTTACGAGTCATTTGATTACATCGATATAGATAGTAAACAATCGTACATTATATAGTTCTCAAATAAGAGAACACATAACGAAAACAATGTCTATAGAAGTAATTATGATTATCTTATTTGTGAAAAAATTACCCCGTAGCTATTATTTACAAAGTTTTATTTCTCAAAAGTTTCATTTCATCATTCTTGATGCAATTTAAAGAACAGCGTGGGCGCGTGGGCTAATACTTACCATGGACGATTTTTATATTCGAATTGATAATTATTTGTATTTACATTAATTAAATATTTGACGATTTCATATAGTTTAATGTAATTTTGTAGCTCTATTAATACGATTTTACACGTGTTTCCTCTGACTCGGGGCGACCTCCACGTATTGTCGTATAGAATTATGTACAGAAATACACATTTCAATGTAATAAATACCAAGGCATATATTGTGCGATGAAATAAGACATCATTTCATCATTGAGTTTACATTGACACCACTGTTTACAACTTCAGACTTATATTTTAATTGTAGATAAGTCTAGACCTCTGCGAAAGGAAAGGGGGGGGGGTAATTTATTCATATTTAAGGCAGACATTTTTTGTTAAAGGAAAAATGACGAGACTAAGAGCCTCATTCAAATGATTTGGTTTTAATCTTCTTTAATTAATTTTGGTATTTATATCAGTGGCGAATCCAGAATTTCCGAAATGGGAGGGGGGGGGGGAGAGGCGCACAAGTGAAAGTCCAATATAAACCAAAATACTCTGCCAATTTAGGGGCAAAATCTGAAGATCTAGGGCGGTCACTTGTCACCTGTGCGGCTAAATTATTACGTAATATCACCTCAACCGTCTGTCTGACCCAGCAAATATCAACCTTCATTTCCTACATTTTAACAGCTTTCAAGATATTAATTAGCGGTCTTAATAAACTGGGTATTCATATTAATGAAAGACAAGGACTAATTATCAGGTTTCCTGTTAATTGTGGATTATCATGAAGGAGACATAAAGAACAGGACTTGAAATCAACCAAACTTTACGACAATATGTATTTATGAAGAGTTTATATTTGAGATTATAACACTCTTATTAAAAGTTTTTATGTTTTTAAAATAATGAATATAATACATATAGTAGATTAATATAAAAACTAAGCTATACTATGATAAATTAAAAGGTATGTGATATTTTTCACATTTTTTAAAAGAGTTACCCGCCCCTGATTTAGGTAAAAATATTTTTGCTTATAAAGAGCTTATTTTTTGTCATACAATCTAAATTCCTTCAAATATCCTTATAAGTAACCATTTTAAATAAGTTTTTACATTATTATGAATCGTTGTATAAGTTTTTAGAAAAATGACTTTGGACTTCGTCATTTTCATCAAAGTAAAAAAGCATTCTTCGTCAAGTTTAAGAGATTATATTTGAGATGATAAGACTTACAACCAATGTATTTATCTTTTTTCGTAATACCTGTAGTACATAAAGTAGATTAATATAAATAAATCACAAATTTAATGCATAACTAATTAAGTTATACACTCATAAAACTGCGAGGTTGTGCATTTTCATTTGTTTGAAAAAGGTGTGAAAATGCAATATTGTCCATTTTCAGATCCTCATATCTTGTAAAGTACTCGAGATAAATCAATGAAATTTTCAGAGTTTGTTGACTATAAAATATGCTTTGTAACTTATTTTTTGGTATATTGTGATACAAGTAAATTATTTATAGGTATCTAAAAAGTGTATCTCATGTGTTTTTAAGGAAAGGGTTTGGGCCTCCCTACTTTTGTACAAAACATAAAAGTGATACTTACTTTGCCGTTTTCGTGCTCCAAGTATTTCTCGATCTTGACTGTAGCTATCCAGCAGAAAAAAGATGTTTTATATACTCTCTCATGATGCTGACGATACATAATATTAACACAATATATAACATATGTTTCGTTATTTATGCAAATCATTCCTAATTTACATTTTGCTTTTCAAGACAAATACAGCATTACGTACAGATACCATGTACTAATATGACAGTATAATAACATATGTAGCAATGCTACTGGTGTGTACCAGATGTACATTGCGAATAATAAGTCTCCTCAGCTATGCTTAAGGCGGATTCTATGGAAAATGATGAAAGTGGTGGGAGAAAAAAATAGTTCATGACACTTTCGTGTTATTTCGAAGAGGTGCAAGTGATCCTACATCGCTCACCTGAGAATCATTTCCACCATTTTTAAGGTGGACGACAGGTAATGAACAAAAATATGCCATTGAATTTCACAAATATTTTTGTGACACGATAGTATGTACAAAAATTTGAATAATTTAAATTATCATCAATTTGAGGAGTAATGTCCCCTTGATAAAGAATGTTCTTTACAAGAATACAATTTTAACATAGAAATCTGACTGGTCAATTTTGATTTCCAGCTGATGAAAATCAATTATATGAACAATAGACATTTGTGTCCCCCGAGGCCTTAGTCATGGCAACAAAAATTGTTTCTTTCGAGGTATTTTATATTGACCTTTAATTCTTAAAGAGTATAAAATTAGAATTTCTTTCAAACGTAAATATATTTCTGACAAGATTCGATAAAAACCTAAATCAAAGAATTCGGATTGAAAAAAGGAAAAACAAATAACAATAATAAATAAACTAACACTTTAAAAATCTGTCAAGATTATTTTGAGTCTTTTGGCTTGGATGTACATGTATGTGCTTTAGTTCTGATGAGGAATTATGTCAACCCTCCACAAATCTCGTACAACACAGCAACATTTTCTGGAGACTGAGTGCCATGTACTTACCAAATTTTATCCGTTGATTCAATTTCAGTTCTAACGGATCACGCAATAGCATCATTGGTTGAAGACTTACATTTTCTTAATACCCACCAATTTTCATCAAAATCATCGAAATAGCACTGGAAAATATTAAGTCCCAAAGAAATCAAAAATGGAAAAAAATATCTTTTCTTTTCGATTAAAACGAAAATAATTTTCTAAAAATTTGAATCTTACACTCTGCTAAACACTAAGATGCCATTAGTTTCTAAATTCATGCATTCTTTCCAAAGAAAAAAAGGTGGTAAGTTGATTTGTTTTCTATGGCGCTTTCAGCAATTTTCATTCCTATCGCGACAGAGAAGCAGGACTTTACCGAACTTTAAACACAGTGGCGCAATCCAGGAATCAAACCCGGATCTTCTGCATCGCAAGCCAATTGCTTTACCAATACGTCAAACAAGCACCGGGATTTTCAGAGGAAATTAACGTCTTAGACATACTTTTCTCTATATAGGAACTTCTTGTTGACAATTTGAATTAAAACACAAATGTTGTAGAAATCTACTAGTACAAGAAAAACAAGTTTCATCATAATCTGTCAGGCGGTTTACAAGCAGAAGTCGAATGTGAAAAGCTATGACAATAGCTACTTGAGCTTTCGCCTATGTAAGCTAAAATAGAAAAGGAAAGGTCAAAAACTCTCTACAGATAATGCAATACATGAAGTATATATTTCTCAGTCTTTGAAAACTTACAAACTTTTATCACAATAAAATTTGAAATATATCTTCAAGATGTCAGTACCGAGGTACTGAGAACTGGACTAGTGATGCCCTGGGGACTGACAGTTTATCGGTATCGACCCATTTTTTTAAAGTTAAAATGTTATTAGCGTTTACGCATCTATGTATATTTTGAAAATGTATCCTCCTGTGAAGACGTAGAGGTACGAAATATACGGAACATAATTACCGATAAAAAATCATAAAAGATCTATAAACGTAAAGATTGTTCTCTTGATTTCTATTTTACGTAACACAGAGATTGTTGCACTTATAAGGTGACTGCACCTGCCTGATGTTATGCAAAAATATAGACCTATACAACAAACCAATGCGTTACTGGGAAAGATTTTCATCGTGCACTGCGACACGGTATTTAGGTTTTTACATTCCCATCCAAAAGACTGGACATTGTAGACTCGAAACTGTGACGTTTCGGTTCTACGTCAAGCCCATAACCGATTGAACTACGTTGACTCAGTAAAGATGGCAGAAAACCATCTCTTGTAAAACATCTCCGGACATAAATTTGCATAGATTTGAATTATCTATAAAAGTTCATCACTGTTTGCGACAATACAAAATTTCTGGGAAAACCGTTGAAATGTGAATAATTTCTAAACGAAATCGTCTAGTAACTTTATTTATAAAATATCATCAACGGAAGTTGGTGGATTTCCAGAACATATCATAATAATAAAATATATCATTTCATAAAAAGCAGGAAAATTAAATGACTTAGTCGTATGATAAATACCTCAACTTACATAGATAGCGAAAAGTAGAACAAGAACATATTTATCATTATTTAGATTTTCTTATTTCAGATATCATTAAATGTCGTTGTACCTAATCCTAATCTTTCACTTCAAATGGTTGTATGAAATAGATACTCTGCTGTATCCTTAATTGGTGGGCGTGCATGTTGTTGGGTGGGTGACGTGTCCGAAAAGGTGAGTGTGCAATTTGGGAAGCCAACGTACGATTTTAACATAGGTATATCTCTTTCATTTGTTTTATGATAATATCAGTGCATTGACATTATCATTTTTACGTCAGTAATCTGAAATCACGCACTGCATTATTTCACTTGATTACAGATTTTATATTTGTGGATTGTTAATTCCAAATGTTGTACAGAGAACACCATCCTATACAGATTATATCCTCTATTGTATGTAGCCAGAAAAAATATCAATGACTCATGATTACATCAGCCCTGGGTCTAATGAACTTGAAGAAAATAAAAAATATAGCGTCTGATCCAACTATTTTCTGTGCACTTTAATTTTCATTATATGATAGTCAATCACTTATTCACTTTACAAATAGTAATCAAAGAAGCTTAAGTTTTATATGCTATTGCGTTATTTCCGTGCATTTTAAATGCTTTTATGATTTCTATATTTCTGCATGTCATTTCCATAATAACATTTAAACAAATTTAATGATTGCAGCGCGGAAAAACATACAATTTTCTGTCTAGATGTATTTGACTCTCACAGTCAGGTTAGTAACATGATTTGTTGGGTCTAGTTACAAGTTGGACTTCCTTAAGTTTGGCATCGCTGAATATTATCGCTGAATATTTTGCCCTTTTGTGAGGAATCCAATGCTTTGAGATATACATATTTACGCATGCAGTGAAACGGAATCTGGTTAATAAATTTTCATCTGAATCCATAGCTTGAATCAAACCAAGCTCTCCAGACTCTTCATAGCCAGTCAAAGCAGGCTCGTCAAATTATCGTTAGCTTCAATCAAACCCGGCTTGTCAGATTATCGATAGCCTCAAACAAACCAGGCTCGTCAGATTATCGTTAGCTTCAAACAAATCAGGCTCGTCAGATTGCCGATAGTCTCAATCAAATCTGGCTCGTCAGAGTATTGATAAACCAGGCTCGTCAGATTACCGATAGCCTGGAACAAACCAGGCTCACCACGTTATCGATAGCCTTGATCAAATCAGACTTGTCGGATTATCGATAGCCTCAAACAACCCAGGCTCGTCAGATGGCCGTTAGTCTCAATCCAACCAGGCTCGTCAGATTATCGATAGCCTCAATCAAATCAGGCTCGTCAGATTATTGATGAACCAGATTATCGATAGCCTCAATCAAAACAGGGACTTCAGCTTATCGAAAACCTCGATAAAACCAGGCTCGTCAGATGACCCATAGTCTCAATGAAAACAGGCTCGTCAGATTATCAATAGCCTCAATAGTCCATTTTCGAGTTATCGATAATAACCGTTGCGAGTCTGTATTTAAGCACTTCTCACTGTGTGACGTAACGAAAAGTCAACCGCGTCTACTTTCGGTTTCTTTAGAGATTTGTAAACAGCGGGAAGTACAAAGTTTAAAACAATATACTACATTTTCTTTTGTTAATATTTCCGTTATCATGTGGGAAAGGTATGCCGCGGATGGTTGTACAAGTGACGGCAGGAAGAGAGGGAGGTATGGATATATGTCAGACATCAATTTTTTTTCCATTTTCTACAGTGAATCCTTCCCCAAAAGAGCAAAAAAATGGTTGGAATTGCTTCGTAGGAAAGATTATGAACCCACATAATCTTATAGAGTGTGTTCTCTTCACTTTGTTGATGGCCAGCCAAACCAAGACAATCCTTATCCCACCCTTTTTGCGTATAACAACCTCAAATTGAGCAGGATGCAAAGCAGCGACAAGGCCATTTTGAAGAGGGCATACACAGAAGAAAAGACTCCGAGAATGACAGATGTCAGATGGACTTGACCGGCCTTGAGTTGGAATCAGAGGTAAGAAATTAATAGTATCTTCACTTCTGTAAACCTTAGATAACAATATTAACAATTTTCCTCAAGAAGAGATCTTCATAGCCCACATGTAGTTGACAATACCCTTTTATTCTATATATGCGTGTATATATATGTATATAGAATCAGTGAAACACCTGGGAGTACTATGGACCTTGGATCTCCGAAATACCTGTAGAAAATTAAGAAAAATTAGACAAACATATAAAGCACAAAGACACTACAGCTAACAAGGCATCCTATATTTCACTTAAATTCGTTCCCCGTCTGGGACTCGAACCCACGACCTATGGTACCGAATCAGCTAGCTGTCATGCATCCGACCCTCTAACCGGCTGAGCTACCCGAGCTCCACAAAATAGAGCTTTAATAGCCAATCATTAGGGTGCCTTGTAAGCTGTAGTGTCTTTGGGATATATATATATATATATATATATATATATATATATATATATATATATATATATATATATATATATATATATATATATATATATATATATATATATATATATATATATATATATATATATATATATGTATATATGTATATATATGAAAGTAAATACGAGGAGGTAGTTGGTTTGATTTTGGTTTATGTGTATTGCAACATATATTATCATTGTTTTGACAGGTGATCGTTTGGAAATTCAAATGATCATAAAATATATACCATAACCATTACATTTGTGATTATTATATTGACATTCGATAAGTACATTGGCATAAGTATTTATAACGGGCTAAAGAGTAAGATTTGAATATTTTAGGATGAATTTCAAATGGATAAAAATGTTCCAATTGCTGCCATGGAAGAGATGAGACAGGAAACATAATAGATTGGAAGGAAATTCATGTAAGTGTTATGAATTTGTAAATTTGATCTTGATATCTGTATGAAGAATGGATCCTGAAGTACTAATAATGGCCAAATTTTGCAATAAGACTGAGGGAAGAGGTACATATCACATATAAATGTAATGATATAAACATTATTTTTGAAAAAAAATGGAATAATTGGACAATGTAAGTATTTTATATAAAAATCTATTTTTAGGTCATATTGGTGTATCTGGTGATCACAACTACTTAAGGGAAATGTATGTTCCAACATTCCAAAGTGCAGGTACCCGAACAGATACTACCATGTCAGACATGAAGCTGTATGATGAGGGCATGAATGATACTATGACACTGAGAAAACTTCTCGTAGCCATGGTGACAAAAACTGATAGAAGTGTTCAGCAAAACTTAGGAGTACCATCAGTAGTTCTTCTTCTGGACATTAGTAATATTAACATTTTTATATTTAAAATACTTTTTTCACATATAACATCTTATTTTTACAAAATGTATCTATATAGTAACAACCATATAAATATGGCCTCTAATTCATCATACAATAATTTTTATTAATTTTAAAGCGACATTAAGAAGGTACAGGCTATTTGATATACAGTAAAACACGGTTATAACGAATTCCAGGGGACCCCGAGATTTAGTTCCCTATAAAGATAGTTCGTACTATGCATATAACGAATTTTATCAAAACTGTATGACAACTTCGTACTATCCTTGTTAATAAATATTAACAAAACTATGTCATCGCAAGTAACTTTTAATACAATTCACAACTCGTATTCGGTACAATTCATATTAATAATAAATATAAAACATGTAAACCTTCTCATTTTGCTCATTTCGATAATTTATGTCTCTTTAGTGATGCTCGTGGCCGAATGGTTGGAATTGTCATATTATATAAATATTTGAAGAGCAGTAATAAAACCAAAATGCCCGAAAAATTGAACCAAAAAGTCAGTCTAAGGACGGAGCTATGCATGAGGGAGATACTTCTTAGTTTTAGAGTGATTTGTGTAATTTCATGACGGAATAGTTTAAGTATATATCTCATGTCAATACAAAAGCACTGAAATGCAGACCGTCAGTACATAAGCACTGTTAATTGATTGGGACGCTTACTCCTCCCGGGCACCTGGTCTCACCTCGATTTTATTGGGGTTCGCATTTCTCTGAATATGACACTAAACACGATATTGTCCCCTTTATTCCATGGAGTATGACATATGGTTTACCCTTCGGTACTTGTTCTTTTTTTAGGGTCCCATGTTAAATTACCAAACTTCCAGCAAGATTTCCACATCATTCTACATTTTAGCTATACAGTACATATATCAAAATGTTTGTCAGCGCCTCCTCTATCAGAATTTAAACAGTTTACCGTAGGTTATCTTCTTTAATTTCGAGAAAATCATGCTGGAAGGGGGATACCCCCAAAAATTGTCCAAAATTCAAATGTAAACCCCTTTTAGGTCATAAAATTTTTACATTAGCGAAATGACATAAAAATTCATGATTTTACAGCAAAATCAATCTCTTTTTATAGATTGATCAAATAATTTCATCCAATCGCAGCCCCTAATACATTGAAATAGTAGTCCCTCTCTCCCTACATCACATTACCAATCACGACTTTTTTTAATTACTGTTCTTTGACCGATAGAGGCATTTAACTACTTTATCAAACTTGGAAAGCCCCTATCAAACAAAAGTTTGTTGATTCCTGAATAAAATGACACAAATGTTATGAAAATCTATGCAGTATTTCATAAGCAATGCTACTTTAAAGTGCCTACTCCCATCTGGAGTGTATTGAAAATGGGTACAAATTAGGATTAGGGGCCATGTCAATGGGACCTGTAAATTGATAACACATTATGATTTTACCTTATTTAGCCTTTCAGTTTTGTTCATTATACATTGACTAAACATGTTCAAATCAAATTGCTTTAGTTGTATGGGCGTTTCCCCTATATAAGATTTTGAATTAAGGTAATATTGTGATATATCTTTGTCATCTTCAATTTCAATGTATTTTATTTGTATTCGTTGTAAATACCCTTATTGTAGCCTCATTGGTCAAGTACGGCTAGAATAATTAATTTCCCTTTAAGCGCCCCTTTTACCTATGTATACCTTTGGTAAAGTTTTTTCTTTACTCACCTGATGTGAATAAGGTTTTTTCCGAGTCAGTTTGGGTATTGGTCCCTTGAAAGAAACACGTTATATGGATTTCAACATTTTACAATTTTCTAAATCTTAGTGCATTATTGGCAGTACTATGGTTTGTCATTTCATGACAAACCGTTCGTCATTATTGGCAGTACTAGGTTTTGTCGCTTCATGGCAGTAGGTTCGTCATTATTGGCAGTACTATGGTTTGTCATTTCATAGCAGTCGGTTCGTCATGTACTGGATAAGTCGACTTTACTTTTAGTTAATTATCTCTAAAATTGTCATATTTCATTTTCTAAAGTAACTCTAATGAATACTTGCATATTTCTATTGAATACATTATAAAGTATGTAAATTGTGTATGAAGCGTGTAGGTCATATTATTACAGATGATCTTAATTGTATTTCTCACAAATATCTAAGAAAAAAGAGGAGTTACCGGCACAGTTATGTGGCAGAAGTCACCATGGAGCTATACAATACATGAATATAAATAATATAATAGAACATTTAAGACGTTACAAAAATATTTGATTGTAGTGCAATTACGATACCGACTTAGGGCGGTCATTTAATTTGACAAAAGCCAAACAAATGGTGTGGTTAACCGGTTTACGGGCCCACCTTCCCACTCACCGTAACAGCAGAACAATCAAAAGACGTACATTTAAAAATTTATAAATAATCCTCCATGTAAAGAACAAGGGTCAACAGGTATCGCATATTGAGAGGTCATAAAAATATAAACACGAAAGGTATTGTAAAACACATAATGGTATAAAAATATATGCGACATCAACATGATAAACCGTGCTCTGCCAGTCTGAAAGCGAGCTAAGACCCTAGATCTGTAGGAGTCCCGACTAACAGTCAGAGGGGACGAGGTTCAGGACCATATCTCCTCTGAAAGAGGTTTTGACAAGGCCCGTCATACTAAGTTCGATTTCAATAAAGGGACAGAGTATATATTACCTTCCAGGATCGATTATTCCAAATGCCAGGATATTGTTAAAGAAGCACTTAATATTTTTAATAATATAATCATTGTTTAAAAGATATACTATATAGTTTTCAAAACTGAATTGAAATCTACTTCTACGTATGTTGAAACCCCATTGTGCAAGGACAAGATCCTACCTGACCATTGTAAAGGTATGTGTGAATTCAATTTAAGCATTTATTTTTAAAGATCCTGATGTTGTCAGAGAACTTACCTTCCTCCAAGAACATTATATCATTACACCAGCAGATAAAGCATCTAATAATTATACATTTACTTGTAAGAAATATTACTTTGACAGCCTAGTGAAAGAATTAGGATTAAATTCAGCTCCAGGAAATCCTACTTATACTCTCACGAACTTATCGGTTTCGAAAGTACTCGAGAATCATAAATCTGTCCTCAATACGTTTGGTATTGACTCAAATAAATTAAATTTAGAACTTCCATATTTGTACTGCATTCCAAAACTGCACAAAAACCCTTACAAACAACGCTTTATCGCTGGTTCCTCGAAGTGTTCCACATAATCTGTATCGATGCTACTCACAAAAATATCATCAGAAATTAAATCTGGCCTCCATAGATATTGCGAAACAGTATATTCCAGAAGTGGAATTAATCAAATGTGGATTCTTAAAAATTCAAAAGAGTTGTTAGAACGTCTAAAATCAAAAAGTTTTACTAAAATTCACTCCATCAAGTCTTTTGACTTTTCGACTCTTTACACAACTATCCCTGATCAGAAATTAAAAGACAGATTGGCGGGAATTATTCAAAATGCATTTACTAGTAAAATAGGAAGCCGCAAATTCAAATATATAGTAATAGGCCACGATAAAACTTACTTTGTTAGGGAAAATTCTGATTCCAAAAATAAATACACTGAAACAGCTGTCAACCAGATGTTGAACTTTCTTATCGATAACATTTTTGTGGTGTTTGGAGGTAAGGTTTTTCAACAAATTGTCGGCAATCCAATAGGCACTAACTGTGTTCCGCTTCTGGCTGACTTATTCCTTTACTCATACGAAGCAGATTTCATTCAGTCTTTGCTTTCTCAAGGAAACAACAATTGACTCTTGGCTTCAATTTTACTTGCAGATATATAGATGACTTGCTTTCAATTAATAATCCTTCATTCGCGGATTACCTTAGCATCATCTATCCGAGTGAACTGGAGGTCAAAGAAACCACAGAAAGTAGTAATTCTATTTCGTATTTAGATATTATGTTGTCTTTCGACATTAATGGTCAATTGAACACCTCACTCTATGACAAACGTGACGATTTCAATTTCGCTATCACAAACGTTTCTTTCATAAGTAGCAACATTCCATCATCGCCCGCATACGGCGTATTCATATCTCAGTTAATACGTTATTCCAGAGCATGTTCAAATTACAATGACTTTGTTCTGAGGGCTAGGCGACTTTCAGTTAAGCTGCTCAACCAGGGTTATATATGTGCTAGACTAGCAACGTCACTGAGGAAGTTCTACGGTCGTTAGGGGCAGGCTTGGTGTAATGGTTAAGCGCTTGGCTTGCGGCGCCGACGATCCGGGTTCGATTCCCGGGTTGCGTCACTATGTTTAAGAGGTTGGTAACCTCCTGCTTCCATGTCGCGATATAACTGAAATATTGTTGAAAGCGACGTAAAACACCAATCAACCAACCAACCAACCAAATCTACGGTCTTTACGAGACTCTTATGACTCCATATGATATCTCGTTATCCAGACTTTTAAATGATATTCTGGACTGAGACCGATTCCGATCATTTTACACAGATTTGACACCTTCTATACTAGAAGGTTACCTACTTCGACTTCTCCATATATAAATACATATAGAATTTACACGATTTGACTCTTTCTACGGGGTATATGTGACGGGTCTTGCTAGCAAGCAGGAGATGCTCACTCTCCCCGGGCACCTGATATCACTCCATCACAGGGGTTCACATATTTGAATAAAGCTAATACTTGAGATAAATCTACACCTTTCTTAGATTTAAACATCAAAATTATCAACCACCTAATATATACTAATATTTATGATAAACGTGAGGATTTTGGATCTCCTATTATAAATTTCCCTTCCTTGGATGGCGATGTCCCTCGACTTCCATCATATGGTATCTATATATCTCAATTAGTTCGATTTGTCAGAGGCTGCACCGATGTTTTGGACTTTCATAAACGAAATTTACAAATTACTACTAAACTTTTAACTCAGGGTTACAGATATCACAAGCTAAGAAAAACATTCGGCAAATTCTTCAGATCTTATTCAGAACTTCTATCTAAATTTGGAAATATTTCTTTTCAACAGTATGTATCCAATGGGATTTTACCATCCTAATTTTACCGGTGATCTCGCATATAAACTAAGGAAAGTAAAAGGCTCCGATAACGTTATTTTATCATGTAATAAAATAGTCAAACGTCTTCTAAATAGACAATATGATATTGAGATCATCAAAAAGACTATAGGTCTTATATTTGGCCCCTCTACAGCCTTATGAAGACTTTTACTTGAACGTTGCACGCTGACTAACAGGGCGTTGGGGACTATATGACAGGCCTTGTCCAAACCTCTTTCAGAGGAGACATGGTCCTGAACCTCGTCCCCTCTGACTGTTAGTCGGGACTCCTACAGATCTATGGTCTTAGCTCGCATTCAGACTGGCAGAGCACAGTTTATCATGTTGATGTCGCATATATTTTTATACCATTATGTGTTTTACAATACCTTACGCGTTTATATTTCTATGACCTCTCAATATGCGATACCTGTTGACCCTTGTTCTTTACATGGAGGATTATTTATAAATTTTAAATGTTCGTCCTTTGATTGTTCTGCTGTTACGGTGAGTGGGAAGGTGGGCCCGTAAATCGGTTAGCCACACCATTTGTTTGGCTTTTGCGAAATTAAATGACCGTCCTAAGTCGGTATAGTAATTGCACTACAATCAAATATTTTTGTAATGTGATATATGTTCTAGTATATTATTTATATTCATGTATTGTATAGCTCTATGGTGACTTCTGCCACATAACTGAGCCAGTAACTCCTCTTTTTTCTTTTGTACTGAGTTGTGTAATGCCATCACCTGTTTTGATGGCTAATATTTATGTACAATTTAATGGCATAATATTTATCAACAGATTATTGGGATTTCTATGGGCACCAACTGCGCTCCCCTTATAGCAGATTTATTTTTATACTGTCATGACAGGAACGTTATGCATTATAATCAAACGTTTAAACGTTTCGATGTTATTGACAAGTTCAATGGCACGTCTAGATATCTTGATGATATTATAGTTATCGATAACTCTGAGTTTGAAAACTACATTACTGACATTTATTCACCTGAACTTCAATTAAACAAAGCCAATACTTCCAATCAAGAAACTCCTTTCTTGGACTTAAATATTAAAATTACTAACAACACCATTCATACAAACATATTTGATGTATGATATATATCTTATTGCAAATCTCCCTTACCTAGATGGTCATATCCCCAAACTCCCATCATATGGTATTTATATTGGTCAATTGGTTCGGTTTGCTAGAATCTACACTAACGTTTTGAATTTTCACGCAAAATATCCCAGATTACTTTTAAACTACTTACTCAGGGTTATATCTTTTGGTAAAGTTTACAGATCTTATTCAGACATTTTATCCAAATTTTGAAATGTGACTTGTCAACAATGAGTATCCATTTCTCATCACAATTTCGACAATGATCTAGTGTTCAAACTAAGGAGGGTCAAAGGTTCCGATAATTTTATATCGGCAGGTTCAAAAATAATTAAACGCCTTCGACATCGACGGTATGACCTCGAGATCATCACTAAAACCATAGGTCTTGTATTGGGGCCCTCTACAACCCAATACAGACTTTTACTTGAGCCTTGCTCGCTGACTAACCATACGGTTGGGGATTTATAATAGGCCTTGTTCAAATCTTTTCAGAGGAGACAAGGTTCTGATCCTCGTCCCCTTTGACTGTTAATGGGATTCCTATTAATCAAGGATCTGAGCTCGCTTACAGACGGGTAGAGCACGATTTATTTATGTTGAAGTCGCCTTACATATTTTTGATAGCAACATATTATTCTATAAACGTTTCGTGCGTAGAAACATTTATGACTTCTCCTCTTGATAAACCTGTTGATCCTTACTCTCTTTCTGGAGGATCATTTAAAATGTGTCCTTTGATTGTGCTGCTTTTGCGTAGAGTGGAAAGGTGGGTGCCCTTAAACTACTTAACCACACCAATTTATTGACGTTTATTACTTTAATTGACCGTCTAAGTTGGTATCGTACCCGCAGCACAATCGACTATTCCTATTCCGTTTTTCTTTGTATAGTTTACTATTATCATGTTTTCTGTGCATATCTTTGGCGACTTGTGTCGTACAGCTCTGTCAGGTGTCTTCTGTTTTCGAAATGCGCATATGGTATATATGTTATGTGTTTATTTCTATCTATGACAATGTCTAAATCAATATATTCGAGGGAATGATCTTGTTTTGAATATATATAAGTACCTGAATTCAAAAAAAGTTCCCCGCAGAGGGTTTGACTTAAGTGTAATTATACACATTTTCTTGATGTTATGTGGCTTGGGCACTTTCTATACAGTGTTTGTTCACATTCATGTATATATACAGTGCTGAATTATATCGTTTCGTCTGTATGTCAGGGCATTCACGGCGGGTGTGGATAACCAAACAGGAGACGCTTACTCCTCCCGGACACCTGGTCTCACCTCTGAATTTCAGGGGTCCGTGAATGTCCACTGTGATACATTGTTGTTAGTGCCATAGTGATACCAGTAATTTTCGTATTTTAGTATCTAGTGCGATCGAGTCTGATTGAAAGGATGGCGTGTTCGAACCTCACTGGATGCTAAGCAATATCGTTCTACCTCACTAGTCGTACAATTTATCATGGTAATCTCTCAGTACTCTCGATGACAAATAAATGTATTTGACTGCATTAAGCTGTTCCGAAATATTTAAATAGATATTTAAAGACATATATACCATGATATGTAAATTTTTTATTCTTATACTATTATTTCGACTTTGTAGCTTCTTTAACACAATCTTTCAAATTGGTTCTGTCCTTTCGCCACATACAGTTCCCGTCAATTTTCCTTCTTTCATTTACACAAGCCGCATACTTGAAGTAGCATTGATCTATCAATTGTTTTTCGTGTGAAGTTTTACCTTTTGGTATATTACAAGAATTCTGAAAATATAAATATGATTACCTCTAAATAATTATTCATATTTCTCATTGACAAAATAGAGAAATTTTACTGATATGAGGTAAGTGAATAGTGAAATGGCTAAGAGTGGGATATTATCCCATCAAAAGAAGTTTTAGTATTTAATTGAAAGATATGAAAGACGTACATGATCGGCAGTTGTATGTTATTTTGTTTAATAAAATGGTAAATAGAGTAATCCACTGATTGAATCTGAATGTTTAATATCTCAAACCAAATTTGTCACAGTCTCTTTCTGAAGAATTGGATTCGAAGTATTATTCTAAGAACTGTAGAGAAAGTAAAGTGTTTATAAACTTTAAATTTCTCCCTAAGTTACACACAGAGTACTAAGTAAACTGTTCTTATGTTGAAGCCTGTAATTATTATTCGCATTGGGTAACAATGGGCATGCATCAAATAAAGAGGTCATTCTAAATTTAGTTAAGTAGGTCATTGCAAACAGTACTACGTGTAAAGCATTACCTGACAGTTACAATTATCAACATATGTCCCAAATCTGAAGGCATCTCTTTGATAAACGGTAACACTTCTCCATACAGCGTTCCAATAACACATGCCAAAATACATCTTTCCGTCCTTATAGTATCCTGTTCATGTAAATAAAAGCATTAGATATAAAACGATCATTATTTGAAATATAAATGCATATGTAGTAAATGAATTATCATTTCTATTAATGATTGAAGAAAAAAGAAGAGAAGGGTCTTGACTTAATTACATAAGAATTTTGCAAAATATTACAAATATGATATTTATTGAAGCTTCATGAGATTGTTTTCACAAGGCAGCGCACATAATAAGGTAATAAAAATAGGAAATGCTTATAATTACATGTCTTAGTGTCGATTGTACATACTATTGAGGAAGATAATTTATTGTATTCCTATATCATTATATCATAATTAATTTTATTAATCAACAATGGTACTGATTGTAGTTTACGTAAATACCTGATAGAATCCATTCAGTTGTTTTATCTGGGAGTATATTTCTGGCACCGAGGCATTGGAATGTGGGATTATATATATACGTTTCCTTTGTTGTACCTTTTATAAATGGTATTTTACTTGTACCCTGTAAAACATGCACATAAAAAACAACACGGATTATGCCAGTAGCAAAACATTCGTATATTGAAATACAATACATGAATTAACTAGTTAGTATTTATCATACTGTTAGGCGAAGAACTCGATTCAAAAGTTCAGGAATCCATCAGGAAACTGCTTCAGTGTGGTGGAGTTGTGAACTCCTCAGTCGTCCGTGCCAGCGCACGCGGCATAGTGATGGCCCGTGAAGGGAACTTATTGTCTGAATTTTGGGGGACACATAGACCTTACCAAAAACTGAGCCCTGTCACTGATGGCACGAATGAACTAAGTTAACCGTCAGGGCACAACATCTGCCAAAGCCAGTGTCTCGAACTTCTCAGTTGATACACTATTGGATGACAAGCCTGTGACATTCGAAGTTTACTTTCCCGAGGACTGGGATATTACGTATAGCCCGAATCACTGGTCAAATATGGAGACCATGGAATCTTATTTGGACAATGTTTTACTACCGTATACAGTGCAGGTGAAGGGTCGTCTGGATTCGCCTCTGGCTCAATAGACCTCAGTAATATTTGATGTGTTTAGGACACGAATCACAGAAGACTTCAATTTCAAACTCCGTTTCATACATTTTGTTACTATATCGCCATGCTGCAGCAATAAACTGCAGCTTATCTATCTGTCCGTAAACAAAATGTTCCAGGACCAAATGAAGCACAAGTTTCAAATGTGGTACAGTGACCAAGTCATGCAACATCTGACAGACGACGGTGGTTGTCAACCGGATTCGAGTAAAACTGATTTCGGAGTTGGTACATTAAAAGGCATTTCGGCAAAATGGCATTGTGATGTAAAGATGATGGATAAATCCAAGCCATAAGTCCAAATATCATGAAACGAAAGGACATACAAAATCAGAACTCCAACTTTATCATTAGCGGTTTTAGAGAACTGGGTATTGTTGACCACTTAAGCGATTTCACAAACAATAAAGTCCAATCCTCCGACGGACTTGAATGTGAATCTTATCATATTTATTCATTTATTTATTTTTTATTTTTGTTTGCGTGAAACGATACATTTTAAGTTTCAGTGATTTTATGTACAGTCTGTTCGATTTAAACATATCATGGCATATGTATTTTATTTGAATAAAATTCGATAGAACTTCATTCGTATTGAATAAATTCAGTAAATGTTCAGGACAATCGTGATATACCTATGGTCTATAGTCTTGCTTGCTATGTACATCTACGTACGAATTGCGTAAATTAACGATGTGAATGCAATTCAGATATACCAGTACATCTTATGTACTATAAATTTGCCGCATGTTTTTGAAAATCTGCAAATTTTACACGCGCCAAATTTTCCATTGCCTATTTTACAGCAAATTCGCCAAAACTTCCAGACGCCAAAATAACCCTATATAAGGTTACTGAATATAGCTGAAGGAAAATAACTGAATACGACGTGGATGAATTCGTTGGGATATACCGTATGTAGGTAGCTACCAACATTATTACCATTTATGGATAAACTGTCATTATATAAAAACGTAGACCCTAAGACAATTGTCAGTTGCTTCATTTTACGACTATGAAGTACTTTATACATTCTTCTCTTAAACCGGGGGAAAATAAGCTACTAATGATAGACATTAATGTCAGTGGTTGCTGACAGTCAGCTTCAAAAACTATATAGATGTTGTTAATGACGAATTTTGAGATTTTTTTTAAATCGAATTCAATATACATGCAATTATCTCTAAAATGACAACGATTCTTTTGTTATGTACGTCATAGTTATTGAAAATAAGGTAGAGGTACTAGCGAGATTTCTTCGCGAAGACGTTATTTTCAATAATGCCAAAAAATCTGAAATAAAAATGATACAAAATATTATTCAGTTTTTGTAATTACGACAAAACAGAAGTCTAAAAGTCATAGAACCGAAAGATATACAAATGATAATGATAATAATAAAATAATAATAATAATAAAATAATAATAATAATAATAATAATAATAATAAATAGAAATTAAATGAAAAATAAAAAACGAAAGAAACAGAAAACATATACTAAATAAGAAAAGTGAAAATCCAAAAAGAAAGTAAAATAAGTGCTCGGTGAGTGATCATCTCCTATTTTCTAGTAATGCCCGTCAATAAAGACCAAAAGAAATTATCGAATCAGGCGAATGCCAAATGTTGGTTTGAAACTCTGTATTTAAATGATTGGTACCGGTCGTCTCAATTCAGAATATTTTAAACAATCTAGATAACGAGATGTAGGTGAAGTAGTAAGTTTTTGAAAAAAAAGACCAAGAGAAAATAATTTTACTGGCATTGCTGGAAATATAAATTAATTATCGGATTTTCAAAAACTTCTTTAGACACTCTATATGGATTGCAAAAATAAAATAGTTCACCTTAATGTGTACCATCACTTCGATTTTGTATCTGATATTTCCATCTTTCATTACATCTGTTCTGTCTTGTATACGTCCTGTAATGACTGTAAATTAAACATAAAAATGAGAAAAAAACGTTAAAATACAATATTTGCACAGAAGTAAGTTTAATTCATGATCAGTATGTTTGGAATACGTTTGTCAGGGTCAGTATATGAAACCAGGGCACTCAAACCAACGCACTTAATGCATTTCCCCACAAATGTATTGGATACCATAATTTCCTATTTTATCATTACAGTACATATCAATTAGATTCTACTACAGTGAGATTTTTTCTTTTCTTTTTTCATTTTTCGCATCAGTAATTTCAGTACGGTAAATTGTATATAAAGTGAAAACTTATGAAAATAATGTATTTACTCCAATCTGCCTTGCACAATTGTTTTTGAGGATTGGAAGTAGCACAGGTACATTTCGGAGTGGGACCAATACTGCCCGCACAAAAAGAACTGAAAATCAAGATGATGGTCATCATAACTCTTAGAAACACCATCTGAAATATGAATAATATCATATTCGTCACTTACACACAGAATTTATTTTCTATGATAAAATTAGGATAGTTTTGCGAGATTTTTTTCAAGATAGAACTAAATGTTTTTGTAAGATAGCCATATGTTACACAATGTTATTAAGATTATAAATTGAACTAACATTCATCAATCTGCTACTTAAGGTCTTTTATATTTATTAATCGAACTACCATTCTATGTTGTCATATTCAGTACAGTTAAAATTTAGATGAATTAATAACGACCCAAACCAAGCTAATGGAATGACTATGGTTTGATAAATGAACATATGAAATATTTAATACTTAAGAAAACTAATTTAATTTAGATGTTATTCGACATTGCTTCATCTCGTCTCATATACATTTCTTTTGTACTAAACATAAAAGTGATACTTACTTTGCCGTTTTCGTGCTTCTCCTAAATTTTGTGCTCCAAGTATTTCTCGATCTTGACTGTAGCTATCCAACAGAAAAAAGATGTTTTATATACTCTCTCATGATGCTGACGATACATAATATCAATATATAACATATGTTTCATTATTTATGCAAATCATTCCTAATTTACATTTTGTTTTTCAAGACAAATACAGCATTACGTACAGATACCATGTACTAATATAAAAGTATAATATTATATGTAGCAATGCTAATGGTGTGTACCAGATGCACATTGCTAATAATAAGGTCTCCCCAGCTATGCTTAAGGCGGATTCTGTGGAAAATGATGAAAGTGGTGGGAGAAAAAAACATATTTCATGACACTTTCGTGTTATTTGGAAGAGACGCAAGTGATCCTACATCGCTCACCTGAGGATCATATCCACCATTTTTAAGGTGGACGACAGGTAATGAACAAAAATATGCCATTGAATTTCTGACACGATAGTATGTACAAAATTTTGAATAATTTAAATTATCATCATTTTGAGGAGTTATCTCCCCTTGATATAGAATGTTCTTTACAAGATACGCAATTTTACGTAACACAGAAAGCGTTGCACTTATGAGGTGACGACACGTACCTGATGTACTGCAAAGAAATATAGACCTAAACAACATACCCATACGTAGTTGGGAAAGATTTTCCTCGTGTACTGTGACACGGTATTTCGGTTTTTACACTCCCATCCGAAAGACAGGACATTGTAGACTCGAAACTGTGACGTTTAGGTCCGAAGTCAAGCACATAACCGATTGAACTACGTTGACACAGTAAAGATGGCAGAAAACCATCTCTGGTAAAACATCTCCGGATATAAATTTGCATAGATTTGAATTATCTATAAAAGTTCATCACTGTTTGCGACAATACAAAATATCTGGGGAAAACCTTTGAAATGTGAATAATTTCTTTAAAAAATTGTTTAGTAACTTTATTTGTAAATATCATCAACGGAAGTTGGTGCATTTCCAGAACATATCATAATAATAAAACATGTCATTTCATAAAAAGAAGGAACATTCAATGACTTAGTCGTATGGTAAATACCTAAACTTACATACATAGCGAAAAGTAGAACAAGAACATACGAGACGATTTATCATCATTATTTAGATTTTCTTATTTCAGATATCATTAACTGTCGTTGTATCTAATCTGGCACTTCAAATAGTTGTATGAAATAGATACTCTGTTGTATCCTTAATTGATGGGCGTGTGTGTTGTTCGGTGGGTGTCGTGTCCGAGAGGTCAGTATGCAACTCGGGAAGGCAGCGTATAAGTTCAACTTAGATATACCTCTTTCATTTGTTTACGATACTATAAGTGCATTGACATTATCATTTACGCCAGTAATCCGAAATCACGCACTGCATTATTTCACTTGATTACAGATTTTATATTTGTGGATTGTTAATTCCGAAATTGTTCAGAGAACACCATCCTACACAGATTATACATCTTCTTTTGTATTAAGCCAGAGAAAATACCAATGACCTCTGGTTACATCAACCATGGGTCTGATGAACTTTAAGAAAATAAAAATATAGCGTCTAATCCAACCGTTTTCTGTGCACTTTAATTTACCTTATATGATTCACTATACAGATGTTACTCAAAGAAGCTTAAATTTTGCGACAAAATTTGGACCTATATTTTATTTGCTATTGCGTTATTTCTGTGCATTTTAAATGCTTTTATGATTTCTATATTTCTTGATGTCAATTCCATAATAAATGAACATTTAAATAAATTTAATGATTGCAGCGCGGAAATACATACAATTTTCTGTCTAGATGTATTTGACTCTCACAGTCGGGTCAGTAACATAATTTGTTGGATCTAGTTACTAGTTGAACTGCCTTACGCTCGGCTTAAAGCATCGTTGAATACACTTGATTTGTGGAAATTTGAGACACAGAGATAATGCTGCTGTACATGTTCTTATTGTTAGTGAACGTTCTAGTTTTAAATTCCAATTTTCGAGTTTCCTTTCCACTCCATGCGCAATTTTGTTAGACTTTGTTAAGAACTTAGTAATATTTTATTCATTTTCTTTTTTGTTCTGAAGTTTCAGAAAAAGACCTAAATATCACATTAATATATGAAGTTGTTTCGAAAACAAATATAGCAAGAAATTAACACAAGGACACTTATTCCATTTATTGTGTCAACCAAACGAGGCTCGTCAGATTATCGATAACCTCAAACAAACCAGACTCGTCAGATTATCGATAACCTCAAACAAACCAGGGTCGTCAGATTATCGATAGCCTCAATCAAACCAGACTCGTCAGATTATTGATAGCCCAAATCACACCAGGCTTCTCAGATTATTGATAGCCTCAAACAAACCAGGCTCGTCAGATTATCGATAGCTTCAATGAAACCAAGCTCGTCAGATTAATGATAGCCTCATTTAACCAGGCTGTCACATAAGAAATCCAGCGCGTTATCCATGGACCAACATGTCATTCATTTATAGAATACTAGCATAAATATTAAAGAACTTTCTTGCTGAGGAAAATATCGAGACGTTTGTCTCTTCTATCTTAAGTTCATTATTGCTGAAATATATCTTGTATCAGAATTAGTCCATTTCTAATTACAAACTTGTATATATAAACACTATAACATTAGTATATTCTTCTTTAACAATGCGACAAAAATATTATATCCAAATGATAACGATAACTGCTAGTGACCCTCGTCTTCTTTTCAAGCTGGCGTTAGTCTGAATCAAACCAGACTCGTCAGAATACCGATAGTCTCAATCAAATCAGGGACTTTAGCTTAACGCATGCAGTGAAACGGAATCTGGGTTAATAAATTGTTATCTGAATCCATAGCCTGAAAGAAATCACGCTCGCCAGACTCTCCATAGCCACAGTCAAAATCGGCTCGTCAGATTATCGATAGCCTCAAACAAACAATGCTCGTCAGATTATCGAAAGCCTCCATTAAATCAGGCTCGTCAGGTAATTGATAAACCAGGCTCGTCAGATTACCGGTAACCTGAAACAAACCAGGCTCGCCAGGTTCTCGATAGCCTTAATCAAATCAGACTCGTCGGATTACCGATAACCTTAAACAAACCAGGCTCGTCAGATGGCCGATAGTCTCAATCAAACCAGGCTCGTAAGATTACCGATAGTCTCAATCAAACCAGGCTCGTCAGATTATTGATAGCCTCAATCAAACCAGGGACTTCAGCTTATTGATAACCTCAATGAAACCAAGCTCGTCAGATGACCGATAGTCTGAATGAAAACAAGCTCCTCAGATTATCGGTAGCCTTAATTAAACCAGGCTCGTTAGATTATCACTAGCCTTAATAGGTCCATTTTCGAGTTATCGATAATAATCGTTGTGAGTCTGTATTTACGCACTTCTCACTGTGTGCGGTAACGAAAAGTCAACCGCGTCTACATTCGGTTTCTTTAGAGATTTGTAAACAGTGGGAAGTACAAAGTTTAAAACAATCTATTACATTTTATGGGGTTAATATTTCCGTTATCATGTGGGAAAAGTGTGCAGTGAAAGGTTGTACAAGTGACAATAGGAAGAGACGGAGGTGTGGATATATGTCAGGCATCAAATGTTTTCCATTTCCAACGGTGAATCGTGCTCTAAATGAGCATAAAAATGGTTGGGATTGCTTCGTAGGAAAGAGTATGAACCCACATAGTTTCATACAGTGTGCTCTCTTCACTTTGTTGATGGCCAGACAAACCAAGACAATCCTTATCCCACCCTTTTTGCGTATAACAACTTCAAATTGAGCAGGAAGCAAAGCAGCGACAAGGCCATTTTGTAAAAGGGCATATAAAGAAAAAAGCTCAGACCCCGAGAATGACAGGTAGATAGACTTGACCGACCATGAGCTGGCATCAGAGGTAAGAAATTAATAGTATCTTTGCTTCTGTAAAGCTTAGATAACAAGTTCTGCCAGTTCTTAAGTACCGGAAAGGAGAAAAAAAAGAACACCAAATGAGACTAAGTATCAGGAGAGCACAAGAAAACTGGACCAGCAAGGAAGTTGTCAAAATTACAAGAATTTGTATTGACACTTTTGAGGATAAATTAAGGTCGAGACTTCCTTGTTTTATGGAACATCTTTTGCAAGAGTGTCTCATATCTGTACAGCATGGGTTAACCTTATATATTCTGTTTTTGTGCCATTACTCAAATGGCAAAACTCAGGCAAAATAAAAAAGCACTTGCCTCCTAGCTTTAGAGTATTTCTTAAAACCACATGTGTCATTGATTGTACTGAATTTGCCATAGAAAGACCCTCAACGCCCACAGCACAGGCTTTTACATACAGTACATTTAAGCACAAAAATACCTTCTAGGCACTTGTAGTAATAACACCAAATTGCATTTTCATATGTATCCAATTTGTGGGATGGAAATGTATCAGATAGGTACATCACTGAACATTGTGGTTTCTTGGATCCTATACGCCCAGGGAATGAAGTGATGGCAGACAGGGTTTGTGTCATCAGAGATCTTCCTTTAGTGAGAAAGGCCACTTTAAACATTCAACCTTTCACCAATAAATGTTCATGAGGTAAAGGTAAAAGATTGAATTCCCAAGATATTAAACGTACACAGAACAGGTTGAAGGTTGAAGGTTGATTGGTGTTTTACGTCGCTTTCAACGATATTTCAGTTATATCACGACATGGAAGCAGGAGATTACCAACCTCTTAAACATAGTGGCGCAACCCGGGAATCGAACCCGGATCGTCGGCGCCGCAAGCCAAGCGCTTAACCACTACACCACGCCTGCCCCTCGTACACAGAACAAGGCCAGACTTAGAATACATGTCGACAGAGATATTGGGCGTCTCAAGAATTACAAGGTACTGTCCAACACAATACCATTGGCTCTAAAACCTGTATCAAATCAAATTTTGAAACTATGTGTTTTTCTTAGTAACTTGCAAGTAAATACGAAAAAAAAACCAAAAATGCTGTAACCTGACTGTGGCACTAACAACAATGTACCACAGTGGACATTCACGGACCCCTGAAATTCAGAGGTGAGACCAGGTGCCCGGGAGGAGTGAGCGTCTCCTCTTTGGCTAGTGACACACCCGCCGTGAATGCCCTGACACAGAAGAAACAATATAATTCAGCACTGTATATATACATGAATATGAACACTGTGTAGAAAGTGTCACAGCCACATAACATAAGGAAAAAGGGTATAACAACACTTAAGTCAAACCCTTGCAAGAAACTTTAGTTCACAAGGAGTATTTTATTGAATGTAAAACTAGTTTCGTTGCTCATAGTTAATTGAATATTATCTAATGATACATGTTATAAATTTTAATTTTTGTTACATTTTAAAAGATGGCATTACATACAATTCAAAGAATTTCTTTGACTTTTTTACAATTTCTTGATACATTTCCTTGACAAAGTGAATTCTGTCAATAATGATTCCTTTTTTTTGTAAAAAATAAAGTCACAATACTATAATTTACATACACCCATCTGTCCTTGAATTTGTACATACCAATGTGATGACTGCTTCAACCTAATAACCCCAGTGTCATCTTTTTGAATGTGGTAATGGTTATCTTCACAAAGTGTATTAGGTGTTTCATTTTGAAATGTATAGTTGCATTTGACCTCAGCAAATCCTGTGCCACAACATTTACATGATACAACTACAGCTGGAGATGCCCCCATGAAGGGGTAATCTTTATCAGTAAAAATACCACATATGTCAACTTTGAAAGACTTCTGATTTTTCTTATTTTCTTCAGTGTACAATTGGCGAGTAATACATACAAGTATAAGGTTATAAGTTTAGGTAACCTATGCAACACATGTACATCCTCCACAATGCACCTTACCATTGTTGCAAAAGCAAGTCCAAGTTTTATAAGGATTATCACTTCGTCTGGTTTCCGGTATGCAACTAGATTATATATATATATATGTGGAGTAAATTTGGCAAGCTTGCCATTTTCACATCACTAACGTGATGTGCCTGAAATAACTTGTAGCCATTATCATTTCTGTATTGTTTAAGTCTTTCTTCTGTTCATCCACAATGCCTTAAGTAGATAAATAATGATATCACATGATTCTGTTCATGGTATATGTTTCAAGTTTTTTGTCCAGTTCTCTTCCAACACATTCAAATCGGGCAAATCAACTTGGTGCCCATCCACTGTTACTATTTTCTTCTCAGGTGTAATGATGTCATCTGCAAAAGTGAATCAAATCATATTGACATACCGGTATACCCTTTCATTATAATTTCATGAAAAGAATGCTGATCAACCTCTCTTTTAAATACTATTACTATGTGGGATTTACTGTCGGTTTGTATGAAGAATCCGATATTTAGACATGTCATTATTTCAAATTGTAGTCATATCGAATTTAAAGAGGTCAATCTTCATGAAATTCCTCAATTAATTTTGGAAATTTTATTACTGAAATAGCTCTTGTGCTCAAAGTACGATTCAGCAAATTTGCATAATGGTCTAAGATAACACTTAAATGCTCACTGGATGATGATGAAGATGCAGAGTCTGATACTGCACAATGAATCAGAGAGTGTTAACACTGTACCTGAGACAGTAGGTTATATATAGTATATTGCCGGCATTAGGTAATTTGTTTTCAAATTTTCGTTAAGTTATAAAGACTGTGTCATGACCTGAAAATGTTACCTTTTCTTCCAATACTTTCTAATTGAAGTTCTTCGGCCAACCTACACAGACGAACTAAATGCTGTTTATTATACAGCTGACATGTAACTCCCCTAAACTGAAGAAATCCTTTTAAATCTGGGACTTTCCAAGTTGGAAAGCGATCGTGTCCATGTTGGTCAAAGCATAGTAATTCCATTTCCCAAAGGGTCCCATGTTAAATTACCAAACTTCCAGCAATATTTACACAACATCTTACATTTAAGCTATATACAATCCATATATCAAAATGTTTGTCAGACCGTCCCCTAACAGAATTTTAAGTTTACCATAGGTTATCCACTTTTATTTCGAGAATATACTGTTGGAATGGGGTCACCCCCAAACATTTGCCAAAATTCAAATGTAACAACAACCCCTTTTTAGGTCATAACAATTTTATATTATCGAAATGAGAGAAAAATTAATGATTTTACAGCAGAATGAATCTTTATTTATAGGTTGATCAAATAATTTCATCCCATCACAATCCCTGAAAGATAAAGATAAATCCAAACCATAAGTCCGAAAATCATGAAACCAGAGGATATACAAAATCAGTGAAAATCAAGACCATGTGGAAAATAACAAAATATAACTACTTGAAGAGCATATTTGAATCCCTATGATGGAGTAAACATTGAAATAGTAGTCCCTCTCTCCTTACATCCCATCAGCCAATAACGATTCACGTTAATTACTATTCTTTGACCTATAGAGGCATCCAGCTACTTTATCAAACTAGGAAAGCCCCCATCACACAAAAGCGTGTTGATTTCTGAATAAAATAACACACATTTCATGAAAACCCATGCAGTATTTCAAAAGGAATGCTACTTTAAAGTGCCTACCCCCATCTGGAGTGTACTGAAAATCGGCACAAATTTGGATTAGGGATCACTTCAATGGGGCCTGTAAATGGATAACACATTATGACTTTTGCCTTGTTTAGCCTTTCGGTTTTGTTCATTATACATTGAACAAACATGTTTAAATTAACTTTTAATCAATTTTTTAAGTTATACTGATTTTTGAATAATACCTTTGAAAGCTAAATATGCCTTTTTCTGTACAAAAATACAGACATTCCATGATGTTATTATTTCATATAGAAATTTGGAGGTAAATGGTATTATATTATATATTATATGATAATTTTTATTGAAAATAAACAAAACTTTACATCGAATTGCTTACTTTTACAAAGTCAAGTTTCACAGTCCACAATGTAAAAAATGCACAAATTTCAAAAACTGAGGTAAAGTTCTGTAGATCCTGTTTCAAATGTCTTAAATACCCCGTACAATGGAAATAAATCGATCATCCATGCAAAATACACAAAATTAATTAAAATTTTGCAAATTTAACCCCCACCTCTTTTTTTCATGATGCATGATTTTACAGCAGAACCCATCTTCTTTTATAGATTGATCGAATAATTTCATCCAATCACAGCTCCTGATACATTAAAATAGTAGTCCCTCTCTCCTTACATCATATCAGCCAATCACGACTCTCGTTAATTACTGTTCTTTGACCACAATCAGTTCGATTAAATTTAATTCAAGCAGTCAGTAAACACGATTGAGCCCCAGTATATACGTAGACAGGTAATGTAGTGCAGTGCTCCCGAAATATCACAGTCCACGCCTTTTATATTTTCATAATTTCTATACATTTATAGATTCTATAAAGTTCAAGTGATTTCCAATGTAGAAACATCTAGATTCATAAGAATTTGCAAGAAGATTCATAAATTGTTATGGAAGAAAACAAATTGTAAAGCGTACAAAAGAAAAAAGAGGAATTACTGGCTCAGCTGTGTGGCAGAAGTCACCATGGAGCTATACAATACATGAATATAAATAATATACTAGAACATATAACACATTACAAAAATATTTGATTGTAGTGCAATTACGATACCGACTTAGGACGGTCATTTAATTTGACAAAAGTCAAACAAATGGTGTGGCTAACCGGTTTACGGGCCCACCTTCCCACTCACCGTAACAGCAGAACAATCAAAGGATGTACCTTTAGAAATTTATAAATAATCCTCCATGTAAAGAACAAGGGCCAACAGGTATCGCATATTGAGAGGTCATAAAAATATAAACACGTAAGGTATTGTAAAACACATAATGATAAAAAAATATATGCGACATTAACATGATAAACCGTGCTCTGCCAGTCTGAAAGCGAGCTAAGACCCTAGATCTGTAGGAGTCCAGAGGGGACGAGGTTCAGAACCATAATGTGAAGATGATGGATAAATCCAAACCACAAGTCCAAAAATCATGAAACCATAGTACATACAAAATCAGTGAAAATAAAAAACAAATGGAAAATAACAAAATATGTCTACTTGAAGAGCATATGTGAACCCCTGTGATGGAGTGAGATCAGGTGCCCGGGGAGAGTGAGCATCTCCTGCTTGCTAGCAACACCCGTCACATATACCCCGTAGAAAGAGTCAAATCGTGTGAATTCCATATGTATTTATATATGGAGAAGTCGAAGTAGGTAACCTTCTAGTATAGAAGGTGTCAAATCTGTGTAAAGTGATCGGAATCGGTCTCAGTCCAGAATATCATTTAAAAGTCTGGATAACGAGATACCATATGGAGTAATAAGAGTCTCGTAACGACCGTAGAACTTCCTCAGTGACGTTGCTAGTCTAGCATGCTGTGGAATAACGTATTAACTGAGATATGAATACGCCGTATGCGGGCGATGATGGAATGTTGCTACTTATGAAAGGAAAGTTTGTGATAGCGAAATTGAAATCGTCACGTTTGTCATAGAGTGAGGTGTTCAATTAACCATTAATGTCGAAAGACAACATAATATCTAAATACGAAGTAGAATTACTATTTTCTGTGGTTTCTTTGACCTCCAGTTCACTTGGATAGATGATGCTAAGGTAATCCGCGAATGAAGGATTATTAATTGAAAGCAAGTCATCTATATATCTGTAAGTAAAATTGAAGCCTCTGTCTCCTCTGAAAGAGGTTTGGACAAGGCCCATCATATAGTCCCCACCGCCCTGTTAGTCAGCGTGCAACGTTCAAGTAAAAGTCTGCATAAGGCTGTAGAGGGGCCAAATACAAGACCTATAGTCTTTTTGATGATCTCAATATCATATTGTCTATTTAGGAGACGTTTGACTACAGACGATTACAGTAGTTAAGACAACAATCAATAATATATACAAACAATAAATAAATAAATAGATAAATAATAAATAAATAAATGACCCTTATAACACACTTTCTACAGAGTGCTGGTTCACAATTATTTGCTGAGTTGCACTTGTTTCTTCTGTATGTAAGGCTGGTGTGACTAGCCAAACAAGAGACGCTCACTCCTCATAGGTACCTGGTCTCATTTCTGGTCTCCTGCCTTGTCTTTTATATTTACTCTTATTCGCGGTTGGAATGTGGAGTCTGTAAAAGATTCACCACGGCCGGTGTTTCAAGCGTTATTATTCAACTCTTAGGAAACTGGCTTGGTTGTGTGGGAGTTTCCCCTATATAAGATTTTGAATTAAGGTAATATTGTGATATATCTTTGTCATATTAATTTTCAATGTATGTTATTTGTATTCGTTGTAAATACCCTTATTGTAGTCAACTACGGCTAGAATAATTAATTTCCCTTTAAGCGCCCTTTTTACCTGTGTATATCTATGGTATAGTTTTTTTCTTTACTCGCCTGGTGTGAATAAGGTTTTTTTGTCAGTTTGGGTGTTGGTCCCTTGTAGGAAACACGTTATATAGGTTCCAACATTTTACAACTATTACATAGCAGCTAAATTTCCAAATCTTAGTGCATTATTGGCAGTACTATGGTTTGTCGCTTCACGGCAGTCTGATAGTATTGGGTAAGTCGACTTTACTTTTAGTTATTTATCCCTAAAACTGTCATATTTTATTTTCTAAAGTAACTGTAATGAATACTTGCATATTTCTATTGAATACATTATAAAGTATGTAAATAGTGTATGAAGTGTTTGGGTCATATTATTACAGGTGATCTTAGTTGTACATGTATTTCTGACAAATATCTAAGTTCGATTTTTAATAAAGGGGCAAAGTATATATTACCTTCCTGGATCGATTTTAGTAAATGCCAGGATATTGTTAAAGAAGCACTTAACACTTTTAATCATATTATCATTGTTTAAACGATATACTATATTACAGTTCTTAAAACTGAATTGAACTCTACTTCTACGTATGTTGAAACCCCATTATCTGTCCTTAGATAGATTCTTTGGTTCACTTTTCGGTCATTTTGTTTTCAACACTGCTCTTCAAATATTTATTTATTTTGAGAATTCCAATCATTCGGCCACGAGCATCACTGAAGAGACATAAGTTGTCGAAATGCGCATTTGGTGCACAAAATTAAAAGGTATATATGTTCTATATTTGTAATAACTACTAGGCCAGTGTCACTGCTGGTGGACTGATAATTCCGGAGGGCATCATAAGTCTAGTTTTCAGTGCTTTTGTACTGACATGAAATATATACTTTAAATTTTCAGTCATCAAATTAAGTAAATCACTCTAAAACTAAGGAGTATCTCCCTCATGCATAGCTCTGTCCTTAGATAAAATCCCTCATGCATAGCTCTGTCCTTAATAAAGGCTTCGATCTACTTAACATTACTAATATTTTCCGTGATCATAGAGTCGCATCTAAAATCCCCCAATATTTTCAGAATTTAGAACCTCCACTTATTTGTTACCAGTACAAAAAGCCTATAAGAAATCTTATTTTAAATTATAATAAAGTTACATCTAACCCTGATGTTTCAGACTCTATTCCTTCGTCGTGTTATTGTGAAAATTCTAAATATGTTTATAAACCGGAGGCCATGTTATTACTGGTGACCTAAACTGTATTTCGGACAAGAAATTGCGCACCCTTTTTGAAAAAAGGACCTAAATATAGGTTACCGTCCAGGATAGATTTCAATAAATGCCGTGAAGTTATAGAAGATGCTTTAACTACATACTGTAAACGTTGGTGTAAAAAAGGATAGGTAAAGGGTCATGCTCTTAATGATTGGAAATACGAGATTTTAAGAAATGTCGATACCCGTATTAAGAACTTTACGGAAAATCCGCATTTATTTCAACAGCCCAATACATTGACGACAAATTCTATTAAAAAGAAGATAGCTGACTTACATGCTAAATATGTCTTTGTTCCTGCTGATAAAGCAGGTAATAACATAATAGTTGTTTGAAAACTATATTATATTGAAGTACTTAAAAACGAATTAAACTCCACTCATACATATGTGGAAAGCCCTACGTCAAAAGACAGCACCTTGCACGATCACCTCATGAGCATGTCCGACTTCAAAATTAAAACTGATAAATCTGATCTACCAACCAGATATTGGCTCCCAAAACTACATAAAAGTCCATATAAATCACGTTTCATATCTAATTCTAGCCACTGCTCTACACCGGTACTATCGAAGCATATTACGTCCGCTCTAACTGCTATAAAAGATCATATTATCAAATATTGTGATGTCGCATTTCATAATAGTAACATCAATTACTTTTGGTCGATTAAAAATTCTCATGAAGTTATAGACAAACTTCTTTTGCTAAATTTCAAAGCGACTCAAATTTCTACATTTGATTTTTCTACACTTTATACATCTTTGCCTCATGATTTGATTAAAAGCAAGTTGCTGTCTCTTATACAATGGTGTTTTCACAGAGAATCTAAAACGTACATATCTACTTCCAATAACTCCGGATTCTTTTCCAACAAACAATATACTTCATATAAATACTGGACTTGCAAGGAATTATGTAAAGCACTAGATTTTCTCATAAATAATATTTTTGTGCAATTTGATGGCAAGATATATCAACAAATAGTTGGGATTCCTATGGGTACTAACTGCGCACCTCTGATAGCAGATTTATTTCTTTATTGTTATGAGAGGGATTTTATGGTTTCTATTAAAAAATCACAACGTTTTGACCTCATTGACAAATTTAATAATACTTGCAGATATCTGGATGACATTTTGGTTATCGACAACCTTGAATTCGAACAATTTATATCAGAAATATATCCAACAGAGCTCACATTGAATAAAGCTAATACTTGAGATAAATCTACACCTTTCTTAGATTTAAACATTAAAATTATCTACCACCTAATATATACCAATATTTATGATAAACGTGAGGATTTTGGATTTCCTATTGTAAATTTCCCTTACTTGGATGGCGATGTCCCTCGACTCCCATCATATGGTATCTATATATCTCAATTAGTTCGATTTGTCACAGGCTACACCGATGTTTTGGACTTTCATAAACGAGATTTACAAATTACTACTAAACCTTTAATTCAGGGTTACAGATATCACAAGCTAAGAAAAACATTCGGCATATTCTATAGATTTTATTCAGAACTTCTATCTAAATTTGGAAATATTTCTTTTCAACAGTATGTATCCAATGGGATTTTACCATCCTAATTTTTACGGTGATCTCGCATATAAACTAAGGAAAGTAAAAGGCTCCGATAACGTTATTTTATCATGTAATAAAATAGTCAAACGTCTTCTAAATAGACAATATGATATTGAGATCATCAAAAAGACTATAGGTCTTGTATTTGGCCCCTCTACAGCCTTATGAAGACTTTTACTTGAACGTTGCACGCTGACTAACAGGGCGGTGGGGACTATATGACGGGCCTTGTCCAAACCTCTTTCAGAGGAGACATGGTCCTGAACCTCGTCCCCTCTGACTGTTAGTCGGGACTCCTACACATTTAGGGTCTTAGCTCGCTTTCAGACTGGCAGAGCACGGTTTATCATGTTGATGTCGCATAAATTTTTATACCATTATGTGTTTTACAATACCTTACGTGTTTATATTTTTATGACCTCTCAATATGCGATACCTGTTGACCGTTGTTCTTTACATGGAGGATTATTTATAAATTTTTAAATGTACGTCCTTTGATTGTTCTGCTGTTACGGTGAGTGGGAAGGTGGGCCCGTAAACCGGTTAGCCACACCATTTTTTTGGCTTTTGTCAAATTAAATGACCGTCCTAAGTCGCTATCTTAATTGCACTACAATCAAATATTTTTATAATGTGTTATATGTTCTGGTATATTATTTATATTCATTTATTGTATAGTTCATGGTGACTTCTGCCACATAACTGAACCAGTAACTCCTCTTTTATCTTAGATACTTTGGTTCACTTTTCGATCATTTTCCTTTCAACACTGCTCTTCAAATATTTATATATTTTGAGAATTCCAATTATTCGGCCACGAGCATCACTGAAGAGACATAAGTTGTCGAAATGCGCATATGGTGCACAAAATTTAAAGGTATATATGTTCTATATTTATTATAACTACTAAGCCGGTGTCACTGCTGGTGGACTGATAGTCCCCGAGGGCATCATAAGTCTAGTTTTCGGTGCTTTTGTACTGACATGAAATATATACTTTAAATTTTCAGTCATCAAATTAAGTAAATCACTCTAAAACTAAAGAGTATCTCCCTCATGCATAGCTCTGTCCTTAGATAGATTCTTTGGTTCACTTTTTGGTCATTTTGTTTTCAACACTGCTCTTCAAATATTTATATATTTTGAGAATTCCAATCATTCGGCCACGAGCATCACTGAAGAGACATAAGTTGTCGAAATGCGCATATGGTGCACAAAATTAAAAGGTATATATGTTCTATATTTATTTAAGGACAAGAATCTACCTGATCATTGTAAAGCTATGTGTGAATTAAATTTAAGCATTGATAAAAACGATCTTCCAACAATGTGTTGGCTTCCTAAATTACACAAAAATCCATATAAATCATATTGTTTTGTCAATTTTTTAATCAAAATATATTGTTTTATATTAAATTCTAGTCATTTTTCTTCAAATGTGCTCTCTACACATATTACTTCCGCTCTTACTGCAGGTAAAGTCCTTGTTATCAAGTATTGTAATAGATATAGAAAATATATACATTTGAGTTTTGTGCACCAGATGCGCATTTCGACAACTTATGTCTCTTCAGTGATGCTCATGGCCGAATGATGCTGTTTTTAACAATTATAAAGTCAATTCCTTTTGGTCTATCAAAAATTCTAACAAAGGAATTGAAATATTCCGTTTGAGAAATCTTAAGATTTTTTGATTTTTCGACACTATATACCACTCTACCTCATGATTTAATAAAAAACAAATTGTTGTCTCTCATACGCTGGTGTTTCAGCAGAGATTCTAAATCATATCTCTGTACCTCAGTTACATCTGAATTTTTCTCAAACAGAATGAGAATTATAAATATTGGACTTGTGCTGAGTTGTGTAATGCCATCACATTTTTGATGGATAATATTTACGTAAAATTCAATGGCAATATTTATCAACAGATCATTAGGATTTCTATGGGCACGAATTGCTAATGGAATTCCTATTGATCAAGGATCTGAGCTCGCTCACAAACGGGTATAGCAGGCTTTATTTATGTTGATGTCGCATTACATATTTTTGATACCAATATATTATTCTTTAAATGTTTCGTGCGTAGAAAAATTTATGATTTCTCCTCTTGATAAACCTATTGATCCTTACTCTCTATATGGAGGATCATTTATAAATTTTTTAAAATGTGTCCTTTGATTGTGCTGCTTTTGTGGTGAGTGAAAAGGTCGGTGCCCGTAAACTAGTTAACCACACCAATTGAGTGACGTTTCTTACTTTAAAAGAAAAAAGAAAGTTACTGGCTCAGTTGTGTGGCAGAAATCACCATGAACTATACAATACATGAATATAAATAATATACTAGAACATATAACACATTACAAAAATATTTGATTGTAGTGCAATTACGATACCGACTTAGGACGGTCATTTAATTTGACAAAAGTTAAACAAATGGTGTGGCTAACCGGTTTACGGGCCCACCTTCCCACTCACCGTAACAGCAGAACAATCAAAGGACGTACATTTAAAAATTTATAAATAATCCTCCATGTCAAGAACAAGGTTCAACAGGTATCGCATATTGAGAGGTCATAATAATATAAACACGTAAGGTATTGTAAAACACATAATGGTATAAAAATATATGCGACATCAACATGATAAACCGTGCTCTGCCAGTCTGAAAGCGAGCTAAGACCCTAAATGTGTAGGAGTCCCGACTAACAGTCAGAGGGGACGAGGTTCAGGACCATGTCTCCTCTGAAAGAGGTTTGGACAAGGCCCGTCATATAGTCCCCACCGCCCTGTTAGTCAGCGTGCAACGTTCAAGTAAAAGTCTTCATAAGGCTGTTGAGGGGCCAAATACAAGACCTATAGTTTTTTTGATGATCTCAATATCATATTGTCTATTTAGAAGACGTTTGACTATTTTATTACATGATATAAGAACGTTATCGAAGCCTTTTACTTTCCTTAGTTTATATACGAGATCACCGTAAAAATTAGGATGGGAAATACTATTGGATACATACTGTTGAAAAGGAATATTTCCAAATTTAGATAGAAGTTCTGAATAAGATCTAAAAAATTTGCCGAATGTTATTCTTAGCTTGTGATATCTGTAACCCTGAGTTAAAATTTTAGTAGTACTTTGTAAATTTCGTTTATGAAAGTCCAAAACATCGGTGTAGCCTGTGACAAATCGAACTAATTGAGATATATAGATACCATATGATGGGAGTCGAGGGACATCGGCATCCAAGTAAGGGAAATTTACAATAGGAACTCCAAAATCCTCACGTTTATCATAAACACTAGTATATATTAGGTGGTTGATAATTTTGATGTTTAAATCTAAGAAAGGTGTAGATTTATCTCAAGTATTAGTTTTATTGAATGTAAGCTCTGGTGGATATATTTCTGATATAAATTGTTCGAATTCAGGATTGTCGATAACCAAAATGTCATCCAGATATCTGCATGTATTATTAAATTTGTCAATGAGGTCAAAACGTTGTGATTTTTTAATAGAAACCATAAAATCCCTCTCATAACAATAAAGAAATAAATCTGTTATCAGAGGTGCGCAGTTAGTACAAATAGGAATCCCAACTATTTGTTGATATATCTTGCCATCAAATTGCACAAAAATATTATTCATGAGAAAATCTAGTGCTTTACATAATTCCTTGCAAGTCCAGTATTTATATGAAGTACATTGTTTGTTGGAAAAGAATCCGGAGTTATTGAAAGTAGATATGTACGTTTTAGATTCTTTGTGAAAACACCATTGTATAAGAGACAGCAACTTGCTTTTAATCAAATCATGAGGCAGAGATGTATAAAGTGTAGAAAAATCAAATGTAGAAATTAGAGTCGCTTTGAAATTTAGCGAAAGAAGTTTGTCTATAACTTCATGAGAATTTTTAATCGACCAAAAGTAATTGATGTTACTATTATGAAATGCGACATCACAATATTTGATAATATGATCTTTTATAGCAGTTAGAGCAGACGTAATATGCTTCGATAGTACCGTTGTAGAGCAGTGGCTAGAATTAGATATGAAACGTGATTTATATGGACTTTTATGTAGTTTTGGGAGCCAATATCTGGTTGGTAGATCAGATTTATCAGTTTTAATTTTGAAGTCGGACATGCTCATGAGGTGATCGTGCAAGGTGCTGTCTTTTGACGTAGGGCGTTCCAAATATGTATGAGTGGAGTTTAATTCTTTTTTAAGTACTTCAATATAATATAGTTTTCAAACAACTTTTATGTTATTACCTGCTTTATCAGCAGGAACAGAGACATATTTAGCATGTAAGTCAGCTATCTTCTTTTTAATAGAATTTGCCGTCAATGTATTAGGCTGTTGAAATAAATGCGGATTTTCCGTAAAGTTCTTAATACGGATATCGACATTTCTTAAAATCTCGTATTTCCAATCATCAAGAGCATGACCCTTTACCTGTTCTTTTTACACCAACATTTACAATATGTAGTTAAAGCATCTTCTATAACGTCACGGCATTTATTGAAATCTATCCTGGACGGTAACCTATATTTAGGTCCTTTTCTAAAAAGGGTGCGCAATTTCTTGTCCAAAATACAGTTTAGGTCACCAGTAATAACATGACCTGCCGGTTTATAAAAATATTTAGAACTTTCACAAGAACACAACGAAGGAATAGAGTCTGAAACATCAGGGTTAGATATAACTTTATTATAATTTAAAATAAGATTTCTTATAGGCTTTTTGTACTGGTAACAAATAAGTGGAGGTTCTAAATTCTGAAAATATTGGGGGATTTTATATATGACTCTATGATCACGGAAAATATTAGAAATGTTAAGTAGATCGAAGCCCTTATTAATAGATTTAATTTTGAGAAATTACTGCTTGGGTGGAAGAGACGGAATACTAACTAACCGTCTAACTATACTTAACTAACCGTCTAAGTCGATATCCTAACCGCAGCACAATCGAATATTTTTGTAATTCCGTTATTCTTGGTATATTTTACTATTATCATATTTTGTGTGCATATCTTTGGTAACTTGTGTCATACAGCTTTGTCCGATGTATTCTGTTTTCGAAATATGCGCTTATGGATCACAAAATTAAAAGGTATATATGTTCTATATTTATTTCTTTCTATGACATTGTCTAAATCAATATTTTCGAGGGAATGATCTTGTTTTGAAAAGGTTTAGCTTTTGATGAGGGAGATATATCTCTAACTCCAAAACAAGGATATTGTTTCAGTTTTACTCAAGGGAGATAAACTTTGTGAATATTCAAAAATTAATGAACAAACAGTAAAATATAATCTGTGGTTTGATAATAATGTTCAATTGTTTTCCGTTTTTTGTTGCATACAAATGTAGTAATAAGAGGTATTTTGCATGCAGCCTTGTATTTTTTGACATCAATATATCCTCCCCCTCTCAACAAATATTTCAATTTAATATTTATTCCCCAAGCACATACAGTTTGATGGAGTCATAAACTTACATACGAGTGCACTTCAAATTTGGTTTTTTTTCACCCTAAAACAAGTCATAAAGTATAATCAAGTGCACTTGATGTCAAGTTCACTTTAAAGTAATTCCGTCTTCAAGTTTACTGTCACATGACATCATATTTACTTTTCACTTTCAGTTATTACAATTACAGTTATTATCCAGTTTCGTATAACACGATAGAAATATTTATTTTATGGTGTACAATTGAATATTTTATAAAAACTAATAATTCAGTAGAAAAATATATGGTAAATGTTTAGTAACAATTAGCAATTTAGTACTAAAGTTGATTCCAAGTTTGTTGTTTTGTCGCCGAGTAAACTTAATAGCAGTCATAAAGTGAACTTTAAGTGCACTTTATGTAAGGTTAGGAATGCATCCAACTGGTAAAAGGATTTGTTTAATAATTGAAAAATCCAGGGAAAATAAAAACGTAAACAGCATTAGAGGAAATGAAAACAAAATGTCGGTTAAATATATAATTCTTTACGTATCAAGGTGTCACCATTGTAATGTCAATGTCTCAATAGCTACTTTCATGGTTAAAGGGTTTATTAACCCCAATTGTCATGGAAGCTTGGAAACAATTTTAACAAAGACCAAAGCGTCACTTAGTTTTAGTGATGATCCCAAAATATTTCACTTCTTATACACATAATAACGTGACCGTTTGCGAGCTAGCTACAATGTCATATGAAAATGCAAGCTGGAATTTCTGCATATACATTGTTAATTTTGATAGCATGAAGTTAGAGCTACTGCAATAGGCTGGACCCAGATTAGTTCATTTCAAAAATTTGCACTCCGGTTCTCGTACCTATTTACCATATTATCTACAGCACTGATTATTCTGTAATGAATTGAATTACACTATATTGTATTATAGCATAGAGGTACGACACTAAACTCACAAAATTACTCGGATATACAGTCGTTGATGAATTGTGAAAGTCTGTTGAAGCACGCAAAAATACTCCATTAATATAATTAATCTCTTTCTCAATGACCATAACAGTAAAGAAGTCATAGAGGAGAAAAATATCCCGCCCTCCTCCGCAGAAAAAAAGATCAGAGATTGCCACTGCTGTGTTGTCCTAATGGAGTTTTCAAGGATAAGTTCTCATTAAATTACAGGATTACCCAAAAGAGATCAAGTATATTGATCTCTGGTCAGGTTTGCGATGACAATTACATGTCAGTATTTTTGTACTTATTAGATACTTTGTTCATTTTTAATGAAAAGATCAATCTCACTATAAAATGCGCTGGCATGTGTATTTACTTAAAACAATTTTAATAAAGGTGCTTAATCGTGGAATTATGGTTTGAAGGTATCGTTACTTGTCCAATTTAGTACATTGTTGTTGGTGCCATAGTCATGTGATACCAGTTATTTTCGTATTTTACATGAACGTCACACTTTTTCCCTTTGTAGTTTGGAGCTCGTAAAACAGTTCGCGGAGGGTTTGACTTAAGTATTATTATACCCATTTTCCTGATGTTGTGTTTGTTCACATCCATATATATATATATATATATATATATATATATATATATATATATATATATATATATATATATATATATATATATATATATATATATACAGTGCTGAAATATATTGTTTCGTCTGTATGTCAGGACATTCATGGCCGGTGCGGCTAGCCAAACAGGAGACGCTCACTCCTCCCTGGCACCTGGTATCACCTCTGAATTTCAGGGGTCCGTGAATGTCCACTGTGGTACATTGTTGTTTGTGCCATAGTGATACCAGTTATTTTAGTATGTACTGCGATTGAGTCTGATTGAAAGGATGGCGTATTCGAACCTCACTGGATGCTAATCATTATCGTTCTACCTCACTAGTCGTACATTTTATCATGTTAAACTGTCAGTGCTCTGGATGAAAAATAAATGTATTTGACTGCATTAAGTTGTTCCGAAATATTTCAATAGATATTAAAAGACATATATACCATGATATGTAAATTTTTTATTCTTATACCATTATTTCGACTTTGCAGCTTCCTTAATACAATCTTTCAAATTGGTTCTGTCCTTTCGCCACATACAGTTCCCGTCAATTTTCCTTCTTTCATTTACACAAGCCGCATACTTGAAGTAGCATTGATCTATCAATTCATTTTGGTGTGAAGTTTTACCTTTTGGTATATTACAAGAATTCTGAAAATATAAATATGCATTACCTGTAACTAATTATTCATATTTCTCATTGACAAAATAGAAAAATTTTACTGAGGTGAGATAAGTGAATAGTGAAATGGCTAAGAGTGAGATATCATCCGGTTAAAAGAGATTTTTAGTATTTAATTGAAAAATATGAAAGACGTACATGATCGGCAGTTGTATGTTATTTTGTCTAATAAAATGGTAAATAGAGAGTCCACGAATTGAATCTGAATGTTTGATATCTCAAATCAAATTTGTCACAGTCTCTTTCTGAAGAATTGGATTCGAAGTATTATTCTAAGAACTGTAGAGAAAGTAAAGTGTTTATAAACTTTAAATTTCTCACTAAGTTACACACAGAGTACTAAGTAAACTGTTCTTATGTTGAAGCCTGTAATTATTATTCGCATTGGGTAACAATGGACATGCATTAAATAAAGAGGTCATTCTAAACTTAGTTAAGTCATTGCAAACAGTACTACGTGTACAGCATTACCTGACAGTTACAATTATCAACATATGTCCCAAATCTGAAGGCATCTCTTTGATAGACGGTAACACTTCTCCATACGGCGTTCCAATAACACATGCCAAAATACATCTTTCCGTCCTTATAGTATCCTGTTCATATAAATAGAAGCATTAGATATAAAACGAGCATTATTTGAAATATAAATGCATATGTAATAAATAAATTAGCATTGCTATTAATAATTGAAAAAAAAAGGAAGAGAAGGGACTTGACTTAATTGCATGATAATTTTGCAAAATATCACAAATATGAGATTTATTTAAGCTACCTGAGATTGTTTGCAGAAGGCAGCGCACAATATTAAGGTAATAGAAATAGGAAATGCTTATTATTACATGTCTTAGTGTCGATTGTACATACTATTGAGGAAGATAATTTATTGTATTCCTATAGTATTATATCATAATATTATTATCAACAATGGTACTGATTGTAGTTTACGTAAATACCTGATAGAATCCATTCAGTTGTTTTATCTGGGAGTATATTTTTGGCACCAAGGCATTGGAATGTGGGATTGTATATATACGTTTCCTTTGTTGTACCTTTTATAAATGGTATTTTACTTGTACCCTGTAAAACATGCACATAAGAAAGAACACGGATTATGCCAGTAGTAAAACATTCGTATGTTGAAATACAATACATGGATTAACTAGTAAGTATTCATCAAAGGCTTAGGCGAGGAACTCGATTCAGAAGTTCAAGAATCCATCAGGAAACTGCTTCAGTGTGGTGGAGTTGTGAACTCCTCAGTCGTCCGTGCCAGCGCACGCGGCATAGTGATGGCCCGTGAAGGGAACTTATTGTCTGAATTTTGGGGGACACATAGACCTTACCAAAAACTGAGCCCTGTCACTGATGGCACGAATGAACTAAGTTAAACGTGGGCCACAACATCTGCCAAAGCCAGTGTCTCGAACTTCTCAGTTGATACACTATTGGATGACAAGCCTGTGACATTTGAAGTTTACTTTCCCCGAGGACTGGGATATTACGTATAGCCCGAATCACTGGTCAAATATGGAGGCCATGGAATCTTATTTGGACAATGTTTTACTACCGTATACAGTGCAGGTGAAGGATCGTCTGGATTCGCCCCTGGCTCAAAAGACCTTAGTCATATTTGATGTGTTTAGGACACGAATCACAAAAGACTTCAAAATTAAATTCCGTTCCATACATTGTTACTATATCGCCATGTTGCAGCAATAAATTGCAGCTAATCGATCTCTTCGTGAATTAAATGTTCCAGGACCAAATGAAGCACAAGTTTCAAATGTGGTACAATGATCAAGTCATGCAACATCTGACAGACGTCGGTGGTTGTCAGCCCGATTCGAGTAAAACTGATCTCGGCGTTTGTACATTAAACACCATTAAGGCAAAATGGCTTTGTGAAGTAAAGATGATGGATTAAACCAAGCCTTAAGTCCGAATATCATGAAACCCAAACTCATACAAAATCAGAAATCCAACCTTATCATTAGCGGTTTTAGAGAAGTGGGAATTATTGACCACTTGAGCGATTTCACAAACAATGAAGTCCAATCCTCCTACTGACTTGAATGTGAATCTAATCATTTTTATTTATTTATTTATTATTTATTTATTTATTTTTTGATTTATTTATTCATTTATTTATTTATTTTGTTCGTTTGTTTGCGTGAAACGATGCATTTTAAGTTTCAGTGATTTTGTGTACAGTCTATTCGATTTAAACATCATGACAAATGTATTTTATTTAAATAAAATTCGATAGAACTTCATTAGTATTGAATTAATTCAGTAAATGTTAAGAACAATGCTGATATACCTATGGTTTATAGTCTGGATTAGTGATATTTCAGCTACTTGGTATGTACATCTACGTACGAATTACGTAAATTAACGATGTGAATGCAATTCAGATAATCCAGTACATCTTATGTATTATAAATTTGGCGCATGTTTTTGGAAATCCTCAAATTCTAGAAGCGCCATATTTTCCATTGCCTATTTTAGAGCAAATTCGTCAAAATTTCCAGACACCAAAATAACCCGATATACGGTAAACGAATATAGCTGAAGGAAAATAACTGAATACGACGTGGATGAATTCGTTGGGATATACCGTATGTAGGTAGCTACCAACATTATTACCATTTATCGATAAAATTTTTGTCTTGTCTATCGAAACCTCAACATTATTACCATTTATGGATCAACTGTCAGTATTATATATCGAAACGTAGACCCTAAGGCAATTGTCAGTTGCCTCATGCTTCGACTATGAAGTACTTTATACATTCTTCTCTTAAACCGGGAAACATAAGCTACTAATTATGGACATTAATGTCAGTAAATGCTGACAGTCTGCTCCAAAAACTATATAGATGATGTCAATGAGGAATTTTGAGATTTTTATTTATATCGAAATCAATATACATGCAATTATCTCTAAAATGACAGCGATTCTATTTTTATGTACGTCGTAGTTATTGACAATAAGGTAGGGGTATTAGCGAGATTTCTTAGTGAAGACGTCATTTTCAATAATGCCAAAAATATGAAATAAAAATGATATAAACTAATATACATTTTTTGTAATTACGACAATACAGAAGTCCAAAAGTCATAGAACCGAAAGATATAAAACTAAATAAGATAAGTGAAAATCCAAAAAGAAAGTAAAATCAAGTGCTCGGTGAGAGTGATCATCTTCTATTTTCTAGTAAAGAACGTCAAGAAAGACCAGTAGAAATTATCGAATCAGGTGAACGCCAAATATTGGTTTGAAACTCTGTGTTTAAATGATTAGTACCGGTCGTCTCAATTCAGATTATTTTAAATACTCTAGATAACGAGATGTCGGTGAAGTAGTAAGTTAAAAAAAGACCAAGAGAAACATAATTTTACTGGCATTGAGGGAATTATCAATTAATTTTCGGATTTTCAAAAATTTCTTTAGGCACTCTATATGGATTGTAAAAATTAAATAGTTCACCTTAAAGTGTACCATCACTTCGATTTTGTATCTGATATTTCCATCTTTCATTACATCTGATCTGTCTTTTATACGTCCTGTAATGACTGTAAATGACACAAAAATGAAAAAAAGTTAAAATATAATGATTGTGCAGAAGTAAGTTTAATTCATGATCAGTATTTTTGAGATACGTTTGTCTTGGTCAGTATATGAAACTAGGACACTCACACCAACGCACTTAATGCATTTCCCCACAAATGTATTGGATACCATAATTTCCTATTTTATCGTTACAGTACATATCAGTTCCTAAGCCGGCGTGGCCTAGTGGTATCGCGTCGGACTCCTGATCGGGAGGCCGGGGTTCGAATCCCGCTCTGGTCATGTCGGTGTTCTGTCTTTCGGATAAGACAGTAAAAACCGAGGCCCCGTGTCGTGGTATGCATGGCACGTTAAAGATCCCTCACTGCTTCGGGTGGGTCCGTTGCAAAGGTCAAAATTTGTATGCCCCGCATCAGGCAGATGCCGTCACCATATACGTGAAATATTCATGGTGTGACGTAAAACAGGAATCAATCAATCAATCAATATCAGTTTCTACTACAGTGAGATTTTTTCTTTTCTTTTTTGATTTTTGGCATCAGCAATTTCAGTACAGTATATTGTATATAAAATTACAACATAAAAATACTGTATTTACTCCAATCTGCCTTGCACAATTGTTTTTGAGGACTGGAAGTAGCACAGGTACATTTCGGAGTGGGACCAATACTGCCCGCACAAAAAGAATTGAAAATCAAGATGATGGCCAGCACAACTCTCAGTAACACCATCTGAAATATGAATAATATCATATTCGTCACTCACACACAGAATTTATTTTCTTTGATAAAATTAGGATAGGAGTGAGAGATTTTTTTCAAGATAGAACTAAATGTTTTTAAATACTGTAAAATAGCCATATGTTACCCAATGTTATTAAGATTATGAATTGAATAAATAAACTTTATCGTTGTCGCACGTTAAACTAACATTCAGCAATCTGCTACTTAAGGTCATTTATATTTATTCATCCAACTACCATTGTATGTTGTCATATTCAGTACAGTTAAAATTTAGATTAATAAATTACGACTCAAACCAAGCTAATGAAATGACTATGGTTGGTAAATGAATATATCAAATAATGGATACTTAAGAAAACTAAATTAATTCAGATGTTATTTTACATTGCTTCATCTCGTCTCATATATATTTCTTTTGTACAAAATATAAAAGTGATACTTACTTTGCCGTTTTCGTGCTCCAAGTATTTCTCGATCTTGACTGTAGCTATCCAGCAAAAAAAAGATGTTTTATATACTCTCTCATGATGCTGACGATACATAATATTAACACAATATATAACATATGTTTCGTTATTTATGCAAATCATTCCTAATTTACATTTTGTTTTTCAAGACAGATACAGCATTACGTACAGATACCATGTACTAATATGACAGTATAATAACATATGTAGCAATGCTAATGGTGTGTACCAGATGTACATTGCGAATAATAAGTCTCCTCAGCTATGTTTAAGGCGGATTCTATGGAAAATGATGAAAGTGGTGGGAGAAAAAAAATATTTCATGACACTTTCGTGTTATTTCGAAGAGGTGCAAGTGATCCTACATCGCTCACCTGAGGATCATATCCACCATTTTTAAGGTGGCCGACAGGTAATGAACAAAAATATGCCATTGAATTTCACAAATATTTTTGTGACACGATAGTATGTACAAAAATTTGAATAATTTAAATTATCATCAATTTTAGGAGTAATGTCCCCTTGATAAAGAATGTTCTGTACAAGAATACAACTTTAACTAAGAAATCTGACTGGTCATTTTTGATTTCCAGCTGATGAAAATCAATTATTTGAACAATAGACATTTGTGTCCCCCGATGCCTTAGTTATGGCAACAAAAATTGTTTCTTTCGAGGTATTTTATATTGACCTTTAATTCTTAAAGAGTATAAAATTAGAATTTCTTTCAAACGTAAATATATTTCTGACAAGATTCGATAAAATCCTAAATCAAAGAATTCGGATTGAAAAAAGGAAAAACAAATAACAATAATAAATGAACTAACACTTTAAAAATCTGTCAAGATTATTTTGAGTCTTTTGGCTTGGATGTACATGTATGTGCTTTAGTTCTGATGAGGAATTATGTCAACCCTCCACAAATCTCGTACAACACAGCAACATTTTCTGGAGACTGAGTGCCATGTACTTACCAAATTTTATCCATTGATTCAATTTCAGTTCTAACGGATCACGCAATAGCATCGTTGGTTGAAGACTTGCATTTGTTTATTACCCACCAATTTTCATCAAAATCCTGGAAATAGCACTGGAAAATATTACGTCCAAAAGAAATCAAAAATGGAAAACAAATATCTTTTTTTTCGATTTAAACGAAAATAATTTTCTAAAAACTTGAATCTTACACTCTTCTAAACACTAAGATGCCATTAGTTTCTAAATTCATGCATCCTTTCCAAAGAAAAAAAAAGTGGTAAGTTGATTTGTTTTCTATGGCGCTTTCAGCAATTTTCATTCCTATCGCGACAGAGAAGCAGGACTTTACCGAACTTTAAACACAGTGGCGCAATCCAGGAATCAAACCCGGATCTTCTGCACCGCAAGCCAATTGCTTTACCAATACGTCAAACAAGCACCGGGATTTTCAGAGGAAATTAACGTCTTAGACATACTTTTCTCTATATCGGAACTTCTTGTTGACAATTTGAATTAAAACACAAATGTTGTAGAAATTTACTAGTACAAGAAAAACAAGTTTCATCATAATCTGTCAGGCGGTTTACAAGCAGAAGTCGAATGTGAAAAGCTATGACAATAGCTATTTGAACTTTCGCCTATGTAAGCTAAAATAGAAATGGAAAGGTCAAAAACTCTCTACAGATAATGCAATACATGAAGTATATATTTCTCAGTCTTTGAAAACTTACAAATTTTTATCACAATAAAATTTGAAATATATCTTCAAGATGTCAGTACCGAGGTACTGAGAACTGGACTAGTGATGCCCTGGGGACTGACAGTTTATCGGTATCGACCCATTTTTTAAAAGTTAAAATGTTATTAGCGTTTACGCATCTATGTATATTTTGAAAATGTATCCTCCTGTGAAGACGTAGAGGTACGGAATATACGGAACATAATTACCGATAAAAAAAATCATAAAAGATCTATAAACTTAAAGATTGTTTTCTTGGTTGAGTTCTATTTTAGGTAACACAGAGATTGTTGCACTTATAAGGTGACGGCACCTGCCTGATGTTATGCAAAAATATAGACCTATACAACAAACCAATGCGTTACTGGGAAAGACTTTCATCGTGCACTGCGACACGGTATTTAGGTTTTTACATTCCCATCCAAAAGACTGGACATTGTAGACTCGAAACTGTGACGTTTCGGTTCTAAGTCAAGCACATAACCGATTGAACAACGATGACTCAATAGAAATAGCAGAAAACCATCTCCGGTGAAACATCTCCGGACATAAATTTGCATAGATTTGAATTATATATAAAAGTTCATCACTGTTTGCGACAATACAAAATTTCTGGGAAAACCGTTGAAATGTGAATAATTTCTAAAAGAAATTGTTTAGTAACTTTATTTGTAAAATATCATCAACAGAAGTTGGTAGATTTCCAGAATGTATCATAATAATAAAATATATCATTTCATAAAAAGAAGGAAAATTAAATGACTTAGTCGTATAATATCATTAAATGTCATTGTACTTAATCTGACACTTCAAATAGTTGTATGAAATAGATACTCTGTTGTATCCTTAATTGTGGGCGTGTGTGTTGGTGGGTGGGTGTCGTGTCCGAAAAGTTGACTGTGCAATTTTGAAGGCAACGTATGATTTTAACATAGGTATATCTCTTTCATTTGTTTTATGATAATATCAGTGCATTGGCATTATCATTTTTACGTCTGTAATCCGAAATCATGCACTGCATTATTTCACTTGATTACAGATTTTATATTGTGGATTGTTAATTCCAAATGTTGTACAGAGAACAACATTCTACACAGATTATACATCTTCTATTGTATGTAGCCAGAAAAAATATCAATGACTCATGATTACATCAGCCCTGGGTCTAATGAACTTTAAGAAAATAAAAAATATAGCGTCTAATCCAACTATTTTCTGTGCACTTTAATTGTCATTATATGATAGTCACTTATTCACTATCCAAGTATTACCCAAAGGAGCTTAAATTTTCTGACAAAAGGTTGGACCTATATTTTATATGATACTGCGTTATTTCCGTGCATTTTAAATGCTTTTATCATTTCTATATTTCTGGATGTCAATTCCATGATAAATGAACATTTAAACAAATTAAATGATTGCAGCGGAAAAAACATAAAGCATCGCTGAAAAGACTTGATTTGTGGAAATTTGAGACACAGAGATAATGCTGCTGTACATGTTCCTATTGTTAGTGGACGTTCTAGTTTTAAATTCCAATTTTCTATTTTCCTTTCCACTCCATGCGCAATTTTGTTAGACTTTGTTAAGAACTTAGTATTATTTTATTGATTTTTTCTTCAAAAGTTTCACAAAAAGACCGAAATATCATAAAAGATATGAAGTAATTTCGAAAACAAATGGTGCAAGAAATTAACACAAAAATACTTATTCTATTTATTGTGTCTATCAAACCAGGCTCGCCAGATTATCGATAACCTCAATCAAACGAGGCTCGTCAGATTATCGATAACCTCAAACAAACCAGACTCGTCAGATTATCGATAACCTCAAACAAGCCAGGGTCGTCAGATTATCGATAGTCTCAATCAAATCAGGCTCGTCAGATGACCGATAGTCTCAATCAAATCAGGCTCGTCAGATTATTGATAAACCAGGCTCGTCAGATTAACAATAGACTGAAACAAACCAGGCTCGCCAGGTTATCGATCGCCTTAATCAAATCAAACTCGTCGGATTATCGATAGCCTCAAACAAACCAGGCTCGTCAGATGGCCGATAGTCTCAATCAAACCAGGCTCGTCAGATTATCGATAGCCTCAATCAAACCAGATTCGTCAGATGACCGATAGTCTCAATCAAACCAGGCTCGTCAGATTATCGATAGTCTCAAACAAACCAGGCTCGTCAGATGACTGATAGTCTCAATAAAACCAGGCTCGTCAGATTATCGATAGCCTCAATCAAACCAGACTCGTCAGATGACCGATAGTCTCAATCAAATCAGGCTCGTCAGATTATTGATGAACCAGGCTCGTCAGATTACCAATAGCCTGAAACAAACCAGGCTCGCCAGGTTATCGATCGCCTTAATCAAATCAAACTCGTCGGATTACCGATAGCCTCAAACAAACCAGGCTCGTCAGATTATCGATAGCCTCAATCAAATCAGGCTCGTCAGATTATTGATGAACCAGATTATCGATAGCCTCAATCAAACCAGGGACTTCAGCTTATTGATAACCTCAATGAAACCAGGCTCGTCAGATGACCGATAGTCTGAATGAAAACAAGCTCGTCGGATTATCGATAGCCTTAATCAAACCAGGGACTTCAGCTTATCGATAACCTCAATGAAACCAAGCTCGTAAGATGACCCATAGTCTCAATAAAACAGGCTCGTCAGATTATCACTAGCCTCAATAGGTCCATTTTCGAGTTATCGATAATAACCGTTGCGAGTCTGTATTTACGCACTTCTCACTGTGTGGCGTAACGAAAAGTCAACCGCGTCTTTAGAGATTTGTAAACAGCGGGAAGTAAAAAGTTTAAAATAATCTGCTACATTTCTTGTGTTAATATTTCCGTTATCATATATATATATATATATACATATATATATATATATATATATATATATATATATATATATATATATATATATATATATATATATATATATATGATAGTAAATGGAGGGGGTAGTTGGTTTCATTTTGGCTTTTGTGTATTGTAACATATATTATCATTGTTTTGACAGGTGATCGTTTGGAAATTCAAATGATCATAAAATATATACCATAACCATTATATTTATGATTACTATATTGACATCCGATAAGTACATTTGCATAAGTATTTATAACGGGCTAAAGAGTCAGATTTGAATATTTTAGGATGAAATTCAAATGGATAAAGATGTTCCAATTGCTGCCATGGAAGAGATCAGACAGGAAACATAATAGATTAGAACGAAATTCATGTAACAATTATGAATTTGTAAATTTGATTTTGATATCATCTACATGTAGAATGGATCCTGAAGTACAAATAATGGCCCAATTTTGCAATAAGACAGAGGGAAGAGGTACACATTTTATAAAATGTAACATATAAATGTAATGATAGAAACATTATTGTTGGTGAAAAAAGTGGAATAGGTATACAATGGAATTATTTTATATGAAAATATATTTATTAGGTCATATTGGTGTATCTGGTGATCACATATAACATCTTATTTTTACAAAATGTATCTATATAGTAACAACCATATAAATATGGCCTCTAATTCATCATAATATAATTTTCATTTATTTTAAAGCGACATTAAGAAGGTACAGGCTATTTGATATACAGTAAAACACGGTTATAACGAATTCCAGGGGACCCCGAGATTTAGTTCCCTATAAAGATAGTTCGTACTATGCATATAAAACTGTATGACAACTTCGTACTATCCTTGTTAATAAATATTAACAAAACTATGTCATTGCAAGTAACTTTTAATGCAATTCACAACTCGTATTCGGTACAATTCATATTAATAATAAATATAAAACATGTAAACATTTTGCTCAATTTGATAACTTATGTCTCTTTAGTGATGCTCGTGGCCGAATGGTTGAAATTGTCATATTATATAAATATTTGAAGAGCAGTAATAAAACCAAAATGCCCAAAACATTGAACCAAAAAGTCAGTCTAAGGACGGAGCTATGCATGAGGGAGATACTTCTTAGTTTTAGAGTGATTTGTGTAATTTCATGACGGAATAGTTTAAGTATATATCTCATGTCAGTACAAAAGCACTGAAATGTAGACCGTCGATACATAAGCACTGTTAATTGTTTGGGACGCTTACTCCTCCCGGGCACCTGGTCTCACCTCGATTTTATTGGGATTCGCATTTGTCTGAATATGACACTAAACACGATATTGTCCGCGTTATTCCATGGAGTATGAGATGTGGTTTACCCTTCGGTACTTGTTCTTTTTTTTTTTACTATATATACAACTTAAATGGCAAAAACGTCAGTAAAGTCACTAAGTCCAGATATTGGTATGTTTACAGAACGTTTTCAAATGCCACATTGTATTACATTTGTCTTTTTAGATACTTCCTTTGGCTAGTGAAATCATGCACTAGCCTCACTGGATATTGCCGGCATTAGGTAATTTGTTTTAGAATATTTTCGTGAAGTTATGAATACTGTGTAATGATCTGAAAATGTTACCTTTTCTTCCAATACTTTCTAATTTAAGTTCTTCGGTCAGCCTACACAGACAAACTCCACATGCAACTCCCCTAAACTAAAGAAATTCTTTTAAGTCTGGTACTTTCCAGGTTGCAAAGCGATCGTTGTCCATGTTGGTCAAAGCATAGTACTTCCATTTCCTATAGGGTCCCATGTTAAATTACCAAACTTCCAGCAGGATTTCCACATCATTCTACATTTTAGCTATACAGTACATATATCAAAATGTTTGTCAGACCCTCCTCTATCAGAATTTAAACAGTTTACCGTAGGTTATCTTCTTTAATTTCGAGAAAATACTGCTGGAAGGGGGTCACCCCCAAAAATTTAACAAAATTCAAATGTAAGCCCCTTTTAGGTCATAAAATTTTTACATTAGCGAAATGACATAAAAATTCATGATTTTACAGCAAAATCAATCTCTTTTTATAGATTGATCAAATAATTTCATCCAATCGCAGCCCCTAATACAATGAAATAGTAGTCCCTCTCTCCCTACATCACATTACCAATCACGAGTTTTGTTAATTACTGTTCTTTGACCGATAGAGGCATTTAACTACTTTATCAAACTTGGAAAGCCCCTATCAAACAAAAGTGGGTTGATTCCTGAATAAAATGACACAAATGTCATGAAAATCTATGAAGTATTTCATAAGCAATGCTACTTTAAAGTGCCTACTCCCATCTGGAGTGTACTGAAAATGGGTACAAATTAGGATTAGGGGCCATATCAATGGGACCTGTAAATTGATAACACATTATGATTTTACCTTATTTAGCCTTTCAGTTTTGTTCACTATACATTGACTAAACATGTTCAAATCAAATTGCCTTAGTTGTATGGGCGTTTCCCCTATATAAAATTTTGAATTAAGGTAATATTGTGATATATCTTTGTCATCTTCAATTTCATTGTATTTTATTTGTATTCGTTGTAAATACCCTTATTGTAGCCTCATTGGTCAAGTACGGCTAGAATAATTAATTTCCCTTTAAGCGCCCCTTTTACCTATGTATACCTTTGGTAAAGTTTTTTCTTTACTCACCTGATGTGAATAAGGTTTTTTCAAAGTCAGTTTGGGTGTTGGTCCTTGAAGGAAACACGTTATATGGATTCCAACATTTTACAATTTTCTAAATCTTAGTGCATTATTGGCAGTACTATGGTTTGTCATTTCATGACAAACCGTTCGTCATTATTGGCAGTACTATGTTTTGTCGCTTCATGGCAGTCGTTTCGTCATTATTGGCAGGTACTATGGTTTGTCATTTCATGTCAGTTGGTTCGTCATGTACTGGATAAGTCGACTTTACTTTTAGTTAATTATCTCTAAAATTGTCATTTCATTTTCTATAGTAACTCTAATGAATACTTGCATATCTCTATTGAATACATTATAAATTATGTAAATTGTGCATGAAGTGTGTAGGTCATATTATTACAGGTGATCTTAACTGTATTGCTGACAAATATCTAAGTTCGATTTCAATAAAGGGACAAAGTATATATTACCTTCCAGGATCGATTATTCCAAATGCCAGGATATTGTTAGAGAAGCACTTAATATTTTTAATAATATAATCATTGTTTACAAGATATACTATACAGTTTTCAAAACTGAATTAAAATCCACTTCTACGTATGTTGAAACCCCATTGTGCAAGGACAAGATCCTACCTGGCCATTGTAAAGCTATGTGTGAATTCAATTCAAGCATTGATAAAAACGATCTTCCAACAACGTGTTAGCTTCCTAAATAATACAAACATTCATCTAAATCATATTGTTTTGTCAAATTTTTAATAAAATTATATTGTTTTATATCAAATTCTACACATTTCTCTTTAACTGTGCTCTCTAAACGTATTACTTCCGCTCTTACTGCAGGTACAGTCCTTGTTATCAAGTATTGTAATGCTGTTTTTAACAATAATAAAGTCAATTACTTTGAGTCTATCAAAAATTCTAACGAAGTCATAGAAATATTCCGTTTAAGAAATTTTAAGTTTAGTAACGTTTCCACCTCTGATTTTTTGACACTATATACCTCTCTAGCTAATGACTTCATCAAAACGAAATTATTGTCTCTCATACTCTGGTGTTTCAAAAGAGAGGCTAAATCACACCTCTGTACTTCAGTTACATCTGAATTTATCTCAAACAAACAGAATGAGAATTATAAATATTGTGCTTGTATTGAGTTGTGTAATGCCATCACATTTTTTGATGGCTAATATTTATGTACAATTTAATGGCATGATATTTATCAACAGATTATTCCGATTTCTATGGGCACCAACTGCGCTCCCCTTATAGCAGATTTATTTTTATACTGTTATGACAGCAACGTTATGCATTATAATCAAACGTTTAAACGTTTCGATGTTATTGACAAGTTCAATGGCACGACTAGATATCTTGATGATATTATAGTTATTGATAACTCTGAGTTTGAAAACTACATTACTGACATTTATTCACCTGAACTTCAATTAAACAAAGCCAATACTTCCAATCAAGAAACTCCTTTCTTGGACTTAAATATTAAAATTTTAACAACACCATTCATACAAACATATTTGATATATGATATATATCTTATTGCAAATTTCCCTTACCTAGATGGTCATATCCCCAAACTCCCATCATATGGTATTTATATTGGTCCATTGGTTCGGTTTGCTAGAACCTACACTAACCTTTTGAATTTTCACGCAAAATATCCCAGATTACTTTTAAACTTCTTACTCAAGGTTATATCATAAATTTCGAAACTCTTTTGGTATATTTTACAGATCTTATTCAGACATTTTATCCAAATTTTGAAATGTGACTTGTCAACAATGCGTATCCAGCGGAATTTCTCATCACAATTTCGACAATGATATGTTGTTCAAACTAAGGAGGGTCAAAGGTTCCGATAATTTTATATCGGCAGGTTCTAAAATAATTAAACGCCTTCGACATCGACGGTTTGACCCCGAGACCATAGGTCTTGTATAGGGGCCCTCTACAACCCAGTACAGACCTTGCTCGCTGACTAACCAGACGGTTGGGACTTTATAATAGGCCTTGTTCAAATCTTTTCAGAGGAGACAAGGTTCTGATCCTCGTACCCTTTGACTGTTAATGGGATTCCTATTAATCAAGGATCTGAGCTCGCTTACAGACGGGTAGAGCACGATTTATTTTTGATAGCAACATATTCTTCTATAAACGTTTCGTGCGTAGAAACATTTATGACTTCTCCTCTTGATAAACCTGTTGATCCTTAAAAATCTTTATGGAGGATCATTTAAAATGTGTCCTTTGATTGTGCTGCTTTTGCGTAGAGTGGAAAGATGGGTGCCCTTAAACTACTTAACCACACCAATTGAGTGACCGTCTAAGTTGGTATCGTACCCGCAACACAATCGACTATTCCTATTCCGTTTTTCTTTGTATAGTTTACTATTATCATCTTTTGTGTGCATATCTTTGGCGACTTGTGTCGTACAGCTCTGTCAGGTGTCTTCTGTTTTCGAAATGCGCATATGGTATATATGTTCTGTGTTTATTTCTATCTATGACAATGTCTAAATCAATATTTTCGAGGGAACGATCTTGTTTTGAATATATATAAGTACCTGAATTCAAAAACAGTTCCCCGCAGAGGGTTTGACTTAAGTGTAATTATACCCATTTTCCTGATGTTATGTGGTTTCTACAGTGTTTGTTCACATTCATGTATATATACAGTGCTGAATTATATTGTTTCGTCTGTATGTCAGGACATTCACGGCGGGTGTGGCTAGCCAAACAGGAGACGCTCAGTCCTCCCTGGTACCTGGTCTCATGCCTTCTCTTTTATATCTACCCTTATTCGCGGTTGGAATGTGGAGTCTGTAAAAGATTCTCCGCGTCCAGGTGTTTCACGCGTTATTATTCAACCCTCAGGAAACTGGCTAGGTTGTGTGGGAGTTTCCCCTATATAAGATTTTGAATTAAGGTAATATTGTGATATATCTTTGTCATATTCAATTTCAATGTATTTTATTTGTGTTCGTTGTAAATACCCTTATTGTAGCTTCATTGGTCAGCTTTTGATAAGGAAAATTTATCTCAAACTCCAAAAGAAGGAAATTATTTCAATTTTACTCAAGGGAAATAAACTTTGTGAATATTCAAAAATTAATGAACAAACAGTAAAATATAATTTGTAGTTTGATACTATGTCAATTTTACTCAAGGGAAATAAACTTTGTGAATATTCAAAAATTAATGAACAAACTGTAAAATATAATTTGTAGTTTGATAATTATGTTTAATTGTTCTTCATTTCTTGTTGCATCCAAATGTAGTTATGAGACGTATTTTGCATCCAGCGTTGTATTTTTTGACATCAATATATCACCCCCCTCAACTAATATTTAAATGTAACATTTATTCCCCAAGCACATACAGTTGGGTGGCCTTCTAACCTTACATACAAGTGCACTTCAAATTTGGTTTCTTGACCCTAAAAAAAGTCATATAGTATAATCAAGTGCACTTGATATCAAGTTAACTTTAAAGTAGTTCCGTCCTCAAGTTTACTGTCACGTGACACCATGTTTACTTTTAACGTACAGTTATTACAATTACAGTTAATATCCAGTGTCGTATAACACGATAGAAATATTTATTTTATGGTGTACAATTGAATATTTTATAAAAAATAATAATTCAATAGAAAAATATAAAGTAAATATTTAGTAACAATCAGCAATTTAGTACTAAAGTTGATTCCAAGTTTGCTGTATTGTAGCCGAGTAAACTTAATAAGCAGTCATATAGTGAACTTGAAGTGCACTTTATGTGTTGTTAGGAATGCATCCAACTGTAATAAAAGGATTTGTTTAATAATTGAAAATTCCAGGGAAAATAAAAACGTAAACAACATTAGAGCAAATGAAAACAAAATCTCGGTTAAATATACAATTCTTTAGGTATCAAAGTGTCACCATTGAAATGTCAATGTCTCAATGGCTACTTTCATGGTTTAAGTGTTTATTAAACATAATTGTCATGGAAGCTTGGAACAACTTTATCAAAGACCAGAGTGTGACTTAGTTTTAGTGATGATCCCAACATATTTCACTTTTTAAACACATAATAACGTGACTGTCTGCGAACCAGCTACAACGTCATATAAAAATGCAAGCTGGAGTTTCTGTAATACATTGTTAATTTAGATAGCATTAGGTTAGAGCTACTGCAATGGGCTGGGCCCAGATTAGCTCATTTCAAATATCTGCACTCGGGTTCTCGTACCTATGTACATATTATCTACAGCACTGATTGCTCTGTAATGAATTGAATTACATTGTATTGTATTATAGCATAGAGATACGTCTGGAACTATCATTTTCCGAGCATGTAGATCTACCATAAACCACAAGCTCGGTATTAGCATAGTATAATAAAATGCTAAAATAAATACCGAGTTGTAGATAATAAGGAATATCTATTACAGAAGACAAACCAGAGATAATGGCTATCGTGGACGCCTACAATAACCAGAGGTAGAATCAGATGCCACTGAAAAGTAAGCATCCCATGGTGGCAGATTACACTCGCCGTAAGATTATCCGAGCCAGTGTAACTCGTAACAATATTAAGTGGGAATGGAAAATATCAACATATAAGATATACACATTATGAGATTTCAATTCTCTAAATGCAGGGCAGTTACGGATGGATAAGCACACTAAACTCACAAAATTTCTCGGATATACAGTCGTTGATGAATTGTGAAAGTCTGTTGAAGTACGCAAAAATACTCCATTAATATAATTAATCTCTTTCTTAATGACTATAAAGGTAATGAAGTCAGAGAGGAGAAAAATATCCCGCCCTCCTCCAAAAAAAAAAACATTATCACAGATTGCCACTACTGTGTTGTCATAATGGAATTTTCCAGGAAAAGATTTAATTAAATTACAGGATATTGATCTGCGGTCATGTTTTCTATTACAATTACGTTTCAGTATTTTTGTACTTATCACATACTTTGTTCATTTTTAATGAAAAGATTAATCTCACCATAAAATGCACTGCCATGGCTATATACTCTGCGGGGAACTTTTTTACGAGCTCCACACTGCAAAGGGAATAAATGTGACCTTCAAGTAAAATACGAAAATAACTGGTATCAAGGACTATGGCACTAACAACAATGTACCACAGTGGACAAGTAGCAATACCTTTCAAACGATAATTCCACGGTTAAGCACCTTTATTAAAATTGTTTCAAGTATACCCATTTTCCTGATGTTATGTGGTTTAGACACGTTCTACACAGTGTTTGTTCACATTCATGTATATATACAGTGCTGAATTATGTCAGGGCATTCATGGCGGGTGTGGCTAGCCAAACAGGAGACACTCACTCCTCCCGGGCACCTGGTCTCACCTCAGAATTTAAGGGGTCCGTGAATGTCCACTGTAATACATTGTTTTTAGTGCCATAGTGATACCAGTTATTTTCGTATTTTAGTATCTAGTGCGATCGAGTCTGATTGAAAGGATGGCGTGTTCGAAGCTCACTGGATGCTAATCAATATCGTTCTACCTCACTAGTCGTACATTTTGTCATGGTAATCTGTCAGTGCTCTCGATGACAAATAAATGTATTTGACTGCATTAAGTTGTTCCGAAATATTTCAATAGATATTTAAAGACATATATACGATGATATGTAATTTTTTATTCTTATACCATTATTTCGACTTTGTAGCTTCTTTAACACAATCTTTCAAATTGGTTCTGTCCTTTCGCCACATACAGTTCCCGTCAATTTTCCTTCTTTCATTTACACAAGCCGCATACTTGAAGTAGCATTGATCTATCAATTGTTTTTCGTGTGAAGTTTTACCTTTTGGTATATAACAAGAATTCTGAAAATATAAATATGCATTACCTGTAACTAATTATTCATATTTCTCATTGACAAAATAGAAAAATTTTACTGAGGTGAGATAAGTGAATAGTGAAATGGCTAAGAGTGGGATGTAATCCGATTAAAGGACGTTTTTAGTATTAAATTGAAAGATATGAAAGACGCACATGATCGGCAGTTGTATGTTATTTTGTCTAATAAAATAGTAAACAGAGTAGTCCACGGATTGAATATGAATGTTTAATATCTCAAACTAAATTTGTCACAGTCTCTTTCTGAAGAATTGGATTCGAAGTATTATTCTAAGAACTGTAGAGAAAGTAAAGTGTTTATAAACTTTAATTTCTCACTAAGTTACACACAGAGTACTAAGTAAACTGTTCTTATGTTGAAGCCTGTAAATATTATTCGCATTGGGTAACAATGGACATGCATTAAATAAAGAGGTCATTCTAAACTTAGTTAAGTCATTGCAAACAGTAATACGTGTACAGCATTACCTGACAGTTACAATTATCAACATATGTCCCAAATCTGAAGGCATCTCTTTGATAGACGGTAACATTTCTCCATACGGCGTTCCAATAACACATGCCAAAATACATCTTTCCGTCCTTATAGTATCCTGTTCATATAAATAGAAGCATTAGATATAAAACGAGCATTATTTGAAATATAAATGCATATGTAATAAATAAATTAGCATTTCTATCAATGATTGAAGAAAAAAGAAGAGAAGGGTCTTGACTTAATTGCATAAGAATTTTGCAAAATATTACAAATATGAAATTTATTGAAGCTTCCTGAGATTGTTTTCACAAGCCAGCGCACATAGTAAGGTAATAGAAATAGGAAATGCTTATAATTACATGTCTTAGTGTCGATTGTACATACTATTGAGGAAGATAATTTATTGTATTCCTATATGAATATATCATAATTTTATTTATCAACAATGGCACTGATTGTAGTTAACGTAAATACCTGATAGAATCCATTCAGTTGTTTTATCTGGGAGTATATTTTTGGCACCATGGCATTGGAATGTGGGATTGTATATATACGTTTCCTTTGTTGTACCTTTTATAAATGGTATTTTACTTGTACCCTGTAAAACATGCACATAAAAAAGAACACGGATTATGTCAGTAGTAAAACATTCGTATATTGAAATACAATACATGGATTAACTAGTAAGTATTCATCAAAGGCTTAGGCGAGGAACTCGATTCAGAAGTTCAAGAATCCATCAGGAAACTGCTTTAGTGTGGTGGAGTTGTGAACTCCTCAGTCGTCCGTGCCAGCGCACGCGGCATAGTGATGGCCCGTGAAGGGAACTTATTGTCTGAATTTTGGGAGACACATAGACCTTACCAAAAACTGAGCCCTGTCACTAATGGCACGAATGAACTAAGTTAAACGTGGGCCACAACATCTGCCAAAGCCAGTGTCTCGAACTTCTCAATTGATACACTATTGGATGACAAGCCTGTGACATTTGAAGTTTAATTTTCCCGAGGACTGGGATATTACGTATAGCCCGAATCACTGGTCAAATATGGAGGCCATGGAATCTTATTTGGACAATGTTTTACTACCGTATACAGTGCAGGTGAAGGATCGTCTGGATTCGCCCCTGGCTCAAAAGACCTTAGTCATATTTGATGTCTTTGGGACACAATCACAGAAGATTTTAATTTCAAACTCCGTTCCATACATTTTGTTACTATATCGCCATGCTGCAGCAATAAATTGCAGCTTATCGATCTGTCCGTGAACAAAATGTTCCAGGACCAAATGAAGCACAAGTTTCAAATGTGGTACAGTGACTAAGTCATGCAACATCTGACAGACGACGGTGGTTGTCAACCGGATTCGAGTACAACCGATCTCGGCGTTGGCACATTAAAAGGCATTTCGGCAAAATGGCTTTGTGATGTAAAGATGATGGATAAATCCAAGCCATAAGTCCGAATATCATGAAACGAAAGGACATACAAAATCAGAACTCCAACTTTATCATTAGCGGTTTTAGAGAAGTGGGAATTGTTGACCACTTAAGCGATTTCACAAACAATAAAGTCCAATCCTCCGACGGACTTGAATGTGAATCTTATCATATTTATTCATTTATTTATTTTTTTATTTTTGTTTGCGTGAAACGATACATTTTAAGTTTCAGTGATTTTATGGACAGTCTGTTCGATTTAAACATCATGACACGTGTATTTTTTTTTTTGAATAAAATTCGATAGAACTTCATTCGTATTGAATAAATTCAGTAAATGTTCAGGACAATGGTGATATACCTATGGTCTATAGTCTAGATTAGTGATATTTCAGCTGCTTGCTATGTACATCTACGTACGAATTACGTAAATTAACGATGTGAATGCAATTCAGATATACCAGTACATCTTATGTATTATAAATTTGCCGCATGTTTTTGGAAATCTGCAAATTGTACACGCGCCAGATTTTCCATTGCCTATTTTAGAGCAAATTCGCCAAAATTTCCAGACGCCAAAATAACCCTATGTAAGGTTACTGAATATAGCTGAAGGAAAATAACTAAATACGAAGTGGATGAATTCGTTGGGATATACCGTATGTAGGTAGCTATCAACATTATTACCATTTATGGATAAACTGTCATTATATAAAAACGTAGACCCTAAGACAATTGTCATTTGCTTCATGCTTCGACTATGAAGTACTTATACATTCTTCTCTTAAACCGGGGTAAAAATAACCTACTAATGATAGACATTAATGTCAGTGAATGCTGACAGTCAGCTGCAAAAACTATATAGAAGTTGTTAATGACGAATTTTGAGATTTCTTTAAATCGAATTCAATATCCATGCAATTATCTCTAAAATGACAACGATTCAATTGTTATGTACGTCATAGTAATTTAAAATAAGGTAGGGGTACTAGCGAGATTTCTTCGTGAAGACGTTATTTTCAATAATGCCAAAACTCTGAAATAAAAATGATACAAAATATTATTCAGTTTTTGTAATTACGACAAAACAGAAGTCTAAAAGTTATAGAACTGAAAAATATACAAATAATAATGATAATAATAAAATAATAATAATAAAATAATAATAACAATAATAATAATAATAATAAATAGAAATAAAATGAAAAATAAAAAACGAAAGAAACAGAAAACATACACTAAATAAGATAAGTGAAAATCCAAAAAGAAAGTAAAATAAGTGCTCGGTGAGAGTGATCATCTCCTATTTTCTAGTAATGCCCGTCAATAAAGACCAGTAGAAATTATCGAATAAGGTGAATGCCAAATATTGGTTTGAAACTCTGTATTTAAATGATTGGTACCGGACGTCTCAATTCAGAATATTTTAAACAATCTAGATAACGACATGTAGGTGAAGTAGTAAGTTTTGAAAAAAAAAAAGACCAAGAGAAAATAATTTTACTGGCATTGCTGGAAATATAAATTAATTATCGGATTTTCAAAAACTTCTTTAGACACTCTATATGGATTGTAAAAATAAAATAGTTCACCTTAACGTGTACCATCACTTCGATTTTGTATCTGATATTTCCATCTTTCATCACATCTGTTCTGTCTTTTATACGTCCTGTAATTACTGTAAATTAAACATAAAAATGAAAAAAAAAAACGTTAAATCGGATACCATGATTTCCTATTTTATCATTACAGAACACATCAATTTCTACTACAGTGAGATTTTTTCTTTTCTTTCTTCAGTTTTCGCATCAGCAATTTCAGTACAGTATATTGTATATAAAGTTAAAACTTATGAAAATCATGCATTTACTCCAATCTGCCTGGCACAATTGTTTTTGAGGATTTGAAGTAGCACAGGTACATTTCGGAGTGGGAGCAATACTGCCCGCACAAAAAGAACTGAAAATCAAGATGATGGCCAGCATAACTCTTAGTAACACCATCTGAAATATGAATAATATCATATTCGTTACTTACACAGAGAATTTATTTTCTATGATAAAATTAGGATAGGTTTGCGAGATTTTTTTCAAGATAGAACTAAATGTTTTTAAATACTGTAAAATAGCCATATGTTACACAATGTTATTAAGATAATAAATTGAATAAATAAACTTTATCGTTGTCGCATGTTAAACTGATTTTCGGCAATCTGCTACTTAAGGTCTTTTATATTTATTAATCCAACTACCATTGTATATTGTCATATTCAGTACAGTTAAAATTTAGATGAATTAATAACGACCCAAACCAAGCTAATGGAAAGACTATGGTTTGATAAACGAACATATGAAATATTTTATACTTAAGAAAACTAATTTAATTCAGATGTTATTCGACATTGCTTCATCTCGTCTCATATATATTTCTTTTGTACAAAACATAAAAGTGATACTTACTTTGCCGTTTTCGTGCTTCTCCTAAATTTTGTGCTCCAAGTATTTCTCGATCTTGACTGTAGCTATCCAACAGAAAAAAGATGTTTTATATACTCTCTCATGATGCTGACGATACATAATATTAACACAATATATAACATATGTTTCATTATTTATGCAAATCATTCCTAATTTACATTTTGTTTTTCAAAACATATACAACATTACGTACAGATACCATGTACTAATACGACAGTATAATATTATATGTAGCAATGCTAATGGTGTGTACCAGATGCACGTTGCGAATAATAACGTCTCCCCAGTTATGCTTAAGGCGGATTCTATGGAAAATGATGAAAGTGGTGGGAGAAAAAACATTTTGAAGGTGGACGACATTTAATGAACAAAAATATGCCAATGAATTTCACAAACATTTGTTACACGATAGTATGTACAAAATTCTGAATAATTTAAATTATCATCATTTTGAGGAGTTATCTCCCCTTGATATAGAATGTTCTTTACAAGAATACAACTTTAATTAAAAGATCTGACCGGTCAGTTTTGATTTTAGTGGATGAAAATCAAGTATTTGAACAGTAGACATTTGTGCTCCCTGTGATTATAAAGATTTTAAAAATTACAATTTCTTTCAAACGTGCATATATTTCTTACAAGGTTCGATAAAAACATAAAGGAAAGAATTTGGATTGAAAAAAGGAAAAACAAATATTAATAATAAATCAACTAACACTTTAAAAAATCAATTATTTTGAGTCTTTTGGCTTGTATGTTTTTTAGTTCTGATGAAGAATTGTGTCACCCCTCCACAAATCTCGTACAACACAGCAACATTTTCTGGAGACTGAGTACGATGTACTTAACAAATTTTATCCATTTTTTCAATAACAGTTCTAACGGATCACACAACAGCATCGTTGGTCAAAGACTTAAATTTCTTAATACCTACAAATTTTCATCAAAGTCCTGGAAATAGCACGGGAATAATGTAAAGCCAAAAGGAAATCAAAACTGAAAAAATTGTATTTTTTTCAGATTTATATGAAAATATTTTTCAAAAAACTTGAATCTTACACTCTTCTAAACACTAAGATGCCATTAGTTTCTAAATCCATTCATCCTTTCCAAAGAAAAAAAAAATAAAGTGGTAAGTTGATTGCTGTTCTACAACGCTTTCAGCAATTCTTCAGTCCTATCGCGACATAGAAGCAGGACGTTACCGAACTTTAAACACAGTGGCGCAATTCAGGAATCAAACCCGGATTGTCTGCACCGTAAACCAAGTGCTTTACCACTAAGTCACACCAGCACCGAGATTTTCAGAGGAGATTAACGTCTTGGGCATACTTTTCTCAATATCGGCACCTCTTGTTGACAGATTGGAATTAAAACATAAATTTTGTAGAAATCTACAAGTACTAGAAAAAAAAGTTTCATCATAATCTGTCAGGCGGTTTACAAGTAACAGTCGAAATGTGAAAAGCTATGACAATAGCTACTTGAACTTTCGCCTATGTAAGCTAAAATAGAAAAGGCAAAGTCAAAAACTCTCTACAGATAATGCAATACATGAAGTATATATTTCTCAGTCTTTGAAAATTTACAAACTTTTATCACAATAAAATTTGAAATATATCTTCAAGATGTCAGAACCGAGGTATTGAGAACTGGACTAGTGATGCCCTGAGGACTGACAGTTTATCGGTATTGACCCATTTTTTAAATTAAAATGTTATTCGCATTTGCGCACCTATGTATATTTTGAAAAATGTATCCTCCTGTGAAGACGTAGAGGTATGAAATATACGGAGCAGAATTACCGATAAAAAATCATAAAAGATTTATAAACGTAAAGATTGTTTTCTTGGTTGATTTCTATTTTACGTAACACAGAAAGTGTTGCACTTTTAAGGTGACCGCACATGCCTGATGTACTGCAAAGAAATATAGACCTATACAACAAACCCATACGTAGTTGGGAAAGATTTCATCGTGCACTGTGACACGGTATTTCGGTTTTTACATTCCCATCCGAAAGACAGGACATTGCAGACTCGAAACTGTGACTTTTCGGTCCTAAGTCAAGCACATAACCAATTGAACTACGTTGACTCAGTAAAGATGGCAGAAAACCATCTCCGGTGAAACATCTCCGGACATACATTTGCGTAGATTTAAATTATATATAAAAATTCATCACTGTTTGCGACAATAAAATATCTGGGGAAAACCGTTGAAATGTGAATAATTTCTAAAAAAATTGTTTAGTAACTTTATTTGTAAAATATCGTCAATGGAAGTTGGTGGATTTCCGGAACATATCATAATAATAAGAAATGTCATTTCATAAAAAGAAGGAAAATTAAATGACTTAGTCGTATGATAAATACCTCAACTTACATACATAGCGAAAAGTAGAACAAGAACATACGAGACGATTTATCATTATTTAGATTTTCTTATTTCAGATATCATTAAATGTCGTTGTATCTAATCTGGCACTTCAAATAGTTGTATGAAATAGATACTCTGTTGTATCCTTAATTGGTGGGCGTGCATGTTGTTGGGTGGGTGACGTGTCCGAAAAGGTGAGTGTGCAATTCGGGAAGCCAGCGTACGATTTTAACATAGGTATATCTCTTTCATTTGTTTATGATAATATCAGTGCATTGACATTATCATTTTTACGTCAGTAATCTGAAATCACGCACTGCATTTTTTCACTTGATTACAGATTTTATATTTGTGGATTGTTAATTCCGAATGTTGTACAGAGAACACCATCATACACAGATTATATCCTCTATTGTATGTAGCCAGAAAAAATATCAATGACTCATGATTACATCAGCCCTTGGCCTGATGCACTTTAAGATAACAAAAATACGGCGTCTAATCCCCTCTCTTTTCTGTGCACTTCAATTTTCATTATATGAGAATCAATCACATGCTGTTTTTTATTCACGATACAGATTTTCTTCAAAGAAGCTTAAATTTTCCAACAAAAAGTTGGACCTATATGTTAAATGCTACTGCGCAAGTTCCTTGCATTTTCAAATGCTTTTATTTATTTCATATTTCTGTGTGTCAATTCCATAATAAAATATCATGGAAACAAATTTGATAATTACAGCGGAAAAACATAGTATTCTCTGTCTAGATTTATTTGCCTCTCCCAGTCAGAGCAGTAGCATATTTTGTTTGATCTAAGTACACTTTGCCCTTCCTTAAGTTTAGCTTAGAGCATCAGCGAAGGGACTTTGTGGAATTGTGTATTTGGTGCAAAAAGATAAAGCCGTTGTAGATGTTCTTATTGTTATTGAAGAAATTATAAATCGATAGCCTCAAACAAACCAGGCTCGTCAGATTATCGATATCCTCAGTCAAACCAGACTCGCCAGATTATCGATATCCTCAGTCAAACCAGACTCGCCAGATTATCAATAACCTCAATCAAACCAGGCTCGTCAGATTATCGATAGCCTCAGTCAAACCAGACTCGCCAGATTATCGATAACCTCAATCAAACCAGACTCGCCAGATTATCCATAACCTCAAACAAACCAGGCTCGTCAGATTATCGATTGATTGATTGCTTGATTTCGTTTAACGTCACACCACGAATATTTCACGTATATGGTGACGGCATCTGCCAGATGCGGGACATACAAATTTTGGACCCACCCGAAGCAGTGACGGATCTTTAACGTGCCATGCATACCACGGCACAGGGCCTCGGTTTTTACTGTCTTATCCAAAAGACAAGACACCAGCATGACTAGAGCGGGACTCGAACCCCGGTCTCCCGATCATAAGTCCAGCACGATACCACTAGGCCACGCCGACTTCGTCAGATTATCGATAACCTCAATCAAACAAGCCTCGTCATATTATCGATAACCTCAAACAAACCAGGCTCGTTAGATTATCGATAACCTCAAACTAACCAGGATCGCCAGATTATCGATAGCCTCAAACAAATCAGGCTCGTCAGATTATCGATAACCTCAAACTAACCAGGATCGCCAGATTATCGATAGCCTCAAACAAATCAGGCTCGTCAGATTATCGATAACCTCAATCAAACCAGCCTCGTCAGATTATCGATAACCTCAAACTAGCAAGACTCGTTAGATTATCGATAACCTCAAACTAACCAGTCTCGTCAGATTATCGATAACCTGAATAAAACCAGTCTCGTCAGATTATCGATAGCCTCAATCAAATCAAGTTTGTTAGATTATCGATAGCTTCAATCAAACCCGGACATATGGGATGTATCTCACCATGCAATCTCATTCCCCCTTCGATATAACCTTCCATATCGGAGCGAATCGGGCTTCGCAACTGACACGCATTGTGTATACAGAAAAAAATATTAATATAAACAGGGGGAAAGATTTGTTAGGGGGTGATTTTAAACTCGAATTGCATTTCTTAAATACTAGTATACTTTTTTCTCGGAAGAAAATCTATTTTCTATGCATATTTTCCCGGGGATGAGGGCTATTTTGAGAAAAAGTCTATACTATTTCACCTTTTTGTTTGTCTTTAACCTATTATGCATATGGTCACTGGATCAAGTTAAACGCATACACATTAAAGACATCAGCGGATCCAGAGCAGAAGTGAGGATCGTAATTATGGGGGTCTGGACTTATGCTCTCTTATGCCCTCTCATGTTTTACTGAATATATATATTTTTTTTTTCATAGAAGGATGATTTGTTTTACATGGTATTCATCAAAAGAATTTTAGAACATTAAATCTAATTATTATTTTATTGAAATATTACATATCTTCAAAGTCAAGGCAAAGTACCAAAATAACGTTCAATGGTTTCAAAAATTATCTTTCAAATTACTATGAAAGTGAAAAATACATATATTATAAAAATGGGAATTTGGAGCAATTTAATAAGACATGGGATGATTGGAGGGAACTAGTCAATTAAAAGTTATATATGTATACATACTTACTGAAAAATATATACAACAGCTATGATAATATTTGTACCTCATCCTTACCTTAATGCATTACTACATGTATATACATATACACTTGTCTGAATTTTATATGTATATATGTAACAGTGTATTGATATGTCCATGTTTACATTATTTCATTATAATTTCAATATGCATGGTTATGTCCATACATTTCTTTGAATGTTTTATGTGTATACAACTTGTATGTTTATTCATGTATACATGTGTGCATTATTGATACATCAGATGCTTATAATATCACATGTATATTAAAAAACAAAAAACAAAAAATCCCTAAATCAACATTACTGCTTATCAGCCCCCAAAGTCTTTATCATACAGGTATACAATATCATAATGTCATTTCTCACATTAGATACTATGCTATTGCATTCATAATTTCTATTCTATTTTACATACTGAAACAGAAATTATCTTACTACACACTTAAAACCATATGAGTTTGTATGAGTGTATGAAATGTTTACGTGTTTATGTTAGTAAATGTTTGTAATGTATATGTTATATTGTGTATATGTCATGTCATTAATAAATAAATTAAAAAAAATGATTTGTTTTACATATTCAGGGACTAGAAACCCTCACCACAAGCCCTATTGTATTTCAAAAATAACATCAACGTTTAAAATATGCATATGTGTATCAGAACTTTACTAGTTCTCTTGATTTATGTCGCTGGGTAGTAATGTAAGTTATTATTTCATACACTTGCAAAACATACAGGTATTCGACTTATCAGTCCCTTAAAACGGCGAAACGACTCTTGAAAGGCATGCACCGCTTACAGTCTTAGTGCGGTAGTGTTTCATTCACAACAGGATGTCACGTGGATAATAAATTGCCGAGGCGTGACATCAAATATACGTATATTATTATTTCTATTTATTATTATTATTATTTTGTTTTGATCATATCATTTTCAGCATTTTTTTCGTCCTGAACAGACCACGTAAAAAGAAGTGGGGGTGTGTTAACTTGCAATGATTTTAGGTACGCACGTGCGGCTGGAGTCGCTGGTACCCCACCCATTCATATATTGAGCGAAGTGTAAAATATACCCATTCATATACAGTCAACTCTCGTTACAACGGTCATATTTGTATTTCCGACCGAATTTTGCCGTTATATCGAATTTGCAGAATTTGTTAAGTCAGTTTTGACCAAATAACTGTCGTCACCCATGCTTTCTTATTCGAATCATAGTCAACGTATAAGGTGGGATTGATTCCAGATAGAATCTCTTTCATTTCAACTCGGTCGAGGGTTACGTTTCTCATATCGGTACTACTTGGTTCTCCGCCGTGCGCGATGTAATGTAAAATGTTGTGGTGATTTTTTAACTTATACCCGACACGTTCACGTGTCTCTGCTACATTTATTTGAGTGCGTCTCTTTTTCTGAGGGGGTTCTGCCATGCTTTGCGAAATTTTATGATCTATACGTTTGTGACACTCGATTTAAAAAGATATATAAATCAAAATATTTCAGTCAATTAAACAATAATTTGAATACCACTATAATTACAATCATTACAGAACTCCATTTTGTTTCCATGGTAAATGGTAACAGTGTAAACAAGATGGAGGATAACGTGAAAGCAGGGACATATATATCTAAATATATATATATACGTCCCTGGTGAAATACATGCAAAAATCGGAGCTTCTGCTGTTTCTTTTGCGGCGGGGGATGACTGTGAGTGATTTCAAAATAGAACATTTAAGGGAACTAGCACAAAAAGCCATTGAACTAAAATCACCCATTGTAAAAACGGAGGATGATACGGCAGCGTCTTTGCAGCAACGAACGGCTGTCATAATAAACAATGGAACTTCCCTGTCATATCCATTCGTTCTTGATGTAAGTTAAAATCAGTGCTCAGACAATCTGAATTGCCTGCCAAATATACAGTGTGCTGACCTTTTTGCTCATCTTTTAATGAATGCAGATTGGCCCCCAGAGAGAGGCTATCATTTATACACCAATCATCATGTTCACAATGTTACTACACATATGTTAGCACACGATCACATGCATGTAAGGTCATATTGCATCAGAGAGATCTCGCAGGTTGAGAAACCATACCTGGTTTTGTGTTTGCTAAACAGTGAGGGGACCATTAAGTCTGCTGGCTGTGAGTGTACTGCGTAAGTATCAAAGTACTGTACGGTAAAAGCATGCATTACTTGCCAATGTAGTGTATGAAATCAAAATTATATATCAATTACATACTTTTAATTGTGTCTTCATTACTATATATAATAGAAAGTTATTTACTATATGTTAACATATTACCTTAAAAATCAGATATTAGTATGTAACTAATGCACATGTTTTATTTTGTAACATGCGCATGCTACAGTAATCAGAATGTCTTTAAAGTCATTCCATTTTCATTTCTTTTAATTCCATGAATTTCAGTGATGAAGGTGGATGTAACATGTTGTTGTCATATGTTGTTCAGTTTGATGGACTGGGGAGAGAGACACCATGACCGCAACACCGAGTCATGCACTGATATGAGGTGGGAATTTCCCCGAAGGGAGTCTAAACCAAGAAAATTAGATTACATAAAAATGTCTGACAAGGAGAGAGTGCATCAATCACAGAATAATTTCAATCCTGTTATCAATGATGTTAATAAAAGTAATGATGTTGCAGAAGTTGAAATGGCAATAAATGACCTTGTGAAAGATTGTGACACCCAGATTATTGAAGTTTTGGATCCAGATTGTGACATTTCAGATGAGCCCCCATACAATACATTCTATTGCTGAATCCTTTGATGTGAATAAATTTGAGTCATTAAGCATGTAAAAAACAAATTTTCTGAAAAAACACCCAGTGTAATGAAATTTCTTATCTTATTGAGAGGCAAGATAGTAACATTAACTGGTTTAAGTACAGAAGTGATAGGGTAACTGCATCATTAGTATATAATGTTGTTAAATATAAGGGAAATGGCAATTACATAGTTACAGATATTATGTCTGAAGGGCAAGGTGTATCTACACCTACTATGGAATATGGTAAGGAGAGAGAGTCACTTGCCAGGGAACTATATCAGATGAATATTAAGAAAGATCAGAGACAATTTTCTATTGAAATACTTGGTCTTCTTGAAAATTATAGTTTTCCACATATTGGGGCTAGTCCGGATGGTCTAGTTAAATGCAAATGCTGCCAAAGTTGCGTAATAGAAATAAAGTGTCCATATAAATATAAGAATAATTTAATTCATGAAATCTGTAAAGAGAATTATCATGTGCACTTATGCAAATCTGGGGAATGAAACTGAAGCACACATCCCAATGGTACTGCAAAATTCAGTGTCACTTGGCAGTGTCAGACTTGATATGGTGCGAATTTGTCTTATATCTGGAAGGCTCAGGATCTCACAAACATCAGACTCATATTGACGGACTTAGTTTGGAATTGATGCGTGAAAGATATTAATTCATTTTATTTGAGATATGTTGTACCAAAAATTTTGTCAAACTGAATTAATTGATATTTCATGTATTGTTGAATATACATATATGACATACATTAGATTGTTTGTTAGTTTTTTCATTGAATTATTTTGATAATATACAGTTCTACAAAAAAACCCATACATGCATTTGAGAATGAATATACATAAATATAAATAGGCCACCCATAGATCTGCATGGCTTAATATCAATAAATAGTGATATCATACAGACCGACCGTCAATTATTACAAAATATATTATGAAATAAATCGCGACAAATTTATTATTCATATTGAAAGTGAAAATTATCTCTATACAATTTCTTTCTTGAATTCAATACCATTCAACATGTTCAAAATTTCTGTGTATTGACGTTAAGATAAATATTACATATAATAATATAAAAGTCACATAAGTCCATCCTTAACAAATATGCATTTGCTATAATACAACCATTATATTATACAAGTTCTAATCAGATTAAATTACTTTGTCCTGTGTACTTTAGCAACAAGTCAGACTATTAAAATATGATATATTTCTTTTGAAAATCTTAAAGATAATTACATGTATCTGACCATGTTTAAAAAAAGTCATATTACAACAAACCTCATAATTTGTTTAGGATGGCCTTATTAGCATATTGAAATATTTGTACATGATGTATAGAATATATTTACTTTCTCACTAATTTTGGCATACAAGTTACACAAGAAGGCACCAACCTGTACCATCTGGTTACCAACTGATTTGAGATCCCATGGTATATTGTTTCCTAAAAGTCTAAAAAGTTTTAAGCGTTGAATGGCTCGCTCAACATGGATACGTAACTTTGCTATGTTTCTGGTTTGTTTGATTTCTTTTACATTGAGCGGTTTTTCTTGACCCATGTTCAATTCAATTCAGTTTTTTTTTTCAAATACCAGTACAGCATATAAAACACAAACAAAAACATGATATATATAACATATATAAGAAACAAAAAAACCAAATATAGACACATTCGTTCACACATACACACTTAAACAAACACACACACATACATACGGCATCACGCACACATATCTCGTTACATAAGTGGGCGGTAGACTAAAGTCTTGAATTACAGTGGAGAGTGAATATATATATATCACAATCTAAGTTTACTGGCAAGATACAGATGTTTGCCAAGATTTAATAATTGTTTGACATTATGTACACTTAATAATTGTATAAATTTAAAAACACATAGTCTATTTTAATAACAAGACTTGATAAAACGACGGCGTAAGTCAGTATACTTATGACATATAAGTACCAAATGAAACTCGTCTTCAATATCATTGGTGTTACAATTGGTACATAATCTGCTATTTCTTTTTTTCATTTACATATCTTCCACGTTCTATCCGAAGATTGTGTGATGGTACTCTAAATTTGGCAATAAACTTTTTATATAACAAAGGAAAATAGTTTAATACATAATATTGCATGGTAAAATTATCTATAAGATGTTGATATAGATGTCCCTTTGATGATCTTGAAATATCTTAAAGTATGGATTGTTATTAAATATCCTTAAGTCTTTTCTTAATCAAAGTTATGATGTTATGATTTAGAGTCTCTTCATGGAATATATATGATAGACCCATGTTGTCTCACTCACGGCGAATATTTACAGTCCAATCGTCATTTCTTTCTACCATTTCATTATAGCAAGCCTTAAGTATACAGTTGGTTGTGGATTTTATCTTGAACCAGAATTTAAAGATTTTAATTTTTCGAGTAAAAGAAAGAGGGAATCTCTCAAGTTCGCAATATACAAGATTATTACAAGTACTTCTTTTCAGGCCTGAAATATTTTTTACAAAATAAAGTGCGCACTTTTTCAACATCTACGGCCTTTTGAAATCATCCCCATATCTCAGCTCCATAATTAAGGATGCTACCCACATATAGAATAAGTGTTTTATTTTGTGTTTTCATGCAGGAATAAAGTACAATGGCTGATGCATTTATAAGATATAATGCGCGTTATGCATCAGACATTGTACTTTATTCCTGCATGAAAACACAAAATAAGACATTTATTCTATATATATGCGCTTTTAACGCCAAAATATCATACTGGAAACTTTCTTTTCCTATTTATAAACTGCATCATTAAATCATTCCGGAGAGAAGTTGGAAATGTTGAACCTTTCATTATGACGTCCTAAGCTTAACAATCAAAAGTCTGCCAAACATCGCTTTCTGTGTTGAAAAGTGGGTCAAATATGGGGCGTTATAACGTCACCGATCAATGTACTTTATACAGATATAAAATACATAGGTCTTGAAAGCTTTATTTCAGGCAATTACAGTTGTTGTGCAAATATATAAGAATCAAACACTGAACATTTAGTTTGAATATTGAAATTGAAAGATTTGAGTGACCTTGAAATTGCAAACAGAGCTTTTCTGTCTTGTGCAGCTATATACTTTTGTGTTGTTAAAAACTTTCCATTGAAATTTATTACAACACCAAGATAATTATAACAGTCAACGACCAAAAGCTTATTGTCATTAAAATAAAAATCATGCAATCTATTTTGTTTTTTACAATTTCTAAAAAACCATCACTTTCGTCTTATCAATATTTACAGATAAGTTCAAACACTTAGTATAAGAATATAATGAGTTCAACATAGATTTTAATCCCTCAGCTGATTCTGATATCAAAAGTGTATCGTCAGCATACATAAGTAAAATGTATTTAATAGCTGTATTTCTATAAATGAACAATTATCATGTAAAAAGTTAATTTCAAAATCACGAACATATAAGGCGTACAAGCTCGGTGACATTACCTCCCCTTGTAATAAACCGGAAATAGATTCGAAATAGTCAGTTAAAAAGCCATTGTGTTTCACACATAGCTTGACGTTAGCATAAAGAGATTTAATAGCATTGAACATCTTACCCCGGATACCAACATTTATTAGTTTACCCCACATCTTGCATCTATCAATAAGGTCAAAGGCCTTTCTATAGTCTATAAAACAACAATATAACTTCCCCTTTTTATTCAATGTGCGGTTTATTAATGATTGTAATACAAGAATCGCATCCACTGCGCTCACCCCTTGTTTAAACCCCAACTGGGTGTCACCGGTCATTATCTTTATCCCATTGAAGACGTCTTTGTTCAATATAGACGTGAAAAGTTTACCCATACAGCTTATTAAATTGATGCCTCTGTAGTTATTGGAACAATACAGCCCTGGGTCCAGGAAGGAAACCCCAATTAAGAATTGAGTTAAAAAGAGTTAGAAGCGTATCGTATAAAACGTTTTTGCAATTAATGAAAAATTCATTGATCATGTTGTCTTCTGCACCTTTTATTTAAGTTTAATTTTCTTACTGCATGATCTAATTCCTTTTGTGTAATTGGTTGATCGAGTTCATCGAACACAACAGGCTCGTTGTAGTTAGCACCGCCTTCCATTCGAATTTCCCGTACATACGCAATTGCCAGGTTTTTGAAATGATGGTAAAATCGGGATACTGATACCCCAATCTCTGTGCGCTTCATTTTCCGTTTAGAAAAATATTGATGAACTTTTTTAAAGTTCTGACTTCCTAAATATTCCATGTAATCGCCTTCATACCCTTCATATTCACGCTTCAGTGTCGATGATATTTTTTTTATAAACAGACTTTTTATCATTCAAAATAGCGAGATTTTCGGTTTTAAGTTTTGCTTAAATTAAAGTTGTGCAGAGCAGTTTGTAATCAATATATAGCGCTTCACATTCATTATTCAACAATGGTGTATCGTTATGAACATGATCATTACCATCGTTTTTCTTGATTTTGCACAAAAATTTCTAACAAAACAAAATGGTAAAAACACATGGTTAACATTGACGTAAAATTATTTACAAGGGTATTCACATCTGATAGACAACTTATATAGGCGTCGCAAAAAGATCATTTATTGTGTTGATCTCGGTATCTAACCTATTTTTAACAGCTTGAGTGTTTTCATCTATGACCGCCAAGGTCGGGCCATATTTTTGTATGTTGAATAAGGTATACACGTTGAGGAATTGGGAATGTTGGCGTAGATGTTGCGTGGATGACGTTGCCGTATTCCCGTCGGTGTTCCCGTGTATACAATATCGTACACGTTGTTGATGTAGGAAATGAGAGTTGAAGTCCGATTCTGCACTTTAATACGAAAACAACAATGGACCTGAATACAACAATAACACAGTCGGCAATTTCAGAATCTATTCTGAGATCCATACTCAATGAGTGGTCCAGTCGGGTGTTGTCAGTAGCGAGTCTGACCTCCGAACACCCGTACAAGTTGGAATTCGAGAATTTATAGTAAAACACGTAAACAAAGATTGGTGACATAAATGAGTAAATCAATTAGATAATTGTAGAAAGGAATTATTTAACAAAACAATAGTTAGATAAACAATTTGTCTGTAGGCTATTACACTCAGCCTGATAATAGATATACTAAGTAATTAAAGTTTATATTGTCCCTCCTGGTTATAACACTTAACCATTGCACAAACAAGAATTTGACAGATTTCACTTGAAATGCTTTTAACTTCCTGGATAAATTGTAGAAACTATAGACTTGAAAGTGGGAATCACACGTATCAAAAGTTGTTTCAACGAATCTTATGATAATCTTGTAAATGGTGAACTATCTTTATGATAGTTCCATCGAATAGATGTTCATGTGTATCTTTTGACGATTCCGCGTCATTGTGGTTGTGAAATTCAGGGAGAGAGATAAAGAAATGCAATGGGGCGTTATCTAAAAAGGTATTAAATTTACCGGAGTAGAATTCCACAAAACTTTGTAAAAAAGACAATTTGCATAGAAGATAATCGATCACGCTTTATCTATTGGAACCAAGAAAGGTGAATGAGCCATTTGGGTCGCCTTTATGTCTGCCGTTGGTAATTTTAAAACCCTTTGTTCTTCAAAAAGATATGAGCCTCCTACCAAACTGGTTGACTTGCGACTTTCGGATGGTAGTACCATTATCAGATGGACGGTTTGTTGAAGTATCGAAGGCGTGGGCGTGTGATATTTTGTCAGATTGAATATCTTGGTCAATGAAATCATCATTGTTACCACATCTTGCATTCAAGTCACCCATAATCAGTACATTGCCTTCATTTAAATATTTGGATGTTGAGTTTTCCAGTTCAGTAAAGAAGTCAATATCCTCATTCTTATACACCGTGCTATTTTGTTGGAATATAACAAGCAGCTATATACACAGAAATTGTATTAGCAGTAGTAAATTTGAGCCATAATATACTATCAAAGATATTTTCAATGACCTTAACGTTCTTTACAGGAGAACATTTTGCAAAAATTACCATGCCCCCCCCCCCTTTTATTGTGGTTCGAGGAAAGGGATAAGTAACAAATCCACTTAGTTTTATATCATCATCACTAGAAATCCAGCATTCGCTCAAGGCAATAATATCAATGTCTGATATAATAGATATAAATTCAGTATCCTGGAGTTTCTTATATAGGCCACGGCCAATGTTCCACGAGCATATCGAGATATGCGAGGGCACACTCTCCGCTAATTCCTATCTGAGGTCCATGTTATCAACACGGTTCGGCTCCGGTGTTTGGTCCTGATGGGGATTTGTACCCACACTGCTGGTATCGACAGGTTCGGTATCTTCACAGGCGTCTAAGAATACCTCTTGATCATCTATGTCTTCGGCATCATCTGTGAAATGTAGATCGGCGAACTATTTCTATTTCTGTACATTTCTTTGTAATTGGAGGAATTTTAAGAGTAGCTTTCTGTTTATTTAATAAATATCTGATAGTAAAGCTCCTATCGGCCATTACATCATCGCCTTCTTCAATCAAATCTATGACGTTGGAATGCTCAGTAATATCTCTGTCTGATACATTATCACCATACACTTCTAAAACGAATGTAAATGTACCTGATGGGGATATTCCTAGTAAACATTTACCATTATTTCTAGATTTGTAAGTACTGTATGTTTCAGAGTGGGCAAAAGGAGATCTTGGTCTTTGAAAGAAATATTCAGTCCAGTCAATAATTACTCTAGTTTTAGGATACAAACGCCTGAATGACTGTGGCATGTATTTCTTGATCTGACCTTTCTCGGCCACTTAATAATTTTTTCCAAGACATTGAGCAAGAAATGTAATCCATGTAACAAAAATTGGGAAACACGTGAATTTGATATTCCAAATATATCTGACAGAAGAAATCCAAAGACACCTAATCTAAAACGTACTAGAATAAGAATTAATTCGTGAAACAAACTTACTCTTAGTATTGCACGGGTAGGTCCTGGTTTTTTCCTTGTACCTAGCTGATATGACTTTGCATCTGCACTGTTTTGACTACTGTAGTACTTCATATTGGAACGTTTTGAGTAAATAATGTTGAACAGACCAAACAAAATTGCTATAGAGGGTAGCCAGTGTACTGTCTTACCGATGCATCCGATTTAGCGACTTTCTCTACAAATACATCCCAAAAGAAAATATTCCTGTCATTCAAACACCTCTCAATTAGCCGAGCTAGATTACCCAGGTGTAAGTATTGTGACGTCATCCGATTTAACAACAAATTGAAGGGTAAATTAATGTAATTGTACCTAGTGATTCTGTAACAGTAGTGTTGTGAGACATCTCAACTTTCCGAGCTATATATGGAATAGCCTGGATATTGTTACAACTCATGAGATATCTCTGTCTGGGTGACATGAGTGATGGTGGTAGGGATGTGTTGTGATGAGCTCAACAAAGAATTTGTAGTCAATCTGGAAAATAATCAATATAGAAGATTTAAGAATACAGTATAAATTACGAAACAAAGTCTTTGTAAAGAATTCTGAATTCAAAAATACTATTGACATTGGCAAACTATGTAATTTTCTACAAGAATATTTTGAATTACGTAGCCTGGTAATGTTCAGGCTTGGTGTAGTGGTTAAGTGCTTGACTTGCGGCGCCGACGATCGGGGTTTGATTTCTGGATTGCGCAACTACATTTAAGATGTTGGTTACCTACTGATAATAGAAAAAAAATTCACAGGGTTATTTTCTCTGATTCTATTTCTGGACTTTCATGCCTTTTGGATTCATTAGCAAATTATACTGACAAATGGTCATTAAATGTTAATGTTTCAAAAACAAAAATACTGGTTTTTCGAAATAGTGGTACTGTAAAGTTAAATGAAAAATGATTGTTTAAAGGGGAAGAAATTGACATTGTTACAAAGCATATGTTGAAAATGGACAATATTGCATTTTCACACCTTTTGCAAATGAGTGTATAACTTAATCAGTTATGCATAAAATTTGTGATTTATTTATATTAATCTACTTTATGTACTACAGGTATTACGAAAAAAGATAATCCAAATGTCCAAGGTCATTTTTCTAAAAACTTATACAAGGATTCATAATAATGTAAAACTTATTTAAAATGGTTTCTTATAAGGATATTTGAAGGAATTTAGATTGTATGACAAAAAAATAAGCTCTGTATAAGCAAAAACATTTTTACCTAAAAGTGAAAAAAATCACATACCTTTTAATTTATCGTAGTATAGTTTAATTTTTTATATTAATCTACTATATGCATTATACTGTTCTTTATGTCTCCTTCATGATAATCCTTCACAATTAACAAGAAACCTGATAATTAGTCCTTGTCTTTCATTAATATGAATACCCAGCTTATTAAGATCGCTAATTAATATCTTGAAAGCTGTTAAAATTTATGAAATGAAGGTTGATATATATTGAAAATATTGCAACTTGATTAGGAAGTCAACTATTAAAGATAATTCTGGATTCGCCACTGATATAAATACTAAAATTAATTAAAGATGATTAGACCAAATCGGGTCAATGTAAACTAAATGATCAATTGATGTCTTATTTTATCGCACAATATATGTTTTGGTATTTATTACATTGAAATGTGTATTTCTGTACTCAAATATTTAAGTTCTTTATATTACATCATGAATGATGAAATGAAACTTTGAGAAATAAAACTTGTAAATAAATAATAGCTACATAATTACTTCTATAGACATTGTTTTCGTTATGTGTTCTCTTATTTGTGAACTTTATAATGTACGATTCTTTACTATCTGTATCGATCAGAGACATATATATATAATGTGTATAGATGTCTCTGTATCGATGTAATCAAATGACTCGTGAAAACGACGCTATCTTTTTATTTTCAAATGTTTGTAGTCATTTCTAGGTATATTTTCATAAAAATGGTATCAAATGAATCGGGGGAAACATACTTATCGCATACCGGTAGAAATAAATTAAAAACTGAAAATTATATATATCACATCGCACATCATTTGATTTACATGTTAAAAATATTTCCCGATAATTTATTGATGCAAAAATTGCAAACAACGCATTTTGATTAATTTGAACTTAGTAATTTGCGATGGGCCTCACTACAAAAGACAATGTTCGAATCTTAGTTTAAATCAGAAAACACTTTTATCTCTGTTTGATACTTATATTTCCACTGTTGCTAATTATGGTTGTGAGATTTGGGTTTGCATCCTGTCCCAAACATAGAAAAAGTTCACTTAGATTTTTGTAAAGGTATATTAGGTGTAAAGAGATCTACACCAAATGTTATGATTTATTGTGAACTTGGTCGGCTACCACTTATTTGTTTCAGAAAATTAAAGATTGTTAAATATTGGCTTAAACTTATACGCTCTGAAAATTGTATTTTGATATCTTGTTTTAACTCTTTAATGACTGAAGACATGGATAAACCTATTAAAGAAGAAAACTTTTTTTATCTCGTTCGAATAAGAAACTTTTTCGTTTGAACGAGAAAAAATCTCGTTCGAACGAGAAATTATCTCGTTCGAACGAGAAAATTATCTCGTTCAAACGAGAAAAAAATCTCGTTGGAACGAGAAACTATTATATATGAATTAAGGTGTTTTGTTATTTAGATAAGTATGATTAGGTAATTGCATATATTTCAACTACACACTTACAAACACAATGTACATTTGCCTAATGAAAAGTATTATAATAATTGTTTTCCAACCGGCTTCTTGTCTGATTAATCTCAGCCATTTTTGATATTTTCTCTTATTTTTTCGCTTATCTGGTAGGGAAAGAAACCTCACACCTGTCATCCAAGGGTACTTTCTAGTTGATTCAATTTACGCTTTAAAGCAGTTCATCCTGGCACACAGCAACTAAAAAATGACATTTTCAACCCACAGGAGAAATGTTTCAACCGTTATAGAATCTATATATTCCAACGCGCTTCTATCTTATTTGAACTCACCGCTCTTGACAACAATACACTTTAAGCGTCTTTAATTAGAAGAGTTACATTAAGGAAAATAACTCTCACAGAACACGGAATCGCGTACTTTGGAATAATAGCTTACATTTTGATAATCTTTTTCCTATAATTTGTTTTACAAATATTATGTAAATCAACGTCAAGATATATTCCAAGTAATCCAGCTTTACCCCACTGTAGTCCTCATTGCTTACATAGTTTTGATTACTATTTTTACTGCCTATCCATATTACCTGTGGGGTTTTTTTTCAAAGTTTACTTTCAAACCTGATATTTCCGCAAACCATTTAAGTAAATTCAAAGATGTTTTAAGTGATTTTTCTGATCCATCTAGTAGAAGAGAGGTATTATCTGCATATTGTGAAAATTTGTATTCCACTCTGTTAACTGTTATACCCTTACCCGTGGGTTCCATTCTTGTTTTTATAGATAAAATTTCAGCACATAATATACAAAAATAAGGAAAACTTCGATCTCTCTCTACAACCTCTCTTTGGCAAGAAACTTTCAGATAAATATCCACCTTGGTTGACTCTCATAATTTCTTTTATCTTGATTTGAATTTAAGTTACACAGGAAAATTTCTATAAGCCCAACTTATCTTATCACAACAGGGAAGTAAATGTCTTTGCTCTTTATAATTCCATGAAAGATATGGGTCTTGATATTGTAAGTAAGTTATCTGTTTTTGATACATATATGTAAGCAAGCGTCCGTAATTGTGCATATGAAGTCTGGAGCTTCATTCAGCACAAAATATTGAATCTGTTCATCTTAATATTTGTAAATCACTTTATAAATGTAAAAAAGTGTACCACAAATGTGATTGTATATCCTGAGCTTTGTAGAGTACCTTTATCCGTTTACAGAAAAGTTAAAATAATTAAATACTGAAACTTTTAAAAACTGATAATTGTATCTTAAAATCATTGTGTGAGTGTATGTTTGATCACTGTGTATTTCATGACCAGCCTCCTATGCATTCTTGGTTAAGTAATGTTTTGACTTTTTAACTTAATCTTTTGACTTTTCGACTCTTTTTACAACCATTCCTCATCAAAAACTAAAGAACAGAATAACATCAATTATTCAAAACGCTTTCTGTAACAAAAAAGGAATTCGCAGATATAATTATCTCGTTTTAGGCCACAACGACACATATTTTGTAAAGGAACAGTCTGATTCCAGCAGCAGGTATACAGAAAGGATATTATCCAAATGTTAAAATTTCTTATAGATAATATATTTTTGTGATATATGTTGGGAAAGTGTTCCAACAGATTGTTGGCGTTCCTATGGGTACTAATTGCGCGCCTTTTCTGGCCGACATATTTTTGTACTCTTACGAAGCAGAATTCATACAGTCTCTGCTCTCTAAAGGCAATACACAAATAGCATCTCGGTTCAGCTTTACTAACAGATACATCGATGATGCTTTGTCGACCCTGTATTTGAGGATCACCTCAACATCATATAGCCAAAGGAACTCGAGATAAAAGATACTACAGAGAGCGCATCTTCTGCTTCATAGCTTGATATACTGCTATCAATTAGTGACGGTGGTTCATTAGTAACCTCTCTCTTTATGACAAACTTGAAGATTTCACTTTCATTATTACCAACTTCCCTTTTTGGAGTAGCAACACACCTTCCTCTCCCGCATATGGCGTATTCATTTCACAACTTATACGCTATGCCAGGGCATGCTCTAAATACGAAAATTTCTTCTTGAGAGCGAGGCTTCTTGCCACGAAACTACTCTCACAAGGATATATTGAGGAACGTTTGAAATTGTCACTTAGGAAATTCTATGGTCGTTATAGGGATCTATTGCAATTTCAGATTCCTCTTTCAAGAGTGTTAACCGATATTTTGGGACCTGACCATACTAAATGACCATCTTAACTTTTTGACTATACTTTTTGACTATACTCTTGATTTTGACATGTTTCTTAAGAACTGCTGTGACGGGTGATACATGCAAACAGGAGACGCTTTCTCTCCCCGGGCACCTGGTCTCACCTCGGAATTTTTCAGTATTTCGGGGTTCACAGCAGTTTCTTTTTGAAACTTACACGATTTTGTATCTGTCCTTGGACTTTGAGAATGATTAAAGGTTTGGTACTTCTTCGATATTGATTGATTTGACATTATACGTGTATATATACATGTATATACAGATATTTGTTCACCTACGTTTCCGACACCGGAATTTCAGGCTAGCAGCATTTCTTGCCTTGAATGGGAAATTTGACTTCGTGTTCCTGCCTCCTTCGTATGTTCTTTTTGAAAGGTTATTGCAAGACTTTTGCGACAGGTGTTGCATGCAACCAGGGGAAGCTTACTCCTCAAGGGAACCTGGTCTCACCTCGAATTTATTGGAGTTCGGATTTGTCTGAATATGACAATAAACACAATATTGTCCCCTTTACTCCATGTACTATGAGATATGGTTTACCCCTTGGATCTTCTTGGTTTTTTACTTACTATTTATTACAGTCTACTGGTTTTCATGACGTATGGATATTGAAACATGTTGAGAATGAAAGGATATTTTTGAAAGAATTAAAACAGCTTTTGACTGATAATTTTCTGCAGAATAGAAACGAAGTTTCTTTTTTGGTTTTTTTTTATCATTCCACTTAATGTAAAAGTTACTTATACAACCACTTATTAGACAATTTGAGCTTGCAGTTTTATCTCCGTAAATTTGTACCCAATCATTACCATCAACTTATTTCAAAATTCAGAATGTCATCTCATAAATTATTTTTTGAAATATGATAACATAAACAGACAAAACTGCATATTTATGTGTTGTGAAAAATTGATATTGAAGATTAATTTAATTTTATACTTAAATGTCCATACTATCAATCTATTCGTCATAACTAGTTAAAATTATATTATTATAGAACACATTCTGTTTTCAAACTACTTATTGACATCTCAAAATGTTTCCGCATTATTCAGTCTTGGTAAATATTTATACAACGCACAAACCTGAGAGACTTTTTTTATGTAAATCTCTCTCCTCCGCCTAGAATTACTTCCCATTACTTTCTGTTTTTGTATACTTATATTTTATGTTGTCTTCATAAACTTTGGTAATAACCTATCGACTCTTTTTTATATATTATTAATTAACACCTTTATCTATTTCTAGAAAGAATTACCAACGTTGAAAAAATAAAACTTTACTTAAGTATTTCCATGATACAGAGTCAAACGCTTTTTCGAAATTAATGAATAAAAGTAAACAAGGGACATTTTGGTCCTCCGTTTATTGGAGAATATCATAGATAAGTCTTGTGCTTCCCCAATGTATCTACCTGCAATAAATTCTATCACCTATTTTGTGGATAAGACCCTGAAAACCGGGGTCCCGTGTAACATAAAATATTCCTCACTGCTTCGGGAGGGTCCCTAGCAAAGGCATATATTTCTATGCGATGCATCTTTTATTTATTTTTCATTTTATTTTATTTTATTTTATTGGGGGGGGGGGGGGTTGTCTCATCCGAACGACAAGAAATTGGCAATCGACGCATACCGTACGAATTTGAATTCAATTCCTCACTGCCATTAGCAAATCATGCCACAAAAATATATCTACTTTTCAATCAAACGCAATGAATTTAAAGATGATTTTATATATAAACCCGCTTTTAGTACACATACAGTTTTCACAGTGATATTTTATCCGTTTATGTGTATGTTTGGCAAAAAGAATTCGAACAAAAACTACACTCATGACGTTACTATATTCTAAAACAGTTATTATGATTTTACAATTTTTATCAATACAAAAAAAGAAGAAAGAAATACAAAGCTGGTTACATACTCAATATGCAAGCTATACGCATGTATATATATACAAAATATCCTTGTCACAAAATGTGAAAAAGAGGACCATGGGCCACAGTGCTCACCTGAGAAAAGCTGATGTATCTTTAAACTTCTTTGATCTTTCAATTATGAATAAATATTCATGAGGAAAATGAAAAATGTGTCATTTCGTTGTTTGGAATAAATATAGAATATATGACAATTATATATAAAAAGGCGGGGTTAGACATGACCCAATGGTCCTCATATGTCAATGAACTTTTCTTGACACAAAGAACAAAAAATTACCTGATTTGAGGGTGGAGACTTCGGTTGTTTTTAATATAATTGGCAATGTTTAATATAAAGAGACATAAGTGGGCCTATATCGATCACATAAGATATAGAAAACATTGCACATAAAAATACACCCTATCCTACCTTTTCTGCAATTTTAAAAATTCATGACAAATCTAAAAATCTAAATTTGTCAAAATTCTCTCAAGAATAAAAACATTTCTTTATTATATTTTGGCTAAAATAATCATTTCGGTGCATCAAAAGTGCATTATTGGCAGTACTAATGTCTGTCGGTTTCTGGCAGTCCGTTCGTCATGTACCTAGTAAAAATAAAAAAGAATAAAAAACAACAGGGTTTTTTTGCACAACCATTCATATGATTTTGATATTAAGCATTTGCTTTGTCTTTGCAAGATGTGATTCATTTTCTTTAGGTGGGGCCTTTTCTTCACTGATTTCAAGTCTGGGTAATGAACAACAATTGTTTCAAATATTGTTTTTAGACATGGTGGCATTATCTGTAGACCAATTTGGATGAATGTACAAAATTGATAGAGGACCTTTAGTACTTCATGTATACCATGTTTCATTAAAATCTTTCATGTGGTATAACAGCAGAAGTTTAAAATGTGAAATATTGTCCCTATACACCCTCATTTGGAAGTTCATTGAAAATCCAAAAATTGAGATATTTTCAAAATTCTTTCAAAATAACATTCCTTACCATAGGTATGATCAAAATAGTCCATAAGAAATCATCATTATTAATTAACTGGGAAATATGAAACTTTTCTGCATTGAAATCACCAAGTCCAAAAAGTGTCGAAAAAAATTCTAAAATTTGATTTTGGAAGGGAACCAAAATGACAAGACTTCTTCACTCATCTATCATTTCTATGCATTCTCTTTGTCTCTGTATACAGCAAGTATGAACAAGAAGATTGCCAAAGGAGGGTATTCTTTTGTGGCCTACTTTTGACTGTGGTGACGCCACCTGTGAATAGGTCTGGACGAAAACGACAGAATTTGAAGGGGATCATAAGTGTTTTTTACCAAGATTTATTAAAATCATTCGAACATTTTTGCAGAAAAAGTTGAAAATGTGAAAAATGGCCACCCCCCCCCCCTCTCTCTCTCTCTCCCTTTTTTTTTGAAGTCTTAAAGGTCATGAATAATCCATAAATTGAGATATTGACAAAATTCTTTCACAATAATATTCCTTACCATAATTATGATCAAAATGGTCCATATGAAATCATTATTATCAATTAACTGAAAAAAATGACACTTTTCTGAATTGAAATTACTAATTCAAAAAAAATGTCGAAAAAACGTAAAAATTTGATTTCGGAACAGAACTAAAAATAACAACACTTCTTCATACATTTGTCTTGATCATTCCTATACATTCGATTTGTCTCTGTATGCCCCCGGTCTGAGGAGAAGTATGTTAATTGAGGGTACCCCCTGTGACTTACTTTTGCCTGTGTTGGTGCCACCTATTGACGGATCTGGAAAAACAACAACAATTGTAGGGGACCATGAGTACTTCATGCATACCAAGTTTAACCAAATTCAGTTCAGCGGTTCTGAAAAAGAAGTCGAAAAAGTGAAAAGTTAACGACGGACAACGATTGATCACAATAGCTCACGTGAGCCTTCGGCTCAGGTGAGCTAAAAAGAGTAGAAGTTCCTTTTATTGATGCCTCACTTTGTGTTTTGCAAAATGGTGTAAATTCTTTAAAATTAGGCGCGGCCGCCGTAAAGACCACCCGTTTCACCTTATATATTTCTTCTATGTGCAGAAATTATTGGTATTCTTGTAAGTCTAAATCAACATATCAAAGGTATAAATATTGGATGTTATAATATATGTCTTTTACAGTATGCTGATGACACAGTGTCATTTCTTAATGGCATTGATATATGTCTTAAAAGCGCTTTAGACTTACTTTTTCAGTTTCCAAAATATTTTGGCTTGAAACCAAATACATGTTTCAGTAAAATAAAAGGTATATGTATTGGTTCAATATACAAGTGTTCTGCTCATTGTGTGTTGACACCAGTTTAAATTTGGTAAATGAGCCATTTAATGCGTTAGACTTTCATTTTAATGCTAGCCTAGAAAATATTAAATAAAATTAATTTTTATGAGAGATTCAATCTATTATTTAATCATTAAATCATGTTCAAAAAGGAATCCCACTACATTTGGTAAAATTACAATTGTGAAATCAATTCTCTTACCAAATTCAAAATTAATCATCTTATTATTTCTTTGTCAAAACCCTCTTCTGATAATACAACACATCTCCAAAAACTAGTTTTGAACTTTATTTGGAATGACAAAAAGGACAGACTTTTTAGGAATTGTATCATTCCAAATTACTAACGGGATGTAGAATGATTGAGGTAAAAATTTTACTAAAGTATAAAAATATAACCTGGATTCGTAGACTTATTTATTCAAAATACCATATATCGGGTAATTTTGGCGCAATGGACATTTTGACTTTATTGGCAGATAAAAAAAAGGACACCAAAAACGATTTAAAAAATTAAGAATTTTGGTGAACTGACAGAACCTACGGTCAGTCGTTACAAATCACAGTATCTCAGTCAACGAAAACGAAAACTTCAGCTTGAGGAAGACATTGAGAATGACTCTGAGTTACCCACAAAAAAGGTGGCCGTCTTTAATGTTAGTCGAAAAACTCGATTCTTATGTTCGGGAATTTGTCAGGAAACTTTTTCCGTGTGGTGGAGTTACACAATGTATGAACTCCACAGTCGCCCGTACCAGCGCAACGGAACTTACCGTCTGAATTTAGGGAACTGGGTTCTGTCACTGATGGCACGAATGAACTTAGTTAAACGCCGGGGCACAACATCTGCCAAAGCCAGTGTCTCGAAATTTGATGAATTGAAAGCCAAATTCCTTGAAAATATCAAAGCCAAAGTTGACGAATTCATCATCCCTGCGGAACTTATCATCAATAGGGATCAGACGGGGATACCAACAGTACCTGTGTCTAGTTGGCTCATGGCCCCTGAGGGAAGTAAGCGAGTTGACATAAGGAGATTGGATGACATGCGACAGATAACCGGTTAGCTACCTTTTTTCATTAATTACGCTTGACAAACTATCGCATTATTATCAATTGATACTTTGGCTTGTTTGTCTATCTTGTATACTCAGGTGATTAATTACCTCATTATTTCAATTACAGGTGTGCTTCCTGGTTCTCTGCATGGCGGGTTTTTTTTTTTTTTTTTTGCCATTTCAATTGATATGCCAAGGGAAGACAAGCCAATGTTATTCAAAACTGTAATATTACGACTATAAAACATATTTGAGATGTCTTATTATGCTTGTTATTCTATTTTCCTAGTCATTTTGTGATGGATGTTGTCCCAAAAATTATTCAGATTATTTTTGCTTACTTTTAGATTTAACCCTTCTTTGGGAGGCATTTACCGTTTCAAAAATGTGTATGTAGTGAACGAAAGACAATATGCAAATGATTTTATAATTATCAAAGTTTTAGATTTTAACTGCGCAGAAAAAATTCGGGATCACTCGCTGTATATTTCTATAAAGTTCATTTTAAGCAAGGTTGATATAATCCGTAGTCATTGATATTTATTCTGATGTAATAAAAGATTTATAAATTGTATAATATGTCGTTTGCTATGTAACATTCCAAATTACAGTACAGAAAATCGTATCTCTAATCAAGTGAAATAATGCAATACATAAGTTTGGATTACTGTAAACATGATTTTAACTGCACAGAAAAAATTCGGGATCACTCGCTGTATATTTCTATAAAGTTCATTTTAAGCAAGGTTGATATAATCCGTAGTCATTGATATTTATTCTGATGTAATAAAAGATTTATAAATTGTATAAGATGTCGTTTGCTATGTAACATTCCAAATTACAGTACAGAAAATCGTATCTCTAATCAAGTGAAATAATGCAATACATAAGTTTGGATTACTGTAAACATGGTACAGTCTATGCTTGGATGCCATAATTAGGGATTGAAAGAGATGAAAATAAAATCAGATGTTGCTTTGAAGTACACTTTTCTCTCTCATTCAACAATACAACAAAAAGGAAAACATAAGAATATCATCATTTGTATATGAATTTCATTCAACCTTTCAAAGTACAAGATTTGATACAACGATATTTAAAGTTTAAATATTTAAATTGTGATCTGGAAATTTCATCAAACTTTGTCTTAGGTATGAAATGATGTATCAAAATCGACACTAGCGATACTCATGCGTCAAACCAAGAAGGATTACTTTTCTTTTCTCTCTTTGCTTTTCCTATTTTAGTAATCATACTGCTATACGGATACTTCGTTTTTCTATATCTTTGGCCTTCTATGACAACTCAGACGTTACCACTGCTAGTGAATTGCTGCTATTTCTTCCAGAATAATTACTGCATTTTCTGCTTTCGGAATATCATCTGTTGCTACTTCCTTAATAAAAGTTACTGCAACTTCTACTTCTTGAACATCAACTTCTCTTACTGGCTCAAGCACATCATCTTCGGCCATTCGTTATTACCAGCAATCTGTAACTGGTTATTTAAGTTTCTGATCAGTTCCTAGCACGTAGGTCTTTCTTTTTAGCCAATTATCTACTAATGATAATATGCATTACTATTATGCAGTTGCATGAGTTGATGTTCCTCACACAGCAATAGTAGTTGTTCCGAAACAAAAGTTGCAGTAATTCTTCTGGGGAAAGTCGCAATTTCTAATGTATATGAGGCAATAATAAGAGTAAATATTCTGGAGCAGTAGCAGACGTTGATATGCTAAAGGTTGTAGCAGCAAACGATATTCCTGAGGCTGTAAATTAGAAAACTTGATAACCTGGAACAGTAGCAGCAGGTGAAGTACTGAAGGCTATAGCAGCAGATGATGTGCTTGAGGCAATGACAATAGTTAATGTTCTAGGGCAGTAGCAGCAGGTGATGTTCTGGAGGAAATAGCAATAGTTAATATGGTGAAGACTGTAGCAATAGATGATGCGCTCAAGCCATAACAAGAGTTCATATTCTGGAGCAGTAACAGCAGTTGATGTGCTTATGGCTGTAGCAGATGATTTACTTCAGGCAATAACAAGAGTTAATGTTCTGAAGCAGTATTAGCAGTTGATATGCTGAAGACTGTAGCAGGAGGTGATGTTTTGAGGCAATAATAAAGAGGAGACAGAAGATATCTGACCAAGCTGTATGACGCAAATCACCAAGAAAATAAGTCAAATAAACACAAAATACGACCTTACAAAAATATTCGGTTGCAATGCAGTTACGTTACCGAATTAGCATGGTTAATTAAAGTTACAAATATCCCTCAATTCGTGTTGTTAACCGGTTTACGGGCGCCACTTCCCCACTCCCTGCGAAAGCAACATTATCAAAGGAAACAAATCTTAAAATTTAGAAATACTCTTCCATATAGGGAATAAGGATCAACAGGTTTCTCAAGATCAGAAGTCATAACAATGTCCACACGAAACACATACAAAATAATATGCTAGAATAAAAAGATGTTAGGCAACAGCAACATAAGTAAACTGTGCTCTGTCTGTCTGTAAGCGAGTTCAGATGCTCTATCTGATAGAGTCCTGACTAACAGTCAGAGACGTCGAGACTCAGGACCTTATTTCCGCTGAAAAGTTTTGGAAAAAGCTCGTCTTAAAGTTAGAACAGCCCGTTAGTAAGCGTGCAAGTAAAAGTCTGTATTGGGCTATAGAGGTGTCCAATAGAAGATCTATGGTCTTTGCGATGATCTCAGGGTTATATTGTCGATGTCCAAGGCGTTTAATTATTTTAGAACCTGCCGATATAAAATTATCGGAATCTCCTTAGTTTCTACACTAGATGACCGTAGATATAAGGATGAGAAATTTCTCTGGATGCGTATTGTTGAAAAGTCACATTTCCGAATTTAGATAAAATGTCTAAAAAAAAGATCTCTAAATTTACTAAAAGTTTTTCAAAGTTTATGATATCTATAACCCTGAGTCAGAAGTCACAAAGTAATAATTTGGGTGACAATCCAAAACCTTAGTGCTGGCTCCAGGAAACCGAAGCTATTGACTTATATAAATACCATAAGGTTGGAGTCTAGGGACTTCACAATCAAAACAAGGGAAATTAACTTTAGGAAATCAAAAATTTATAATGCATGTTTGTATGTATATTGTTATTAATCATTTTAATACTTAAGTCAAAGAAATGTGTTTCCTTATCAGAAGCATTGGCTTTATTTAATTGAAGTTCAGGTGGATAAATGTCAGTAATATAATTTTCAAACTCCAGGTTATCGATTACCAAAATATCATCAAGATATCTAGATGTGCCATTGAACTTATCAATAAGATCGAAACGTTTGAGGTTTGAATAGAACTCATGAAGTCTTTCTCTTAACAATATGAAAACAAATCTGCTGTAAGGGGAGCACAGTTAGTGCCCGTAGGAATCCCGATAATCTGTTGATAAATCTTACCATTAAACTGCACATAAATAGTATCCATCAAAATGTGATGGCATTTCATAACTCAGTACAAGTTCAATATCTATAATAATCATATTGTTCCATTGACAAAAGTTCAAATACATTGTCTCGCAGAATGGTGTAATTCTATTTATCGATAGAATAAAAGTTAAAAAATTCATTGCTGCACAGAAGACTTTGAAATTAAGTATTTTCTCAGTTTGTGGCGCCGTAGCTTGAAGTATGATTTAGACTCTCTACAGAAATACCATTGTATGAGAGACAACAACTTAGTTTTGATTAAGTCAGGAGGTAGAGAGATATATAGTGTTGAAAAATAAAAAGGAGAAACTTGATTAGCTTAAAACTTTCTCAAAGGGAATTTTTCAAAGATTTCGCTAGAATTTTGATTGAACTAAGATAATTGTCGTTACTATTGTTAAAACATCATGACAGTATTTAACAAGCTTACACTCAATGTTGCATGAAACACTCTTCCCTGCCGTAACTTGTACTTTCGAAGTGACTAATACATTACTTAAACATGAAACAGCTATGTGAACTTTGTAACCTTTTGCAAAATTTAATAAGAATTAACCTTGAATTTTGTGAAGTTTACATCAAGTTCTAATGAAAGTGACAGCAAAAATATAGCATTGTTTTATTCATATCTGGCATTAGTATCTATAGTCACTGAATTATGCTGATAACAGTGAGTCTTAACGTTGTCCTTTGGACCCTAAAATCTATCCAATCCTAGACCTATACATAAGCTAGCATTGTATAAATTTTAAAAGACATCAATTATTTTTAACTCTGGCAACTGAAATGCAGTGATAAATGTCAATTTTCAGTGACAGTGATCCTTGAATTGACCTTTTGTCCCATAATCAACCTCACCCTACACCTTACATACACTAATCTTACATAAAAATTAATAGAAATCAGTCATTCTCAACTCAGGTTATTATCTGGCTAATGAAATGAATTAATAAAAGTCTATTTTTAATAACAGTGATTTTTAGAATTGACCTTTAACCCTAAAAATCAATCCCACCCTAGATCTTTACATGAGCTAGCTTTATATGAAGTATGAAAGACATCAATCATTCCTAACGAAGGTTATCATCTGGCAACAGAAATACTATGATAAATGTCTATTTTTATTAACAGTGATTCTTAGAGTAGACCTTTTGACCGCAATATCAATCCCACATTAGAACTTTATATAAACTAACACTGAATGAAATTTGGGGCAAATTGGTCATTCCTTATTCAAGTTATTGTCTGGAAACTATCCGGACTGACAGACGGATGGACAGAGGGACGGAAAGACAACGACAAACCTTTCAGTTCCTTTCCGTCACATAAGATAGCCTTATTTGAAATTTAAAAAAAAATCATTCTTAACTCAAGTTATTATCTGGCAAATGAAATGCAGTGATAAATGTCTATTTTTTGTTAACAGTGATTTTTAGAATTTACCTTTTAACCCCAAAATCAATCCCACCCTAGATCATTACATGATCTGGCCTTATATGAAGTTTGAATGAAAATCAATAATTCCTAACTCGTCATCATCTGGAAACCGAAATACAATGATTTATATCTACTTTTAGTAACAGTGACCCTTCGAGATGACATTTTGATCCAAAAATCAATCCCACATCAGATCTTTATAGAAGCTAACATTGTATGAAGTTTTAAGCAAATTGGTCATTCCTAACTGACGTTATTGTCTGGAAACCACCTGGACAGACAAACGGACAACTACAAACACTATAGGCCCCTCCAGTTTTACTGACAGGGGACTAATAACATGGTCTTTATCTGCAGTAAGAGCGGAAGCAATGTTTAGAAAGAACAGTTGTAGAACAATTACTAAACTTTGATATGAAACGTGATTTATATGGACTTCGGTGTAATTTAGGAAGCCAATACATAGTAAGAGGATCATTTTAATCAATGCTTTAGTCGGACATAGCTATACAATGTTCAGGTAAGATCTTGTCCTTCAACAAAAAGACGTACAAGTAGAGTTCAGTTAACTTTTAAGAACTGAATTATAGTAGTTTTCAGACAGTGATAATATTGTTAGTTGCTTTGTCAGACATAAGTATTTTCAAATCAGCCTTTTTCTTCTTTATAGACTGGACGGGTATTCTATGAAGCTGTTTGAATAAATGAAGATTAAGCGTAAAATTATTGACGCAGATATGAATGTTTTTAGGATTTCATTTTTCCAGTCATTAAAGGCATGCACTTTTACACCTTTTTTACGCCATCGTTTACCATAAGTGTTCAGTGTTTCTTCAACAATATCCAAGCACTTGGTAAAATGTTTCCTGGAAGGTTATTGTTTTTTGCTTCCTTGTTAAAAGGCGAACATAGGTTTTTGTCAGAAATACAATTAAGATGACCTGTAAAAATATGACCCGCATGCTTATAAATATATTAGATGAACAGGAACATGGAATTGAGTCATGTGTATTAGGATAAGATGTGATTGCATTGTAATTTAAATAGGCTTCAAATAGGTTTTGTACTGATTGCAAATCAAGGGTGGCTCAAGATTCTAGAAATTTTAATTCTATGATCACGATAAAATATTAGAAATATTAAGCAGATTTAAAAATTTATTTACAAATTTAATCTTGAATAATTGCGATTTAGGAGGAAGCAATGATATATGTGGTTAAAGTTTGTTATATAAAATGTTATAATCATTTTAAGTTTGGATCAATCCGTGTAATTTCTTAGATTCAGGATAGGTTTCAATCTGGTGATACGCGATAGTGCATGAAGAAGTTCGTGACTACCGTTATTTCTGGCTATCCGCAGTAGATCGTATAATGACCTATTTAATCCACCATGCCTTTTGCGGTTGCCATTACGGCGACGACAATGCGACTTGTGTTTCCTTTTAACGTCTGGTCTTAATAAAAATATATAAATATTGTTAAAGTAAGAGGGAATCTTGTTGAGAAAACTTGGTCGTTGAAATCAAGGAGATATGAGGTTTGTAAATTAATCCAATAAAACTCCACAGCTAAACGTCCTTTTTTCATTTCAGATTTGGTGTCGCTTATTACTTTTTGGTAATGCTTTAATAGGAATATTATGTTCTAATTCGTTCTCACTCAAACGAACATGAATCATTTATAAAATACACTCGAACACATTAATAGGAGGTGGCGCAATCTGCTCTGCTCAGTTTTAATGTGTAAATCAAATATAATATATGCTATATGTTTCAAATATATACATATAACAAATTCACAATTTATATAGAAGTCCATAAACACAAAGTCTGGATATCTGATATGTAAAACTCTTATTAATAAAATGTATATAAATTTCTTATCCACAATCAATTCAGACAATTATGATAACTTACTAATTCACGTGTGTTAGAGAGTGTTCACATATCATTTATAAATATATATAACAACATTATTAATATTGTAATTATATTTGATGGAGTGATTGTACGGATTTTGAAATTATTTTGGATTGGTTATAAGAATAACTATATTTTAGAGAAGAAATATTACCCTTAGTAGTGCTGAACAACGTTTTACAAGAAGTGCGAGGAAAATGAATAGTGGACACAGATGGTAATCTTGGCGGCGTGGGTAAAACTTTGAGTGATATATTGTTTATTTGTAATATATTACAAGTCATGATATACAGTACATAGATTATGTTCATTCCTACACCCGACCGCGGGGAATTTTTTTACAGAATCCACACTGCAACCGAGAAAATGTAAACATATAAAAAGACAAGATTGATAGATTGATCATTATTTTAAGTCACTCCACGATTATTTCACGTATATGGTGACGGCATCAGACTGATGCATTGCATACAAATTTAGACCTTTGCAACGGACCCACCCGAAGCAGTGAGGGATCTTTTACGTGCCATGCCTACCGTGACACGGGACCTCGGTTTTTACTGTCTCATCCGAAAGACAGAACACCGGTGCGCCCAGGGTGGGAGTCGAACCAGGGACTTATCGATCACGAGCCAAGCACCTTATCCACTAGGCCACACCAGCTTATAAAAAGACAATGCAGAAGACATCTGACCAAGCTGTATGACACAAATCACCAAGGTTATGTACATTAAGCATGAGAATAGTCACAAAAACACAAAACGACAAGACTTAATTATCTTAGGCAGTAGTAGCAGTTAATGTGCTGACAGTACCCAAAGGCAATGACAATAGTTTATGTTCTGGAGCAGAAACAGCAGACAGTTGATGCAATCATAAGCTTCAATTTTTCTTTAATTTTAAATATTTCTCAACGCCGTTATATTTAATAATAAAAACTTTCTTCAAAATACGAAAGTAACTGGTTTCAGGTGGCACTTACAACAATGTACCACAGCGGACACTCAGGGACTCCTGAAGTTCAAAGGTAAGACCAGGTGGCCGAGAGGAGTAAGCGTCTCCTGCATGACTAGCCTTACCCGCCATGAATGCCCTTTCATACAGAAAAAAGAGGAGTTACTGGCTCAGTTATGTGGCAGAAGTCACCATGGAGCTATACAATACATAAATATAAATAATATACTAGCACATATAACACATTACAAAAATATTTGATTGTAGTGCAATTACGATACCGACTTAGGACGGTCATTTAATTTGAAAAAAGCCAAACAAATGGTGTGGTTAACCGGTTTACGGGCCAACTTTCCCACTCACCGTAACGGCAGAACAATCAAAGGACGTACATTTAAAAATTTATAAATAATCCTCCATGTAAAGAACAAGGGTCAACAGGTATCGCATATTGAGAGGTCATAAAAATATAAACACGTAAGGTATTGTAAAACACATGATGATATTAAAATATATGCGACATCAACATGATAAACCGTGCTCTGCCAGTCTGAAAGCGAGCTAAGACCCTAGATCTGTAGGAGTCCCGACTAACAGTCAGAGGAGACGAGGTTCAGGACCATGTCTCCTCTGAAAGAGGTTTGGACAAGGCCCGTCTTATAGTCCCCACCGCCCTGTTAGTCAGCGTGCAACGTTCAAGTAAAAGTCTGCATAAGGCTGTAGAGGGGCCAAATACAAGACCTATAGTCTTTTTGATTATCTCAATGTCATATTGTCTATTTAGAAGACGATTGACTATTTTATTACATGATAAAATAACGTTATCGGAGCCTTTTACTTTCCTTAGTTTATATACGAGATCACCGTAAAAATTAGGATCGGAAGCTCCATTGGATACATACTGTTGAAAAGAAATATTTCCAAATTTAGATAGAAGTTCTGAATAAGATCTTAAGAATTTGCCGAATGTTTTTTCTTAGCTTGTGATATCTGTAACCCTGAGTTAAAAGTTTAGTAGTAAATTTGAAAATTTCGTTTATGAAAGTCCAAAACATCGGTGCAGCCTTTGACAAATCGAACTAATTGAGATATATAGATACCATATGATGGGAGTCGAGGGACATCGTAATCCAAGTAAGGAAAATTTACAATAGGAAATCCAAAATCCTCACATTTATCATAAATATTAGTATATATTAGGTGGTTGATAAATTTGATGTTCAGATCCAAGAAAGGTGTAGATTTATCTCAAGTATTATCTTTATTCAATTTGAGCTCTGGTGGATATATTTCCGATATAAATTGTTCGAATTCAGGGTTGTCGATAACCAAAATGTCATCCAGATATCTGCAAGTATTATTAAATTTGTCAGTGAGGTCGAAACGTTTTGAATTTTGAATAGAAACCATAAAATCCCACATAACAATAAAGAAATAAATCTGCTATCAGAGGTGCGCAGTTAGTACCCATAGGAATCCCAACTATTTGTTGATATATCTTGCCATCAAATTGCACAAAAATATTATTCATGAGAAAATCTAGTGCTTTACATAATTCCTTGCAAGTCCAGTATTTATATGAAGTATATCGTGTGTTGGAAAAGAATCCGGAGTTATTGGAAATACATATGTAAGTTTTAGATTCTCTGTGAAAACACCATTGTATAAGAGACAGCAACTTGCTTTTAATTAAATCATGAGGCAGAGATGTATAAAGTGTAGAAAAATCAAATGTAGAAATTTGAGTAGCTTTGAAATTTAGGGAAAGAAGTTTGTCTATAACTTCACGAGAATTTTTAATTGACCAAAAGTAAATGATGATACTATTATGAAATGCGACATCACAATATTTGATAATATGATCTTTTATAGCAGTTAGAGCAGACGTAATATGTTTCAATAGTACCGTAGTAGAGCAGTGGCTAGAATTAGATATGAAATGTTATTTATATGGACTTTTATGTAGTTTTGGGAGCCAATACATGGTTGGTAGATCAGATTTATCAGTTTTAATTTTGAAGTCGGACATGGTCATGAGGTGATCGTGCAAGGTGCTGTCTTTTGAGGTAGGGCTTTCCACATATGTATGAGTGGAGTTTAATTCGTTTTTATGTACTTCAATATAATATAGTTTTCATATAACTATTTTGTTATTACCTGCTTTATCAGCAGGAACACAGACAGATTTAGCATGTAAGTCAGCTATCCTCTTTTTAATAGAATTTGCCGTCAATGTATTAGGCTGAAGAAACAAATCCCTCGGCACTGTATATATAAATGAATGAACCAACACTGTAAAGAGTGTCAATAAATATAAAACATATATACCTTTTAATTTTGTGCACCATATGCGCATTTCGACAAGTTATGTCTCTTCAGTGATGCTCGTGGCCGAATGATTGGAATCCTCAAAATATATAAAAATATGTAGAGCAGTTGAAGCCAAACTGACCGAAAAGTGAACCAAAGAATCTATCTAAGGACAGAGCTATGCATGAGGGAGATACTCCTTAGTTTTAGAGTGATTTACTTAATTTGATGATTGAAAATTTGAAGTATATATTTCATGTCAGTACAAAAGCACTGAAAACTAGACTTATGATGCCCTCGGGGACTATCAGTCTACCATGCCACATATCATCAGGAAGAAATTACACTTAGGTCAAACTCTCCACGGGGAAATATTCTACGAGCAAAGAAAATAAATGTAACATTAAAGCAAAATCCCCCCCGCAAAATAAAAAACAAAATTATGAAAATAATAATAATCTGAATAATAATTTGCTCTCTACGCTAATATAAATTTGAGATGCCTTATTATGCTTTTTGTGTTGTTTTCAAGGCATTTTTGTGACGGATTTTGTCACAAGAATTCGCATCACTTTGCTTACTATTAGATCAAATCCTACGTTGGGAAGCATTAACCTTTTCAAAAATGTGTATATATTGTAGTGAATAAAAGACAATATACAAATGATAACATAACTATTAAAACTTAGATTTTAACTGTGCAGAGGAAAAAATCGGGGATCAGTCGCTGTATATTTCTTAAAGTTCCTTTTATGCAAGGTTGATATAATCCGTTGTCATTGATATTTTTCCTGAATTAATATAAGATTAATACATTGTATCCGATGTCGTTTACTGTGTAACATTCCGAATTAACAATACAAAAACTTGTATCTTTAATGAAGTGAAATAATGAAATGCATAATTTCGGATTACTGTAAACATGATACAGTCTATGCTTGGATATAATAATTAGGGAATTTAAAAGAAAAAACTAAAATCATATATTGCTTTCCTTAAAATATATTCTTTTCCAGCATCCAACAGAACAATATAAAGAAAAACATAAGATAATCATCATTCTCAATATGAATTTCATTCAAACTTTTGAAGTACAAGATTTCATACAACGATATCTGAAATTAAAATGATAATTAGTTATAAAATTGTGATCTGGAAATTACATCAATATGTTTATGAAAGCGTTTATGATCCCCAGCTTACTTTTCTTCAAAATCCAGCAATGTAGTGACATGCTTCAAATCCAAGGATAATGATTTTGATTTTTGCTTTTCCTATTTTGTCATTTTAAGAATTATATTGCAATATGGTTGCGTTGCATTTTCCATTTCTTCGGCCTTCAGAATCACTGAAATGTATATAAGTGCACGAAATTGATATAGATATACTACAGCTGGTGAACTGTCAATATCCAAGTACATCATCAGTACATTTTAGCGCTTTGTTACTAACAAGGAAGAAAAAAGAGGAGTTACTGGCTCAGTTATGTGGCAGAAGTCACCATGGAGCTATACAATACATGAATATAAATAATATACTAGCACATATAACACATTACAAAAATATTTGATTGTAATAAATGCTTCAAATCTTATTTGGTAAGCTTTGATAATTTTTTCAAGACTAATAGAATATCTACGTACAGATCTGTCCTTACAGATGTTTGGGAAGAGGGGTTTATTTTTACAAATATTTTTGATTTCCAGTTTCCGTCTGGAGCATAACTGAAGAATCATTTTAACTCAGAAACTGCATCAGATGGACAAATTAATATTGGTACATATGTTATTTTATGTCATAATGGTACATGTACTTAATACTGTAAACAAGAAAATGAAATCAGGAAAAACCTGTATAAAAAGCGGACCACATAATTTATATTGTAAAAATATTATAATATGAGCATGTATATAATAATATGAGCATTAACAGAGAGTATATAAAACTTCTTTTCCGATCCAGGCACAACAATCAAAACAGTTCGATTTAAAAATTTAGGAGAAGCGTAAACGCAGCACGATAACTATACCATTATGCATGTTGTAAACATTTTCTTAGTAGTTTTATGTATCTTCGCAGTCTTTCATCAAACTTTTATCAAATACAGAAACATATGTAAAATGTGCTGTCATCTGAATGAAAATACCGGTTAAGTCGACAAAACATATTTAGAGTAATTGCCATTCAAATAGCCCTTGTTTTGTATATTTGATACATATTTCATACTTGTTACTTATCAACTTGAACCAAAATCACGGACCAATGCATTGACGTAATTAAAAATGAATGATAGTATTACTGATATTTTAGATGATGACCCAATTGTTACTAGGAGTTTTGCTAGTTATCATTTGTATTTTTGATACTTATTGTACTTGTTGTCCAGGCCCCAACCCCAGGGTGTCTGCTCCACTTACAATCGAATAAGGTGCAAGGCAGATTGGGGTTAATACGTAAGTACATTATTTTCACAAGTAATATTACTATAAATAATAGTCACTTATACATGGTGTTGTACTATAATGTTCAAGCATCCTCCTCCTACTTACTTTCAGTTTTAGGACCTAAAAATCAAATTTTGAACATAATATAGGCCATATATGGACCAAATACAAATATATCTTCAACATAACTACAATACATAATTATCATTGTTCAAGTAAGGAAATTGTGTGCTTCCTTTTTAGCTCATTAGCACGCATATGAGACATGAATGTAACATTTCTTATTCCTATAATCCGTATAGAAACATCGAAGGCTTATTAAAGAAGAAGATAGAAGACATCTGACCAGGTTGTATGGCAGAAATTATCAAGGATATTCCATAAATATGATAGTCAAATAAAGTAACAAATGTCACTCCATTAGTGTGGTTCACCGGTTTACGGGCTCCCGCCTTCCCACTTACCGCAAAAGCAGCACATTCAAAGGACACACTTTTAAAAATATATAAATAATCCTCCAGAGAAAGAATAAGGATCAACAGGTTTCTCAAATCGAGAGGTCATACACATTTTCACAGGAAACGTTTATGGAATTATATGCCAGTATCATAAGTATTTAATGCGACATCAACATAACTAAAGCGTGTTCTGTCCATCCGTATGTGAGCATTGATCCTTGATTTGTAGGAGTCCCGAATAACAGTCAGAGAGGACGAGGCTCAGGACCATGTCGCCTCTGAAATGGTTTGGACAAGACCGGTCACAGAGTCCCTACCGCCCTGTTATTCAGCATGCAACGCTCAAGTTAATATCTGTATAGGGCTGTAGAGGGACCCAATACACGATCTATGGTCTTTGCGATGATCCGGAAGTCATACTGTCGATGTCTAAGGCGATCAATAATTTTAAGACCCGTCGAAATGAAATGAAATTATCGGAACCTTCACAGATCGTCGTAGAAATTGAGATGAGAAATTCCGCTGGATTGTTGAAAAGTCACATTTCCAAATTTAGATAAAACGTCTGAATAAAATCTGTAAAATTTACCAAAAGTGTTTTTCGTGTTTTGTGACATCTATAACACTGAGTCAGAAGTTTGAAAGTGATATGAGAAGCTACTGCGTAAAAGTAAAAAACGTAAGTGTGGGCTCTAGCAACCGAACCTTGATAATATTTTATCAAGTCTTTCGACAGTTTCTTCCCTACATTAACAGTACAGTTACCCAAACTTTGTTCTTTGTTATCAAAATGCATATTACTTTAGAAATACCCTGAATCTAGATTTAGTTATATTGAATTCGACATGGAAAACTATATTTGAATACATTATTCATTATTTACATCTATCTAGTTTTCCAACAAATACTTAGCATTCACTTGACATTGATATGCGCACATTTATTAGCTGAATGTTTCAATTTATACGAAGAAGAATTTATACAAAATGCATCGTACTCAAGGGAAGTAGCTGGCAATTTTCTTAAATTCTACATTTCGATATATCGACATATTATGTAAATAGATTTACTCATCCGCCTCCTCTTAAGTTCCCTAACAATGATATGAACAGCAAGTCGGTGTCTCAGCTATATGGCTAAAGTAATGACTTAAATGTTTCTGACATGAACTTTCACGTTTATATTTCCAGTGAAAAGTTACCCAGATTTTACAAGATTTAATGTAACTAGAATATTTAGTGAGTTGGTTTGATTAAGATGTTCTGGATTTCAAGATACTTTGAAACAACTTGAACAATATTTAGTAAAGGAATATTAAAATAATGGATAGTCATAAACATGAAAGGACAATTTTCAAGCTATATTTATTATCATATAGAGACCCATTTTACTTTTTTAAGAGACTGAATCTGGGACGAATTATAACACTCGCAAAAATTGCCTTTGCAATGCTCCATTTGACCGACTTGATGAAGTGTTAGAAGCGTAAAGAGGTGTAAGCATAGTAATTATCAGGAAACTTGATTGGCTAGTTTTATGGGAGGAGTCGTATGGGGCGGAGCTGCCGTAAAATTGTTAACTTTAATATAATCACCCGGACTGAAATATTTTCTGCTATTACGAACAACTTGTGATCGCACATTTTCTCAAAGTGAAGGTAAATAATCTATAGTCAACTGTTAAAATTTTGATAGCGGAGAGGATAACAAACATGTTGATCACGGAGAGTGTGACAAACATTTTGATGTATAGAGCAAATAAAGCTAACATAGTTAGCATAGTAATAGTTACTGATGTGTAAAGATGATGGATAAATCCAAACCATAAGTCTAAAAATCACGAAACCAGAGGACATACAAAATCAGTGAAAATGAAAAACAAGTGGAAAATAACAAAATATGTCTACTTGAAGAGCATATGTGAACCCCTGTGATGGAGTGAGATCAGGTGCCCGGGGAGAGTGAGCATCTCCTGCTTGCTAGCAACAACCGTCACATATACCCAGTAGAAAGAGTCAAATCGTGTAAATCCCATATGTATTTATATATGGAGAAGTCAAAGTAGGTAACCTTCTAGTATAGAAGGTGTCAAATCTGTGTAAAATGATCGGAATCGGTCTGAGTCCAGAATATCATTTTAAAGTCTGGATAACGAGATATCATATGGAGTAATAAGAGTCTCGTAACGACTGTAGAACTTCCTCATTGGCGTTGCTAGTCTAGCACATATATAACCCTGGTTGAGCAGCTTAACTGAAAGTCGCCAAGCCCTAGGAACAAAGTCATTGTAATTTGACCATGCTCTGGAATAACGTATTAACTGAGATATGAATACGCCGTATGATACTGGGAACCGGAAATTAACATGATAACTGTTCAACATCAAAATAAATTGTTGAACATTTCTTGTAATAGATACAGAGTACGTTTTAAATCAATGAATATAGTTGATACAGTGTATTTGACATTTATGACAAGATTCTGAAATCTGATGGATTTCACCATATTGATGGTTGGGTCTTAATATATTTTGATTTAATTGTTTGTTATTTCCATAACAATATCAAATAAATCAAATCGTACAAATCAATGATTGTGTGCGTCTGGTGCAAGAAAATTGATAGTTATATTTAATGATTATTCTTATAATCATAACTATAAGAACAGATTTCCTTGCATTAAACAATGAATTCATCATACGATGTGCGCATTTCCACAACTTATTTGTCATTAGTAATGGTCAAGACTGAAGGTTTGTAAATCCTATATATAGGTATTTGTAGAGCAAACTAATTACCAAACTGCATAAAAAATAAATAAAAGTAAAGGAACCTAAGCACAGAGCTATGCGTAAGGGAGTTAATCCTTAGTCTTGGAACACTTTACAAAGTTTTTATAGAAAATTTGAAGTACGTATTTCGAGTCAGAACAAAAGCACTGAAAACTGCACTATTGGTACCCACGAGACTAGCGTTGACTAGCAGCTAAATCGACAAAGTGGTTATTATAAATATAGATATTAGAGTATATACATGCCTATATTAATTTTTTGAACACATGCACATTTCGACAACTCAGTGATGCTCAAAGCCGATACTGTGGAAACTCTATGTATAGGTACATGAAGTGCTGGTTATTTACCAAAATGACCCGAAAAGAAAACAAACACAGAACCCATCTAAGTACAGGGCTATGAGTTTCAGAATAATTTATAACATTTTCACAGTGAATTTCAAGCATATATTTGGAATCAGCACTACAAAATCGTTTATAAGTGTTTCATATGTAATCATAGACGAATCTTAATCGTATTTGTATTAAATGAACTTTAGAAATAGTTTTGACACGTAAATAGAATCATCTATAACTGAAGTGCCTGAGATAAAACTATTTAAAAACCAACAAACCACAAGCCAAAACAAACACAAAATCAAAGAAAAAAAATAACAACAAAACAGAAAAAACATAAACAAAAAAACGAAACAAATCCGAAAAGAAAAGCTGTGTTTGCGAAACACTTATGCCAAAAAAAAAAAAAGCTCCCGATCTATCGATCCGGGGCATAAAAAAGAAAAGGAGAAACAAGTCCATACAAAAAAAAAACCACTACAACATCATTATGGTAAAGGTATGTTGATATAATACTTCAGATACATGATTGAAGGTGTAAAGGGTTCTATGTAACATAAGATCATTTTAAGTTCTAGACAAATTTATGAAAGTGTTTATCACATACCTAGAGGGCATTGAAAAGAGTGAAAGAACTTTCTACTGAAATACTCATACATCACGATTTTAGCGGCAGTATTGTGTATTACAAAATATATATTTTATAACCGAATTATCAAATTGTCGAATTTTATGACAATTCTTCTTTCATATATATAATATATGATTCATTGGCATAGCAAAATGTCCTCAATGTATGATCTGTAAAAAACATAGTAGGGCTGCTTTTCTTGAAAATGATAAGATTGTATATAAAACCAACTCAGTAGGCCATAATTCATGAGGTCAAGGTAGACCACGCATCAGACTGGTGCCGTCACTATACAGTTGAAAATTGACATTTGTCGTCACAAAACAATGAATCAACAACAACAACAACAAGAAAACAGTAACAAAAACAAAATATTAATATACATATTTTTGGATTAGTTATCTAATAAATATTTGCCGAATATCATATGATTCGTTCTGAAAACTGAAATACAGTAAAATAATTTATATATGTATTATTTTCTCATTTTTCATTGGTTTTGCTCTATGGATCCGAATGAACAATTAGAACATTAAAATTCCCTGACTACGTACTCTAGGAATTACGTACTAAAAGATATGAAATATCTCATATGGGTGCAGATGGCCGAAATCTTTCCATCATATCCACTATAACCTTGCCCAGAAGACAATCGAAAAATTGTTATAAAATATTCAGTATATCAGGTGTAAATGTTGTAACTTTGAAAACTGGAGAATAATTATTCAAATCAGACAAGATTAAGTTTTCCTGCTTTTACCCCTCTTATCATTGCTTCCATAGAAGAGAAATGTAAAAAGAAAGTAACATAGTTTGATTTGATTTAAAGTAGGCGTTCCAACAACAAACTTAAGAACAAGACTTACACATGAATCAAATCTGAACCACAGTGGCACTTACATGTACTGCAATGTTCCACTGTGAATGTCCGTGAACTTTTGAAAACCAGAGGTGAGACCAAGTGCCCGAGTGGAGTTAATGACTTCTGTTGGATAACATCGTCGGTCATACAGACACACAAAAATGTTCTATCATTGCATTCATGAGATGAATATTGATTAACATAGTATAGAAAGCCACAATCATAAATCATCGGATCATTGATAACATTTACTCGAACCCTTTGTCTGTATGTGTAAACGGGTGTTAACACGGCATATCAAATTGCACAGATCCTGAGAAAAACATATCGTGTAACATATCTCTTAAACAGTACATTTTTAGTGATATACAGTGAATGGAATTCATCAACATTGTACCCTATTCTTTCTGTCCATGTTAATTATAATGTTCCTAGGTATTTTTAATGTTTAAAGTGCTGCATTCTACAGAGAACACCCATCACAATATATCACATAAAAGTTGTCACAATGCTGCAAACATTATACAGGAAGATTCAATGTGGTCTCGTACTTGTATCTAAATAGTAATGGTAGTGGAAACAGATCAAGAAAAGTTATACAGCATGGGTTCACATGATGGCTTCTGTATTTATCTGCAGACAGCTTTGGACAAAAAAATTATTGTTACAGTGGTGTATATGCATCTTGCCTTTAAAACATATAAGCACATAGAACTCCAGATAAGTAGTAATGTCAAAATCTTTTTACCTTTAATTTTTTTTAACTTAAAAATACATTTTCACTATTTAACTTAATTTGCTTTGTAGTACAAGTGGGTATAGCTCATTAACAATGATATCCAGATACCTCGAGTTCGAATCCAACTGGTGTGTCGTTAGTGTCCTGTCCTATAGGTAGGATAGAAAAATCGAGACTTTGGCACTCAGATCACTCATTGCTCCAGGTAAGCTAACTGCACTGGTAGAAAATTCGTGCAATGCATGAGACAGATGTAACTACTAACAAATATGTGCAAACATGAAATCGAAATATCAAATGTTTCAATGAAATTAACGATCTTAACGGTCCACTCTTATAATTACGATAAAGTGGTACTGTAGTTTCTATGATTACTCTTTTAAATCAGTAGCGAATTGCGTGTCACTTTGCAATAACATTCTTCGAAAGGCCTTTGACAATCGGAAATGGATTTGACTCTCCTTTTGGTTTCATTCTTTTAAAAGTCATCCATTATATTCGACGTCTTATCCAAGTTCAGAGTCATTGTATGTAGTGCTCAAGATCCCTTGCGTTAAAGAGAATATTAATACAAATATTTTTATACGCATCTAGGTCAATGGGTTTCGTACAGACCTCAATGCAACAATCTAACAACAGCACATGTTTTAAATTTCTAAAAGAACGAGTATTGAAAAGGTACAATAAAGGCAACCAAGATGCTACCTGGAATGAAGAATATTTATACATGGATATATGCAAATTGTTTGAGTGGGTTATATTTTTCAACAATGAAGTTCACAAATGGTTGAAACGTCAAAAATCTTACATGTATATATGACAACCGAGTACCAGGATGGCCGTTCTAACTTACCATCACCAGAAACAACAAAGCAAACATTTCTTTCGAAAGCGTTCTATAATAATCAAATAATCTAGGCATTCTGTGATCACCAAACAATCCAGCGACGCATGAAATGTCCCAGTGGGTATGTTATAGCCGAATAGACATGTCACTGAAACGTATCTTGAAGAATTAATCCGGAAAGGTGCAGTTTACTGTGTAAGACGCTGTAGAACTGAATGTTTAGGCACAGAGCCGGATTTCAGGATCATCATCTGATATTATAAGGTAAGGTTTAACACATTGAAGAAGCAAGCTAGAGGTACATATGAAGTGGAATTACTAGGCAATGGATTTTACACTAGATCTACATGGCATTGTCATCATGATAAGTGAAAAGTGGTGTAAAGATAAAAAAATACTTTGGATTAAACGTTTTCAAAAGCAATGATTCCAGTATATACTTGTGAATATTTTAACCATCGACATTCGGGAAGGACAGAGAAAAAGATGGGCGTCTGCAATAGAGAATTGGTTCTTTATATTTCGTGACAGTAACAAAAATCGGGCGTAAATGCAGTAAAATGCGTTTTAAGCGTAATCGAATAGGATGCAGCAATTTCTTGTACTATCTATTTTTCTGTGTTTCTTATCTATGACCCTTGTTCTTTACATGGAGGATTATTTATAAATTTTTAAATGTACGTCTTTTGATTGTTCTGCTGTTACGGTGAGTGGGAAGGTGGGCCCGTAAACCGGTTAACCACACCATTTGTTTGGCTTTTGTCAAATTAAATGACCGTCCTAAGTCGGTATCGTAATTGCACTACAATCAAATATTTTTGTAATGTGTTAAATGTTCTATTATATTATTTATATTCATGTATTGTATAGCTCCATGGTGACTTCTGCCACATAACTGAGCCGGTAACTCCTCTTTTTTCTTGTACTTTCTCTGTACTTTCATATACTCATACATAATAGATAATACTGCATGATGAAAATTTGATTTGTTGAAAAATCTAAATGATCGTAAGCAGTATTATCATAATGTTTTAACGTGCAAATTTAGTGATCCGAAAGAAGAGATTGAATAATCCCCATAATTTCGTTTCGGGTAGGGGATATTTATGTATTTCCTATTGCTACACGCCATCAGTTGCATCCGAAATTTATAATTACAAAGGGTTTCTACAGTGTCTTGATCTTAGCAACTCTGCATACCATCCTCAATCGTGTGCATGTTCCGCATCTAATTTTGTATATTCTCCTTGTGGCCATGTTGTTACTGGTGATCTCGATATTGTTAAAAACACTAAATTAAGAGAACTTTTACTTAAAGGTCCAAAATACAGAGAACCCAGATCATTCACATGGAGCCAAAATTTTGAGAATATTATGAACTGCTGTGAGGAATATGCCAGACGATCGGCAAAAAGAGAGGAAGTACAGATCGACACTCTTTCGGAATGGATAAAATCTATTGCAGTACTGCTAAGATCAAAAATTAAAAAATTACAATGTTCTGTAAACACCAGATTCGAATCTATTTTTAAAGACCCTGATGTCAGAGAACTTACCTTCCTCCAAGAACATTATATCATTACACCAGCAGATAAAGCATCCAATAATTATACATTTACTTGTAAGAAATATTAATTTGACAGCCTAGTGAAAGAATTAGGATTAAATTCAGCTCCAGGAAATCCTACTTATACTCTCACGAACTTTTCGGTTTCGGAAGTACTCGAGAATCATAAATCTGTCCTCAATACGTTTGGTATTGACTCGAATAAATTAAATTTAGAACTTCCATATTTGTACTGCATTCCAAAAATGCACAAAAATCCTTATAAACAACGCTTTATCGCTGGTCCCTCGAAGTGTTCCACAAAATCTGTATCGATGCTACTCACAAAAATATTATCAGAAATTAAATCTGGCCTTCATAGATATTGCGAAACAGTATATTCCAGAAGTGGAATTAATCAAATGTGGATCCTTAAAAATTCAAAAGAGTAGTTAGAAAATCTAAAATCAAAAAGTTTTACTAAAATTCACTCTATCAAGTCTTTTGACTTTTCGACTCTTTACACAACGATCCCTCATCAGAAATCAAAAAACAGATTAGCGGAAATTATTCAAAATGCATTTACTAGTAAAAACGGAAGCCGCAAATTCAAATATATAGTAATAGGCCACGATAAAACTTACTTTGTTAGGGAAAATTCTGATTCCAAAAATAAATACACTGAAACAGTTGTCATCCAGATGTTGAACTTTCTTATCGATAACATTTTTGTGGTGTTTGGAGGTAAGGTTTTTCAACAAATTGTCGGCATTCCAATGGGCACTAACTGTGCTCCGCTTCTGGCTGACATATTCCTTTACTCATACGAAGCTGAATTCATTCAGTCTTTGCTTTCGCAAGGAAAAAAACTCTCTTGGCTTCAATTTTACTTACAGATATATAGATGACTTGCTTTCAATTAATAATCCTTCATTCGCGGATTACCTTAGCATCATCTATCCAAGTGAACTTGAGGTCAAAGAAACCACAGAAAGTAGTAATTCTACTTCGTATTTAGATATTATGTTGTCTTTCGACATTAATGGTCAATTGAACACCTCACTCTATGACAAACGTGACGAATTCAATTTCGCTATCACAAACTTTCCTTTCATAAGTAGCAACATTCCATCATCGCCCGCATACGGCGTATTCATATCTGCTCAACCAGGGTTATATATGTGCTAGACTAGCAACGTCACTGAGGAAATTCTATGGTCGTTACGAGACTCTTATTACTCCATATGATATCTCGTTATCCAGACTTTTAAATGATATTCTGGACTGAGACCGATTCCGATCATTTTACACAGATTTGACACCTTCTATACTAGAAGGTTACCTACTTCGACTTCTCCATATATAAATACATATGGAATTTACACGATCTGACTCTTTCTACTGGGTATATGTGACGGGTGTTGCTAGCAAGCAGGAGATGCTCACTCTCCTCGGGCACCTGATCTCACTCCATCACAGGGGTTCACATATGCTCTTCAAGTAGACATATTTTGTTATTTTCCATTTGTTTTTCATTTTCACTGATTTTGTATGTCCTCTGGTTTTATGATTTTTGGACTTGTGCTTTGGATTTATCCATCATCTTTACATCTGAAGTAATGACACAAATAAATACTAGCTTCATTCAATAGGACTCCCCTCTCTAGTCTCATAGGTTGGTCTATATAGGACTTTACCCGAGATAAATTTTCAAACCAACTAGACTTACTCCTTTTTATATAGAGATCTACTAACCCTCTTTTGTAACATCATGTCATGCATAAGGAACAATTGGGTTATCCCAAATTCCATGGACTGGAACCCTTGCTACTCTAAAAGTAATTCTTGAATTGGTCTTTAAATGTTTACTCCAAAATTAATTCTTGGCTGTGGCACTTTCCACAGAGTGCTTGTTCACATTCATTTATATATACAATGCTGATTTAAATTTGTTTCTTCTGTATTTAAGGACATTTACGGCGGGTATGACTAGCCAAACAAGAGACACTCACTCCTCCCGGGCACCTGGTCTCACCTCTGAATTTTAGGGGTCCGTGAATGTCCACTGAGGTACATTGTTTTCATAGTCATGTGACACCGGTTACTTTCGTATTTTACTTTAAGGTGGAAACTACGGATCCCGACGATGCCATGTAAAACATTTTAGCACTCGTGCGCTCGAGTTACTAACTTGTGTGCATGAGTTAGTAATTTCCCCGCATGGGTCATACAACTTATGCACACGAGTTACTAACTTGCAAGGACGAGTTTGAAATCTAGAGGACACCAGAAACCATTTCCTGGCTTTCAGGCCCTAAAATACAGGATTAATATATCGTGTTTATCGATATAACATTTTCCCATTATTATTTTTTTTTTTTAGATACTGGTGTTTTGGCTATATCAAGTCAACGATTTAAGCAACAATAGTTGTCAATGTTCATATTTTTGTCACGGCTAATACTTACAGTTCCTTCACATTGCTTTACAATGAGAATGTAATCTTAAAAGGTATATATGTTCTATATTTATTCCACTATATCAAGTATATAACCTCACTGTCTACATAGCAACTTCAACTAAAGAAAGTATATTTTATACATTTTGTATGGGATGTCATTCATCATGTGACTAGTAGTGAGGGTGGTTATGTCAAACAGGAGATATTCCTCCCCAGCACCTAGTCTTACCCCGGCTTACCAGGGTAATTAATTTAAAATATATATTTAAATTGATATCATTCATTGCTTTAAAGGCAGGTGTACCGACTGCTGGGTTGATTTGGCGCCCATAATCATGTTTACGTCGTTCGCTTTTCTTTTTTAAAGGGTATATATTAACGATGACTTCTGAAACAAAATTTTATCAAAATAGATCGCATCGCATCGTCGTTATCTACTCTTTGGAATCACATTACTCTTTCCATCCCATGATTTCATCAGATCTAATTAATTAATACATTTTACTCGTACATGTATTTATTATTCGCGAAACTTCAACCAATGTTATCTGTGCTAGTCAAGCAAACAGCAAAAAGCAATGAAGATTTCAACATCAGCATGTGCAGACAACAGCCTAGCCGCAAGTTGTGGCCCTATTTGAATGGTCATTCAAATAGGGCCACGACTTGCGGCTGACAACAACCATTCTTGTTTAATAAACTGAGCACATCTTTTGAATATATTATATTTTGAATTTTGAATATTCATTACAAATAATTATATCTACTAATAAACCATAACATTATTACTGTTGCTTAACAAAAGCAGAAGATGCTTACTACTCTATAGTACCTACTGTATCTGCTACATTTCAGAAACTTTTACTTTTAATTCCATTCGTATTTTAGATTTCACATATATAACTGCGTTTTGATTGCTGATTATGCTTCCTTGCATATTCACATATTCTGGAAATTGTTAATATGTGCTAGTATGTAATGTAAACATAAAGTAGTGTAAAAACAAAATATGTTTCCGAAAAACTAATATCGGGAGAAGGTCAAAGGTCACAATGTTAACAATTTTGGACAGACAGGTTTTTCACAAGAATACACATGAACCTATCATTTAGGATTCAAAATACGTATTCATGTATGAGGAACATTTCACCCCGGTATGAACTAACTCCGATCAGTCATTTTCAAATGATCGCCCGAATAAAACATTTTACCAACGTGAACTATGACCTTGGCTGTCGTTCTCAGACGAGTCATAACGTACTATTATCGCCTTAATAAAAATTTCTACCAGAGATAACTAAGATTATGTATGCGGAAAATGTTGACCAGACGCACAAAAATTATTGAAAATCCAAACTGACCTTGACCTGTGACGTATGACCTCGGTCCAAGTTCAAACACACCGTCTTCGCAAAGAACAATGATTTCAAACAAGTATCAGCTAATTTCAAATCAGTCATCTAGAATTGATGGGCTATAAAAAAATAGCATTCCAGTTCACGTGCTTGACTCAAAATCATGAGACATGGAGTTGTCAGTACGGAAACTTCTCCCAAGTATGGACTAATTCAAATCAATGTGATTTATATGACCATTTATGTAGAAATTACGGGTCGGAAAATGTTACGGATAGAAGAATGGACGGATAGAATAATGCTTTAATATAATTCGTCCCGTCAAAGACAAGAATACGATTAGGTGTAAAACTCGCACGCAAGTTAATATCCCCTGCACACAGGTTCAAGTGACTAGCTTAATTGTGCACACAAGTTTGTAACTCGATCGCACGAGTTTTTAAAATGTTTTATATGCCACTCGTGGCTTCCGTTAAAAACCCCCCTTTTCTTGGCATAATTCGATATGTACTGTGAAGGATATTCCTGTCGATGACAAAATTTACCGAATGATCAAACGATGGAGCCCACCTTTAATCTTTTTACATGTCCCTTATTTGGATGCTCAAGGATGTTCCTAGACTCCCATAATATGGTATATAATTCAATTGGTTTGATATGCCAGAGCCTACACTAACGTTTTGGACTTTCACTTATTCAGACATTTTATCTAAATTCGGAAATGTGACTTTTCAGCAATAGGTATCCAGCGGAATTTCCCCATCCCAATTTCTACGGTTATATAGTGTACTAACTAAGGAGGGTCAAAGGTTCCGATATTTTCATATCGTCGGGTACTAAAATTATCTAACGCCTTCGAAATCGACAGTATGGCCCCGAGATCATAGCTAAGACCATAGTTCTTGTATTGGATCCCTCTACAGCCTAATGCAGACTTTTTCTTGACCGTTGCACGCTGACTAACCGCCCGGTGGGGACTCTATGACGGGCCTTGTCCAAACCTGTTCAGAGACAAGGTCCTTATCCTCGTCCCCTCTGACTGTTAATCGGGAATCCTATTGATCAAGGATCTGAGCTCGCTTACAGACGTGCAGAGCACGGTTTACTTATGTTGATGTCACCTTACATATTTTTGACAGCAACATATGGAACGCCACTGCTGCCTTAAGGTAGCTAATTATGTATTAGTATGTTAAAATGTCATAACATTCAGTGTTTTTAAGATAACATAGAGTCATATCAATATAACATGCAGTAGCAATAATATAATGTACAGTTGAATTGATGTAATGTGGAGTCATATTGATAAAACATGAAGTCATATTGATATAATGTGAAGTCATATTGATATAACATAGAGTTATGTTGATATAACGTGGAGTCATATTAATATAACATGCAGTCATATTGATATATTTACAATGCTAGTCAAATTCCTTCGATGAACAATGCTAAACAGACTCGGTTCATCAGCCCATGAACTTGGGTCATGGAAGAAGTACCCGGCGTATGGCAAATCACATGCGTAGTATTATAAAAAGAGGCGGGGCTTACTTAATAAAATATAAGAATTGTAATAACGAAATTAATGCATCTGTTAATTTTGAGCAATTAAAGAAATTACCTGGACAGATACAGTATTTTTAGCATTCTAGACACGCACCATATTGCGTGGCGGAAGTACTTTTCCGCTTCAGGAAAATTTCGGTCTTTGCCAATTTGATAACGGGGAATTTTATATTTTGTTTTCAAAAACAGAACCTTTTAAAATGCATTGTAAATATAAGCAAATATAGCAAACAAATCATTCGAGAACCGCTTCGCGGTTCACGTGATTTGTTTGTTTCTCACCCAAGTTCATTCCCCATGAACCTAGAAAAAAGACAGTCATTCCTTAAATAACATGGAGTCATATTGATATAGCATAGTCATGTTTATATTTCGTGGAGTCATATTGATATAATATTCAGTCATGTTGATATAACATGGAGTCATGTTGATATAACATGGAGTCATATTGATATAACGTCACAGTGGAGTTATATTGATTTAACGTGGAATCAAATTGATATAATGTAGAGTCATATTGACATACCACAGAGTCATGTTGATATAACAATGCGTTTCCACAATCCGCACGGGACTGTCCTCTGGCTCTGTGGTTGTCATTGTGTAGAATTTTTAAATGAAGTTTGGCACGATAAGTATGGCGAGGAAAAGTCCGAGTTCTTCCGAATGACCTTTACATAACGGCGTTTTGACCTACCGATATGCCGTGATCAGCATGTTATATATCAATATGACTCCACATTATATCATCATGACTCTATGCTGTATTAGTATAACTCTACGTTATATCAATATGACTCCATGTTATATCAATATGACTTCATGTTATATCAATATGATACCACGTTATGCCAATATGACTCTGTGTTATACCAATACGATTGCACTTTATATCAACATGACTATGTTATATCAAAATGACTCCACATCATCTCAACATGACTCAAGATTATACCAATATGACTCCATGGTATATCAATATGATTCCACGTTATACCAACATGGCTCTATGTTATATCAATGACTCCATGGTTTATCAATATGAGTCCATGTTATATCAATATGACTCCACGTTATATCAATATGACTCCACGTTATATCAATATGAATCCATGTTATATCAATATGACTCCACGTTATATCAATATGACTCCACGTTATATCAATATGACTCCACGTTATATCAATATGAATCCATGTTATATCAATATGACTCCACGTTATATCAATATGACTCCATGTTATATCAATATTACTCCACGTTATATCAATATGAATCCATGTTATATCAATATGACTCCACGTTATATCAATATGACTCCACGTTATATCAATATGACTCCACGTTATATCAATATGACTCCACGTTATATCAATATGACTCCACGTTATATCAATATGACTCCACGTTATATCAATATGAATCCATGTTATATCAATATGACTCCACGTTATATCAATATGACTCCACGTTATATCAATATGAATCCATGTTATATCAACATGGCTCTATGTTGTATCAATATGACTCCATGGTATATTGATGATTGCATGTTATATCAATATGACTCCATGGTTTATCAATATGACTCCATGTTATATCATTATGACCCCATGTCATATCAACATGACTCTATGTTATATCAATATGATTTCACGTTATATCAATATGATTTCATGTGTGTCCTTTGATTGTGCAGCTTTTGCGGTGGGTGGGAAGGTGGGCGCCCGTAAACCGGTTAACAACACATTTGTTACTTCAATTGACCGTCCTAATTCAGTATCGTAACCGCAGCACAATCGAATATTTTGTAATGTCGTTTTTCCGTGTATATTCTACTATTATCGTGTTTTGGTGCATGTCCTTGGTGATTTGTATCATACATCTTGGTCATACAGCTTTGTCAGATGTCTTCTGTTTCTTCTTTCACAAATGAAGAAAAAAATTCAAATAATGCTGGAACTTTCAACTCAGGGTTACAGGTATCATAAACTTAGAAAAACCTTCGGAATATTTTAGATCTTATTCAGAACCTTTATCCAAATTTAGAAATACGTGTATTACTTTTATAACAATATGTATCCAATAGAATTTCTCATCCCAATTTCTACTGTGATCTTTTGTACAAAGTAAGAATACACCGATCCACTTTTCAGCATAGAAAGCGATGTTTTGCGGACTTTTGATTGTTATATTTATGACGTCATAATCTAATGTCCGACTTGTCCAACCTTGCATTACGTCATCATAGTCAGATTTTGTGCTAAAGTGCTTGACTTTTGACGAAAGTGGAACGGTCTATGGTCTAAGGTTCCGAAAAGTTTATCTAGTGGGGTTCCAAAATAATGAAATGCCTTCGTCATTGACAATATGACCCGAAGATCATCAAAAAAAGACGGTAAGTTTTGTATTGGGCCTTCTACAGCATTCTACAAAATTTTACTTGAATGTTGCACGTTGACTAACAGGGTGGTGTGGACTATATGATGGTCCTTGTTAAAAACCTTTTTCAAGGAGAATAGTCCTGAATCTCGTTCCCTCTGACCGTTAGTTGGGACTATTACAGTTCAAGGGTCTGAGCTCGCTTCCAGGTCGACAGAGCAAGGTTTACTAATGTTGATGTCAATTTATATATTTTTGATATCTTGGTCTTACTCTGCATTACTATGCTTGTTTATAATTTTATGACCTCTCAATTTAAGAAACTTGTTGATCCTTGCTCTCCATATGGATAATTATTTACAGAGTTTTGAATCTGTGTCGATTATACTGCTTTTGTGGTGAGTGGGAAGGGGGCCCATAAACCGGTTAATACCACACCAATGGGTTTGATTACTGTCAAATCAATTAACTGTCCTGTCTGTATTGCAACTGTACTTTAATCCAAATTTTTGTGGTGTTTTTATGTGTGTTTTATCCAAATTATTACATTATAGACAGTGCATTTCTGTGGTGACTTCTGTCATACGGCTGAGACAGGTGCATTTATCTTTTCCTTTGATTACTATAATGTTTTACTGGATATATGCAAAAAAAAAAAACCCCCAAAAACCCGGTTTAAGAGGGACAGGGGAGGGACAACCATCTACTCCCTTCCCTCCTTTCTCTTCCCCCCCCCCCCCGCCTTTGCCTCATTAATTTCATCTCGTCTGTGAACTTGAACGATATTTGTATATATTGCATCAGTATGATGGACTTGATGTGTATAACACAACTGGGAGGGGGGTCTGACTGTGCAAAAGGAATGGACCACTCCCCACTCCAGGATACATGCAGAATATTACTATATAGGCCTACATATATATTAGATGACGTTAGTAACGGCGAAATGTCAGACCCAAGCAAGAGACTTGACACTTGTCTCCTGCTTGGGTCTGACATTTCGGACTAACAATATCTTATCGATGAAATAAAAATCTTGCTCCGGCTCATCTTCATGATGACTCGTGAAGATGGCCCCGGCTCTACTGAAAAAAAAAATTCAATGTCCCAAGGTTGAGGAAAAAAATGTTTCCATGATATATGAACCCCCCCCCCCCTTTTTCCGATTATGAAATAGACGGTGCCTAAATCACTGAATCAACACTATATCTTATGATGTTAACAATAAATGGTTTTCTCTTTCAAATATTAAACACTTCGATGTTGAACTTCACATTTCTACCAGCATATGATATTTTGTAAATATTGAATTTAAAAATCTATTAATAGACTGACCGATTTGTTACGGAGAGGGTGGAGTAAACAATGACCGTGTAGGCCTAGTCATGTGACTTTGTAGGGCTGCAAAATTATCAACGGCAGAAATGTGACAGGTTATCAGTGTTTACATATTTATTTTCTTTTCTTTCAAGCCTTCAGAATGTCAACTTCTCGCAATGAACATTAAACATGGTGTTCATGGAGTTTAAATTAATACAGTTGCTTGTATACTGTACTAATTCGAATTTCCTCTGATGTTTATACAAGAGGAAAACTACAATCTAATTAAAATCAGATCTTTTCGCTACGCTGGCGTAGCGATATGAAACGATTTGATTTTAATCAGATTGGGAAAACTGTTGTGACCCGATACAGTATAGATATAATCACAAGTTTTCATCTAGATTATTAGTATTGCAATAGATCTAATTATTCTTCTAATAGGCTATCAATATTTAAGGATTATAGGGGTGAGATGAAACACGGAAACAGCACCTAAACACCGGAACTGCAGGGTAAACACTGAAACAGCACCAGAACAGCACTTATGTACTCATTATAATGACTTATAAGTCGATATCTATTTTATACAGGCTTAATCAAAAAGTTAATGATGTTAAAAATGCTGAAAAAAAATTCAATATACAACTTTAAAACGGGTCCATAGAATTACAGAACACCGAAATCCCCGTGTATTTACAGAAATCGCCGTAAAAAAACACAGAAATCCCCATTACTTTATCAAAAATCACCGATATGTAAATAGATGCATAACATGGCCGCCAGTAGTGGATCATTAAAATTAAAAAAATAAAATGGTTATAAGTCTATCAATTGTTGTTAAATATATCTGAAACTTGCTGTAAGGGTGAATGATGGTCCTATCTATTTACATATCGGTGATTTTTGATAAAGTAATGGGGATTTCTGTGGTTTTTGCGGGGATTTCTGTAAATACACGGGGATTTTGGTGATTTCTGTAATTCTATGGACCGCTTTAAAATCAAGTTTGATTTTATTTCAGTTTCCTCTGTTATACATGTTTCATCATTTCGGCGGAATCAGGCAGTTCTCAAAGTCAGCGTGACATCACACTAAGATCTAAATAAAGATAATCCCTGAAACTTTCCGAGGATGACCTGGGGGATAAAGTCGGTGTTTATCATAGGCCGTAATGCAACTTTGCTGAACTATATTTTGAGTACAAGAGCTAAATGAGTCCTAAAACTTGAAATTCATTGAGGAATCTCATGACGTTTGACTCTCTTTCCTTCTTCGAATTTTATATGACTGCAGTTTGCAAAAATAAAATTTCAAAATATCGGATTCTTCATAGACAGCAATGATAAATCCCGAGACTTATCCCCCAACAAATATGATGCAATTTAGGTCATGTGACCAGTCCGACTTCAAGAATATTTATTGTGATTCAGATTTAAAAAGTGAATATAGCTAAACAAAGTTCTTTGACATCATTGAAAAGGTTTATACAGTCGCCAAGTAGCACCCCATCATTAGAATCTGTGACAACAGATACAGGGTTCACACATCATACTACTGTACCTCATTATGAAGTAATAAGATGTGTGTCAACAAATATCGATGCCTGAACCCTGTGACAACAGATGAACAAGATGAACCACCGATTAAGAAAAATAAAAATCTTCATGTAACAAAAGTAACAAATCAACTTGATTTACGGAGTTTGGATGGTTAATAGAAAAAAAACCGATGAATTTTATTGTTAGTTGTCTTATCAGTTATTTTTTCATTATTAAATTCAGTAATTTTTTCATTATTGAATTTTCTAAACTTCTAAGCACATGTATTAGTTGTTTTGTCTTTGTATACATGGCTAATGACGTACACATTTAGCTAACTAATTTCTGCTTGCATTAGCCAAATGGCTATTGAACAATTTGTGCTACCGCTAGCACAGATTATACAGTACAGTTACTCATACTCTACTAAAACATCAGTTTAAGAACTATAATTGATGTTAAAAGTGAGATTTGATACTAGATCTAGTATTACTATTGCAGTACAACTTTTTTAGCTTAACATATTCAGCTGTGCAACTGTACTGGTCTGGAATCTATAGATAGTTTTTGAATGCACGAAATTCAATTGCAAGTACTTTCCTTTTCCGCTGTTTTGGAGGTGAAGCTGGAGTTTTTACTTCCCTTTCATACCATTTGTATTGAAAGATTTTTAGAAAGTTGTTTATATTTTTACTCCTCTGAAAACAATTTGACATTGTTCTGTGATTTTATTATTGCATAACAGTCGCAAAAATTAAAGAAGCATCCTAGACGTTAATTAAGAGCAATAGAATGTATTTTTGGGGTTATAGGTCAAGGGCAAGGTCATTGTTACATGAATTGTCAGGAATAAATGCACAGTATGAAAATAGAATTCTCCTTGATAAAAAGTAATAATTTTGTAATTCATTTCATCTGCTGTTGATATTTTGGTATACAACTTACCTTCCAATTCCTACACTGCAGACCATAATTGCTATAAATCCTGTCAGTTTTTGTTTGAAATATCCAAATTAGTGTATTGCCTGATAATATGTTCTGTCCAATAACATATTCCCGAGGAGTAAAACTTTCTGGTGAAGACTGAAGTAATAACGTTTGCCATTATTCATGGCATACATGTACCTGCCAAAAAATCCAAATCCTCTTTGGTTTCCTCCATTACCAGACATAGATCATGATTCATAATAATGTAGGTAGAATTATGGATCCTAGTCTAGACTGAGAGTATAAGAGTACTTTGCTTGGTAGTGAATTATAATTCTATGCATTGTATAGCTAAAACTTCCCCAGCTATTCTTAAAAAGTTTCTTAAAGTTCTTAAATTTGTGGAAAAGTATGAAGGAGCAGTATGATTGGCGAGATAATGTTAAAGTGAAAAAACAATAAAAGTATTTTTTAGAGAATGGAGACAGAAAGGATTGAAAAAATTACTTACAAATGCATTTACTTAGTAAATAATCTGTGGAATTAAGCATATAATGTCATGATAAATCATTTTTATTTGGTAAGGGAAGTCTGGTATTCCTGAAATCATTATGATTAAAATCTATGTTTTTTATTTTTTTGGACCAAAAAGCCTTAACACTTAATAAAAAATGTTCCAGGATGCATCAAAATCAATCAGGACTCACAATTTTTTAAACAGATTAATAGAAGTATAAATATAAATTGAGTGACAATTGATGTTCTGTTTACATTATATCATTTAATGAGAAATTAGATTTACATGTAGACTGTATCCAAAAGATAAGTAATGAATCTACATTTGGTCATATTTAATACCACTGTAATCAAATCAAATTAACAGAGAGATTGATTATAACAATAGAATTAAGATAAAACCAAACAAATTTAGGAGATGGAGATTTAGTTGAGGTAAACCAAATGTTATCATAATATATTATTTTATCATTTCAATTATAACTTCATACATCCATGCAACCATTATTTTTCAATTCATTATTTTTAAACCAATAAAAGTGTAAGAGGGATCACTGTACAAATCCCTGTGGTACAAATAATTTATAGTGTTATAAAAAATCTTAAACAGCATATTTTGCCGATATTGTTCTGTAAAAATGGAAACAAAAATAAAATGAAATTGTTTTTGTTATGGGATCAAATAATATTGCCCCAATCATAACAACTCGTCCATTTCCGTACTCTATTTTTGTTAAAAAATGGCAACAGTGTTCCAGTTGAATATTGCCCCTGTTATAAAACAAGATAATGTTGTCCTTGTTGTAAGATGAGATAATGTTGTCACTGTTGTAAGATCAGATAATGTTGTCCCTGTTACAAAATGAGATGATGTTGCCCCTGTTGTAAATCGGATAATGTCCCTGTTGCAAAATCAGTTTTAAAATCATATAATGTTGTCCCTGTTATAAGATCAGATAATGTTGTCCCTGTTATACGATCACATAATGTTATCTCTGTTAAAAAATCAGATAATGTTATCTCTGTTATAAGATCAGATAATGTTGTCCCTGTTATACCATCACATACATGTGTAATGTTATCTCTGTCACAAGATCAGATAATGTTGTCCCTGTAATAAAATCAAATAAGGTTGTCCTTGTTATAAAATCAGATAATGTTGTCACTGTTAAAAATTAAATTTTGAAACTTGTAAATTGTGTTCGCCATAAATGATGGGTTGCAACAAATTAGTTCAATGAAGAAAAGTCTGTACATGGATATGAATAGGCAATAATAAATCCAACATACCCACCCTTATGTATTTAGCAGCAAGCTCTATTGGCATGATTGATATGAGACCTTGACTCTTATTAAATTTGGGGCATCTCTGGTAATCATGTCATAACCTTTTAGATTTTAAAAACACTCAAAAATTAGCCACATTTCATTAAAAGCAAAACATCTTTGATTAATATTTGCTATATTGATGCCAGCAGGTACTTTAGAGTTAAGGATGATATTATGGTTAAACTCACTGGGCCAGGTCTGATTGACAGAATGAGTCAAAGTAATGCTGTTGAATAATAAAAACTTTCCACTGACTCCAGGTCTGGATTCTTGCCAGTGAGAAGATTCACCACTCTCATTTCCTCCATTACTCATTTACCTTTTTCGCATTATTCTCATCTCATTACATGCTAGGTATAGGCTATTTTGCAATAGAAAATTGTATGGTTAATCTGTGGTATCACAATACAAGCAATAACATCATCCTAAACAACATGGTATTATATCTGGCAAAAGGCCAGTTGCAGAAATCTATTTTGATTGTAAAAAAGGTTTGACTTAAGTGTTATTATACCTTTTTCCTGATGTTATGTGGCTATGACACTTTCTACACAGTGTTTGTTCACATTCATTTATATATACAGTGCTGAGTTATAGATATGTCTTCTGTATGTAAGGGCATTCACCTCAGATGTGGCTAGCCAAACAGGAGATGCACACTCCTGTTAGTGCCATGGTCATGTGACACCAGTTACTTTCGTATTAGGGGCAGGCTTGGTGTAGTGGTTAAGCGCTTGGCTTGCGGCGCCGACGATCCGGGTTCGATTCCCGGGTTGCGCCACTATGTTTAAGAGGTTGGTAACCTCCTGCTTCCATGTCGCGATATAACTGAAAAATTGTTGAAAGCGACGTAAAACACCAAATCAACCAACCAACCAACTTTCGTATTTTTCACTAATTAAATAGCCGATATTTGTATATATGAAAATAATTTAAATAAAAAACTGGACTTTAGCTCATTTAATATAATGTATATTTACATGGATTTTTTAAATTCAGTTCAGTTGTAATTTATTTTAGCTAATTCAGTAATTGAAGCTTAAATTATAAGAAATTTTTTTACATGTCACGACTTACATAATTAGAGACCTTTGACGGTTATCTACTCCAAAGGAATGGAGCAAATGGTGTGTTGTTAACCGGATAAGTGGTGCCAAACCCTCACACCAGGAAAGCCAAAAAAAAAAAAAAAATACCAACATGAATTCATGAAATGAAATTTTGGTGTGTCCACCCCCAGTTGATTTGCTTCCTGCGCGACTGCATGTAACATTTAAATTACATATTCAATATTATTACCAAGAATTTATTTTTACACACCAAAGTTTGTCAATCAACTCGGTGAACTTTATCTCTGGTATGTGCTTGTTTGTTTAACTCTTGTTTTACCTCACACCAAGATTATTGCACTTACATGGTGACGACATCTGCCTGAGGTGTTACACTGAAGTGGAGACCTGGCAGCGAACTCACCCGAAGTAGTGAGGAATCATACGTGTCACGTTTACCGTGAATCTTTTACGTGTCACGTTTACCGTATCACATGGTCCAGACTTTTATTGTTACATTCAAAAGACAGGACAGCGATGAGCCTCCCGCAGGACTCGAACACGAGGCTTCACGGTCATGAGTTACATACTGAGTTACGCCGGCTTTCTCTGTAAAGTGTTTAAAACACATTTTGGTTAACCTTGTTTATGAATGAAATACGTGTAGTTCTCTACTCCCGCCATTTTGTCTCCTCCGATCTGGAATGAATTTGAAGTATCACTGTGCTAAGAGTTTTATTACGCCTATTCATTTTCAATCGATCGTACAATATATGGAAGTCATTTCAACTGATTTCTTTCTTAAAATATTTAATTCTATTATTGTTTCCGGTGCATTAGATTTGTATCGGACTGTCGTCGTTTAGTATTAATGTTTCCACGGGTAGCCTCGATACGATATCTTAATGACACCTCTGTTTTTGTTGTTTTTTAATTATAGAAAAGAAGATATTTGTACCAAGCCCTTGTTTGTACTGATGTTACCTTGTTTGACGTTCTAACTCATTTTATACTTATATTAAAAAAAAAACCCTGTTTTTATCACAAGCAACACTCCTCTGTTCTTCGTCGTAATCAGACGGAACAAATTGAACACTGCACGAATCGATAAAGGAATTTTTATGGGACAGTGTGCATACTGTTATCTTCGAGATGCTATGATATGTTTACACATAGGACACTATGTATATATAACTTAAATTTTGAACTAAATCATTAGTGCACAGTTCTGGCTGATAATACACACTTTAAGGTAAATTAATTTTGCATCAGTTTAAACCACAATCCCCATAGATACTGTAGAATGACTATTGAGGAGGCAATGAATACTACATGTAGTTTTGACTCTGGTATTAAGCAAAAGTGTTTGAAATACAAATTCGAAAGAAAACTACTTGAATTTAGGTTGTTATTTAGACGTGTTTGAAGTTATTTCATTATATAGTGGGAACCTTGACTGTACTTTTAATTGTAGTACCAGTACGACTATCTTAATTTAGAACGTTGCGACGCGATCAAGGCAGAATTGCATTGATATTAATATAAAAAAAAAACTATACCTTTCAGTTTCAGAATCTCTCTCTCTTTCTCTCTCTCTCTTAATTTCATAATATGTCATTACATAAATGACTGATTTTGTTGAAAGAATAGCTGCATAATAGTTCAGGTTTGCAGTAATTCATTTTATGCAACATTTTGCTGAATTGCGTTCAACTGAATCTGCAATTGCTTTAATGTGGTCGTTAAGTGAGAAAGAATCTGTATATGTTACAGTAGGTCAGTGGAACAGGAGGAAATGTTTGTTGATATTAGATTAGCTATGAAATATCTCTTGTCAGCCAGCTTTAGTCATAAAATACAATGTATTACCTGTATAGAGACAGCGAAATGCTTTTCAACCAACAGCATAATGTTTTATAGTAGTTACACGTCGAGACAGGAATAATTTTTATCCGTACATTTGGCATTGAGAAAGTATGGGTATTTCTAATTGCTCTGCGGGTTATGGGATTTACAATATCCCCTGCAAAAAAGTTTAAAGACTAAAATTGTGTCTGGGCTATGTCTGCGCTACCTTTGCGTTGGTGGTTATGAAAGTTAAGTATGTTGTTGCCCTTTGACCAAAATGTGACGGGGCTTTGGCGTAAAGTCATTCCACCAAAGTTAAGGTCACTGGATTCAGGGGGCAATGTTTACGCATGTTTTAAGAAATTAAACAATGTATAAGAAACTTTCCGAAGAAGTTTAAATGTAAACAATTTACTCAGAATAATAATTAAAATTACGTAGAATGTTTGACAAAACTCCTGCTTAATTAGCAGTATGATTAAAACCATATCATCATTCTGCTTCTCTATTTGTCCATAACAGAAATAGGAAAAGTCGCCAGGCGACCACGTCCTTTTTCTGGGCCCAGTTGTCAAAGACCAGAATCAAAGTAGGAGTCATCTCCAGTTGTCGCCTATATTTTCTGGTTAATCCAGTCTGATTAAAACCATATCTTTATCCCGCTTCTCTGTTTGTCCATAATAAAATCAGGAAAAGTCACCACGCGACCACACCCTTTTTCTGGGCCCAAATGTTAAAGACCAGAATAAAAACAAGAATCATCTCCCGTTGTCGCCTGTATTTTCTGGTTAAGCCACTCTGGTTAAAACCATATCTTTATCCCCTTCTCTATTTGTCTCATTGCGCATTAACGCATTATACGGTATATACGCAATGGACAAATAGAGAAGCGGAATAAGATATGGTTTTAATCAGATTGGTTAAGAGCAAAATCTCCATATAAGTAATGATATCTTGAGCGATGGTTGATTGATTGATTTTTGTTTAACGTCACGCCACGAACATTTCACGTATATGGTGACGGCATCTGCCTGATGCGGGGCATACAAATTTTGACCTTTGCAACGGACCCACCCGAAGCAGTGAGGGATCTTTAACGTGCCATGCATACCACGACCACGGGGCCTCGGTTTTTACTGTCTCATCCGAAAGACAGGACACCGACATGACCAGAGCGGGACTCGAACCCCGGCCTCCCGATCAGGAGTCCAGCACGATACCACTAGGTCACGCCGGCTTTCTTGAGCGATGGGTATTAACGAGGCCGTTCTGGGTAAAAATATCTCAAAAATTACAATAGGAAAATTGATCATTTTTAGTCAGTGATGAAATGCTAAATAAAAGTAATTTTCAGAGAATTGTAGAAAAATTCACAGCTCGGTTTAATTTTGGGGGAAAATCTAAAAAAAAAACCCCACTATTTTTAACGTTTTGATGTGTCGTAATCAGATATTATGGGAATTAAGTTCGATATATTAATGTTGGGTAGATACGTTTCAGTTAAACTATGCTGATTTTATAATTTGCTGATAATTTTTTTAATATTATTAATGTTTTTATGACGCCGACTATTTTAACGATTACATTCGATCGGCTTGCGCTAAAACTTGCGCGGCGCATTAAAACTCGTACCGAGAACGGACTCGTTAAGTATATGTGGCATGTGGGGAGGGGTTTTTCTACCTATAAACTATACTGTAGTCAGTGAAAGTCCTTCTATCTACCAGTACTTATAGTATAGATTGGATATTGAGAGGTTCGATTTTTGTATTGTTCTGAATTTGTAATATAGCACTGCAATCCCCTTACATTTGTATTGCTTGAAATACAATATGTATGTCATTGCTGTTAGATCAGGGCTGGGATACTGAGGGCACCGGGAACCAATATATCATTATCAACTTTAAATGATGCACGATTACATATGTACTTATCGCTGGTGTAACCGAATCCCCCACCCCTACCTCAATGGAGAAAAAGCCAACTCAAATGACAATTTTTACGGATTTCATAATAAACAATCATACTTATATTTAAGTTTTTGGGAGGGGTACTAACCCACCCGTGTCCCATTTTATGAATGTTTGAAAGGGGGAAATCGTGACCAAGAACCCTCCCCCTGTTCTAAGCACCTACCTATTGTTTCCTTTACATGGCGACGGCATCTGCCTGACATTGCACAGAACTTTCGACCTATTGTGCGGACCCACCGGAACGAGAGGGATATATCCATTTTTACCGAGATACAATGACTTTTTTAAACCGTCTCATTCGCACGACTGGGCACCGACGAAGCGGCGGGATTCGAACTTAGAATTTCTCGACCATGAGCAAAGTATCTTACCGACTGAGCAACTCTAGCACTTATTTTGGATTGGCCTTTGATATATATTTTATGTAAGAGATAGATATCACCGTCTATTATCACATTTCCACTCAACGCCTTATTAAAGGGTTTTTTTTCGTAATACGCTGATGAAAATAACGTCATTTTCTCACCTGACACAATACAGATATATACTTGGCGGTCTCTACAATGTCTGTTGTATATCATAACATACCGGTACGTGAGCAAGCTAATTACCACCGCTTATCATATAGTACATACACTTGATTGATATCTACCTTGTGAAACAATGACCTGTGGTAATACTCGGAAACATTGCGCAAGTTATAGTGAAGACGCGTGCGAAAGGACAGGTAAATGTTCTCGCATTCTGGATTCAATCCCTGCGTTTTGATATTTTGAAACTCAGTGCTTTATAGACTAAGGTATTTGTAATGTGTTTTATATGATTTGAAGAAATACGGACAAGACACAAAGTATTTCTTAAGAGGCCACTGAAAATGAAAGGTTACTTAAGTTTGACCTTAGGTCATGGTGTTAGTTGGTTGATTGGTGTTTTACGTCGCTTTCAACAATTTTTCAGTTATATCGCGACATGGAAGCAGGAGGTGACCAACCTCTTAATGGCACAACCCGGGAATCGAACCCGGATCGTCGGCGCCGCAATCCAAGCGCTTAACCACTACACCAAGCCTGCCCCTGTCATGGTATTAGATCTTGACCGTTTTTATTATGAATCAATCATAGACAGTGTATCTGTGGTGTGTGTGCTAATGTATGTATTATGTGAAGTAATATGTATTTCTTTGTATATATGATAAACATGTGCTATACTAAAAGTAACGAAGGAGGGTTGAAATCCAATCTAACATCCTGGCAAATTCTAGATTCTGTGAATTTAAGTGATTTCTAGATTCTGTATGAATTTAAGTGAAGGTTAAAAGGTGATTGATATATGTTTTAATGCTTGTGTAAGTTACATTGATATTACAATGGATTTAATTTCTTCTTTTATATGAAAATTATTTCAATCTATTTCAGTTTGCTTTCGAGTTAAAGTATGTGGTCAAAAAGGAGTACAGTTATGCGAGGAAGCTAATATTCGGCCTAAATATTTAAGATATATTAACTGAATATGGGGTGAAGTAATAGCTATGGATTCTGAACACAGCAATACACAAACCTCATCTGAAAAAGATGACTACACAAAAGATGAGATGGAAAACCTAAGTCTTGGTGAGGAAGAAGAAATGTGTGAATCAACAGATAATCAATTATATATCAATGAAGATAACATTTCTCAGCAATTGACAGAAAAGGGCTTCGAAAAATTGTCTATAGATGATGCATATGAAACTGGTATGAAAGTGAGACAGAGTTTTGATGTAAGAGAAGGAAGTGAAGACAATATACCTTTACAATGCAATGAAGCAGATGTCACAGAAAATGACATGGATAGGAGAGGAAATTTACAAGAAGGTCTGGTAGAAAATGCTAATTGTCATGTGACCCCAGATACTGGAAATCAGAATGACTCATCAACAGGTGATGTGAAATCAGATACCTTATTGATAACTGGTGAATTTGATGAAGACCCTGAAGACAGTTTACATAGTTATGATGGACATTTTATTGTTATAGAAGGAGTCAGTACAGAATCTACTACTGATGACTTTGATGATATGACACCCTCAAAGATAGAACATGATGATGATTTATGTCATCAAGGGAGTCATCTCTCTGAAATAGACAGAACAAAAACTAGAAGTGATGAAGAAAACTCTTTAGATAAACAAAACTTAGATGAGACTTGCTGTGTCAATAGTGATTATGTGACACCTCATTTATCCTGTGGAGAAATAACAGCACAGAGTGTGTACAGTAATTCATCAGAGAGTGATGAAAGAGAAGAACAAGTGAATGACAATGTAATAACAAGAGAGTTACAATATCATCCTGTATGTCATTTACCTGACAACTATCATGTAGGGGACCTAGTAAGTCAGCCAGACAAGTATGATCTTCAGCCAGACCACAAGGATTCTGTAGTCATCATAGAAGATGGAGGAGACACTCAAGAAAAGGAAGATGTAGAGACTTCATCAGTATATAGTGTCAGAAGTGTGCCAGAGCTCTCTGATGATTGTGAAACAAATGAAGTTGATTCTGTTCTTTCCTCAGTAAATGAGAATGCTCAGCCTTGTCATGTTGATGATGAATCAAACAACATGTTGTCTGCTACAGTGAAATCCATGCCTGCTGATGAAGGCACACCTGATCTCTGTCAGGTTGGTGTTAAACATGACGAAATATTATTTGACAATAATTGTGATGAAATGCAAAGTGACAGATCATTAAGTTTTAGTATACACAAAGAAACGTTACCTGAACATGGAAGTCCTGTACAGGTGAAAGTTAATCAAGCTATGAGTGATATACATGAAGGAAATAAAGATGAAGACAAAGACTCACAGGCGAATGGTTTAGATATTTTAAACCCCAATGTTGCATCTGAGAATGAAATGCAACTTGAAGATTTTGAGATTGTGTCCAAGGAAGTGGGTCTGCCTTTCACTCAGCATGTTCAGCATGTACATGTCATGTTATTGAGTAAAGTGGAAGATGTGAATAGTCAGTTAGGTGGGGAGCAAATATTGATGCTCCACTTGAAAAATAAGGATAAAAAAAATCTGAAGGCATTTCTGCGTGGCAGTGCATGGGGGCCAAGTCATCCTATAAGAGGCTGTCTTTGGAAACAGACATGTGAACATTTACATAAAGCCAAAGGAAATGTTTATGAAGAATTTGAACAAGAACTTTTCATGCATGGTAAGATTTTGGAAACATTTTTGTATTAAACAAAATACCAGTAACTGATTTTTTTTTTTTCAAATTATTTTCAGTCTTAAACATGGGTTTAGATTTTGGAATCTATCCTTAGCTATATCGATACACAATGCATGTATTGTACTAGCATTGAACAAACATAGAATGAACCATTCATACGTGTAACAGCAATGGTTTTATTGCCCATTTGTTTTGGAAATTTATAACGCACAGACTAGTATTGAATATTTTCTATCCTGAGGGCATGAAAATATCATATTAGAATAAACATGTGCTATTTTCATAGCTACCTAAATGCACATCTTAATTTATGTAAATATTTCATGTAATGTAATTCCTGTGGATGTCAGCTGTGCTCAGGTAAATGACTATGGTATTTGATGGATACATGTAGAAGGCCAGTCAATGTTTGAATTGAAATTTTGTGGATGGAAGAATTGATTAAGAAATAATACATGTGCATTGAAAATGAATATATTTTGAATCATATACATTAAAAAGATTAAATGGATTTAAAAATGTGACAATACTATGGCGTACGCTTTTAATTTAAAATGCTGAATTAATTTTTTGGTACATGTAGTTTAAGTACTGCATGCAGTCCTATATGTAAATTGTACTTAAATATTAGGAATACAGATTGGTCTGTGTAAGGAATCTTCCCAACCAGTTTATATTCAGAGGTGAATTCTAATGTCAGAAAATATTTTGTATTGCATCTTATGATCTATATAATAGAAGAATCTATATGTAAAATGTAATTTACTCAGAAAGAAAATAGAGTTGTCATTCTTTAATCTTTTGTGAAGTATGCAGTTCATATTAACGGCAATACAATAAAAGTGTTATCAGTTTTGAGACTGCATTAGTCCGTGGTTTCAGCAGTGTGACACGGGGATTGAATTCGGGACCAAAGTCTATAAAAAGACTTACATATAATATTTCCCAGTAAACAGTAAAACTGATGATTGATTTAATTTAATCATATATGGTTGATTATGAAAAGAAAAAGATTAATTTTTGAAGATATACCAATTAATCATGCATACCATTTTCCAGTATATTTCAAAAAGGAAAATATGTTCAAATCATGTTTATGTTCTCAAAAGTTGTTTTAGAAAAATTAATTTCCTTTCCCTTATGTTGTTGTAGGAAGAGATCAAGATGTACAACTTCCATCCTTTGTGGACTTTGATAACTTGACGAGCTATCATCTCACTCAATCCGGTGTACACATGGTAGAACGGAATCTGGCTGTAATTCACAACACAAATCCAGATATCATATACTGCCCTGCCCTGTATCCTATGGTCTCTCTCTTCTTACATTATATGGAATCTTCTGATGTTTATAATTGTGCTTATGAATTACTCCGTGCCAAAGAACCATATATAATGCAGACCAAAGTTGCAGTAGAAGCATCCAAAGCTGTGCTCAGGGATCTCACAAAAAAGTTTGCGGTACAGTGAATTTTGTGTTCGTTTAGTACATGGTTATGTAGTTATGTCTTGGTCTGAAAGATCATGGAGGGGGGTGAACATTGTAATGTTTGAATTCATCATTGGTCATCAGTTAAGTATACTCAATCAGAATATTATAGTGCTGCCAGATGCCAGATGATACTGTATGAAGTTCTAACATAAATTGAGATTGAATCAAAAGTATATCGCAGAATTATCACTGTTTCATTGGCATCTTCCAACCCCTTACTTGGGGTGGCATGTAAAACGTTAATTCATTGTAATATTACTTAAGTAAAATGCAGGATTTTCCATCATTGCATTTAGTAAAGTTCATAGTGTGACTCTGGTCTGATTTTGACTTGATTGCAAAGCAAATCTGGTCCATGAATTGATGATGTCTGTCTGTCCATCAGACTGCATTTAGCTTGATTTCTAGTATACTGTTAATGATACTAACTTCAAACATCATAACATGGTCAGTTTGTAGACACTTTGGTGAACATAGTCTGATTTTGCATTTAGCTTGATTTCTTGCATACTATGATTTATACCAACTTCAAACTTTGACCTTGATTTTACGCTTCAGTGAAAACAGTCTGATTTTGTGAATTTAGCTTGATCACTTGCATACCTTGAAACTTTGTCAGTTTGTAGACATTGATGAGTTCTTCCTAAATAGCACAAAATTTGGTGAACACTGTCTGATTTTGCATTTAGCTTTGTTTCTTCAAACCATTAATACCATTATTAATACGATCTCCAAACTTCTGGCAAATTCTTCAAATTTAAAGAGACATGTTTCTGGATAAAATCCTACAAGTATGCTACAATGTTATACTTTGCAATCTCGTCATACATCTTTCACAGTTTCTTGTTTCTTCATGCAATGAATTTTACTGACTCCATTTTGAAGGTCTGCAATGTTAATAAGAATACTATCCATAAATTACCACAAAACACAAGGTAATGAATTTCAAAAAGATAACTGTGACATGATATTGATAATCACAAACATAACAGCTCTTAACTTATCGTATTTTCCTTTCAGAAATCTGCTTATGTTTATTTAGTACGTAATAGCAGCAATATAGATCTGGTGTTTGATAGCTGGATTTGGTGGATATTTTCTGATCTTCCTTTTCCTTATTTGGTAAGTTGATTTAGTGCAGCTGAAGTTAGATGTCACCCAGTCAAATAGATGAGCTAATTACTGTACAGATGAATTTTAATTCAGGCACATGCAAAGCTAATGTCTGAATATGGTCAGATTGATAGGTTATAGTAAAATACATGTACATCTTAGAAAATTAGAATCCTTATAGCTCAATTCGTTAGATTGACCATGACTCAGGACCAAAAAGACCTGGGTGTGAGTCCTGCTGTGGGCTTCTTTTTTAAGAATATAGTAGACTTTAACAAGGCTGTTTTTGGCCGTCAAAATGGCCATTTACTTTGAACGGGCATATCCCGGACCCATGCATTTGAACTCTCTGCCATCATCATTGTAATCATTGAACAGCAGTTTGATCTGTAGTTCCGACAAAGGAATGTCATTATAGATGTCCTCATCCTCTGCACCAGTGGACGCTGTTATGTTATCTAATCAGTGGCTATCACGTCACAGGTCATTAAACTTTCTCCATAAGGTTCTCTTTGCCTTTTGTTACGGCTTGTTAACTTTTCACTTCTACACAGGTGATCAGTTTGTAAATTGTATTGAACTAGATTAAATAAACAATGAAGCACCGATATGTAACAGCTTTATGTATCAAAACTGTTGGCCATGCAATATACATTTTATTGTCATAAAGTAGTCTTTAAAAGTACTAAGCGACCGTGAATATCGCATGTATTATCTATGGTGTGATGTCTGCATTTTCCGTTCATCAACGGCAAAGTTTGACTTCAAATCAAGGTCAGATTTTTTCCTCTCATGTAGTATCGCGCCTATATGTCGGTTGTGCATTTTGACTATGATATTTTTCTCCCCAAAATCCGACTTATAGGCAAGTATATACGGTAGTTAGTGTTGGGTCTTTCAGATGAGACCATAAAATCTGAAGTCCCCTGTCATTGTAGACATGACAAGACAAGAGTTTCCTTAGTGCTTGAGGTGGAATAGATAATAGGTCATAAGATCATGTGCAAGACATCAGACAGAGGTTGTTACCATATGAGAGCAATAATTTTGGTGTCATGTAAAACAAAAATCAACACACAGAATCATAGAGATTTAAAGAGTATCATTAGATCATAATGCTCAGTGCTGCAAATGTAAAAATTAAGACCATTCTAACCAATGTTCCTGTGACAGTTACCATTAGCCTTCTTAGATATCTTAACTCAATGAAGTTTGTCTTTGACTCAGATTTTGACTTTTAACCAAATAAAATGCACTACAGTGTAATATAAGTATTGTTGAACCTAAAAATTCCAAATATTTTGATAGCTGAATTTGTGAATGACACAGTGGAAGCTGTATTATTACATGTACACCAATTACATCTACTTACAAAAAAACCTAAACCTTGGTCATAAGTTATGAAAAGTAAGAGTTAGAGCTTAAATATTTTATGTGTATATTCATTGTGACAAAACCATTCATTTGCTATTTAAATTTGGTAGCCACAGGCAAGCTCTGTTGTCTTGTGACAACTGTTGTTATGTTGTCTACTATGCCCACTCTGAATGAACCTTATCTTATCGTAACTTGTTTCCATTATAATGTGGCAATACATAGAATGTTTCACGTGTGCAATAGGTCCTACTTAAGTATTATAAGTACTGAAGTATTCATATGTCTGCAGTGACATGGAATCTAACCAATCAAAGTACTGAAGTACATGTATTTATATGTCTGCAGTGGCATGGAAACTAAGCCTTTAAAGTACTGAAGTATTCATATGTGTACAGTGACATGGAACCTTAGCATTAAAGGCACTGAAGTATTCATATTTCTACATTGACATGGAACCTTAACATATGTTTGCAGTGACATGGAACCTTAGCATTAAAGGTATTGAAATATTCATATGTCTGCAGTGACACTGAACCTATGTACAGACTGCTGTCTGCAGTGATATATAACCTAATTGTAGAAGGTTCGTAAGAATGCATATGTCTGCAGTGATATAGGACCTAAGTGTAGAAAGTTCAGAAGAGTGCATATGTCTGTAGTGATATAGGACCCAAGTGTAGAAAGTTCAGAAGAGTGCATATGTCTGCAGTGGGGTTTTTTTGTTATTTTTTCAAAAGTGCCTGTATTTGTACATTTGGGAATTTTTTGTTCTATTTGCATAAAGCTAAAAGGTCAGTGTTTGGGAAAAATTTTTAGACAAATTATGGGAAAATCAATGAAATTTCCATTGGGAAGGGTCCTAGATGGTTTGGTAGAATGCATATGTCTACAGTGACATTTGACCCAAGGTAATAATAGTAAGTCTGTGGTGACATGGAACTTATTGAACATGTATTGACAGTTCTGAAGTGTTTATATGTCTACAGAGACATGGAATCTAAGTATAAGCTGTTACTATTGAAATGCTTTTATAATGTCACCATACAGTGAAAATTTTATTTCATGCACCTATACTCATATACTGTTGCATGAATGACTGGCATACTTTAAATAAACATGCAACAGTAAAGACGTCACACACTTCGAGGTGGAGATAACCTTTCATTTTTTTAATAGACCAAATACTGTTTAACTACATTCATGTGTAGAGGAGGGATAACATTGTAGATTCATGTTACATAAATTCAAACAGACTGCCATTTTAGGTTTTATCTTCATGTACTTTATGAGAATCAGGCGGGAACTTAATCTTACTGTACTCTTCAGTCTTATTGATTTAATTCCTTCCATGTCACTGAATGGAAAGTTGAAATAAATTCTCAAGATACACATAGGATTTTGCTCTACATAGATAAGGAATAGAATGTTTTTATACCGCACATTGGTAGGCAGACTTCATTTGTCTTTACCAATGGGTAAGTATCTTTGGAAAGTGAAAGCCATTTATCAATTGCAGTTTAAAGCATCTTGGAATTTTTCTAATTTTTGCATTAATTATATTGTTATATGAAGTATGTGTATTGGAAATAATTATGAAATCATTACATGAAATAATTTGACCCATAGCTTTCGTGGAATATTTATTGAATTTAGTGATGTCACAATACATTTTTAGTGTTTGTCCGAGGTATGACCAAGGTGAAAATTATTGTGATGTCATTTGATTTAACAATTTTTCGTGCATAAATGAAAGGGTCAACTTTCATTTAATGATTAAAGATTAATTTTGTCTTATTGATGTATTAGGTTTCATCAGGGATGTATACATGCATACCTAAAGATATACTTCCCTACTTTTCAAAGATAATGTGTTAGAGTAATAGTATCATTATTTCTAAGTGTGGAAAATTAATACATTACAGTATACAAAGTAATCAAAGTATAAGACAAAATTTGTGAAAATTGACAAACAGTAAATCTGACAAATTTTATCTAAATGTTTTATATTAGTATCTATGATTGTAGCATTTGCTTGTTATAAGTTACAAATGCATTACAAGCCGGCGTGGCCTAGTGGTATCGCGTCGGACTCCTGATCGGGAGGCCGGGGTTCGAGTCCCGCTCTGGTCATGCCGGTGTCATGTCTTTCGGATGAGACAGTAAAAACCGAGGCCCCGTGTCTTGGTATGCATGGCACGTTAAAGATCCCTCACTGCTTCGGGTGGGTCCGTTGCAAAGGTCAAAATTTGTATGCCCCGCATCAGGCAGATGCCGTCACCATATACGTGAAATATTCGTGGTGTGACGTAAAACAAAAATCAATCAATAAAAAAAATACAAATGCATTACACTTTTATGGGTTATTTGCAGGTGCGTGTGATAGACTGTTTCCTGCTAGAAGGTCATAAAGTGCTATTTCGCATTGCTATCGCCATATTAATCCTTTATCATAAATACTCAGGTAAGTTTTCTTTGTAGGCAATTTCTAGAAAATTCAGGATATCTCTACCTGGAACATTGAAATTTCACTGATATATTTTGTGAACTGTAATACTTTTTATGTTAAGAAATAGTAAATAGCAGGCATATTGTATGTAAGATATCAAATTTGCATTTGTCAAGTAAAGAATTTTCTTGGAGTGATGTATCAGAATTTGAGCCAAGAATTGATCTTTTAAAAGCTTCTCTCTGTGTGAAAGATAGTATTTGGCATGAATTCTTGATGCTGTGTAACTCTAATGTGTTTAAATGTTACCATATCAAAGCTTACATTATAAAGCTCTGGATATGTTTGTTGTGAAAAACTTGAGCCATATTGATATCAGTTGATTAATACAGTAATGTAGGTGTAGATTTAATAATTATATGAAAAGTCTGTATTGGTTTTCAAAAGAAGTGCTTTAAGTTATTATACCCCTTGAATCAAAGACTCGGGAGCCTTTAGTTTATGGTCCATGTGTTTTTTAATGACAAAACCTTTAAAATATTTAGCATTAACATAACTAAGAGATGGGGCTATGATTATTTTTTCATGTGTATTCCTTTTGACAATATAATTTTGTTCATACTAAAGTTTTATTTACCTTGATCGATGTTTCACAGACACATCTTGTGTTTAATCAATATACAAGTCACTCAACACACTCACATGAATGTATGTCATATATTTATTAATTATTTTAATGTGTATTTTTAATTCTAGATCTTATCATAAATTTAAAAAAAAAACAACTTTTCATCAATGTTAAATGTTTATAAAACATTAACTAAGCTTAACATGTAATAAGGTAGCAATATACTGAATGTCTTGAATATGATTTCCACAGTTAAGCATGCAGTAAGTTTGTCTAACAACGTGGTGGATAGTATAAGGCAGTTCTGTAGTGATATGCCATTCTCTGTGAGAAAGCTCCTCAAGGTAAGTAATCTAAGCAGGGGTGTGTATTGTCTTACTAGTTTCCTACTCACTGATTCTTTGCTGATCAAAGACGTTATATTGCATGATATTTTCCATTCCTCATTACGGCATGCAATATTGATATTCAAATTTTGAATACCTTATATGATGCCACATTATCTTAGTATTTGCCCATCATTTGGTGCAAAAAATATAAATGCAGAGCTACAGATCAGATAAGGCACATAAAATCGTAATTATGCATTGAAAATGGTTAATAATGCATTGGAAAAATAAACAGGGTGTTAAAATACACATTTACATATCACCTTGCACATTAGAAGTCCAGAGTACATTATTGTCGACATTAACACGAAAGTAAAACTGTTCTGCATTCAGATTTTTTCTTTTTTTTTCTTACCTCATCGTTAATTTCCCCATATATTGTTTATAGTAATTTTAGCATGGTTGTACCAAGTACCACAAATGTAAATACTGTGATACTGTCAAATGTCGTCTGGTAAGCCTTGTAGATTAAAAAAAAATCTTAAATCATAAAGGTATTGTGTTATTGTGAAATTGTGCAATGAAGAATTAAACTTGGGTTATGTTTTCAAAGAAGGAGCCACTTTGATTGTGTCAATTCCTGTCTGGTAACACAGAACGTTTAGGTTGTATCTTGACCAGTTATGTAACAAACTTCACCAAAGTCATTTATACAAGTGAATAAGGGATTATAAGTTAATGAAGTACTAGACAACAAAATAGTAATTCAAAATTTTGAGATCTGACTCATCTGTACAAGTCAGTTACATGCATCATTCTACATGTAAAAAAAAGGGTAATCATCAAGGATGAGGAAAGAGATCTGACTGAGTTGTATGACAAAATTCACCCATTTTGTTTTAAAAGAATAATCTAAGAAGTACCAGTATATGCATCTATCAGGAAGTTCTCTTCTTCTTTTGGAAGTGTGATACCAAGCCTTCAAGAATATGTTGTTTGTCCAGTGTAATGTAGTGCACTGGAAGCTCACTATGCAGACAATTGTTTGCAATATAATACTACTAGTAACAATAGTAAATTGTGACCAAATCTATATTTCAAAAATACCAATAATAGCCAAATTGCTCCAAAACAGTAACCCCCTTTTTTAGCTTTGCGAAAAAAACACAGGGATGAAAATACCACTTGAACGTTTGAAAATCAGCATTGAACTTGAAATCAGGGGGTAAATACCCTTTGGACTCAAAAATTATCTGAAGCTCTGAAATGACAAGAAAGTAATGGCTATAATGGTGTTACTACAAGGTTTAAAACATGCAAATTAAACTCCATTTAATGGCATTATCAATGGAACTGTAAAAAAAATTTTTTTCAGAGAAGTTTTGGTATTCGAGGTTTGACTAGAAAGGAAATAAAAAAATTACAAGTCAAGCATGAGATGTTGCTAAAGAGTAGGAATCTGCTGAATCATGAAATGGTCAAGTCCATGTCCACCCACTCCATGGGACTGCAGCATTCCAAGTCCTTCAGTGGACCTGTTACACTGCAGGAGGAATCAAGCATACTCAAACCTGATATGGTGAGCCTCTTCAACATTTGATACTTAAATTGATATGGCAAGCATTGCTTGGCTTGTTATTATATCATTCATAGCATACATTAGTTTGTACAGTATTTACGTACAGTGCGTACATGTACACTTTATTAAAAAAAAAAGATCATTCTACTTGAACGTTGAAGTAATTGTTACATAACACACTTTGTTAAAACACCATTCAAAGATAAATATTAACCTTACAGAACACTATACAGGAATTACATTTATACCATAGAAATGATAACTGTAAACATTTTTTGCTTACAAAGCATCACACAAGGAGATGCCGGTCAGTTGGTATGATAATTTTCCCTAATGAATGCTTCAATAGTCTTATTGCTACAATTGATGACGTAAGTCTAGCATGTTGATAAGATATTGTGACCTTTATTTATCTGCCTATCATTTATTGATGAGCTCATCTATTGTATGGATATCTGCTGATCTTTTCATGATTTATAACTATTTTACTTTCATTTTATATTGCTAGAGTTTCTGTTTCTTTTAAGTTGGACATTCTCTTTGATTCATTTGGAATGGAATGTTGATTTATAGATTTGTTCTTATAGGTCTTACTGGGCTCTAATGGCTTTGATATCTTATAATTCACAGAGTGAAATAGTTGACTTGTAGACACGTTCCTGTAGAAATGTATTGCAATATGTAAGTTGTGGATGTGTTCATATCCTGTAAGAATGGAATGAATTGGAATATGTAAGTGGTGTATGTTTTCTTGTAAGAATAGAATGAATTGGATATGTAAGTAATAGATGTGTTCTTGTAAAAATAGAATGAACGGGAGTATGTAAGTGGTAGATGTGTTCTTGTAAGGAAAGAATGAATTGGTATATATAAATAATAGATGTGTTCCTGAAAGACAGAATTAATTAGAATATGTGAGTGATAGACGTGTTCTTGTAAGAATAGAACGAATTTGAACATGTAAATGGTAGACGTGTTCTTGTAAAAATTGGATAGCGGTATGTAAGTTTTAAATATGTTCCTGTATTCAGTTGGCTGTAAATATCTTCCTCTCATATTCACTGGGTTTCTCGACTAGAAGTAAATCTGTTCCCGTCGTCTTTATTGGAATATATTAACTGTATACGTTTTCTCTAACGTTAACCTGGTAAATATATTCCACTAGGATCCATTAGTATTGTTGTTTGTCTAAATGCCCTGCGTCCCTCATTTACTAATGCACACCTATCAACCACTTTCGTTTACATTCTTTTCCAACATTTTTGCTTCGCTGATCATGTTGTTATGTTTTAAAATTATAATAAAAGGAAGGATTTGTGAGCCAGAGTTAGTAATAATATGCATTGGATTGTCATTTACATTTAGTCGTAATGATACAGCTGCGTTATTTGATTTGATTGACGAGAAGAAAACTGTTGACTTAGCGTCTACAATTTCTCTCTTGGTTATATTTCACTTCTATTCTTTCGTGTGTTTCAATACCGAGTTTTCTTTTTTCGGACTATATTGTACTCTATGTGAATTGTAGATGTAAATATATTTACAGTGTGCGTTTCATCTTATAAGTACACATTGCACGTGCAGTAATAATATTATAAATCGCCAAGCCACCGCGTTTGGCATAAAATGCGGAGTTGTATGCGTTGTGACCTACCTGTATGTGTGTTAAATTATCTGTTTACGACAAAACATCCGGTCAGTGACTTAACGTTTTCAAGCTTATGAATAAAGGCATGCAGACAGAGGTCATTTGTCGTGTGTTGAAATAAATTAAATGAAATACCTTGTGCACCGATCACCAATGATAAATCCTGCGGATTAATAATGTTGCGAAACTACAGAAACATATTTGAAATATGGCAGTCTTGGTGTAAATGATGAAAATTGTATAATGAAATAAACACGGAAAGCATGCCAACTTTAATGATACTGCATGTGGGCATCAATAAATTGCAAGACGACGACATATCGATTTTTTCTGAGGTTCTTTAACAAGAAGTTTTTCTCAAGTATACGGTATTTCATACCGGTCAGGAGATTGGATAGAATTCAATCAGAGACATATATACACATATGTTTACCAAGCTAGAAAAACTCTTGTGCACCCAGACGGAAGGAAAATACTGTCATAATCTTGAAGCTACGTACAAAGAAAAAATAAATAAAACTGAATATTGCCTCCTGTAGGAAAACAAATACGCATAGAATAAATTAGAAGAAAGCAAACAAGATTTATGTTATTTAATATCTGTTAGCCTGTTGAAATTTTGTGGGTTGTTATTTCATGCTGGTAACGTACTTCAAAATAAATTTTTCAAATATGAATTTTTTTCACAAATATAAACCATAAGTGTTTATGTCTGGTACAGAGATTGTTTATTGATTTAGGCATTGGTGTCGAAATAGTTTATTATTTTTGATAATGTTATATACACAAGATGTAAGAAGCCTTGAAGTAATCCCAAACCATCAGTCATCTTCGTAACCATCTGACAAAACCCGGACTAACGATTGGTCAATCAAAACTGATACTTAGTAATTTGCAACCAGGGTTTTTTATTTCAAAGCATGTATGAAGATGTATGAATACAGCAACGTATTTGCAAACAGTTTTCATCTATAAACGTAACCTGCTGAGGTACATATTAAATGTATGCGCACGAAACGTCTTCCACCAATAGAAAACGACGTTTAATTATAACCTGTGACAAAACTATGTCTTAAGGGCGATGTGCAAGACGTCATACGGCTCAGTTAACAGATGTGTATCTATGGTCAAGGCGATTCATAGCCAGTTGTTGAAGCGGCATCATTTAGAAAGGACATTGTTGTGTGGACATTGCAGATGTTTTGTTAGAGAAGAAATTCACTTCAATCCTTTTCGTTGAAAAATATTGTTTGGACAATTTGATTTGGATTGGATGTGTCTTTGGATAGTGATTTTTCATAATGCTTTCTCCAGAATGTGTCTGGTGAGGGGTATCATTGATAGACAAACCAGCTGTTGGTACACATCGTCATTACTGGAAAGAGACAAATTCTTTTACGCAACATAAACTTGTAGTGCCGAAACTTTCTGATACTATTCGAAATTATTATCGCCATGAGTTCTGGAATCATGCATAGCATCAGGAAACCCTTTGTCAAATTTTATAAAAAGCGCAAACGGTCTCGCGGAGAAACCAAAGAGGCTGTCCCTGTATTAAGAATGAAGGAAGATGTGAAGGAAAAACTATGCAAAAAAGTTTCTTTGGGAAAGGTTTGTTCATAAAGTTATATGGTTGTAATTTTGTTTTACCAACTAAACTGCGTTCAAAACGACGTCAGCATATTCATGTGTTTGAGCGCAAGCATGTGATTCAACAATTTTTCAGTTATATCGCGACATGAGAGCAGGAGGTAACCAACCTCTTAAACATAGTGGCGCAACCCGGGAATCGAACCCGGATCGTCGGCACCGCAATCCAAGCGCTTAACCACTACACCAAGCCTGCCCCTGCAAGCATGTGAAACACGATTACGTTGAGAGTTTTTGTTCGTTTATTGTTTAGCGTCACACGAAGATTATTTCACTTACATTATGGATGCCGGTGTAGCTTAGTGTATGAGGTGTTGGTCTAGTGACCGAGTTGTCCAGGGTTCGACTCCAACCGTCGATACACCGATATCCTAGATGACATTGAAAAGCGAGGTTCTGTGCCACGGTAGGCGTGTAACGTCAAAGAACCCTCCCTGTATCGGGTTGGTCCGTCGCAAAAGTATAAATTCTTATGCAATATACGTAAAATAATCGTGGAGTGACGTAAACAAAAATTTGTCAACCATTCTATATTCTGGTGGCACCTGTACGATATATGACCTTTTTTCTTACCTTAACCATGTACTTATGTGTCCGACGCGATGGAGGCTCTTTTACGTGTGCCAATATCTACTATGACTCGAGACCTTGATTTATGCCAAGGACATATACGGAGATAGACGACGATAAATCACATAAAAAAACCAAAGCCAAAAGCAGAATCGAACCCGGCTCGTTATAGCAGGAATTTTTTTGGGTGCATGGTTGATTGGTGTTTTATGTCGTTTTCAACAATTTTAGTTATATTGCGACATAGAAGCATGAGGTAACCGATGTCTTGAAAATAGCGTAGCAGTCCGGGAATCGAACTCGGATCATCGGCACCGCAAGCCAAGCGCCTAACTACTTCACAGAGTCCGTCTCTTAGAAATTAGAAGTAGCTTAGTTCAGAGATAGAGAGAGAGAGACGTTGTACTTCATGGACTAATAAATGTACGATATAATATGGAAATGATGAAATGAATTTCATGTCTTGCATTCATTCAGTGGATTATGAAGTATTTTGTGTATGTATCAGGGTGTTATTGCTGTTTTGTTATAAATGCATCATCAGATGTTCGGCGATATACTTGATTACCTGTACCTACAACAAACTAACTCATTCATCAAATATGTATACATGTCATTTTACAATAAATGAAGTTAGCTGTAATACATCATTAATTAATGATGTTAATTAGTGCAGTTCATAGGGCCGTAAACAAAACTCATCAATAAAAAGTCTTGTGAAAACAGATCAGAATTTCGCTTTTTACATTTTCTTTACATACAGCTTTTCAGTAAAATGAAAAATAGGGATTTAACAAAAACATGTTACTTTTATCATTAAAGGAATCATTTATGTGTTAAAATCTTAAGGTGATTGTTTTAAAAACAAAGAATTGATGGGATCAAGTAGTTTATTTTCCATGACACAGTGTTTTTGAACAGTAGACTAGTTTAATTCAAAGGAAACTACTGCTACATTTTCATCTACTATAGAAGTGGTATACTTTACTAAATATGTTTGCATGATGTATGGATACACAAGTCACAGTATTGTTGTATGGCGTAATTAATTTATTATCCATAATGAGTGCCTCGAGCCCTTGGTCCTCGTGTTTCCTTTAACTCACATGATATACGTTACGTATGTATGATTCATTCATATTTTTTCTCCGTTAAAACAACGTTTATTTGTGGTTTTCGTCTGTTCAATCACTTTGAAGTTCATAATCTATGTATTCTGCCTGCCATGTCATGTCTTTACTGGCAAGGATTTTTTATCCGAAAAATATTTTTATACAGAATAATCAAATTGTAAAGTACACTGCATTGTTCACATAGTTACACGGAATTTAACTTTAACTGATTGCTTACATTTGTTTTATTTTCTGATAGTTATACACCATATGGTCGTGGTTACCTCCTCGTTATGCTGTGTGTCAGCCAGAACTACTTTATACCTCGGAGGAACACGGTACTAGCCTCATGACGTTGTTCAGCCGTGTGGAGAATTATCAACCTACTCTTCTGTTCATCAAAACTACAGACGATGAGGTTAGGGTTTCCCTCAGTCTGTTTGAATATATGAATAAAATGGAAACAAGGTGCTTTCACATATTTAGATTAAGTATTGTTTTCGTTGTTTTCTCTGTAGTGGTGTGTGGCTGCAATAGAGAATGGAAAAACTATATGTGCAGCACGAAATGCTGATTTTTTATACGCCCGCATTAAAATGTGGGTGTATGATGCTATATCGTTGTCGTATGTCCGTCTGTCTGTCTGTCCGCACCATCTTGTCTTTGCAACTTCTCCTGAACCCTTGGGGTATTTGATAAAACTTGGTACAAAAACACGGTAAGTAGAGATGCATATTGGAAGGGCAATGCCGACCAAAACATTTACAGGAGTTATGGCTATTCTGAGATTTTCCCATTCAAAATGCTTCGTCTTCGCAACTGCTCCTAAGCCGTATGGTGGATTTTGATGAAACTTGATACAAAGAAAGATCACATTATGAAGATGTACATATTGAAGAGGAATTTTCACATCTCCGCAAACTTTGATACAACTGTAGTTGGTGTATTTATGAAAGGGGGATGTCACAGTGTTACAATATTTACATGTACCCAATTATTTATCCATTAAAAGAAAATGCGGGCGTATCATGTACCGCTTTAACGAAGTCCTATTTTCTTCCTTTCCTTACTGCATTCACACACCACTACAGCGAAAACAATGAAAGGAATCCTTGTATATATATATATATTTTATAAGTATCTTGCATGCACTGCTTGGTCTCTTCCCTCTTGGTGTCTTCCATAATTAGGTCAAAAGTTGCTATGCAGAGGGTGTAAGGAGACCCGAACAATATCGGCGTCACGTGACATTGCATTGCATGCATAAGGAATTGCGTGCAGTAGTTTTTTGCTTATCTCCAAGAAGTTAAGAGGAGCTTATGCTATAACCCCGCGTCCGCGTTCGATGAAGAATTTTTGGGGGAATTCAATATTAAAGATAATATAGGTGCTACAGTTACCAAACTCGCACCATATGTTCATCTTTGGATGTTGACTTGAGTGCGTACATCAGATGGTGCATCTGACCTGCATTCTCTGCTTGGCTTGAGTGACTCGGTTAAGTAATTTGATGTAATTCAATATTGGAGAAAGTATAAATGGTAGTTACAAAATTTGCACCATAGTTTCATCTTGGAATGCCGACTTAAGCGCATGCATCCTATGACGCATCTGACCTATATTTTCTGCTTGAGTGACTCGGTTCAAAGTGGCAGTGTTCTATAAAACTTCCTACTTTTCTATTTTGTTTTTGTTTGATAAATTCTGTATCGAGGTGAGCGTTGTAATCTTTGATTACACTATATTTTAAGCTGTATATAGGGGAAATTTAATATGAATGTAAATATTTCATAATGCTATTCGTTTTTCATGTTTTATTCTAAGTAATTCAAATTCAAAATCAAGGACACGAATAATAGTATAAAAGTACGATTAATAAAGGTATTAAATGGAAGTTGTTCTTAGAGAGTTGTTTAAAAGAGAGTGCCGATAGATTTTTATACTTTTTAATGGCGGCTTTGTCTGCATGCTAGCTACAACCATCGCTAGTTAGATTGTTTGTGGTGCTACCGTAGACTACCGGTAGCTCTAGTGCACCCTGGTATAGCTCAAATGGCAAGTAAATAAAAGTGTGTCAAAAGTACTTTACTTGACCCCTGACACACTGGCTTTGTAAAACCTCATCGAATTATAATTGATCTTATGCAAATATATTCTAATCACATTCGAAGTTGATGTCCCACTTAAACCGGGAGTTCCATAACATCTCATGGGTGTTCACCTATACCGTTCTATAGTAAATCAGTGCTTACTACTTCTTCGCAGTATTGCAGTAAGAGGACTTCTTAGTTGAACATTGGAGGAAAGGCTGAAAGTTGATATAGCAGTAGAACGATGATACACAATGATTTTGATCAAATTATTATTGTCATTTCCTAATTTTTGATTTTGAATGATTTATCAATTTTAACTTAAATACTACAATCGTTAATATCGAATTATAAATAGATGGTGGAGAGAATTACTTGCTGACAACATTTTAAGCTCTGCTGTTGAAGCTCTGTAGAACTTGCGCTACGACACATCTTCAATTGTCTGTTATTTTTTATTTCTACTCCTCCAGAATATTTAGTCTGTATGGGTCCTTCATAGATATAGACTATGTCTCTGGTTTTAATTGATATCCAGAAACTTCCGATGTCCAAAATTATCATTTGATTTGATCATGGAGTTTGATCAGTTTTGAATGAAATTCGAATCTGACGGTTTTTGAAATACCGTGTCATTGTGGTCATCTTAAATCTGAATTCTTGCCATTCTGAACAAATTGGTTAGTTATTAAAGAATAAAATACCAAAAGATTATGTGGTTGCAGTCTTATTCTTTACTGGACTAGTTTGATTGTTCGGCTCATGTTTGAAAGTCAGAATTATGAAAAAACATGTCGTTATTACTGTTATAGAGGAAGATCATTTCTTGGGTGTTAATTTTTAATGTTTAAAGATCATTTGAACTTTCATTTCCCATCTGAATTAAGCACCCTGAGCTTCATGAATAAGCGCCGTTTTGTTTAACTTCATTCGACATTCTGTCACATTATACTCATTTAAATTACATTAAATATAGGTATTTGGAGCATTTTGCTCCACCTACTGGCGAGAGAGACGACGAAGTACGAAGAATGTATCATACTTTGGGACAGGGGAAACTTTTCTTTTCACCTTGGCTCCAGAGAAGAAAAAGTACGAGTGGGTTGGCTTGACCCAAGATGATATTCCCAATACGGCCAATATGTTCATGGCGGGCGATACTTCTATTCTTACTGTAGGAGGAGGGTAAGTGCTATTATACCACTATTAGCTTTACTTCCATGTTTTTGTTTTCTGTTCATTTCATTTGTTTTATTGCAGCATTAATTAGTCCCCTACCGGCATCGCCGAAGGGGACTATAGGTTTGCACTCCGTCCGTCTGTCCGTCAGTCACACTCACGTTTTCCGGACTTTTTTTTCTAAACGCTTGTAGATATTCATCCAATTTTTGGTGTGTGAGTATACCACCATGAGTTACAGATCAAGTTCGAGTTTCGTTTCGGTCCACTGATTTTTGACGGAATTACGGTCCTTGGAATTAGAAAATTTCTTTAAAATGGCAGTTTTCCGGATTTTTTTTCTAAACGCTTGTAGATATTCATCCAATTTTTGGTGTCTGAGTATACCACCATGAGTTACAAATCAAGTTCGAGCTTCGTAACGGTCCAATGATTTTTGACGGAATTACGGCCTTTGGAATTAGAAAAGTTCTTTAAAGGTTGTGATCAAATACTTAACTTGCTGGCAACCTGAAAGACAGTATGTTGTGTGTGTGTGTGTGTGTGTGTGTAGGTGTGTGTGTGTGTGTGTGTGTGTGTGTGTTTTGGGGGTATTAGTTTTCCATTTGCCGGTAGGGGACTTAGTATTGCCTAAGCAATACTTTCAGAATGCTTGTTAATTTATGAGACAATGTGAACAGGTAAAATATCATTAAAATCTACAAATGATTTATGGTGATTTGTGTACGATTAGATGTACAAGGCAAAGGTTTTACTAATGTGATAACTATGTCATCCTTTCGTACTGTCAGAATGTGTAGTTCACCAAACGATTAGAATGATGAATTCATTCAAAATGCAATCTCAAATATATTCATGTTATTATTATAGACTTCATATGATAAACTTACTCATTTAAGTTTCTGAATTTTGTAGGAATGGGGAGGCCATACAGCTAGATGCTAACCTTCTTCACTGCAGAAGTGAGCGATGCGACACGTTTGCCAATCAACCTTTGTGTTCATATGAAGACTTCACATGTAAAGTAGTGGAGGTGTATGGATTTCAATAGGAAGATCATAACACGAGGCCGAGGGTTTACTCTCAATTATGTTCTGGACTTAAAAGTTCTGGCTTTTCTTTCTCCATTGTCAAACATTCCTTTAAAATAACCAATGAATTTATCCGAAAATGAATAAATTACCAAAGTGATTTCTGTTTAAAATGGCATTTGATGTATCAGTTTACTTTTATACTATGTACTTCTTGAACATAATTTATTGCGTCATGTCCGTTTTCCGATAGATAATTTAATTTTTAACCCATATAAGTAGATATATGTCACTTTGATCTAGATGTGTTGTAATATGGTCATGGGTTATCAGTATTAGCCTATGATTATAGTGGGTGATTGACCATTGAAGATGTCCGTCTTGTACAAGGTTACAGTCCACATTTATAACTTTTGATAACAAGTCTGCAAGATGTGTAAAATGGAGCACAGACCGTAAATGCTATAAAAGACCTTCAATATAGTGTAGGGCTGTGAGTTGTATGGAGGCTTGATAGCATCAATGTGTCTATGTCATATATACTCCACAGTACATGTAGTTGATAAATGTGCAATAAATTTAAGTGATCAGTGTTAGGTAACCCTCGATGTATGTTGAACAATAGTTGCATCTTTTTCTTGTATGTGTAATAGAGTTCAAACCAATAACATTGTGAATACCTAAGATTTAACATTAATCATTTACATTTTAAATAAATCCGGCAAGCTTGGAGCTTACTTGAATTGACTGAAACATTTGACTCTAATAGAATATCATAGTGCTTGTTATTTTTCGTTTATCATGGGCCATGCATATTGATTTGATGTATATTTCTTTATTTTTGTGAAACAGTATGCACTTAAGAAACCTATGTTTTGCCACGAGAATAAGAAGAAAGAAGCATGAAATCTTGATCTCAATATTTCCGGTTTAAGGCATCATAGTCTCAAAAGTTTATTGTACTTAAAGTCTTTGAAGTGGAATATACAGAACCATTACTATGAAAGCAACATGCTGAGATTATGTAACATGAAATCTGACCAGAGGACTGTTACAGTAACTCAAGCGACTGTAGCTGTAGTTAGGGTGTAATCTCTGACGTTGGCGTATCATTTTTCGTAAGTTGAAGTAAAGGTCAAGACTGTATAAAGGGCATTGACTATTCGTAGTTCTCTGATGTCATCAAACAACTCTTGTTTTGTTGTTGATCGACTATCAATAGTTTATAAAATGAAAAATAATCAAACGAAAAAATCAGTTTGTCCGTTACTATCAGATTGAAAGCCATGGTGAATAATATCCCTATCGTAGTAGGTTATAGCAGTCATTCCAGGCATAGTATGCAGAAATATATTTACTTATCATGTGTTTATTCATTCCATTCCTATACAATTTTTGAACTAGAAATTCTGTATCTTATTAACTTTGCAATTGTTTCACAATGAGGCTTCCTTTTTAATACACACAAGTACAAGATTTTTATTGTGAACATATATAAAAATATGACACAAAATATGTATTTAATAAATAATACGTTGGTGAACGCTACCAACAGTACACCTACCTATCTTTGGCAGGTATTTAAAACCCCAGATACGACTTCATGAAAATAACTTTTAATTTAATTAGAAAAGTACTGCAGTTAGAAATCGTAACACCATACCTATGACTTTATGCTGTATACTGGAGACAAAGAAGGGGCATTATTTCTGTATGTTGTATTGTCATCCATGCAGCAACGCATACCATGGCGAGTTCTTTTATCTGTAATGTTACATTTCAATAATGTTTATTATAACATAAATGTACATTAGTATGGTTTTGTTGTATGGGTATTTTGTTTGATTTTAAAACTTTTATTGAGCCGTCACTTTTACGAATTCTCATAGTATTTATAACATTGTGATTATTCCTCCATGTGTCTAATAGTGAAATAAATCACCAAAAACATATACTTCTATTTTTATCTGTATTTCATTGCTGGGAATGACTGTCGGATACTATTACTTTTTCCTGATGATTGCACAATATGCAAGTTTGCAAACTCTCATTCCGTTCATGTTTTGTATTTTACTCGCCTACCAAATCTATTGTTCTAAATTTGGGCAGATTTTATGCCCCACTGGAGAACAAAAAATGGTGTGTATAAAAGCAGGAGTGAAAATGATCAATCAGTAATCACCATCTTATGACTTAAGAAACCAAACAAGATTACATATACATTGTGGTCCGTTTAATCTACATTGTGGTCTGTCTGTTAACTTTTCTGTATCGTTTTTCGTTCAGAGTAAGATTGATTGATTGATTTTTGTTTTTCGTCACCACGAATATTTCACGTATATGGTGACGGCATCTGCCTGATGCGGGGCATACAAATTTTGACATTTGCAACGGACCCACCCGAAGCAGTGAGGGATCTTTAACGTGCCATGCATACCACGACACGGGGCCTCGGTTTTTACTGTTTCATCCGAAAGACAGGACACCGGCATGGCCAGAGCATGACTCGAACCCCGGCCTCCCGATCAGGAGTCCGGCGCGATACCACTAGGCCACGCCGGCTTCGTTCAGAGTAAGAAGGCGAATTTTGATGAAACTGAATAATAAGGATCCTCTAGCAATCTAATTAAAACAATATCTTTATTCCTCCTGCCTATTTCTCTCATTGCGACAGCAGAAATGGAGAAGCGGAATAAAGATACGGATTTAATCATACTGGATCCTCCAGACATGCTGTCGATTCTTATCAAATTGCATAGATCTTTTAGGTCGTAAAGATGGTTTTATTGAGTCGGCGAAGCCGGACTCATTGCAATCACTTTCTTTTCAGGGGTTATAACTTTCACTACCGATATAGAGCTTACTACGCCGCTGAAAAATAAAGTGCCGAAAAATTACTGATGTCTTAAAAATTCTTGATCAGCACAATGTACCTTTAGTTCAGTTAATTTAAGCTAAACATAAACTAGTTTCAATAACTCGAAAAAGGAGTTGCAATAATGTTTTCAAATTTCGCGTAATAATATGTAGTTGTGACTACTTTACGATGTGTTTACCACCGACACCGTTGGATGTACTCGGTTGTGTAATTCTCCGGACAAAGCATTTGTCTTGATCTTGTATCGCTTGTTTTTATCGAGATATTTCAATTTAAGTTTCCCCCAACATGTTCTGGAACTTTAGTTCTTTTTCACATATATGACAAATTTAAAGATCGATCTTCCCGCATTTCCTCTGATAATGAAAATGCAATATAAATATTTAGGTAAATGTTGTATGTTTCTAAATATAAATGATGTTAAAACATTATGAGAATCGTGAATAAGATGGTTATTTAATGTCCCACCTGAAGGAATGTCGTTCCTTGGCTCAGCTTCGACTCGTGACAACAATGCAGTAAAACTTGTTGCCATGAAGTTGTCGATTGCACGTTCATTTCGGATACAAACAATTGCAAACTCTTTGCCGTAAGATAGTATGAAGAGAGCAAATTTTATTAGCATTTTGTACATAGGTATAATGACGATGTAGTTCCAACAAAGACCTAATTTTTGCCCCCCCCCCTATTTTCCTGAAATCCTGAATCCGCCACTAAAATGGTAAAATGATTACATACTTAAAATCAGCAAAGCCGACTCTCAGGACTTTTGAGTCCTTTGATTGCATCTCTGGTAAAACAAGAGATTGACCAGGATTGTGTAACTACTGTAAGGTGGTTACTTGAATAAATGTATGTTGCTCAATGTGATCCTCTTATAACTTAGTCGATTCTGACAATGTTACGTGATCGAACTTTAAAATACGAAAAGAACGTGATGGTAAGAAGTACTGAATAGTGCAGCTCTGATAAGTGATACTGGTGCTGTAGCAGTTTCCGCACGTTTTGGTCGATAACTATTTTTTTTACACTACGAAAATATTTGATATTTGGGAAAAATAATGATTGACTATAAAAATAATTAAAAATGTAAAAAAAATATCAACATTTAGGTGTCCTTTTGTCCAAGTGAACCCATTTTCCACACGAGATTTCGATATCATTTTTCTTTGTTTACTGTAGCAGTTTCCGGTCTTGATGGTTTATGCAATATTGGGGCTCAGTATGGGATGTTAAGAACATCGTTAAATAGACATACATCAATAATGGGTAAATAGTAAATCAACAGTCACAGGATTTTTGATAAATGTTACACAGACTTGCCAAATAATTAGATTTGCTTTCCGGTAGGCTGACATCACTTCCCCAACGCGAGAAATACAACAACACAATACAGACACAGAAAGTAAGGTGGAAATTATATTTATTTCTTCAAAACCAAGCTAAACTTTTGCATACGATTATGAATATGAACAGTTTTGGTGATTAATAGGCAAATAGAGTTGTTGGAAGTATCGCAAATAACGAGACGACCGGAAACTGCTTTAGTTCGGAAACTGCTGCAGCACCAGTATAGGTCTTGAATGTCTCGTTTTTGACTTTGGAAAGGATTTTAGGCCGGACTTGAAGCCCTGAAAATCTCACATGTCTGTATCTGTACATGTTGGGCATCGTTTCGAAATCATGTGATCCTACGACGATAAAATAGCAGAGAAGTTTTATCGGTGTACATGTATACACGACTTTCGCTACTTTCATTGCCAAATATTCAGCATTGTTGAATATCACCGAATGGTCAGTCTAACGTGTCTGTAACCGAGAGTGGAAATTTGGCAAGCGATTTTAGAATTCATATGATCGGCCTCCAAATCGCAGTGTGTCCCCAGCTTTATTGCAACTACTACGGCAACTGCACTTGGTTAGTGAAAGAACGTAGTGAACTACTTGTGGATTTCAACGATTCGTTTAATGGCGACACTTTAAGACGATAATCCTATCCCTTAAAAAAGAAGCCAACCCTGTCTGCAGCTTTGTTCTGATAACATAGTTGGCTCATGCCTTCAAAATTCGAACTCTTTCGATTCAGAAATCATAACCACATTTAAAAGCTGGCATATGTCTAGAACATTAACCTGTTTTGTTAACCCAACTGTGTAAGAGTGGGGATACGGTATGTACTGATTTAAGGTCCACTATGTGTAGTGTATAATGTGTGGTTTCCATTCTGGTCACCGCACTCTTTACGAAAACGTGAGACATGTAATGTGCTAAACCAAATGACCATACTAGACAAATTCAAACTGAAGACAAGTCAACGAGATGTATATACTGCATCTGTTTTACGACAGATGTTTTGTCCCGTTAAGATTTTCTTCATCAATAGGACACCTGAAGCTATATACTTCACCAGAATGCTCTTTCAAGATATAAGTGATATAACATACTTCCCTGCTTCATAATACCATGTACGACCACGAGGGCGAAAGGTGAACACACTTGTATAAATCATGTTGGATAAAGAATTGAGTAAGAGGAAGAGCTTGGCTGAACATGCACTTTTTACCCCTGGCCCACCAAGATCTCTGGTAGGATAAATACGATGTATTACTCAGTAGTATATCGGTCTCGGGGGTTAAACTTCGTACAATTATAAGGTTCAATGATTCATGCAACACCATAAGTATTTTCTCAGACTTTATCTCATTATGAACAAGCATATACGAATATCAAAGACAGAAATGAAAATACATATCTGAATATAGTTAATAATAAATGTGTATGAATAATTAGAAGTATTAAAGTTAATATATATATATAGTATGTATAGTAGTATATACATGTATATAGTATGTATAGTAGTATATATATAGTATGTATAGTAGTATATATATAGTATGTAAATTTTCAAACTGAAATGATTCATCCGAGCAAAAATCAATTGAAATTTTGACATAAATTACCAGAAACTGAAAAATAACACAGTGACCTGTATATATTTATCAAGCCTTTGATAAAATATCATTTGATATACTTTCATATTGAAAATAGAATTATTTCTTGTTCTTTTGGAGAAGATAAACTGCATAATCCTTCAGCAAAATGTCCAAGAGATGGAATGTACCTAACAATACAATAAAAGAATATGTGAAAATTAGATATTCAATAGTAGGACAATTGTATTTCTCCAAAACTCTCTAAGTACTGAATCATTCTTTGACCAAATTGACACAAAGCCTCAAAACATTTTGCTGCAGTTAAATTAAAAACCCATGAATCTTTATTAAATAAAGAGCATAGAATTACTATTGCTGAAATGGAACAAATTAATTTAATGTGAACTTCTGTTGCATAAATTCCTTGATATGAACCTGCTATTAGCAATTAAGATGCATTTTATACATGTATGAAGTATGGTATGAATTACATGGGTAGAAGTCATTTGAAAATATGATATGTCAGAAACCTCACACATTGTTCAGCTTGACCTTGAATAAAAATACATAGAAGATGTGCATATATAATCCTACACAAACATACCATAGTGACAAACAACTGGTGTGTAAATATTTGTGAAGTGTGCACAAATTTGTTTAAAAGGTTTTCAGCATATCCCAAACAGGGAGTTTGGGTATTACGTGAATCTTGAACAGGTTTATAGAATTCAAAGTACTCTAATAAAACATTCTCCATTTTTTCTGCAATTAAATAGATTTCTAACAATCTGACAAGAATTTACCAGTAAATCTATCTCATAAATCTTTGCTGCATTTGAATGGATCTTCATGAATATATGCAACATTTCAAGTACAGTATAGTATTTAGGTACTTAGATTACTGCACAGGTAAATGGCCAAGATCAATGTCCTTAGTAATTAGTTGTGGTAATTTAGATACAAGATACTAGCTATGATGCAATACCAGTGTAATATATTTGGCTGCATAGCAAAGCAATTCCAGTCAACAGATTGGTGATGTCTGTCTGTCCGTCCATCCGTCTGTCCATCAATATTTTGGTTAAAGTTTCTGGTTGAAGCAAAATCTCAGCAACTAAGAGGAGTATAAACAGCATACTTCACAAATTGGTTCATTCTGACCAGAACTTTCAAATTATACCATGACTTTTGACCTAGTGACCTATACCATGACTTCTGACTTAGTGACCTTGACTTTTGACTACTTTTAAGAAACTTTAACTTTTGCTATAACTTTTGAATCAATAGGGATTAGGCTTTGATACTTCACACATATGTTCTTTATGACAAGTGCTTTCAATAGATACCAGGATTTCTGACTTTGTGATTTTGACCTTGTTTCAAATTTGTTTTGCAATCCGGCCATCCTGTCTTTAGAGATTTAAAGAATACTAAACTCCAACAAACTTAACCTATTCATACCAAAATATCTTATCTGATTTTCTGCAAAATGACTGAGAATGTGACTTGACAGGAAGTACCACTGAAGTGCCATGGTTCTATCATCCTCTTCATTCTGTCTCTGGAAGTACATTTACAATGGTACAACATTAGTCAAGTCAATACAGCAGGAAGACATGATTAACTCAAAGAAAACAAAATCTTTAAAATTTTGGATTCCTGAACATATGTTCTTGAAATTTCTCAAATAAATGCACTTTTCACAAAAAAGAAACACTAATAAAAAAAACAAGAGGCCCAAGTGGGGCTATATCGTTCACCTGAGTACCTAGATGATCAGTCATGCAGGAAGGAAGAATTCATTTATTTTTGCATTACTGTGACTAAGTCAACACAAATGTATAAAATATGTGAAATTAAAAACAACTCTTTTTTTGCACATCCATTCACATGATTTTGATATTAAGCATTTGCTTTGTCTCTGCAAGATGTGATTCAGGGCAACAAGATAGTCATTTTCTTTAGGTGGGGCCTTTTGTTGACTAATTTCAAGTCTGGGTCATGAACAACAATTGTCTCAAATATTGTCCAGATCCAACTTAAAATGGCCTAATTTCATATGTTGAGTGTTGAGAAACATCTAGAAACTCATTTCGATGTGCAAAGAAATGAAAAAAAATATTCTGATCCCAGCTGGATTTGAACCGCTGCTCTCCATATTTTAATTACCAAGTGGTATATATACCATCGTGAAACCTAGTTTTCAGACATGGTGGCATTATCTGTTGACCAATTTGGATGAGTGTACAAAATTGATAGAGGACCTATAGTACTTCATGTATACTATGTTTTCATTAAAATCTTTCAAGTGGTATAAAAGCAGAAGTTCAAACTGTGATGAATTGTTCCTATACACCCTCATTTGGAAATCTGAAAAAAATTCATAGAAAATCCAAAAATTGAGATATTGACAAAATTCTTTCAAAGTAACATACCTTACCATAATTATGATCACAATAGTCCATAAGAAATCATCATTATCAATTAACTAGGAAATATGACACTTTTCTGCATTGAAATCACAAAGTCCAAACAAATATAACAAAAAAAAAATTCTAAAATTTGATTTTCAAAGGGAACCAAAATGGCAATACATCTTCACTAATCCCTCTAGATCATTTCTATGCATTCTGTTTGTCTTTGTATATAGCCAGTATGAGGAAGAATATGGTCAAAGGAGGGTACTCTTTTGTGACCTACTTTTGAACATGGTGGCACCACCTGTAAAGAGGTCTGGACGAAAACAACAGAATTTGAAGGGGATCATAAGGTATTTATTTCTACCAAGATTTACTAAAATCCTTTGAACAGTTTTGCAAAAAAAGTTGAAAATGTGAAAAATGGCCACCCCACCCTCTTTTTTTTTTTTTTTTTGTCTTAAAAAATTAATAAAAATCAAAAAATAGAGATATTGACAAAATTCTTTCACAATAATATTCCTTGCCATAATTATGATCAAAATAGTCATAAAGAAATCATCAATATCAACTAACTGAAACACATGATACTTTTCTGCAATGAAAAGTCCAGAAACACGTCAAAAAAGCGTAAACTTCTATTTGACGGATCTTAACCCCGAACACAATTTATAATAACCCATCTTTATAGATTGTTGAAATGCAATTAGTTTCCCCATATATGTACTGGTTCTTGAAAAGAAGATTTTTAAAGAGGGGTACCATTTGGAGCACTTTTGGCCCTGCCCTGGTTCCATCCCTGAGGGAATCAGGATCCCGAACACAACTTTTGTAGGGGACCTTGAGTACATCATATATACAAAGTTTGATCCAAATCTGCAAAGCAGTTCCAGAGAAGAAGTCGAAAATTTGGAAAAGTTAACGATGGACGGATGGATGACGGACGGCGCACTATGGCTATAGCTCTCTTGAGCCTTTGGCTCAGGTAAGCTAAAAAAAAACCCATCATCTGCAAATACCTATTGATTAATGTGTCATCAAATATTTACAATTTGCCATAAGTTCTTCAGACAAACAGGCCTCTGGAGTCTCATTTTCTATAAATAACTTTGTTATAAGATTATAAATAACTTTGTTATAAAATTAATTTGTAAGAGAGTATTAATACATGATTAAAAGTACTATATTCTGAAAACCACTGATCCTGAACATTTATTATAATTTGTTAACTTATCCCACCCATATGAAAATTACGATATCTATTTATATTGTTCAATTAAAATGCTTTATATTCATCTTCCTACTCTAAATTTCTGTTGTTCAGTATTTGGTTAGATTTCAAAACACTGGACCCTAGACCTGCCATTGCAAATTCAATCAATAGAAGAGTAAAAAGATGGAAGATGATTAATTTGATTAGAGAATAACGAAACATTTATACAATAATCTATATTATGTTTCACCTGCTGCTTGTACTCAGTAACTATTGCCTCCACCCATTTCAACATTTGACTAATGGTACACTTCTGAGATAAAAACTGTCTAAATTCTGCAGTATCTTAAAAGAGAACAAATTAGTCTTGCTGAAAATTTACATAACTCTTACCAGGTATATAGAGTAATAATTGGAAAAACATACAGAGATATTAGAATTGTAATTCACACGAATTCTGCTTTGGGTTCAGGGCCATTTCTAAACAAAAGGATCAGTATAACTGATGGATGCTTCCAGAATGGCAGTTATAATGCAAGGAATTGATAACTCAATTCATATACAAAAAATCAGTAAAACTGATGGATGCTCCAAGAAGCACAGCAATAATGAAGGAAATGAATGACTCAATATATAGAAAATCACCGTATTAATTGATGACAATTTCAAATCTCAATGTCTCATATGGATATCCAATTGAGTCAACTATAGAACAATAACTGACCACAGTATCTTAAACTAAAATGAGTAAGCTTGATCTTGATTAGTTATGAAAAAACCTTTTTATCGTGAATATGACCTTTCAGAAATGACCTTGAGTGAACTTTGTCTGAAAGGCTCTTAACCTATATAACATTTTCTGGTGAAGCATGATCAAATTCTGATGAAAGGCGTATGAGATATAAGTACTTCATGGTATTATAAGTCATAGTTAATAAGTGACCTTGGCCTTTCAGAAATGACCTTCAGTGACCTTTGTCTAAAAGTCACAGTTAATAAGTGACCTTGACCTTTCAGAAATGACCTTCAGTGACCTTTGCCTAAAAGTCATAGTTAATAAGTGACCTTGACCTTTCAGAAAATACCTTCAGTGACCTTAGTCCAAAGACCCTTAAGCTAAATAATATTTTGGTGAAGCATGATCAAATTTTGATGAAAGGTGTAGGAGATATACATACTTCATAGTATTTCAAAGTCATAGTTAATAAGTGACCTTGACATTTCAGAAATGACCTTCAGTGACCTTAATCCAAAGACCCTTAAAATAAATAATATTTTGGTGAAGTATGATCAAATTCTGATGAAAAGTATAGGAGATATGAGCTCAGACAGATGGATGGATCGACAGACAGACAGACAAACACATACACAGACACGACAGCGACCTTATGCTCCCCCGAAAGTTTTCAGGGAACATAAAAAGCATTTGATATTTATCTGATCTTGTAAAATTTTCAATATACCAGTAAGTGACCCTGGATTAAGGTCATGACAAGAACTAGATTTTATGAAGAACATTTATGTAAAGCTGAATCAAGATCCATTCATTAATAGTCATAAATGACTGAAATAATATTTCAGTCATAAATTTTCTGGTGTCTTTGAAAAAGGACCTGAGGTACATATATAATTTATGAGAAACTTTTTTTGTGTGGGGCTCATCGTTATAAAGCTGGGTCAAAATCTATTCAAAAAAGACTTAAGTACACCAAGAGCACCAATATTACCAAACCTGTCAAAGTAAATTAAAACTAAAACTGTCCTATTGAGACAAATACCCCTTACGGCAGCAAAGTTAAGTTACAACAAATTTGTTTATAGAATAACAGCGAGTCTAGGACAAGGTCATGATATACATTTGTACCGTATATCAAAACCCTAATCCTTACTGTCCAAGTGGAATTATCAATGAAAAAAAATATCAAACCCTTGCCCCATTCATTACAAGAAAGATCTGCTTTCTTAACAAAATTATTAAAAGGTCAAAATTCAAGGTCAATGTCACTAGGTCAAATGACTTTGTATCAAAATGTAGAACGTTTTATGGTGAAATGTGTGTGAAATATGAAAGTTCAATCCCTTATATTGTACAAGAAATCTGCTTACAGAACTCATTCTACCTAATTATTAGTATAAGATCAAAGTTGAAGGTCACTAGGTCAAATGTCTTGGTATCAAAATGTTGTGCTTGTTATGAAGAATGTGTGTATAAAATATAAAAGCCCTATTGCTTATACTGCAAAAGAACTCTATTTACAGAACTTCTTAACCAAAGTATTATTACAAAGCCAAAGTTCAAAATCAAGATCACTTGGTCAAATTTCTTGGTATCAAAATGTAGTGCTTGTTATGGTGAATGTGTGTGGGAAATATGAAAGCCCTATCCCTTATATTGTAAGAGAAATTTGCTTTAAGAACTTCTTAACCGAACGGACAGATGAACATGCAGATGAAGATGGTGATTTCCTATATACCCTGTATAAATGATTAATAAAATACCTTTGATAAAAGAAGAACATGTGAAACAATGTTATCATCCATTCATAAATGAAAGATATACAATCAGTATACCAACTTTAATGATGTTATCATGATGTCTTTGAAGAATGACAAATAACCTTGAGTCAGATCATGATGTACACAAAGACAAATAAATACTATAAGAAAGCCTTAGTCTGATGTGGGGGCCTAATTATGTAAAACTGGAGGAGAATTACCTAAAATTTCAAAATATTTAATAATATATATGCACAACCACTGTAATTGCCTGCGATAAAGCTTTCAAGACCTATGTATTTTAGTTCTGTATAAAGTACATTGATCGATGACGTCATAACGCCCCATATTTGACCCACTTTTCAACACAAAGCAATGTTTGGCAGACTTTTGATTGTTAAGCTTAGGACGTCATAATGAAAACTTCGACATTTCCAACCTTGCGTGACGTCATCACAGTCGTATTTTGCGCTAAAGTGCTTGACATTCGACGAAAGTATGTCATTCTGTATAAACGTTACGTTGTCATGGGACACTGGCTGTTTCTTTCAATTAATATCTTCCCTCTGGAATGATTTAATGATGCAGTTTATAAATAGAAAATAGAAGTTTCCAGTATGATATTTTGGTGTTAAAAGTGCATATATATAGACTAAGTGTCTTATTTTGTGTTTTCATGCAGGAATAAAGTACAATGTCTGATGCATTTACGAGATAAAATACGCTAACGTGCATTATATCTAATAAATGCATCAGCCATTGTACTTTATTCCTGCATGAAAACACAAAATAAGACTCTTATTGTATATATAATGGTTGTCATTCATAAAACAGGTAATTGTTTATATGATTGAAACTAAGTACACTTTGTATATAATGAAATTATTCCCTGTACATCTCCTAATAGAACGAGCAAGTTTCTCTGGGTCACCATGCATCACTGAACAACACTTTGTCACAATGTCCTCCACTGGCAATATCAACCAATCATCATAAAGTCCTAAATTTGCCTCTTCTACTTCGAGAATTCTCTGTGCTGCCACAATCATGTGGTTGATCTGCAACTGTCTCAAGATTGAGATCTTGAAGTCAATAGCTCCTAAAACAAGACCACTACCTACATGTATATTATATCTTCAATTATTTAAGGATATTTCCGAAAATGACTCTGTAAATTTTCTTTAAGTAAAACAGGTCAGGATAGTGATATAATGAATTAGGCTAGGTATCAGATATGTATACATAGTCAATTAATCAGGTATGAAGGACAGTATCAAGAAAATTAACTGGAATTCATATTTTCTTTGCCGAGACTAGATATCTTTTTCTGATATTAAATTTCATAAATTTTAAACAAGAAAATGTTTTGTCCAGACTGGAATTCAAATCATGCATGTGTCTACAGTATGTCTTACAACATAACATAAAATCAAAACTGACCTTCAATTTTGGCCTTTGTTAGTGCTTTGGGCATGAGACTGAAACCTTCCTCTATCCAATACTGTAGATTCTGTACAAAATCCTTCAAAGCTTGCATCAGGCTGAAAATCATAGCAAAATATATAAAGCATAAGTTTCTGAACAAGTTCTGCTGTCCAAATAGGTCAAATAGAAAAGAAATTATGGTAAAGAAAGTTCAGATATTTGAAAGATGTACCAGTAGACAACTGATTCTACCAAAAACAGGATTGAAAGGTAATATTACATATAAACAATCAATGGATCTCTTCTTTCGCATACAATATCATTTGACTGTTAAATGTGTTAGTATTCTTTTTAGCATACAGTTATAGAATTTTTTCAGAGTGTTTCAACTTCTCTATACTGCAGTATTTTCTCTGACAGAAATTTACTTCAATTTGACCTCTGACTTCAACAAAAAAAGGAAATTTGAACACTTCTACTGAAGTTCTCAGATTCTAAAAAAATCTTTCATATGCATGACTTAATGATCCTGAAGTCTACTCAAATACTTGTTGCATTAAAATTCAGCTAACCCTGTTGGAAGAAGGCAGCAAATATCTGGAATGATGATGTCATTCACTGCAGTGAACAGTACATGATCACATTCTCTGACTAACATAACCATCTCTGGGTGGATAAATAAGGCAAGTTGTGATAATGACAAACTACGCCAAAAGTTTAGTATCACATCCTGAATCTATAAGGAAAGAACAAAATAAAAATTTCCATTCATACACACTAAAATATTATACTACTATTCTTTGCTTATCATTATGATTGATGGCTTTGATCGGCTAGTCCAAGTGAAATAAGCCTAGATATGCTATTCTTGAAAATCATCAGTGTGTTGGAGAAAACAAGGTTCACAAACCATCAATGTATAAAAACAAGGTTCACAAACCATCTGCTGTTCATTTTCAAACGGAAATAACATATGGTAGTTGCACTATTCATATTCACAGTATATGACATTGCAGTTTTCCTAAGCTTAATATATAACTTAGCATGGAGGAACAAAGCTTTTAAAATTGAGAGAGGGGCAGGCTTGGTGTAGCGGTTAAGCGCTTGGCTTGCAGCGTTGACGACCCGGGTTCGATTCCCGGGTTGCACCACTATGTTTAAGATGTTGGTAACCTCCTGCTTCCATGTCGCAATATAACTGAAATATTGTTGAAAGCAATGTAAAACACCAATTAACCAACCAACTAACCATTCAAAATGAGAGTTAAAACTGCAACTTTTGCTGTAAAGACTTTGACATAATAGATTTTTCCTATACAATAATTTTAGCATTTTCAAACTTATGTTCAAAGATATTTGTACTAAATTTGTACAGTAATATTTGGTTAATGGCTGTGAGCAAAGATTGAATTTTCTTCCATGTGCAAATGCAAGATGTGTCTTTTACAGGCTAAATATGAAGGTTCTCTTTTATTCGGGACAAAAGCTGACCGTTAGTATATCCATACAAATATGGAATGTGTCTACAAAGAACAGCACTGTTGTAGGGGTTATTTACGTTATACCACACGAGCACTTTGTTTTAAGCTACATATTTAATATCATGACAAGATACCAATTACCATTCTTAATTCACTTTACATAAATATACAACCCAGTAAGTCAGCAATGAAATTTAATATACATGTATAGACATTTTACCTGGTAAAAGTTTGCTTTTAGTATGCAGTCCAGTATAGATGCAGCATGAGTTTTATACATTCTAACAAATTCTCTAGCCTATCACAACAAAAATGTCAAATCTGTATGAATGTTATTTTCAAGTAAATTTTTGTAATAACAAAATTAAGCATTCTAAATATGTTGCAGAAACAATACATGTTCCATATCAGTCAAAGCAAATACAAATTAGGAAATACATGTAGTAGTCAACCATGGTACAACCAAACTCAATCTGTAACTTACAATGACAAATTTTAATCCATACACCATTACGTTTACTCTAACAATTCAAAAACAAGAGGCCCAAGTGAGCCTATATCACTCACCTGAGTACCTAGATGATCAGTCATGCAGGAAGGAAGAATTCATTTATTTTTGCATTACTGTGTCTAAGTCAACACAAATGTTGAAATATGTCAAATTTTATTTCAGACCAGAATAAAAAACAACACTTTTTTGCACATCCATTCAGGTGATTTGATATTAAGCATTTGCTTTGTCTCTGCAAGATGTGATTCAGGGCAACAAGTTAGTCATTTTCTTTAGGTGGGGCCTTTTGTTGATTGATTTCAAGCCTGGGTCATGAACAACAATTGTTTCAAATATTGTCCAGATCTAACTTAAAATTGCCTAATTTCATATCCTGAGTGTTGAGAAACATCTTAAAACTTATTTAAATGTGTAAAGAAATGAAAACAAGAGCAATGCCCGGTAGCGTGCCATAATAAGCCCGTCGCTTAATTTGGACAGGATCAATTTGCATTTGGCATGAGTTTCATGAAAAACCTCTGACGTTTACTAAAGTTAATTGCGTTTCATAGCATTTTATAATAGGAATAAGTCCATGGGCAATAACTCCTGTAGAAATGGTCCTATCAAACCCATCTTCGAACTTGACCTGCAAAAAAAATCTTAAAATTTTTTAGTCCAATCCCCCCCTAACATCCCCCCTCCTAAAATTATAAATTTTTCAAAAATGAAGAAAAAGATATCAATACCTGTAAAATATGTGATAGTTAGTACATTTTACTTGTTTCATGCTAAATTTCATAATGTTTTTACAAAAATTAGATTTTAAATGAACTTTAAAAAAAAATCCTTGAAATTTATAAGTCCAAGGGCCATAAATCCGTCAAAAGTGATCAATCGTAACAAAACTTAAACTGTACTCAGACACCGCTTGATATAAAGCAATATACCAAATTTCAATTCAATATCTTGAAAGACTGCAAAAAAAAGTCCGGAAAACATTACCCTGGACAGATGGTCAACCCCCCCCCCCCCCAAAAAAATTATAAATTTCTCAAAAATGAAGAAAAAGATATCAATACTTGTAATATGATAGTTGGTACATATGACTTGTTTCATGATAAATTTCATAATGTTTTGACAAAAAATAGATTTTTAATGAATTTTGAATTTCTGAAAAAATCTTGAAATTTGTAAGTCCAAGGGCCATAAATCCGTCTAAAGTAGGTCAATCGGGCGTATAAATAGAAAATTTTGACCACAGCTGGAATTACCAAGTGGTATATGTACCATTGTGAGACCTAGTTTTTAGACATAGTGGCATTATCTGTTAACCAATTTGGATGAAATTTACAAAATTGATAGAGGACCTATAGTACTTCATGTATTCCTTGTTTCATTAAAATCTTTCATGTGGTATAACAGCAGAATTTAAAAATGTGAAGAATTGTTCCTATACACCCTCATTTTGAAGTCCGAAAAAATTCATAGAAAATCCAAAAATTGAGCTATTGACAAAATTCTTTCAAAGTAACATTCCTTACCATAATTATGATCACAATAGTCCATAAGAAATCATCATTATCAATTAACTAGGAAATATGACACTTTTCTGCATTGAAATCACCAAGTCCAAAGAAATGTCAAAAAAAAAAAATTCTAAAATTTGATTTTGGAAGGGAACCAAAATGTCAATATGTCTCCACTCATCCCTCTAGATCATTTCTATCTATCTGTTTGTCTCTGTATACAGCCCGTATGAAGAAGAATATTGTCAAAGGAGGGTACTCTTTTGTGACCTACTTTTGACTAGGTGGCGCCACCTGTAAAGAGGTCTGGACGAAAACTTCAGAATTTGAAGAGGATCATAAGGTATTTATCTCTACCAAGATTTATTAAACTCCTTTTAACAGTTTTGCAGAAAAAGTTGAAAATGGGAAAAATGGCCAACCACCCCCCCCCCCCTTTTTTTTTTTTTTTTTTGGAAGTCTTAAAAAAAATTCATAAAAAATCCAAAAATTGAAATATTGACAAAATTCTTTCACAATAATATTCCTTACCACAATTATGATCAAAATAGTCATTAAAAAATCATCAATATCAATTAAATGAAAAACATGACTCTTTTCTGCATTGAAATTACTAAGTTCAGAAACACGTCAAAAAGACATAAATTTCTATTTGACAGATCTTAACCCCCGAACACAATTTTTGATAACCCATCTTTATAGATTGTTGAAATGCAATTAGTTTCCCCATTTATGTACTTGTTCTGGAGGAGAAGATGTTTGAAGAGGAGTACCGTTTTGGGCACTTTTGGCTCTGCCCTGGATCCACCCCGGCGGGAATCTAGATCTAGAACACAAAATTAGTAGGGGACCTTCAGTACATCATTAATACAAAGTTTGATCCAAATCTGCAATGTAGTTCCAGAGAAGAGGTCGAAAATGTGAAAAAGTTAACGACAGACGGACGACGACGGACGGCACAGTATGACTATAGCTCACTTGAGCTTTTGGCTCAGGTGAGCTAAAAACCAGAAAGTGCTATTAGTATTATAATAATTACTAAGAAATTTCAAAACTCATACAGAAAAAATTCTTTTCCTATAAATATTCAGTCAAATTTTTCTGGACCTATAAAAATTTAAACCTTTTCAGACTCCTTTGAAGGTAATTTCAATTCCTCTGATGTTGGAAATGTATTGAGACTTAGATATATGTCTTGTAAAGCTTCTGTTTTAGTGTGAAGGGATTCAATGGATGGAAACTGTAAGGTCTACAACAAAAGATGCAAGAGCAAAAAAAGAACAAAATGTTACATATGAATAGAAATTAACAAAGAACTTTGAAGATTTTCAAATGTAGATATACAAAATGATGTTAGTTATTCATTATGATTAAAATTCTGATTTTATCTTTAAAAATATGCACTTATAAGAAAGTGAAATATTGAAATAAGCTTGAAGACAGTTTTAAATCACCATACTATTATACTGAATACATGGACAATACAGGCAACTCTAGGGGTAAATTAAAATTATTCAAATAAAACATGCATCTAATAACACAATAATTACTTAAACCATCATCAGTTTAAAACATTTGCAGCTTTTACTAACAAATACAAAACATTGCATCCTTTAGAGAATCCTTGTAAATTGAGAAACAGCTAACAAATCTCAGCAACGCCTAGCAAGGAATAATACACCTGTCGCTTAGTTTGAAAGTATGGAAACATTTCCCCCTTAACTTGTTAAAATGTTCCATCCCCAATAGTTCATTCTGTATCCTGCCTACGAGGTTTTCTAACCAAGTAATACTACTACTTTCACCTTTGACTATGAAATACAATAAGCGTCTTTCTCTTGGCATGAGGAGTAAGAGTACAAAGTCTTGGCATGAGGAGTAAGCGTACCAAGTTTGACAGTCCTAGCTCCAATGGTTTGGGCTGTATCCTGTCTACAAGGGTTTCCTACCAAGTAGTACTACCACCTTGACCTACGACCTCTGACCTTAAAAAACATTAGGTGTCTTTGTCTTAGCACGAGGAGTAAGTGTACCAAGTTTGATAATCCTGGCTCCAACAGTTTGATCTGTATCCTGCCTTCAAGGATTTCCTACCAAGTAGTACTACAACCTTGATCTTTGACCTCTAACCTTGAAAATCAATAAGCGTCTTTGTCTTGGCATAAGGAGTAAGAGTACAAAGTTGGACAGTCCTGGCCCCAACAGTTTGATCTGTATCCTGCCTACAACGGTTTCCTACCAAGTAGTTCTACAAACCTGACCTTTGACCTCTAATCTTGAATATCAATAGGCGTCTTTGTCTTGGCATAAGGAGTAAAGGTACGAAGTCTGACAATCTTAGCTCCAACAGTTTGATCTACATGTATCCTGCCTACAAACGTTTCCTACCTAGAAGTACTGCGACCTTAACCTTTGACCTTGAAAAACAATAGGCATCATTGTCTTAGCATAAGGAGTAAAGGTACCAAGTATGACAGTCTTAGCCCAAACAATTTGGTCTGTATCCAGCCTACATAGTCTGTATAGACAGACAGATGGACAATGCCATACCCTAAAACATATTGGGCATATAAAAATGATATGGTACCATTGTCATGCAATAATATCTGATGAAAGAGAGAGGTAGCAGCAGAGACCTGATTAATTCACTTATCAGTGTTCATCCCAGGCAAAGCAAACCAAATTCATTTTCAAATTTTATCAGTAACTTTAAATCAAACATCAAAGCCAGCCAAATTAATGATTGCATTCAAATAAGCTTTTACTATAGTATACTAAAAAGTAATGTGAGAAGTTGATACAAAAACAATTTCGCCAAACTCAAAGAGCTCAACAAAGTAAACCACATTGTTGAAGGAAGACAGATAACCTTATTTATTTAATACACAGGTTCGCAGTGCAATCATTGGCAACAAGATCTATAAACATTAAATCTGCTTTTCACTGTAAAAATTCGAACTGTAATACAAGTATAGAATGTATAAAATTCAATCCATGAGTACACTTTGTGATGAAAGAAGAAAAATGATAGGTGGTAAATATAGCCCATGTATCAATACTAAACAAAAATATTCAGAGAATTGTGGTCCCCGCTTTCAGGCTTCTATCAGTTACAGTAAGGGTGCAGTGATCTGTGACATATTGTCGTGGCTGTGCATTTCTACAGACACACATGCCACATATGAAGGCCCTACGTCAAAAGTTACATTGAAGTAGGTCAAAAATGTCACAGTCAAGGTCACATGATAAAAAATTCTGGTACCAACGGAAAGGTATTGCAATTAGGGACACACATATCAAATATGAATGCTCTACGTCTTACGTATGTTATGACCAAGGTTAAAGTTTTTGTGACAGAGGGACGGGTGGACAGACGAATGAGATTTAATGTCCCCTCATTTTCGTGAAAAGCGGGCAACAATACCACAAGTTATTTATTGTCATATCCTTACAGCTCATCTGACCATCACACCATGCTTACAAAATTGCAAAATTTTAATTTATTGAAAATTTAGGAATAAATGTAAGAAAACTCTATACAAATAAACAAACATAATCTACAAGTTGTACCTGCAGTAATTGATTCATATCTTCAGAACTAAAACAGAACAATTAGACTTAAATACATTCACAAGGTGATTCTGACTTCATGATCCCAAGTTTAACAGGCTTCTTCTTAATACCAAAAACAGAATACATGTACATGAAATTTGTTTCAAA